>JAHSVA010000014.1:37807684-38428020 GCA_019915185.1 Eucalyptus camaldulensis
CTTGAGTGAGGGATGCTCGCACCTAGGTCGGTGAGGGCCACCCTTGCATGAGGTAGGCGACTTCCACCGACCATCAACAAGGCTTGACGATAGCCAATGGAGGAAAAAGAAAAAAAAAATTCATAAAATTTTAAAAAATTATCTTTATTAGTATTGGTTATACCACATAAAGTCAAATTGCTACAAAATTTAGGACTAAATTGGCAAATCATCAAAATGTTTAAGACTTAATTAACAAATTTTCAAAAGGCTTGTGACTAAATTGGTATAATTAATATGGGGATAAGTATACTATTAGTATCATAAGTTGTGTACGGCGCTCACTTTGGTGTCAAAAGTTTTTATCGGATCACTAGACTGCCAAAAAGTTTGAAAAATGATCATTTTAGTGCCAACTCCGATCTAGTTGGCCGGAAATCCGATGTGTCACTTTTTTATTAATTTTTTAAGCTGATATTGCTCGTTGGAGGGTACAGTTAACATCCTAACACCAAAACGACACCGTTTGGTGTCTCCCCCAATTCAAAACCCTAAATCTTCGGCTAGTCGCCGTCCTCGACGGCCCCCATGCTCAGCGGCCGCGGCTCCGACCCGAACTCGACCCCAACCCCGACAATGGCCACTCAGCGGCTGCGGCTCCAACCTTGACCCCAATGATGGCCACTTGGCAGTCGCGGCTTTGACCTCGACTTCGACCTCGATGATGGCCACTTGACGGCCACGGCTCCGACCCCGACAATGGCCACTCGGCGGCCACGGCTCCGACCCCGACCCCGACCCCAACCCTGACGATGGCCACTTGGTGGCCAAGTCAAAGGCCGTGATCTGGCCGGTTCTCAAGGAGGCCGCCAACGAGTGTGCCGCCATTGATGTTTCCCTCTTCATCTCCGATCTCCCTGATGGGTGCCTGGCTTGCGTCTTCCAATACATAGGCTATGGCGACTGGGGCTGGTGCTCCCTCGTGTGTCGTCGAGGGCATCCAAACAGTGCCAAGTGACGGCGGAGGCTGAGCGACGACGGTCGAGCAAGCTAGGTCGGAAAAACCCTAATTTCAATCTCCAAATAAAAAAAAATTCCCCAAATGAGTTAAACAGCATCACGTTGCCGTTCTACGTTTTCTTAAGGAGGACCGAAAATGACGTCATTTTAAAGCAACAAGAACTTTTTTTTTTAAAAATATAAAAGCCACGTAATTAGTCTGACCGGAATCTCTTGCCAGTGGCACCAAATTGATCGTTTTTTCTCCGATTTGGCATTTAAGTGATTCGATGGAAACTTTTGGTACCAAAGTGAGCGCCATACACAACTTATGGCATTGATAGTATATTTCCCCCTTAGAAGTGAATTGGCCAGTGTACAATAGGTTTGTGCTTTTTTGGACAATTTTCCGGATTAATCAGTCTTAACGTATTCAATTCAGTGTGAGTGGATGAAAAAAAAATGGTGGTTAAGGTGATATTAGATCTTTACTTTGTATATTAGAGTTAGTCCACAAATTTGAAGGTGGCAAAATAAAAAATACCTGAATATTTACTAATTTTTTAATCAAGTATATGAGCTTTTCATTTGTTAAATTGGGTATCTAAGTTCTTTAAATTCGGTTCAACTAGCACCTTCGTTAATTAAGTGCCACGTCAAGTGTTTTTATGTTGACATGTAATGCCAACTTAGCAGTGTCTAGGCAAGACGAGAAAATATTAGGTACAACTATGAGTCTAACTCAAAAAAAAAAAAAAAAAGCTAGTCCATTCACCTTGGGACATGTGTTGTATGTCCGTTCATCCATCAGTCATGATCTCTCCCTCCCTTTTTGTCTCGCATCTCTCTTTCTCTCTCTCCATGGTCTTCCTCTTTCTCTCTCTCCTTTACTGCCCCCATTTTCCTTTCTTTGACCTTAATCTCGAGCCTGATCTTAGACTTGCCATTGCCGTTGTCGCCTTTGACACGTCGCCTCCATCTTTACCTCCATCTTTGCCCATTTCTTCTTTGATCTCCAGTGTTGCCGCCTCTTATCCAACTCCTCCAGGGCCCTTTGCATCTGCACCCACGTCGGCCAAGAGGTCGAGGCCCTACACCATGTCAATGAACCACAGTGCTGCCTCCATCTTGTTCATTGTCAAAGTTGACGTTGTCCTTTGAGGGTATGCAATATTTTCTCACAGTCAACATGCTATTAGGTAAAAACAATATGTACGTACACATTATGCCTGCGAAGCACTTATATGTCCTGGGGATACGGACATGAGGCTTGACTTCAAAGAGCACACCCTTTTTAGTCCTCACATAGACAGCACGAACCTTTCCTGCCTTATTAAGTGGGCTGTCTAGGATCAATAAAAGAGCCTAAAAGCAAAGTCAAGAATTAAGTGAATCGGTGCAATAAGTAGACACAACAGAAAGCCAACTATTGACACTTAAAAAAAAAAAAAAACCAATCAAATATTAATTTGGTTGTTTACTAAATGTATCCGCTGATCGAGATGCCATTTGCCCATTAATCAGCATCAAAACCTATCTCTATGTCACCACCTGAGAATTCCTTATAGACGCATGACCAACAGTTTCCATGGTAGGTCATAAAAGTAAATATCATATGACTGGTTAAGCTATCATGAACTATCAAATAAACTAGTAATGGAATGGTTCATTTTATGCTCGAGACTAGTACGGAATATCTCCACCGCCAAAGCAATTATGTATCGATCTTAAATAAGTGAACCCCATGACATCCGTTTTCTCTCGTGTATGCGAGCTCTCTCTACCCTCTGGTAGCGATGTCTCCTCCCCAAAACCTAGACTCAGTCTAAATACCGTAAATCTCTACTCCTTTTGTCCTTGTTACAATTTGATTGACAAAAAACAAAAACCCTAAAGAATGTTTCGCCAGTTCTTTTTTGTCGAGTATGGTGGCATTCTACTCTTCACATAGTGCAGTAGCCTCGCTCCTTATGTGGCTTCAATCAAGTGGGTTGTTGAATACGATTCTGATCTGGAACAAATTCACCGTAGATGCTTCTGTGAAAAGGTGTGGATCCGGCTCTGATAAGGAGATATACTGAAAATCGTATTGAGCTCTCTGTCAGTAAGATGTTTGATAAAATGTCTGAGAGGGATTTCAGAAGTACTCAGAAATATTGACTGTTGCTATTAAGTTTTTTTTTTTTTTTTTTTTTTTTTTTTTTTTTTTTTTTTTTTATGGTTTTTACACAGCATGGATAGAAAAGATGACAATGAGTTGCGGGTTGCAGCATTATGTAAACGATTAGGTCATTTATGGTCTGAGGAAGACGTGGTTGAAGTAAACCCGGAGATATCATTACAGAAAAGAGATGAATGTAAGAGAACAATTTTGGGTAAACTTTACTCAAAACCCAATGTCAACTTTACAGCATTCTTCACAACTATAAAGAAAGCATGGAAAGTAGAGGCAGTAGAATGTGCACAAAAAGGACCAGGTCTCTTTACCTTTGTATTTCAATCAGAGGTGGAAAAGGACAGAATCCTGAAATCTGCACCTTGTTGTTATTCCAGTAATCTGCTTGTTCTAAAACAGTGCGAGCCTGAAATTACAGAACACTGTTATGATTTTTCTAGAGCAGCCTTCTGGGTAAGAATTGGAGGAATCCCCCCTGGATGGAGGGTTGAAACAGTTTACCATGATTTGGGAAAAAAACTCGGCCAGGTCCAGGAAATTAAGCTTGAAACCATGGGAAACCTGCAGCAAAAAGGAGGAAGAGTCAGAGTGGAAGTAGACTTAACTACTCCTCTGAAAGCAGGAACCATCCTGGATATTGGCCATAAATGGCTGTGGGTTGAATATAAATACGAAAGATTACCCCATTATTGTTACTCCTGTGGAAGAATAGGCCACTATGCACAAGATTGTTCAGAAATACCTTACGCAGAATCTCCATGGGCAATCAACAAAATTGGCTCCTACGGACCATGGCTGAAAGCAGAAGTCAGTGATCACAGCCCTTATTGGGAGGCCTTTTATGGCAACATTGAAGAAGACATTATAATAGAAGAAACCATACATGAAGAACCTTCTCCAGGCAGCAAGCAGGATCTAATTATAAGAGAGAAAGATCCAGAAATACGTCTTGAAGTATGCAGCAAAAGAAGAGCAGAAAGTTCCGTGGAGCCGGAGATATTGGAAACCCCTATCACAAATCAGCAGGTTATCAAAGATCATGGAAAACAGATCATTTGCTCAGATGTTTCAATACATAATTCTTTGAAGATAGGAAAAAGCAGCAAAAAGAATATGAAAGTGCAGAAAACCAAAAAACAGAAATGCCTACCTGAACCTATACCTCTTATCATAGATGACTCAAGCATGACGGAGACCCCAGTGAAGTTGCTTAAGGATGGCACAGATTGGGCTTTGGTGGCTAGCCCTAATAAGCCACCAAAGAAGACATGAAAATTATTAGCTGGAATTGTCAGGGGCTGGGCAACCCCCTGACAATCCAAGAGCTAAGAGCATTAATTGCTATGGAAAGGCCCAGTATAGTTTTTCTAATGGAGACTAAAAACAAAGCAACGAGGGTGAAAAGTATATCCAGGAAACTTCAATTTCAGCACTTATTTTTAGAAAATCCAATGGGTATAGCAGGGGGGTTGGCGTTAATGTGGAATGAGGAAGTATCATTGCAAGTGCAAAGCAGTTCAAAACAATATATAGATGTCAAATGCACTGAACCAGCTAGGAAATCAGTGATGCATATTACTTTTATTCATGCGTCCACAAATTTTGGTGAGAGGATACAACTATGGCAGCATTTGAAGACATTGAAACCCCACAGTTCCCACCCATGGATATGCTTGGGTGATTTTAACGAGATTCTATATGTATGGGAGAAGGTTGGGAGAAGGGAAGCAGATAATAAAAGAATCGCAGCATTTAGAGACATGCTTAATGAGTTATCCCTGATGGATATGGACAGTCAAGGATGTGCATTCACGTGGGCAAACAACAGAGAAGGGGACAATCTTGTTAAAAAAAGATTGGATAGGGCGTTATGTACCTTGGAATGGCGAGTACTCTTCCATGATGCAGAAATTCATGCTCTTCCAGCAATAGGCTCGGATCACAGTCCTCTTGTTCTGAGGCTATACCCTGCACAAAGGAAAAGAAGAAGAGAATTTAAAATGGAGGCTTTCTAGTTAGAAAATGAAGAATATCACGATGTTATTCACCATGCATGGACTAACACGGTCTATCCTCAGCCAACTTTCTCAGACAAGCTTTAGGAAACAGCAAAAAAATTGACACAGTGGAGTCAAAAAAAGTTTGCTCATGCACCCAGTAGGATAAGAGAGTTAACTCAGGCCCTAACAGCAATAACCAATTAGTCACATTCAAATAGAAAGGAAGAGAAAAGCATCATCCACCAGATCGACACATTAAGAAAGCAGGAGGAACAATATTGGGGATTGAGGTCGAGAATTAAATGGTTACAGTGGGGAGACAAAAATACACGTTTCTTTCATGCTACAACAGTCCAAAGGAGGCGTCGAAATCACATTACGATGCTGAAAGTGGAAGAAGACAGATGGTGTCGGGATCCAGCAGAAATCAGGATTCACATTAAAAATTATTACAGCACCCTATATACAACAGCAGGGGAACGTCATTATCCGCCAGTCTTATGCCAATGCCATACTCCTATTGATGATCGCATAAATGCATCGCTGGTGGCTAATCCCACGATGGAGGAAATCAAAACAGCAGTTTATCAATTGGGAGCCTTGAAAGCGCCTGGCCCTGATGGGTTTAATGGTATGTTCTATCAAAATGATTGGGATATTATTCAGACTGACCTATTCCACCTGGTATAGAGCTTCTTCAACACAGGTGTTTTGGATCCTCATCTAAACCAAACATATATTGCCTTGATTCCCAAAGTGAAAAACCCTGAGACAATTTGTCAGTTTAGACCTATTAGTCTTTGCAATTTCAGTTATAGAATCATATCAAAACTACTTGCCAATAGATTGAAGCAATGGCTGCCAGAGATAATCGAACCTGAACAGAGTGCCTTTGTACAGGGGAGACAGATACAGGATAACATCCTAATAGTGCAGGAAGTGCTACACCAGCTGCGCATCACCAAAAGAAAGAAGAAACATCAGGCAATACTTAAATTAGATATGCAGAAAGCATATGACAGAATTGAATGGGATTTTCTTCGGGATTGCATGCTGCAAATGGGTTTTTTAGAGAAATGGGTGGCTTTAATAATGCAATGCATCACAACAGTGACTTTCAGTGTTAAGCTTAATGGAGAACCTACCCCGTTTTTTAGTCCTTCCAGAGGTCTAAGGCAAGGAGACCCATTGTCGCCTTATTTATTCATCCTAATCACTAATGTGTTAACTTGGTTGATGCAAAAAGCAGTAGCAGAAGGCAGCATACAAGGTATACAGCTCAACAGGTTCTGTCCTAAGCTTTCTCACCTTATGTTTGCGGATGATGTTATTTTCTTCATGGATGGGACTTTAAAGGAATGTCAGAACTTGACACTTACAATTAATCAGTATTGCTATGCAACGGGGCAAGCTGTCAACTTAAACAAGTCAGACGTTTATTTTAGTAAGAATTGTCCCCCACTACTTAAGAGGAATATGGCTCAAGAGCTGAGGGTGCCTGTTTTTGACAAGACAGGGAAATACCTAGGTATCCCTACAGAATGGGGACAATCTAAAAAAGAATTATTTGCATGGATACTCACCAGAGTGAATTCAAAGCTGGAGGGTTGGAAGGAAAAATTACTTACCAAAGTAGGAAAGGAGGTCCTGATTAAGAGTGTGGTGTAGGCCATCCCAACCTATGCCATGTCGATCTTCAAGCTACCCTTGTCCATCTGCAGAGCAATAGAAAGGCGAATAGCGTCATTCTGGTGGCAGAAAGGAGACTCAAAGAAAGGAATTCACTGGAAGAATTGGGAAGCTATGAAGACAAGAAAGGATGAAGGAGGGATGGGGTTCAAAGACTTAATTACCTTCGATTGTGCAATGCTGGGCAAACAGGTCTGGCGTCTACACAAGTCCCCGGATGCGTTATGGAGCAAAGTTCTAAAGGGCACATATTTCCCTTATGGAGATATATGGAGTGCACAGAAGGGCCAGCGATCCTCTTGGGGCTGGCAAAGTATGCTGTTGGGGCGAGACTCTATGAAATCAGATGTGAAATGGTTAGTTGGGGATGGTAAATCAATCAAAATAAGGGAGGATTAATGGTTATCACAGGAGTTAACAGGGGAATCAGTAAACCCAACAGAACCAACTATGGTTGAAGATTTGATAAACGAAGATACCCGAACTTGGAAACAGACTCTTATTCATCAGTACTTTGAAGAGAAAGTAGCAAGCGAGATTCTAGCTATTCCCTTGAGTAAAGATCCCAAACTAGACAGTAGAATATGGACAGGAAATTGCAAAGGAGAATTCAAGGTGAAAAGCGGATACAACAGATCCCAATCATCGACTATTAGACCAAATTCACAGAAAGCCTCGTGTTCTTACCAGCCCCCACGATCTTTATGGACGCAGATCTGGAGTCTCTCTGTCCCACCGAAAATCAGAACCTTCCTCTGGAGCATTTGTCAAACTGCCATTCCCACAAGGGAGAACCTCTACAAAAAGAAGATCAGCCCAGATCCATTATGTCAGATATGTCATACGCATATTGAAACCACTGAACATCTCTTCCTATTCTGCAGGTGGACTAAAGAGATTTGGAAAAATATCCGGCTACAGGGGACGAATATGTTGAAACAAATCAAAAGGATAGATCAGTGGCTTTCGGCAGCATTCGCATCACGAAAGGGTTCACTTGAAAGAGAGTTCATCGCAGGGATCCTATGGCAGATTTGGAAGGCTCGAAACGCACGGATCTTCAGAGGAAAAATCCCAAGCCCGACGGACGTCCTTGATCTCGCACAAACCCAGAATTTAGCTTTCAGCAGAGGAAGAAAGAAAAACACAAATCAAACCACATCTCAACGCTTACCAGAGGTCTGGACTCCACCGGGAAAAGGTCAATTGAAAGTGAACGTCGATGCCTCATGGGTACCGGGAGAAAACCTCTGTTCTGTGGCCGGAATCGCAAGAGATGAAGAGGGATCTGTCGTTGATGGCTTTGCGGCAGAGGCTAGGGCTTCTTCGTCGGCACAAGCAGAAGCGGAAACCCTTTTACATGGATTACGCTTTATCTTGAACTGGAAGTCGTCGCACGTGAAGACACGAAGTGAAGCAGTTCACCTTACCTGTGAAAGCGACAGTTTAGCGGTGGTGAATTTCATCATGGGTCGGGCCGAGATTCCATGGAATTTAAGAGAGATAATTCAACGCTGCCGACAAGAGCTCCTTCTGGGCCAAAACATAACAGTAATCTACTGTCCGCGGGAGGCAAATCAGGCTGCTGATTGGCTGGTACGAACTCATCGTGCAAAGAAACTTCCTCCAAATTGGGTTCATATACCCCCTCTATCTCTATGGAATATTTTAGTTTCCGAATGTAACCCATCGTTGTGTTCTAAGACTACTTAAGATAATGCATTAGTTTCTTTTTTGACCAAAAAAAAAAAATAGTAATAGGGAGCACTCAAATTTAGGGACTATGAGACCCAAAAATGCAAAAAGATAGCCCTTCAGTAAAACTTTGTCTATAAGTCTTCAAGAAAAGCACAACATCCACAGCAGTGAAACATCCACAGCAGTGAAGTTCACAAACCTGGTGAACGATGTCGGGTCTATAATCAGCTGGATTTCTACCATTCCTCTTCAAAAAGTTGCTATGATCATATGAATTCAAAATCTGATAGGTCTGCAGATGTAACTAAGTCGCTTAGTTTAATGAGAAGCAATAAGACAACCACGAAAGACAAGGATACAAACATACACTTTTATTCCGTATGTATAACCGTATCAAAAACCAATAAGTATAAAAAAAATACACAGATCTCTCGTACCACTGCAATGGATATTGCTTCTTTTAAAGAAAAAAAATTTACATTGTGCAAGTGAAGATTAAGTTGATCTGTAAGAATCAAAGTCACGAGTCACGGTTCTAACAAACAAATGAACTGTACAATGGATAAAACTGATGGAGAAGGGGGAAAATAAGAAAGACAGATGATTGGCAGCCTAAATTCAAAACCAATGCACTAAGATTAGAGCAGGGAAAGACCATTCCAACTTTAGCGACTTCTAATGAAGCCCTCTCGAGAACAAAGGTAACCCCGACACTCTTGGAGCCTTAACCCTGGATTGGTCCAAGTGGTATGCCTTCGAGTTGATGAACCACATCATCCTCTGCTTCTTCCGATTGCTTCTCCTGATTTCCCGCCTCTTCTTCTCTCGATACATCATCCGTTTTTAGTTGCTTTGGCTATGGTTCTTGCTCCTGTTCCCCTTCCTAAATATGCTCATCATACTTCTCCTTCCGCTATTTGTTCCCCAAGTTGACTCTAAAAGGCCTCGCCATTTTTCAAACTCACCATCGATCGTGCAACCAACACCCCAGAAGCTCAGCCGGAGAATTGGTTCCCGTCCTTGCAGATAGAAATGAACCTGTTTACTAGAGTTGTCAAAATGGGTACACAATCCATTTAAGAACCCATATTTGTTAAATGGGTCGTTAATGGGTTAAGTCTTATTTCCCAAATTGAGCCCTTATTCAATCCACAACCATAGTGAGCTTGAACCAAGAGCAAATGAACGCATTACCCATTACCCATCCAACTCCCAATTCTTCCCTCCCATTTCTTCCTAGAATATTTAGCATCTTTTAACTTATTACATGAGTTATAAGGAACATTAAAACATACTTTAGGGTAAAAATCTGTATACGGATTCCAAACCCAACAAAGAAACACGTAATGTGTTACGACGTACAACATTTAAAGATACTTTTAAATCCATTACGACAATCCCATTGTTTTTACCAATTAGAAAATCAAAATCCATAACCATAGTGAGATTTAACCAAGAGCAAAGGAATGCATCACCCATTATCCATCTAGCTCCCTATTTTTCCCTCCCATTTCTCCCCAGAATAGTTAACATCTGTTAACTTATTACATGAGTTAGAAGGAACATTAAAACATAGTTTAGGGAAAAAATCTGTATACAGATTCCAAACCCAACAAAGAAACACGTAATGTGTTACAATGTACAACGTTTGAAGATACTTTCAAACCCATTACGACAATCCTATTGTTTTTACCAATTAGAAAATCAAAATCCATAACCATAGTAAGCTTTAACTAAGAGCAACGGAACGCATTACCCATTACCTATCTAGCTCTTTATTCTTCCCTCTCATTTCTCCCTAGAATATTTAGCATATTTTAACTTATTACATGAGTTAGAAGGAACATTAAAATATAGCTTAGGGCAAAAATTTGTATACAGATTCCAAACCCAACAAAGAAACACATCATGTGTTACAACGTATAACATTTGAAGATATTCTCAAACTCATTACCACAATCCCATTGTTTTTACCAATTAGAAAATCAAAATTGAAACTTTAAATGGAAAAAAGACAAAAAAAAAAAAAAAAGGGAAGAAACTTGAAGCTCAATATTCGAGATGGGACTGAGCTGCAGCCTCTCGCCGGCGGGAGCTACCGCGAGTGTGCGACCAACAGAAGGACGGCCGACGGCAACGGGATGATGAGCTGTCGAGACAATAGGGGCAAACGGCAATGGGGCTTGAAGCTTGAAGGAAGGGCGGCCGGTGGGTTTTATGTTAATTAGAGGGGACGAATTGTCGAATACACATTAATCAAAATTTAATTATAAAAAAGTAGTATTTTGTGTGATTACTTCATTTAGTTCTCTATATATCATAAATTACTTATTGTGTAAAAAATTTACGAACTTTCTTTTTTCCAGAAATTACTTCGTAAATGGGTGCACAACCCACTTATGAACCCATATTTGTTTAAATAAGTCGTTAATGGGTCAAGCCTTATTTCTTAAAGCATCCATAATGGGTTCTAAAAATAAAGAGACTGAGATATATGGGTCTTAAATGGGTCTAACCTGCACCAATTTAAGACTTATTTAAGACCCATTTATCAACCCATTAAAAATGAACCTGTTTACTAGAGTTATCAAAATGGGTACACAACCCATTTAAGAATCCATATTTGTTTAAATGGGTCGTTAATGGGTTGCGCCTTATTTTCCAAATTAAACCCTCGTTCAATCCACAACTATAGCGAGCTTGAACCAAGAGCAAATGAACGCATTACCTATTACCCATCCAGCTCCCTATTCTTGCCTCCCATTTCTCCCCAGAATATTTAGCATCTTTTAACTTATTACATGAGTTAGAAGGAACATTAAAACATGGTTTAGGGCAAAAGTTTGTATACGGATTTCAAACCCAACAAAGAAACACGTCATATGTTACAACGTATAATATTTGAATATACTCTCAAACCCATTACAACAATCCCATTATTATTATTATTATTTAGTAAAGAGGACAATTTCATTGTTTTTACCAATTAGAAAATCAAAATCTACAACCATAGTGAGCTTGAACCAAGAGCAAAGGAATGCATTACCCATTACCCATCTAGCTCCCTATTCTTCCTTCCCATTTCTCCCCGGAATATTTAGCATCTTTTAACTTATTCATTGAGTAAGAATGAACATTAAAACAAAGTCCCAGGCAAAAATCTATATACGGATTAACAAAGAAACACGTCATGTGTTACAATGTACAACATTTGAAGATACTCTCAAATCCATTACGACAATCCCATCGTTTTCACCAATTAAAAAATCAAAATTGAAACTTTAAAAGGAAAAAAGAAAAAAAAAAAAAAGAGAGAGAAGAAACTTGAAGCTCAATACTCGAGATAGGGCTGAGCTGTAGTCTCTCGTAGGCGGGAGCTGCTGCGAGTGTGCGATCGACGGAAGGACGGTCGGCGGCAAGAAGGGTTCAACAGGTGAATATATAAAAAAGAGGAAATGCAAAAGATGAAACAGTGTGCGGAAATATCTAAAATATAAAAGGAAAGAAAACAAGAACATTTGATTTAAAGTTACAAATACTACAAAATGTAAGTGATGAAAATCAAGCTATACTAACTTTTGATCATCGTGTACATAAGAACAAAGAAAAACCAGAAGGCTCAAAAGGATATTACCTATGCATTAGAGCACGAAGCAGCAGCTTGACACTAACAACCTCAACGTCTGTAATGGTGGATGGTGGTGTGAAGCAGAGCCACTGGATGACCATAGCCTTTTGAAGGCTTTGAAGGCGATGCTGCTCAGCAACGTCCAATGTATTATCATATTTTCTAACTTTGGTTTCTCTTGAACTTGACAGAACCCTATTCAAGTCAAAGTTCATCAAATTTCTAGTTATCAGCGTAGAACCAGAAAGCAGCAGAATGAAATTATTACCTGTCAATTATTTCTTCAAAACTTCCCTTTGAATCATTGCTAGGAGAAAAAGGCGAGTACTCTATAGAGAAAGGAAGATCTTATACTTCACATGTACGCTGCAGGAAAATAAAGGAAATCAAACTCATAAACACGAAACCGAGGCAGCTGACAAACATATGAATATGGTTATCTTCGCACTCAGCACTGTACAACTGATGGAAGGACACTGCAATGGCATGAAGGAAGTGATCATTAAAGCATACTCTCTACAATTATCAGAAATTACTTTTGGTGTAAAAAATTTACTAACTTTTTTTTTCCCAGAAATTACTTATTATTTGCGACTAAGCTTACTTGTTAATCGTGAATAAATATCTATTTTGCACATTTAAGAAAGACGTAAAAACTTAGCATTTTCAATGTGTGAAATTATCAATCATAATGTAAAAGTTACTTTCTATTGAATTATCGCCCTTTGGTCCGAAAGGAGCAAGGCATGATACACATGTTCAACACGTCTCCTCTAGGCCAGAACGCCTTCCTCTTCATGCCCATTTATATTCTCTCCCCAACTTCCCCTTGAAGGCCCCGTCCCAATCCAACCCCATTTCCCCATCTCCTTCCTCTATTCCAAGATCATGGATGACTTCGCATTGAGGTTTCAAGCCGTCGAGACAGACCAGAAGCTCGAGAGCCATGGCTATGGTAGCAGAGACATCACCACCTGGATGCATACCACCCGGGTGCAGTGGCATGCGGGGACAGATCTGCCTCAACCGAGCAGGGTCACCCCATCAAGTTCACCGTGGAACCAGTGCAGCGATGCGAGGGATAAAGCTTCGTCTTCATCATGATCATGGGGTCTCAGCGACGCCGAATCTAAGAGGCGGAAAAGAGTGGTCAGGTACAAGGCGTATGGCGCAGAGGGGAAGATCAAGGCTTCGATAAGGAGCAGCCTTCGATGGATCAAGAACAAGTACTCCGAGCTCGTGCATGGTTACTAGCAAGAATTGATCGATTCTACAGCTAATGCTGTTCTGCGAATGCATGAATGCCCGGTCGCGAATGAGCACCTCTTCATCATTTTCTTAGGGCGGTTCCCTTTGCAATTTCCTTCTATCCTCTCTTGTACATATTCAAGCAACAACAAACAAGAATCAGACATTGATGAATCCGATTAGGGATGAAAACGGTCTATTCATGTCAAGGGGGTTCTCGTTAGGCTGGAAAATTTTGATTAAGGTTTCAAGGTTCGATTTTGCAGCAAAAACAAGTTATATTATGTATCTCAATCATTACTCTGAATAGAATATAAGGCAGCTTTTCTCTCATACTCGTACATGAACCAGGTAATCCCTCAGGATCATCATCAATCAATTAATTGATACAAAAGAAGCTGATATGATAGTCACAGTACAGTGACAAGCTTTGTTCGTTTTGTGAACTCTTTGGTCATTGAAATTATACAAGGGCTAAATTTATAGAGAAGTTCTATGATCTGATGATGAGCCATTAACTAACAGCACTACCAAAAAAAATCCAAGTGGGCGGACACAGCTTTAGATTGACCGGACACGCCAGGCGCATGTGCGCTATATGTGTGCCTACACCTTCAAACCAGGTGGATCTCACGTGACCACATCAAATTAATTCCTCTCTTGACAAAGTTCTTTCCCTCTGCAACACCTTCAACTCTGTTTTTCACTCGTTGGATCTTGTAAATTCTCCACCAATATTAGATCTCAGTCTTGCATAATTGCCCATAGCACCTGACACAGGAATACTTTATCAGCACTTAAGGGACTTCGCAAAGCGAGCAGAGTATAAGAAGCTGGATGGTGAAGTCTCGTGCAAATAATCACAACATTTAGCTTGGACTACAGATAAGACCAAGAATAAATGGAGAGATTGGTTCACCTGTCCCGTGAGAGCTATTGTCCAAGTGGGTTAAATAAATTTCAAATGCTTCCGCACGGCATCGCAAATTATGTTGATACAACACGCAGCACTCAATGGATAGTTGGAAACTGTTACAAAGCACGAGGCAAAGTAAGATATGCAATAAGCAAAAGATGGCAAGACTCGTATAGATAACATCAATTGCAGCAAAGATACGTTGCTGAAGAACGACAGCGTCATCACACTGTCAATCAAGCAATACAATTTCTCTACATATTTTAAAATAAGAAAAATCTTTTCTAAAAAGAAAAAAAACAGAACAAAAAAAAAGCATCCCCGACTTCCCCTTATTCTAAATTTTGCATCCTCTACTTCTAAAATATCCATAAAGCTTATGATCCACACTGTTTACAAAATTCTATACAGTAAAAGATGCAACATGTAATTTTCCTTTTTTGGGAAATATGGGACTCCAAGAAAGAGAAACTAAAGGATGCAAACTATAGGTTTAAAAACTGAAGGATGAAAAACTATTTTGTAATATCCCCAGTAACTGGTAATCTAACTTTCACCTTTAGCAAGGGCAGTGACCATTTTAAGGGGAAGTAAATTGTCAATGCACCAGCAATTGGCAGTAACAATCAACAAGGGTTTAATCTTTGACAAAAATCACCGCAGTGAAGCGATCTTGTACCATACTGCTAACCCAACATGATATGATACTAGGAAACGATTAGAATTTCTCGCTAAATTTGACAGACGGATAAAAAAAATGATCTACTCACTTGAAATAAAATCATCCGTATACTCCGTTTCAATTTTCCCGTGGGCCATTGCACCAACCTGAATGTGAATACTGTAAGGCATTCTGCTGAAAGATATAATATATTGTTACACAAACTAATACAAACTCACGACAAACACGAGAGGGGTATCATCACCGATAGCAGCCACATAGTCCTGCATTTCAACCAGCCTTTCTGAGCTGTGAGAAAATCCTGAGATACAGAAAGAAAGCAACAGATTTTTTTAATTCACTCAACATTTGACTTGCTTTTTTTTTCTTTTTTTTGGGGGGGGGGGGGGGGGGGGGGGGGGGGAGATGATACCCAGTTCTTACCAATTTTTCTGGCATTGACAGGAAGATATTGTGTCACGGGGTTTTTGATCACCCGTAAAAGTTTCTCACGCTTGGCAGCAGCTGTTATACTCAATTTTTGCAGTAATTGTACTGTAAAGACAAAAAATTATTAAAAAATGCCTTAAAAGGAATTGGCGGATAACAGTCAACATACTATTAGGTAAAAACAATATGTACGTACACATTATGCCTGCGAAGCGCTTGTATGTCCTGGGGATACGGACATGAGGCTTGACTTCAAAGAGCACACCCTTTCCAGTCCTCACATAGACAGCACGAACCTTTCCTGCCTTATTAAGTGGGCTGTCTAGGATCGATAAAAGAGCCTGAAAGCAAAGTCAAGAGTTAAAGTGAATTGGTGCAATAAGCAGACCCAACAGAAAGCCAACTACTGACACGTAGAAAAAAAACCAGTCAAATGTTAATTTGGTTGTTTACTAAATGTATCTGCTGATTGAGATGCCATTTGCCCATGAATCGGCATCAAAACCTATCTCTACGTCACCACCTAAGAATTCCTTATAGAAGCATGACCAACAGTTTCCATGGTAGGTCATAAAAGTAAAGATCGTATGACTAGTTAAGCTATCATGATATCAAATAAACTAGTAATAGGGAGCACTCAGATTTAGGGACTATGAATCCCAAGAATGCAAAAATACAGCCCTTCAGTAAAAACTTTGTCCGTAAGTCTTCAAGAAAAGCACAAAATCCACAGCAGTGAAGTTCACAAACCTGGTGAATGATGTCGGGTCTATAATCAGCTGGATTTCTACCATTCCTCTTCAAAAAGTTGGTATGATCATCTGAATTCAAGATCTGATAGGTCTGCAGATGTAAGTCGCTTAGTTTAATGAGAAGCAAGAAGGCAACCAAGAAAGACGAGGATACAAACATACACTTTTATTCTATACGTATAACCATATCAAAAACCGAAAAGTATCAGAAATTCACAGATCTCTCGTACCACTGCAAGCGAAGATTAAGTTGATCTGTAAGCATCAAAGTCACGACTCACGGTTCTGACAAACAGATGAACTGTACAATGGATAAAACTAATGGAGAAGGGGGAAATTAAGAAAGACAGATGATTGGTAGCCTAAGTTCAAAACCAATGCACTAAGATTAGAGCAGGGAAAGACCTTCCCAACTTTAGCGACTTCTAATGAAGCCCTCTCGAGAACAAAGGTAACCCCGACGCTCTTAGAGAGCTGACTCTGGACCGGTCCAAGCGGTATGCCTTCGAGTTGATGAACCACGTCACCCTCTGCTTCTTCCGATTGCTTCTCCCGATTTCCCGCCTCTTCCTCTCTCGATACATCATCCGTTTTTAGTTGCTTCGGTTGTGGTTCTTCTTGCTCCTGTTCCCCTTCGTCAATATGCTCATCATACTTCTCCTTCCGCTTTTTGTTCCCCCGTTTGACTCCAAAAGGCCTCGCCATCTTTCGAACTCACTATCAATCCTGCAACCAACACCCCTGAAGCTCAGCCGGAGAATTGGTTCCCGTCCCTGCCAACAGAAAAAGGCGAGATACCGCGAGAGAGGGGTGACAACCTAGCCAGATGCATCCATCTTCGCGGGCTTGGACGAGGGAGGCGGGGCTGCGAGTCGCGACCCACGAAAGATCGAACGTCAGAGAGAAAGATAGACAGAAACCCGACCACGAAGATGGACGGACAGAGTCCGATGATGATGATGATGATGATGATGATGATTTGCTGTCGAAGGCTGAGAATTGCGAGGAGGCTTACGATGGGATCTCGAGCTGCTCGCTGCTTCGCAGTCGGGGAAGAAAGAATTGGGGGTTCGCTCGATTTCGATTTCAGAATTAGGGTTTTGCGTTCGGCTTGCGGCTGAAGCGTCGTCGTTTAGGGGGTGCTGCTTGTACGGTCAGAGGTGCGGCGGTCGACGTCGTCGTTTGGCGTTCGGTTTTCCTTCAAGCCACGGACTGAGTTGATCGTTGATCAAGGTACAAGGCTCTCGCGCCGTGAGATGGAGGAACGAGGAAATTGCCAAAAAAAGTCAGTAAATTCATTATGTTTGCATTAGTTTAATCCTAAATTTTTTTAAAAATATAATTCATTTGATTTTCTCTTTTGTTTAACGATTTATCAATATAATCATTTGGAAAATCGCGGATATGAATATCAATTATATTATATGGTGTAACTCGTGCTAGAATTGTCAAAATGAATTACATATCTATGTTTTAACTCATATATATTATAGTGGATTGTGAATGGTTCACGTCAATGATGAAATATGGGCCAAATATGAGTTATAAAAAGAAAATGTTAAAACAAATGAATATAAGTGGATCAAGATAGACCCATTTTTAACCTACATAATAAAGAGGTCTTAGGCTAAATGAGTTAGCTAACAAGTAACAAAGTTAATATTAGTACAAACAAGTAACTTTATAATTTTTATTTTTATTTTTTTCACTTTTTCTTTCCTTTTTGGCTCCTCTTTCTTTTATCTTCCCTTCGGTGGCCAGCCACAGTAACAGTCTGCCACAAGGCCAGCCACATAATCTAAAAGAGAAGATGGATGCATCTGGCTAGAAATGTTGGTGTTAAAAGTGAAACAGGGAAAGAGCAAATGGCAACAGAACCCTTACCGTTTTATAGACGGAAGGAACATATCTCTGGAATCGTTAATGGCCCTTGATTCAGCACAACAGATTAGAAGTACTTGGTGTCGCAGTGATAACCTCAGTATAGTTGGACATTCATGATCCTCTAGATTACTGTAATATGAACCTGTTACCAATCTATAAATCTCTCCATCACAGGTCCGACCTGTTTTTCCTTTCCGTTGTTTCAGCCTGCATATAGCTTTGAATTTCATGAACTTCACATAGAAACTGAGAATAGGTTGCCAAGCTTTATATTATACCTGAGATTTGGATACCCACATGAGCTCCGAGTGTTCCCTTTTCCTATTACCATCCCAGTAAACTTGTAATGACCGACATGAATCAATTATAAAAGCTACTTTCGGAATTGTCACTGGTGACTCTGCGATGTTTGTAGCTAATATAATCCGGTCAAAATGAACTTTCAAAGTCAGAAGGAACTCAAAATATATCCAACTTAATCATAAATCTATATTATTAAGGGAAAAGTTGTATTTGTCCCACTTATTTGGCATTCCAATATAACCCTGGCTACTAACCATGCTCATTTCATCAAGTAACCACCCATTTTATACATGTCTGATAATTATCCGCTATCACCATATCCACCCCACTGGATAATCACCCAATTCCTCTCAATATTTTTTTTTACTCGCTCATAACATCCTACTGTTGTGCACGCACTTAAACACTAACAATGGCATAAGAAAAAGTACAGTCCCACAGCAAATACTATAATGGTGTCATACTAAATTCTCATTTATATGTACACGAAAGTCCGTAACCGTTCCTAACAAAAGCAGAGACAAACTAATCCATTGCCTTCATGAAGAACGCAATTTGCAGAGAAGCACATGGAGAAACATGCCTAAAAGATCTGCACCTATGCAATGATACAAGTAGGGTATGCAAGACCCTTGGCTTCACTGTTGTGCGTCAGTTCATTAATATAGATGGTACCTAAAATTCCCAAGTTAGTATAAGCAAAGTTTTCACCAAAAATCTATTGATATGGTTTTCCATTGTGATAGGTTTTCGAAAGGACACAGTTACCATGCTTTATTGCTTTCTCAAATGCTTCTGCAAATAAACAACATCTAACCCTAAAAAGAAAGAAGAAGAGACTAGATAATATGATGCCTTTAAAGGGAGAACATTAACTTTGATTTAGTTACCTATATTCTGATCATGTAAGAAGCAAATATGCAAATCAAGAGAACTGCAATGCTGTAACATGAGAATTTTTTATTTGAGCTTCCCAAAAGTGCGTCTTACCTTATGGGGGGACTTCCAGATCTTCATAGCTAGCAAAGCTCGTTTTGTGTCTATAAAAATGTGCGTATTATCAGTTACACCTCGTGGGTTGCAGCTCTCGAGAAACCTTGATCCTTTCCCATTTCCAACCAAATGAAAAATAAGCATCGGTCAAATTTAGCATCACTTGACAAGGAAGAAGCCAAAAGAGAAGAAAAAATGGCAAAGGATTATGATCCATGTTCATAGAATTGTTAGCAGGGTCGATGCCACACCTCAAGGAAGAAGCAAGAAGCACTTGAACTTTATAATACTAGCGGTCACAGAAATAAATGTGAGTATAGAATTGGATTCCCAAGTTCGTGGTCACTCATTAAGGTCACATATATGTTTAATCTTAAGACTTACTTGCAAATATAGAATTAAGGTAGGTAAAGGAAGAACACATGACAAGATAAGCAAAACATAAAGAACACGAAAAGAGCACTTTAAACTTAAATATTAACATGGCACCGAATTCTACTAAGTAGAATCCAATAAAAAAAAAGGAACCTTCGGACGTACAGGAGTCGCCAATAAGGCGCTTATCGGTGGGGCTTGGGAAGGCGACAGCATTGTCGGCGTCCATGTTTAGGAGCAGGGGACGCTTTGCGGAGGAAAGAGAGAAAGAGCGAGCAGAGCGACCTTCGCTCGTGTAGAGGGAGGCCAAAACACGAGAGCAAGGGTTCATCGACATCGGGGTTGGCCAGTAAGGGCGCTCCGCAAAGAAAAGAGGGAGAGAGCGGAGCAGAGGTCGCGAGAGGGAGGCAAAGGGGTGTCGGCGTTGGTGTCGGGTGCGTAGGTGGAGGCGGAGGCAGAGAAGTCGGTGTCAGAGTTGGGGGTGACGGAGGGAATTGGTGGAGGGGCGTCGGCATCGTGGTTTGCTAGAAGAGAGGCGCGACTTCGAGGCGAGAGAGAGAGAGAGAGAGAGAGAGAGAGAGAGAGAGAGAGAGAGAGAGAGAGAGTGGACTAGAGGTCGCGAGAGGGAGGCGGAGGTTGCGTCGGCGTCGGGGGTGACGGAGGCAATCGGTGGAGGCGGAGGTGGAGGGCCGTCGGCGTCACGTTCGCAAGAGGGAGGTGGAGGTTGCGTTGGCGTCGGGGGCAACAGAGGCAACCGGCAGAGGGCTGTTGGCGTCATGTTTCGCTGGAAGAGAGGCATGATTTTGCGGAGGGGGGAGAGAGAGAGAGAGAGAGAGAGAGAGAGAGAGAGAGAGAGAGAGAGAGAGAGAGAGAGTAGAGGAGAGAGAGCGTTAGAGTGTGCAGAGAGGTAGGCCAGGGCTTATGGAAGATAGAGCAGAGAGAGAACCTCCCCCGCGTTGGTTTGAAATGGAGAACTGGGATGATGTGGATTGTCACACGGACATGTGTCACGCTATGAATCCTTCAGAGCATAAGTGACGTGGTCCTTTGAGGGCTTGCAATATTTTCTCAATTCATAATAGGTACGTTTTTCTATTTTTTTTGCAAAATTTGGGAATTCAATTTTGGCCAAAGAGGGAAATTCATAATAGGTACATTTTTCTATAAAATATGATTTTATTTTGGGTAGATGTATATCTAGGATATTGGCTTTGGATGTTAAATCGAGAGAATTCCTCACGTAATGTAATAGTATATGGACAAATCGGGGGAAATTGTCATAAAAAATTATTGTGAGATTAGTTTTGAAATGTACTAATTTAATTCTAAATATTTCAATAATTTGTTGATTAAGGGTCAACTAGCACCTTTGATAATTTTTGCAGTTTTTATTTCTTATTTTATTTTTTTTTCCTTTTCCTTCCACCGGCTTCAAGCAAGAGCCGCCCTCATCGACCTTGAGTGAGGGATACTTGCACCTAGGTTGGTGAGGGCCACCCTTGCCTAAGGTTGGCGACTTTCGCCAAACATCGACGAGGCTTGACAATGGCCAATGGAGGAAAAAAGAAAAAAGAAAAGAAAATTATAAAATTTATAAAATTATCTTTATTAATACCAGTCATACCACATAAGGTCAAATTGCTAAAAAATTTAGAACTAAATTGGCAAATCATCAAAATGTTTAAGACTAAATTAATAAATTTGCAAAAGACTTATGACTAAATTGGTATAATTAATGTGCTTAGAATTGAATTGGCCTGTGTACAATAGGTTTATGCTTTTTTGGACAATTTTCCTGATTAATCAATTTTCACGTACTCAATTCACTGTGAGTGGATGAAAAAAAAATGGTGGTTAAGGTGATATTAGATCTTTACTTTGTGTATTAGAGTTAGTCTGCAAATTTGAAGGTGACAAGATCGAAAATACCTAAATATTTACCAATTTTTTAATCAAGTAAATGAGCTTTTCATTTGTTAAGTTGGGTATCTAAGTTCTTTAAATTCGGTTATGTTAAGTTGGGTATCTAAGTTCTTTAAATTCGGTTCAACTAGCACCTTTGTTAATTAAGTGCCATGTCAAGTGTTTTTATGCTGACATGTTACGCCAACTTAGCATTGTCTAGACAAGACGAGAAAATATTAGGTACAACTCCGAGTCTAATTCAAAATAAAACTAGTCCATTCACCTTAGGACATGTGTTGTATGTCGGTTCACCCATCAGTCATGGTCTCTCCTTCCCTCTTTGTCTCGCATCTCTCTTCTCTCTCTTCACAAGCTTCCTCTTTCTCTCTCCTTTCCTACCCCATTTTCCTTTCTTTAACCTTAATCTCGAGCCTGATCTTAGACTTGCCATTGCTGTTGTCACCTCCGACACGTTGTCTCCATCTCTACCTCCATCTTTGCCCATTGCTTCTCTAATCTCCAGTGTTGCCGCCTCTTGTCCAACTCCTCCAGGGCCCTCTACATCTACATCCACGTCAGCCAAGAGGTCGAGGCCCTACACCATTGTTGGGATTAACGGATCCCCAAAATCGGATTCAACACTAAATCGAACCACTAAAATGAATGCGGAAGACAAGTCTAGGAAAATCATGTATCACCGATCATAAAGCACACCACGGATTCGAGCATACCTTGTTAGCCACAGATTAAACACCGACGTCGATATAAGGAAGAGAATTTGGCCATGTTCGATCCGATGACGCCAATTCGCCTTGAAGGGAAGAAAAACATTACCTAGTGCTTACTGTTTTTCTTCTTTGGAGAGAGAGAGAAGGGGAATGACGTACGTACGTTAAAAATGCCAAAAGGTGCGTTCTCCCTCTCTCTCCTCCTTTATATACATCACTTCCAAAATAGAAACGTACCCCTTCATCGTATCCCCCCATCCATGGGGCCTAATCCAATGGGTCGGGCTTTTAGGCCCAACATTAGGCCCAACATGGGCGGACAGGCCTTAAGCCCATCACATTAATAATACCATCATCTCTCACTCACATATGGTGGGCCGAACATGATTCTCTTTACCTCTTTTCAACATTCATACCGTTGAATAATCCGTACACCCAGCATACTTTGAAAGCTCGTTGCTATACATCTGTTAGGAATATATAGCAGCTCATAATGGGTATCACACTTTGAGTAGATTTTATATGCAGTACCCTAGATCGATCGATCACATTTATATCTCTCTTGATCTCTTTTAAACAATGATATATATATATATATATATATATATATATATATATATTGTATTCACAATTATGATTATTTCAAAGACAGTCATAATTAGTCGACCAGTGAACACAAAACTTAGAATGTGATTCTCTATATTCGATCTTCCTCTTTCCTTCAAACTCTCAATTTCAGTTTAGCTTGCTTTTCTGGAAATGTTCCATTAGATCGAATCAACTCATGATCATTGGCAACATGCTAAGATAGCAAACACTAAATAGAAATCTTGAGAATAAGTAAAAGTCATGATGGCACTAAAATTGAGGAACTCTTTTCCTCAAGAGTCTCATATGGCATAAAAGTTGAGATCAAACTTTTGCCACTCTTATTAGTCGTCTCATGCATACGTAGTATGAAATACGTATTATGGTATTAACTCATTTCCCATTGTGCGTATGTCTGTTCATTCAATACCGTACAGATGATAGTTCAGACATACCCTATGTCTAACTTGAGTTCACGTATCTACTTATTCACAAAAATTCATTAGAACTCATATCTGGCATCATAGACAGATAAAGTAAAATATGTGGATTATTTTACTTTCGGACATAGTAAATATTATGTCATCATTTTAACACTTAGTTAAGGCGACATATGTATTTTAAGCTTGAGCTCTCAATTATCACCTAGATAACAAGCTTAAAAAACAGTCCATTCTCTATTTATCACACAGTAAATATATGCGATTACCTATATGAGTAGGCTAATCTTTTTATCTGTCCGACATATTTTCTCAACTTAATGTAATACACTGAGTATTAAGATGCATAAATATCAAACAAAGATTCATAGGCATTAATAATGAAAAAATACAAGTTCATAAATGTGAACAACTCAGGGAAATTACAATCCAGTACATCAGACTCTACGCAGTCCTAGAGATTTTACATGACCACAAAACACATCTCTAGGTATTGGCTTTGTTATATGATCTACTACCATTCTATGCGTAGATATGTACTGTAAGTTCACATCCTTTCGTGCAATCATATCTTTGACAAAGTTATACTTGGTATCTATATGTTTGGTTTTGCCATGATATTTTGAATCTTTGGTGTACGCTATAGCTGCTTGGCTATCACAGTTAACCAATAATGGATTTGCAGCTTTCTCAATAACACCTAAATGATCCAAAAATCTTTTAAGCCAAACTCCTTCTTGTACCGCTGCTGATAATGCCACGAACTCAGCTTCTATCGTGGACAAGGTTATACACGTTTGCTTCTTACTACTTTATGATATGGCGCCATTATTCAGTAAGAAGGCAAATCCAAAGGTAGATTTCCTTTCATCTAAATCTCCTCCCCAATCAGCATCTGAATAGCCTTCAAGTCGCAAATCATTTCCTTGGTAATTCAATTGGTAATCAGCAGTTCCCTCTAGATACCTCAGTATTCTCTTAACGGCTTTCCAATGTGCTTGACCTAAATTGGATTGGTATCTACTCACAATTCCAACTGCAAAACATATGTCGGGTCTTGTACACATCATAGTGTACATCAAGCTCCCAACAGCACTAGCATAAGGAACATGTTTCATTTGTTCATTTTCTTGTGGAGTCCTTGGACACGGTCTATGGCTCAATCCTTCACCTTTTACAATAGGAGTGTCTATGGATTTACAATCTTGCATACAAAATCGTTCAAGAACCTTGTTTATATATGTTTCTTGCGAAAGAGATAACGATCTCTTCGAACGATCTCTTGAAATCTTAACTCCAAGAATGTATGCAGCCTCGCCCATATCTTTTATCTCAAAGTTGGAAGATAACCAACTCTTGACGGTATTAACAAACTCCATATTGCTTCCGGCAATCAGTATATCATCAACATATAATGATATGATCACAAATTGATCATTGGATCTTTTGATATATACACAATGATCCTCATCAATCATTGTAAAATCATATGTCATTATGACATTATGAAAACGTATATACCATTGTCTCGATGACTGCTTGAGGCCATATATCGATCTCAAAAGTCGACATACCTTTTCTTCTTGGCCTTTCACTATGAAACTAGCAGGTTGTTCCATGTATATTTCTTCACCTAATTCTCCATTGGGGAAAGCAGTCTTTACATCCATCTGATGTAACTCAAGATCCATACTAATCACTATTGCCATAATAATGCGAATCGAGGTAAATCTCACTACAGGAGAAAACGTATCTTCATAATCAATTTTTTCTTATTGATTATACCCCTTCGCCACAATGCGAGCCTTATGCTTTTCTATCGAGCCATCAGCCTTTTGCTTTATTTTGAGAAACCCACTTATTCCCAATAGCTCTGCATCCTTTTGGAAGATCAACCAGTTCCCAAACTTGGTTTGATTTTATTGACTCCATTTCCTTTTTCATTGCATGAATCCATTTTTCCTTACTAGGGCAATTCAGAGCCTTATTAATATTTCTTGGCTCATCCTCATCTTGTGGAGCAACCATAAAAGTTTCCCCTTCAATATCAAAATATCGACGGGGAATACTTTGGCGACTTGTTCACCGTATGAGAGATTGTACACTTTGCAAATCATTCCCCATTATGCTCCCACTTGAATTAGATAATGATGATGTCGTCTCATCATGTGGGTGTAATTGAGAATGAGTTGAATTCAATTCATCACTTCTCATATTACTCCCACTTGGACGGACTCCATTAATATCATTATCTTGATTCAAGGTTTCAAATAGGAAGTAATCTTCCCCTATTTCGCCCTTCTTAAGAAATTCATCCTCTAAGAATGTGACATCTCATGATTCAAATTTAGTTATACTCCCACTTTCCTGCTCACCTATGAACACATATCCTTTCGAGTGTTCCGAATATCTTATGAAAATACTCTTCTTTCATTTGGAACCCAATTTCCCAAACTTGTGAGAGGACTCATGTGTATAGGCAGCACAACCCCATGACTTAAGAAAATTTAAGTCCGATTATCTATCTATCCATAACTCATATGGAGTGGAAGTAACTAATTTGGAAGGCACCCGGTTAAGTATATAGGCAGCAGTTAACAACGCATCACTCTAAAAAGTAATAGGTAAGTTAGCATGCGTCATCATTGACCTAACCATTTCCAGTAGTGGTTCTGTTTCTTCTTTCCGCAACACCATTTTGTTGAGGAGTATACGTAATAGACAATTGTCTTTCTATTCCTTTTTCATCACATAATTTTCTGAACTCATTAGATAAATATTCTCAACCTCGATCGGATCTTAATGTTTTTATTTTCTTGTCTAATTGATTTTCTACCAGGTTCATAAACCTTTTGAAACAACTTATTGCTTCAGATTTATGAGAAATCAAATAGATATATCCGAATAGAGTATAATCATCTATAAAAGTGATGAAATAAACAGCCGCATGCCTTTCTCTCACATTCATTGGACCACAGACATCAGAATGGATTAAATACAGAGGAAATTCAGCTCTTTTACCTTTTCCAAATGGTTTATTTGTCGTTTTCCCTTCTAGGCAATGCTTACATATGGGCAAATTGACTTTTTCAATATTGCCCAACAAGCCCTCTTTGGCTAGTCTATTCATACATTATTGGCCAATGTGACCAAATCTAGCATGCCACACATTCACATCATTATCATATGTATTAGGAGATGTGAGAAGGGAATAACAAATATTTGCATTAACATAGTCAATATCTAATACAATGAAACCATCTAGAAAATAACCACAACCATAGTAATTTATATCCAAAAATAAATCCACACATTTATTATAAAAGTTCATATTAAAACCTAGTTTAACCAACATTAAAACAGACACTAAATTCTGACGAATCTCCGGAGCATACAACACATCATGTAGGAACAAAGTGCGTCTACCACGCATATTCAGTTGGCATGTGCCAATTCCTTTCACTTCAGCTCTGGAGTTATTTCCCACATAAATCCACTTAGTTTCAGTTGATACTCGTCGGAATTCCACGAAGGATTCTTTATCCTTCGCTACATGGTCTGTCGCTCCTGAATCTACAGTCCACAAAGGATTAGACTCAGTCAAGAATACAGAACTCGACACAAAAGCAAAGTTCTGAAAAGTACAATGGGTGTTTACCTTCTTCAGCTCACGAAAGTCGCAAGCATAGTGACTATTCTTGTCACAGTTGTAACACTTCACCCTTGCAAGTTTCTTCATGCGATGACGTTTTCCTCTTTCATGTTGGTTAAACTTGGGTTTCTTTTCTGAATGACCTGCTTCTTTGCCTTTCCCTTTATCAAACCAGTTAGGGCGTTTGCGCTTGGAGCTCGAAGCCCTATATGAGCTAGAACTAGTATGATAGAGTTCAGCATCCGGCTTAGCCGCCAAGAGGCGGTCCTCTTCCAACTCAAGATGGTGCACTGCATCCTCATAGGTTTTGATATTTTCATTATGGGTCAGGTGCACCTTCATATGCTCTCAACTCTGAGGCAATGAACGAATCACTGCTTGCAATTGTTGCTCATCAGTGAGGACATGTCCAGCATCTTTTAGCTCATTTATCATGTTTGACATCTTTTTAAGATGTTGCTTCATGGTCTGACCATGAGGCTTCTTATATGAGTCAAACCTAATAGTGAGCTGTCTTAGTCTGGTCACCGAAGTATGACCAAATCTAGCTGCCAATGCTTCCCACATTTCCTTGGCATTGTCAAAATGCCTAAACTCTCGCATGACATTATTTTCCATACTGCTCAGCAACGTAATGCGAGCAAGAGAGTTCTTTCTTTTCCATGCAACAAATGTTTCCTTATCTCTCTTGTGCTGCATAGTGTTTCCTTCTTCAGGTTCTACCATGGTCAGGTTAAGAGCTTCTAGCGTCTCTTGCTCTTCCAGCACATATTGGATTTTCATGTGCCATATTTCATAATTGTCACCATTGAGCTTTTCACCTTTGTTCAGCTTGTCAACTATGCTCTTTGTGGCTGAAGCCATTGATCTGAATACATCAGACATATATACACGAATTAGTTAATGCCTATCATTTATACATCCCTTTTGCACAGACCCATCATATTAATGAACAATTTCAAGTAAGGTTTCAGAATCAAAATGTCACTAAGTTTCCAATCATCCTCCAAAAATCCTAACTTAAAACTATCATTAATATAATTGTCTTATGCAAAATAAATTCTATGAAGTTACAAAAACTTCTATAACTACCCATAGCAACCAGCAATAATAGAAAGCAAACATATCGGTTGCTACATTAATAACAATCAGGTAGTAAATATTACATAAAATGTCCATAAAGCACACTTAACAAAGATCAACCAATATATCTAACACCAAGTCAGCACACGAACTGGGAAAGATCCTTTTTTGTTTAATTTCTTGATTTTTTCCCTTGTAACAATCCTATAATAATCATCTATAAAATCCATCATAATTTTCCTATATGAGGCAATTCTATTGACATCCCATATGCGATTCAACACTCCATGCCATTCTGGTGAAAGGGTGTTCATGAAAAATCGCACCATCTCAGACTGTGGCATAGGACGACCATTCCATATGACCTTTTGAATTTTCCCGTTGACTTCAAGGACGTGATCAATTAAGTCACCACTCTCCCATTGATGATCCGTTAGCTCAGCTATCAACTTAGAAAGCTTTTCCTTTTGTTCATCGATAATTGCATAAATAGGTGTGCGCAATCTTAGGGGAGGCATTGTTCATTCAACAAATGCAAAACAAATAAGGGATCACATATAATCCATATAGACTTAATTGAAAAAGAAACACATTCTTTTCATTTTTCTTTTTTTTTGGGTCAACGATCAACGGTCGTCGGTCAACGGTCAACGGGTTAATGGTCAGGTCGCCGGTGGTCGGACTGGTCAGACCGGGTCGGACGAACCCGACCGGCACGTGCCGCGCGCGTGCGCGGGCCGACGTCACGCAGACGCCAGCCGGCACGTGCGCGACATGCGCTAGGCTTCCATGCGGGTCGGGTCGGGTTGCCGGTTGGTGACCAGCTGTCCAACAGTTGTCGGCGATGACATCATCGATGACGTCATCCCGGCGGTTACCGTGACGTCACGATGACGTCAGCACGCATCGCCAAAAAAAAGAAGAAAAAATCAGAGAGGCGGTTGATAATAGATTGAAGGGTTACGTATCCAATCTATCTCTCACTCGCTCACTGACGCTCGCTCACTCTTTGACGGTCTCTCGCTCTCTGACTGACGTTTGCTCTCTGACACACGTTCTCTCTCCCGAAGAACAGTTTATCCTTTGAAGAACGGCATGGTTTATCCCTCTTTAATTCGCAACACCAGGGTTTAGTCTATGGAAACAAGGTTCGTTCGTTTATGTGACGTGCCTTAGGATCAGTGATTCATGAATTTCTTGGGCTTCGCTTCGGCTACATTTGTGATTGATTTTGTGTTGAATCACCATTTTTGGGAATCCGTTTCTCGACTCTCAACCATGTCAATGAACCACGCTGCTACCTCCATCTTGTTTGTTGTCAAAGTTGACCCTGGTTGACCTCAAATCAACTCAATAACAAGGTTGAGCTCTAGATCACAAATCTAGGGCTCACTTGACCTTAAATCCAAAATATAAAGCCCAAATTCGCTGGTTGAGCTTGACTTCGACGACAAAGGACTAAAATGGTAGCGATATGGTGGATTGAGATGGTGGTGGGGTGTGGTGGTGGAGGAAGGGGACAAATGTTTGTTGTTGTCCCCATCGGAGTGAAAGGGAAGAAGAAAAAAAAAAGAGAGGAAAGAGAGAGGCAAGACAGTGAGGAAGTAGAGGATTTTTGGGATTAGAGGACATGTGTTGCCTAATGAATGAATTGGAATTTTGACACGCTAAACTCAAAACTCTACCGAATATTTTCTCGGACAAAAAAAGTGACATGGACCAGCACGTCATTATTTATTTTTTCCATTTTCTTCTCAAAATAAGTGAGGTAATAATCACGGTTTAGATTTATTCAGCCCAAGCATCGAGCACCAGTACAATGCTTCCAAAGTTCAACTTTATCTAAGTGAAAATTAAACTTATCTCGGTGGAAATCAAAATCTATAAAAATTTTTATTATAATTTCTAGCTTCATATGCCAACCCAGCATACATAATTAAAAAAATGAATAAGTGCATTAAAAACCCAAAAATTTCTTAAAAAAGTATAATTGAGTTTTAAAACTTACAAAAAAAAAATGTAATCAATGGAGAGACTTGATTTGATCAATTTGACAAGTTTCGAAACTTATTTGCACATTTTGAAATTTTTAGAATTCAATTGTAATATCGTGATAAATTATAAGATTTGATTATACTTCTTAAAAGTTTGAGAACTCGGCCATGACAAGTTGTCCAAGTTGCTTCGATCGTCACTCTTGTGAAAGCAACCCAGGAATTTTTTGCTTTCTCAGGTACTAGAATGGAAGAACCCTCTTTCTCTCTTTCCATTTTGCCTCAATTTGCTCCCAATTTGTGAAACCTTGATATGGCAACTTTTTATTGGTACAAAGCACTCAGCCAATAGTCCAGAAAAGAAGGAAATTTGTGAAACCCTAATGTGGCAACTTTTTATTGGTACAAAGCACTTGGCCAATAGTCTAGGAAAGAAGGAAATGCGTCAGTTTCTTACCTCTTACTGTATACACCAGCCTAGTCAATCACATATTTCGACACGCAATATTTGGAGTAGTTCGTACCAAAGAGAACTTTAGGAGCAATTTAGATATTAAGATGCCCACATGATAGCAATTATTGATGCATCCGGAACACACGCAAATATGCCATCTACACTCCAATAAAAAGATGACCTTGTCGTTTTTCACGGCCTAAAAACGTGTGGGCGTACTTGTTGCATTGACTTGAAGAGCTTTAAATGCAAGATATGATTCATTCGACAACAAAATACGCCGTAGAATTCTATGGGCAAATAAAGATTATGGAAGACCAAGACCATCTTATTGATATCCTATGCACAAAAACCACCATCATAACCGGGCTATAATCAGTAACCCATGTAAAAAGGATGGATTGTTGCCAATAACCTAGGAAAATGCCCCAAATAGTATGGATCTGAAATCGGTCCAAATGAGCTGAGAGTCTAGCCCTGAAAATCTGGCGAGCTTCCTTACCTTACTCATCTCCTAATCGGCCTATAATAGGTTAGTGCCGGCACTAGTCACATTTAAATGATGACGCTTAAGAAAGCGGTCAATAAAACTTGCGAGAGGACTATTAGCGCCAGTCTAGCAATCCATTAAACCATCCCGCTCGTCTTTGCAACAGCTTAGCTACTTCATTGGAGACTAGCTTAAAATCCATAGAGGACTTAGGCCTAACAATCTCTTTTAAAAAAAAAATTCTGTGTGATCTTTTATTGACCCTTAAAATTCCAGGTACGTCACTAATGGCTCTGTGATACGGTCCTACGGGCGGAAGACGTTGAGTGTACTTACTAATCTTTGTTTTGCAGATGGCGTAAGGGGTGAATTCTTACATTGAAAGCGGCCAGTAAGACTTCGGAGAGTCTGTACGAAGCGTAATTACCATCTCCAGAGAAGACTGTGCATGCCCGCCTAACAATCTTTCAAGCCATCTTGAGGCTCGTGCCGAGAAGGTCACGGGAATGCAGTCTTCATGCTTCTCGGTTGTGCGTAGATCCAATTAACTCTGCTGTCCTAAAGTCAAGTCTTTTCTGGTGTGAACGAGGAAGATAAGACTGGAATTCAAGGACTCTCGGATCACGGTAAGGATGGACCCCCCTTTGGATGAGGGCACTTTTTCAATTGTACTCACTCATACAAGACCACATTCGATAACCATTTTGCACGCTTTCCGTCACATTCGATCCTCTTACATTTTCAAGAGCATCTTTGTGGGACCTGATTTATAATCTCGGCACATTCACGTGTAGGTTACACGTAAAAGAATGTTAAGCCGCTCCACATGCTGTTCATATATGGTACTGAATGGCTCTTGTGCAGCTCTAAGTGAAAATGAGGAGAAAAGGGAGACTCGTGCAACCTAAAATAGGTGACCTTGGCTGGGTTATACTGGAAAGATCTGCCCTGTTGTGGACTCCTATAGCAGGGAATTTACTGGCGTATGGTAAAATCACAGTAGAAGTCATGATTGGTTGCGTGGTCTGGCCATCTTCTTGGGTTTTCTGGGATCGACCTAATCCTTTTGTCGACTTTCCACTGTCTTCTTCTTCTTCTTGTTCTCCTCTGTGGGTGAACATTGCTTTATAGATTCGGTCCTTAGCTAATGCAGACACTTGGAATTGCATTTCATCCTTCGGGGACGATGTGCTGAGTTTTGCTTATGTTTCGTCTGCTCTTTTATTTGGCGTCTGTACGAAGATATCCGCTGCTGCTTTCCGGAGGGATTTGAGCTCTGCTTTATTAGGGACACTTAGAGGGAGAACTTCCGTGAAGTTACGTTTTACTAGCGCCTTTATTTCACATGTTGCGTGCATCATGCGGTGAAGCCCTAGAAGTGTCTGACCATGCTATTCTTCTTTGCCATGAGATGGCAACTCCTATCGACGAAAGATCATCCCTAGCCCGTGTCCGATACTTTAATGGACCCCTCCTCTTATGGTTAGAAGCCCGGCTTCATATTACGGTCGGGTACTGGATTTCATCTATTAAGCGGGGTCCATCTCTCTCTCTCTCTCTTCCTCCTCCTGCAGCATTTTCTGTATTCCTCTAATCTTGATCGAGCCCTGTTGGATTCAGTTCCAAGGTTTGAGATCGCATGTTGAGGAACAGAGTTCCACCCGAGTTCTATCCTAGGAAGCCCTTGCGGTTCTGCTTCCTTTTTTCCCCTTTCTTTGGAGCTCCCATTGTGCTCATCAGTGTGAATTCAACCGCAACCACCAGATAAGCTAGAGAGAGAGAGAGAGAGAGAGAGAGAGAGAGAGAGAGAAGACGATGATGTTGATGAAGGGTGGTCATGTGGAAAGAGTTATTTGAGGAGGTTGGGGAGGAGTAAAAACCGAATTGAATAGAGGGAGGACATGGAGAAAGAGAAGGGGAAGGTCTTTACCAAAATAGAGAATGGCAACAGAAAGCTGGCATCTAGTGTGAGAGCAGCAAACAGAAAAATACAAAGAAGAAAAGAAGAGAGAAGAAAAGGCTAGATAAGAGCGAAAGGGGTTGGTATTCAATTTGTATTTATCATCTGACGTAATACCTCTCATTATTCTCAACCGCCCTCAATTACTCATTGCATTCAATTTCGAGTTTTTAATGGCCTCTCTCTTCCGATCTAAATATAGTCCTCCCCCTCTTCCTCCCCCGCCATTTCAATGCTCGAACCACCCAAACCCCACCCCCCCTCCTCCCTTCATTTTACCAAATCAGCCCTTGGCATCATTTAAACCCCTCATGTGACTCGTCGCTATTTCGTTAATTGCGGGTTGGTTGCGTTCATGCGTGCGCCTTATCTTTGCTGTCGCCACCCTTTACCGATAGCCTACCGTTTTGCACGAATTATGCTCTGTTTTGTGCAATCTAGCCTGGTCAATTTTCTGGGTCGGTATCAGATTTTGCTGCAGATGTTTTAACCAGGATAAAACAGCAATAATGCGAAAGAGAAAACGAAGGGGGCGAGAATAATTGAGCTAAGCAAGGCGTTTGCAGGCGGAAAGTGGTGCATGTGTCTAGATCAAATGTGCTATGGACAGTGATGTTATTTAGCTGTTGCTCTGTTTGTGCTAACTGCTCGGCTATCGGGGGGGTTTCAGCTAGATTCTTGGCTCGTGGGCGGATTCGCAGTTCTCGGGCGTCGGATCTTTTGACATTCTGCTAGATCCCATGGTGGAGCCCCACCCAACCCCAGTTCAAGGTGAAGTACATTGGCCATCTCAAGGTCACCTTAGCCTTTGAGGGAGCCATAGGGGAAAAGGCCGTATGAATGGATGGGCCCGGAAAGTCTACAAAATTCTTACTGCCTGTGATAAATAAAAGACGACCTGCTTCTAAGTGCAAGATAAGAAAAGATCGGTACTCCTTGTCTTGACCCGCAGGTTTTACATTACACCGTTTGTCATCAGCTAGAAAAGAATTCAGTAAAACCCGCTGAATCTCTTTCTAACTTCTTTTCACATAATGGAGCAGAACAGCCCTCGTGCGAAGACGACTTTGTTAGATGCTGTGGCTGGATACGACAGAGTGCTTAAAAGTGAGAGAAATCGAACACAATCCAGTCGAGCGCAATCTAACATCACCCTATGATAAGAAAATCTGGGCCGCTGCAGTTAACCAGATTTACATTGCCTGTTGCCAAAAGAGGGAAGAGAAAAAGGCTGAGCTCAGGATTTTGCTCTGGTAGTCCCACTAAATCCTCCTTCTAATGCCTAGGAAAAGAAAAGATCGGAAAAAAAGCAAGAGATAAGAAACGAGATAGTGCTATAGCGCTTCACTTTTTCTCTGTTCTTGATGCGTGCCTTTTCCATCCACATACATACCCTGTTTACACCTCTGTTTTTCCTAGTTTAGGCACATGGAAATGAAAAATGAACCTAAAAATGGAGCGCAGATAGCACTATCTTTTCCAGAGAGACCGAAACAGGAGATCGAGAGGAGGGGCTAGACTAGAAAAACGCTAAACATTAACTCCTAGTAATAACAGAATTTCCTGAGAGGGGCAAAAAAAGAGCTCTGTGTCCTCTGCTTCTAGCTTTTCCTGGTCCTCCTGGTGTGGTTGGTGTTGACGTTGTCATGGAGGAAGTCCAGCAAGACGGTGCTCTTGCACTTGGGACACTTGGGGTCGTCCTCCGAGAGCATCACGTACATCAGGCATCTCGGGCACCCCACGAGCACCATCGACGTGGCCTCCGGGCTGTTGGAGTAGCGCAGGGCGGCCTCGTCCTGGTTGAGCTCCGATGACACGCACGAGCTCGGCGGGGAGGTGGGCGACACCGTCGCTGAGCGGGCCGGGGACTCCACCCTCCGGCCAGGCCTCGGCGGGGACAGGTTCAGCTTCAGGTCGAGCTTGGGGCCGTTGCCGTTCCGGCGACTCATGTTATTCGGTGTGCAGTCCAAATAGGACACCTCTCCTCTCTGCTGGAAAAAGAAAAACTTGTTCACTACCACAAGATTTTCAGAAAGCGATTGAATTGCGGCGTGTTCGTGGACGATGGCAACCGAAATGAAATGAATTCGAGAAGCCGGCAGATAAAAAGCACCGTCGAATGTCGAAGCTACCTTAAGATCGAGTAACTTTTGCTGACCAGGAGGGTGGAGGACAGGGCTCTTCTAGCTCAATACGGCAGGGGAGAGCTGATTAGCAGCGAGCGAGAGATCGAGGGCGATCGGGGCCAGGGCAGCGGCTCGTTGGAGGGCGGCGGCTAGGCTTGAAGGGATGCAAGAACCGTCCCTTCTACCTGGTGGTGCACCATCAACAACATGGTCTTGATGTGGTTTGAATTGGACCTGTAAGGCCATTATATATAAAGCCAGAAAGAGAGAGAGAGAGAGATGGGTTTACTTTAAAAGCTTAATTTAATTATGGGGGAGAGGTGGCGGGGTATAGGGGGGAGGGGGGGAGAGAGAGAGAAAGAGAGAGATTGAATGGAATTGAATTCCTGGTAGAAGATGAGCATAAATTGAGGCCAGGAAATGTATTTATTGTTTTGGAAAAATCCCAAGATGGTGCTGCAGAAAGTGGAAAACTTTGGGAGAAAGTATTAAGTGCAATACAAAGCGCAGAGAGGAAAGGAGCTCTCTCTCATTCAATTGGCAAATTAAGAGGATGAGAAGGGAACAGCACAAAACACATGCACGCCAACAGGGCTTTTAAAGCTAAGAATCAAATTTGAAAAAATCAAATCAAAATTAAAGCTAAACATAAAGAAAAGGCCAAAAAATAAAATAAAAATTTAAGGCCCTCAACCCCACCTAAGATTTTAATGAAAATCGCCCAATATTATTAAATAGCAACCAAAGAAAGGGAAATGTACCATCCCCTCAACCTAATTTCTACACCACCAACTTCCAAATCCCATTTATTAGAATCGCTTATTATAAACGCCACTGTTAAACTCTCCCTTGGCTTTGTTCATCATTCATTTATTATTAATTTTTTTATTTTTATCTTTCTCCTTCTCGTTCTTATTTTATTTTTTTAAGGACTAATCAATGCACATTACCATGCAAAGTATTGGCGATATCTTTCTACCCGTTGGAGTCATTTCCCTCTAAGTTTCTTTGGCGAAGAGATGTTTGATATTTCAATGGAAAACGTAACCGTCGGGAAAGGTTTTGCCCGTTTTACAGGGTTTGGCGTGGTCAAGAAAAACCGGTCAATGGAAAATATGTCATGGTCATTGGAAAAATGCATAAGCGGAAGTCTTCTTTTCCAAAAATTCATTTACATTTAACCCGCTTCCAACCACTATCACCATCAAAACGACTTGTATCATAGTTACTATCACCCAGTCGATCCCGATTGTTACCACCTAAGGTCGAGCAGTCAATGATGCTGCTGCCTTTGCCGCCAATGCCACTACTACTTGCCGCCGGTCGGTAAACGTGCTTCTGTCATCACATGTCAAGAAAACCCTTAAGATGTCATATACAATGACTTAGTTTCACATAAAGAAATTTCTCGAGGAAAGCATTTTCTAGCTGGAATTAATTAACTGATCCTGGTCTTAAAGGCCTACAGCTGAGGCGATGTCATGCTACGAACGTTCTCTATTAAACTTATTCTAAGCAAGCAATTACTGCGCACAGCATCGACGTGCATGCATGAAACAAGATTCTATTCTTGATTTGTGGGAGTAATAAAACTTAGTGGCCTGTCTTGATCTTTGAACTCCTACTACGTCGTACTCGTGTTTTTTCTTTTTATATTATTCCCCACCGGAAGAACCCTAACAAGGCGCCTCAAGAGCACAGAGGAAGCTACTAAAAACTTGTCGGATCAAGACCAGGCAGCACGATTTTTCAGTTTAATGAGGATCTTTGGCACCTACGTGGGATGTCATCGCAAACGTACATGTATACGAAGATGGAGAATTTAGAAAATGGTCGGATGCGTAGTGCGTTTTTAATAATGACATCCTAAGCTGCAATATATATTGCCATGTCAGAGCATTTATTCGTTTCATTTTTAACGGATGATACTCGATGATGGAAAGCAACCACCGAATGCGAGAGGACTGCTAGTTGCCGTATAATATGGCAGAAGCTGTAGGACGAAAAAAAATTCAAGAAATGCATCATCTGATCATACCCTAGATGAGCGCTTGCTATATAGTAATTTACTAATGCGGTGCTGAAATATTAAATGGGTGACATTTAGGGTTTTTATTACTACAAGAACCTCTAGCGGGAGAACTAATCAGCAACGGATTGCATGGGGATGCAACTTGCAGGCAGTGGGGTTGACTATGCTTTCTAAGCATAGGCAAGAATATGAATTTTCCTCCACATTTAAATAAAGAGCTAGGACTACATCTACCAGGTAGCTAATTAACTTGCATTTATGGTCGTCTTGTTTTGATTGGTATCAATTAATTTCAACAAGGATATTAAATAAAAAAATTTGGAAGATCGAAATATGATGTTCGACGTGCTGAAGAAATATTCGAGAGATAAAAAATTAGAAAAGAAAGAAAAAAGTTATGAAAAAAAAAATGTTCATCATATTAATGGCCAGATGGTAGTTTCCGATTTTTTTTTTTTTTTAATCTCTGCTGGCCATACATAGTTTGTCCGATTGTGCTTTCTTGTATTTTCTTAATTTTTTCCTCGATAAAAAAAAATCAGTTTTATTTTAGGAGATTAAAAAAAGAAAATTAGAGAGACCCTATTGTTCTATTTATTTTTTAATTCTCCAGATAAACGAACATTCAGAACTCTTAGTGTGACCCATTAATATCTACTGTTAATGCAAGTTATTAGTTTCTTTATCTCATGCCTATTGAAAAATACTCGGAGCACACAAATAATTTTTTTTAAGAGTAATCTCCAGAGAAAATGCATAATTTTATGGCACAAAGTCATAACTTAATTAACAAGATGAAGGCGATTACTCCTTGATCAACTCTAGGATGAAGACCTAGTTATTTAAAATAAAATAAAATAAAGAATGACCCAATTATTCATCTCACCATAAGCAGGCTGCAATGGTTCCTCAGATATTTGAAATTCTAGGAACAGTTCACCTGTTATCTCATTGCAGTTTTTAGCGCCTGTAACTGTAGTCTTGTCCATCCTCATTTTCTTCACTCTTTGCTCTCAGAAAAATAAAATATACTTTGAATGTTTGGAATTAGTATATTTTAATTCAAAATCGATAAATTTCTCCAGGCCTAATTCAGGTGAACGTGCTCTTAAACCCGCTGAAATTCACTTGTCATTTTTGCTTTAGAATTCGACAATTAAAACTGCACAATATTTATCATTTGACACCAATCTATACCATTGAATAGTGTCCTTTTAGAACGGCGAAGTATGCTTTTTCTCATTTTTTTTTCTCTTAGTAGGAGGGAAATGAATTTCACCCTTGATAGCATTCTTGATCTAAACAAATCAATTAATTTGCACATTGATTCCATGACTAAACATGAGAAACTGTCTTATTTGATGAAGGGCATAACTAATTGCTTCTTCTCGATGAGTGGGACCTGACCTCATTAAAAAGATTTTATGCATGACCACCGTGTTTATCGTGACTAAAACTGTTCATGCCTGAGCTTGGATTAGTCAATTGGTCGTGATGTGAATCGATCTAAACAGTGAAGACCTCTAGGGTTTCTCATCAGACATGCAGAGTCACGAAACATCAATGTCTTCGGTAAGCGACATAACTTACTCTCGTACGAAATTTTTAACATAAGAATTCCAAACCATGTACGAAAAATAAAATAAAAAAGTAGAAAAAAACTTAGAAAGTACGATGACCATTGCTGATATTCGTGATGAGCAGTAGTTGCTTTAAAGAATTATGCAGAGTATCCTTTGCCGAGCTCCATCTTTACAACGTACATAAATAGAAGCAGAAGTTAAAGATATGTTGGAGAATCAAAATGAAAAATTAATCACTCCGATTGAACTTTTTTGGCCAACAAGTAAAATAGAAAATCAAAATGGAATTCAATCTTCAAACTAATCTCTACCTCTGTATTAAGTATCAAACTCAAAAGTATTTTCAATTGGGTCCATTGACGAGAGCCTAAGAAAATGTTTTCATTTTTAATTTCCAACAATGTCCATGACTAATTTAAGATTAGCAATAACCTTATATTTCCCTATATTAGACATTGAAATCATAATCTCATTTGATCTTATAAATTTCCTGTAAACTCTAAATACTAATAAAATATATTCATCTAACGACAATTTAATTCAATTTTTTTTAAAAGTCTAAATCACTCCCTTTTTGCTCATTTAGAATTTTCTTATTGTTCCACACATATCCGTGTTTGTTTTTGCTAGCCTTCCTCTATACGAAGCAACCCCAAATGTTTAATCTCGAACTTTCCCTTCAAAATTTTCATGAACAGCCATTTCTATCATTAGAATGAATATTCTTTCAATGTTCTTACCACACTTGCTAATTCGAATTTAGTGTATTCATTTTACAACGGTCGAGTTAATTTTTCCAAAATCCGGCAATAGCCTATTTTTTCGTGCAAACTTTCCTATACCGGAATACAAGAAATAGCGCGGACAGGGTTCACCAAATCCTTTTATCGGTCCATACCGGCATGCCATAATCACATCATTCGCCGCATTTATTAATGCATTAATTCCTCTTTCCCCAATCGGCATAGTTTTTTTCTCAAAAAATTAATCTAATGAAAACCAAAAACGAGATCATAGAGACCTCCACGGACCGAAAGCGGACTTGAAATGTTCCAGTTTGCTTCGCCTTCAAGGCGTAGAAAAATCAAACATCGCAATTAAGGAAGGGTTGGCAAATGCTTCGATAATTTGGAGCCAGGAATTCGAGCATGGTCTAGAAAGGGACGAATTGAACCTTCTTTTAAGGGAATTGCGTTATCTTCCGTCCAAGCAGGCCACTTTGCCTCGAATGAGGGGAAAAACAAGAAAAAAGAAAGAAAAAGAAAATGGGGGGGAATTAATTGGGGAGGTCGTCATCTGGTGAAATAATTTAATAGTAAGCTGCTTTTTCAGTTAATGTGGAATTTGATTTGGAGCCCAGCAAAGGCCAAAAGAACTGCTTGGGAGCTTCTTCATTATTTCTTTTTTTAAAAAATAAAAAATATATATTTTTTCTAATGTTCGTTGTCTTTTATTCAGTCGGCCATGGGATAAGTGTGAATTCATAGCATCGTTGACATAGGCTTTCACAAATAAATTCATTTGGGGCTCTTTTGTTGAAGTTGGGATTGTCAGCAAGCAAAGTCTTTTCTAATTTTGGTTAAAAAGCCACCAAACTCGTGTCTAATCTAATGGCTTGTGAATGCCGGAAAAACTTTTCCCCCTTTGGTCAATCTGGATTTGCACACAATCTATTTAAAAAAGTCCTCTCTCTTTTTATTTTATCAATGAAAGATATGCTTCATATATTCACTCGATGGATTGATTTAGACTCTTTGAAAAAGCGGGTGATATTGGGCTATCTCAATAGCCTTGTGACAGTTTCGGAAAACAATTTGGCGAACAAATATGGTGGATAGTTCATATGTTCAAGTTTAAGTTATAAGATGGATGTAGGTGAAAATCTAGATACGAAGGATATACAAGCCTGACATTGTTCCATGTTGGAAATCTAACCCAAAAGTATGAACTATTAGATGGATAAAAACTATATTAATATAGATTTAGACTATGTTCGTTTCGTGGAAAATAATTTTTGGGAAAATATTTGTCGAAAATTATTTTCCAGATTTTCCAGTATTCGTTTCACAGAAAATGAATTCTTTGAGAAAAATGTTTTCCATGAAAGGAAAAAAGTTTTCTAAAATTATAAGAGAAAATATTTTCCACTTTTGAAATCGCTTGATCTATTTTATCTCACACTTCTACAAATCCTCATTTCCTCATTCCCTTTCTTTTTCTTCTTTTCTTTTTTTATTCTAATTATTTTTAATTTCTTTTTTCTTTTCTATTTCTTTTTTTTTTTGGTTTTCCATCTTCTACTTTCTTGGCTAGTCGTTGGCCGTTGCCAAGCAAACATCGAGCTCGTCAATCTCAAGCTCGGGCTCTATACTCTTGCTTATCCTGTTCTTTACTTATTCTACCCTGTAGTTATATATTACTCAAGCAAAAGACGCAAGGGGAGAACATGCTACTCAATTGGAAGATTCTAATAAGGGTTGTACATGCTTCACTTCTTTTTCTCTTTTGCTTCTTTTTAAAATCCATACGAACATTTTTTAGAGTAGATGAGCGTTTGACGACAATGAGGAAACAAATATATGAAGTAAGTTTGCTTGGATTTAAAGACAAGTTCATATTTGATGGATTTATAGGTCGATAAGTGATGCATGCCTAAATGGTGAAATCTTATAAAATAATTTTCTTACCGAACACTGGATATTATTTTTCGAAACATTTTCATGCTTTAGAAAAACACCAGAAAATATTGTCATTTTTTTGGAAAATGACTTCTAGGAAAATATTTTTTGGAAATGACAAATTTCCCACGAAATGAATGGACCTTAGTTAAAACAATGACCAAGCCACGTGGGATTACCTTTTAATAAGATACGATCAATTTTTTTTTTTTTGGGTGCTTTTTTCCCCTTCAATCTAGGTTTTAGACTCATTTTACATAGAATTGTGAGGTTAGTGATCTATTTCATTATTAGATGGGGTTTTCCTATTATAGAAGGAAGAGTACTACTTTTTTTTGGGGGGGGGGGGGGGGGGGGGGGGGGGGGGGGGGGGGGGCGGCGCGGCGGGGGGGTTGGGGACGGACTTTTGATTGTTGTTGTCTTTATAGAAAGAATAATCTTCCCTTGCCTTAGTACATTAGCCTATCTCATAGTTTTAGACGACGACTTAGTGGTTATGAATCTATTGTGCCAAGTTGGTCAGATTCTTAATATATAAAATGTCGAGGTAATATAATCGGTAGTGACTTCAATTGATCAATGTCTTACTTGAATTTTTTTTCAACTTAATTCTTAAAATTTTAAATCGGAATTGAATGTGGTCTTTTGTTTATGCTCATGCTTAAATGTTAGTATGTACAGTCAGGTCAGTTGGAACTAGGCAACTTCTGTGAAAGCGAGGGAGAGAATCACCATTGCCAACCTGACTTTGAACAATAATTCGGTATAATACTCCGTTCATGTTAGTAAATTTTATCAGGATGACCACATCAAACTCAAAATTTTGAAATATCATTGCATTGGAAAATAAAAAAAACTAACATTGAATAAGAAGTGAAGGTGGAAGGGCCATCGATGTTATTAACCATAAAATATTTTCCACGTGGTTGGACTTTATTTGGTGCGAGCAAAGGCTGTTTTTGCAATGTAGTTAGTCCTAAAGGTTTAAAAAAAATATAACTGATGCTTTCATCGAAGAAGCGAGGAATTGTCGGATCTAGGAATACAGCAACAAAAAAAATTGCAATGATTGAAGTGCAAAGATGTTGCATCCGACCACATTTGAGTTGGATCAATATGAACTTTTTTTTATGGTCATGCATGACTAGAATCTATCTTAATTTCTACTATTAAACAAGCAGAAAAGAAAATCAAGACTAGATTCTACAGCATTTGCATACGGGCAATGACAATACAGTAGCCACCAAAGCTTATCCTAAAACTAGAAATTTTTAGAGGAAATGTGACATGAACTAGGTTGATCTTGGAGTAAGCACCAACACCAAGAGCGCCCCTCCCCCCGGCGGGGGGAAAAAAAGTCAACCCTTATGTGCTAAAAAATTAAAGAATATGAAACAGGGTCGTCATTAGACTGGCGAAATGAACATTTGTGATGTGCGCTGCACGTAGAGATTCTGAAGAAAAATGCAGTAACGAAATGAAAAATGAAATCGTGCTAAATAATTTATTTGGAGAAGTAATTGTAGACTAGAATCCAACCAGTAATTTGGCATATCCTTAGCGACAATCAAGGCGGAATAAAATATATATATTTTTTACGTGAAATATGATATAATCTTTTGACTTATATCTGTTTCGTGTCAAGGAAGGGCCGACATCGATTTGGATGTCACGGATTACTCTGAAAATCGGATCTTTATGCCTTGCACGAGCACAACGTCGAGAGTTGACCCTACTTTCTGGAGATCTCTTGATGCCAATTCACATCATTGAAGCATTTTCTATTTCTTACCATAGATTATGTTGGACAGTCCACAGAAAAATTGTCCAAAAAGTCCAAAACCTATTGCACTTTTACTAATTCAGTTCTAAACATTTTAACTTTGCCAATTCAGTTATAAACATTTTCACTTATTACCGATTTAGTTCATCCAGCTAACTTTGGCCGAAAAATGTTGACGTGGACACTGGTGGTACTACGTAGGACTATCGGCGCTAACGTGGACAATTTTTAATAATATTTGAATAATTTTTTGAATTTTTTTTATTTTTTCTGTTTTTTTCCCTCTTTTTTTTTTTTTTTTTTGGCTTTCTTGGCCTTTTCCGGCGGTCGACCACTGGCCACAGGCAACGACCAGCCATCGGCCACAGCTAGCCGGTTGGCCTTGCCCGCCACAGGCGAGGCTCGGCCGGGTGAGGAGGAGCCCCACAAGGGGAGCCCTCGCCCAGGCGCGGCCCAGCAAGGGTCACTTGGGCGAGGCCGACCCTCACCCAAGCTAGGGTGGCCTCACCAGGCGTTGGCGGGGCGACAACGAGGCCGGGTGAGGCCGCCCTAGCTTGGGCGAGGGTCGGCCTAGCCAGATCTGGCGAGGAGAGCCCTCACCGGGGCTCGCCCTCACCCAGGAGAGTGTTGGCCTCGCCCAGACCAGATCTGCAAGGTTGGCCCTCGCCCAAGCCAGGGCGGCCTTGCCCAACGTCGCCGTCGTCCGGCCGACACCCAGCAAGGCTACCCTAGCCTGGGTGAGGGTCGTCCTCGCCTAGGAGACCCTTGTCGGGCCGCGCCTAGGCGAGGGCTCCCCTCGTCGGGGCTCCTCCTCTCCCGGCCGAGCCTCACCTGTGGCGGGCGAGGCCAACCAACTGGCTGTGGCCAGTAGTTGGCTATCACCTATGGCCGGTGGCCAGCCACCAGAAAAGGCAAAGAAAAAAAAAAAGAATAGAAAAAACAGAAAAAAAAAATAAAAATTCAAAAAAAATTAAAAATATTATTTAAAGTTGTCCATGTCAGTGCCAGCAGTCCTACGTGGCACTGCTGGCGTCCACGTCAACATTTTCCTGCCAAAATTGGCCAGATGGATTGAATCGGCAAGAAGTAAAAATGTTTATAACTAAATTGGCAAAGTCAAAAAGTTTAGGACTAAATTGGCAAAAGTGCAATAGATTTAGGGCTTTTTGGACAATTTTCCCGACAATCCACACTAAAATTCGTCACATGAGTATAGCAATCTCTTGAGAATGTATTTCTCTTAAAATTTGTCGAATGAGTGCCGCCCAACGACGGCCAAACTCAATATTGGCAAATGGAAAAACACCTAGTTTATGTAGTATCGATTAAACAATTTACAACTTAGAAAGGAACACGAACTAACTTTATGGATTACTTATAGCCAAAACCCGACGGCACAAGCTCAAATAAAACTTTGCGATTTAGTTGACCATTTTTGTCCTTCTTTACGCTTAAGACTTTCTTTTTGTGGTCATGAGCAAGTGATATTTTACTTCAAAGTCTAAGTTTGTTCCTCAAGTTTTGTATGTACTCCCCAAGTTTTTTGGACATGAGCCCGATCGGATGGTATCGAATTTGATCATATATCATGAGTATTTGGGGTCGAATTCCACATTCTAAGACTTGTTCTTCAAGTTGTGGAAGTACTTTTTGTTAGTTATATGCCCTAAAGTAACCATGTAATAATTTTATATTAGGGATTATTTAATGGCAAATAAATATTCACTCATTGTCCTAATTATATGAATGAGTCCATAAGATCAGTTACAACTGAACATATTCTTAAGGCGTTAAGAATATGTTTTATAGATTTACAGTTATGTTGAATCTTTAAACAGTTCTCGATCAATTGATCATTAAGAAGATATCAATGATCATATATTGGATACTTGAAGGGATGATAAGTCACAAGTCATTGGATATTGTGATATCCGAAGTAGAACACAAGTGTTCATCTTGGACAAGTTCACTGAACATGACATTTATAAAATGATTTGTGACATAGAAGCTTTTAGCGGGGTCAATGTCTGATCATTCACGCCTTGGTCAAATGTAAGATCCTTAGACTTGAGCCATGATGCTGACTTATATGTTGGATGGCTATGATTTACAAATGCGCATATTGACGCTTCGTCGAACCATCTTTGTATTTGATGGACATAGTTTATTCACATATGAAAGCACATGTGTGTGCAATATGGAATGTCTTCTTGTTATATATAGATATACAATATTGATGTCATATGCGATCTAATTGTGACATTATATTAAAATCCTCAACTAGTGTTATAATCGAGAATGAATAGTGCATGTCTCGTAAAATATATTTTAATTAGATTTGGGCATATGATTAAATTGGTGGCTTGACCAATAGTTCCATGGCTTTTTTTCGATCAAGACATGATGAGATGGAATGATCAAATTGCATAATCGCCAAAAATGACAAGTTCATTATGTTCTTGAAACATTTTACACTGTCTATGTAATCATAATATATTGCTAGATGTTATTTATGGTTTGTAGGAGTAGGAGATTGATTTGAACAATCAGTTATGTTGGTGGTGTTAATGTGTTAGTACAAGTCATGTTGCTAGCTTAGTGATGAACCTAGAGTTGTTACATACCATAACCAATTAGAATGAGTTTGAACTAAAAAGATAAGATTGCAAATATGTTTGCAAGTTGAGCCAATCAAAGCCGGGCTAAAAGATAAAAGATTTGAAAAATGGGCTTCATACTTTATAAAGTCTAAAGCGATTTTTAGACTTTACAAAATCTAAAGCGGGTTTCAGACTTCATGATTGAATCAAAGATCTGAAGTATATTTAGATTCCATGATCGAATCTGAAGTGAGTTCAGAATTAATAGATGCATTAATGATCTGAAGTGAGTTCAAAATCAATGGCACCATTAATGATTTGAAATGAGTTCAGAATTAATCACCAAATTAATGATCTGAAACAGTTTCAGACTTAATGGCTAAGTCAAATATCTAAAATGATTAAAATTCCGAAATGGTTTTAGAATTTTAAGGTCACATTAATAATCTAAAATAGTTTCAGAATTTCATATTCAAATGACCAATTAATGCTCTAAAACAGTTTTAAATGTAACGGTCAAATTATATATTTGTAACAATTACAAAGTTAATACCCAAAATAAAGATTTGTAATCGTTACGAATAAATGTCTAGAATAATATTTTGTAGTAGTTACAGAGTTAATACTCGAATCAGTGTTTGAAATGGTCTCTGATCTTATGTTCGTCAGAAGTTACGGCCGTTAAAGCTTATTATTTAAATGCGATCTGCATTGGTTATAAAAAGTAATACAGATAGCAGATCACAGGATGATCTATAGTCAACAACTAACAATTGAGAGTATTGATAGTGATCAACCATATCATTCACACACGAGAGCAATTGCTACCACATTTGTAGTTGTGAGATCTCTCAATTTTTCTCTTATGTTCAATGTGAGATTTTGTGGTGTGTCCAAATTAGAGGCCTGACACTTGCGGGCTGGATTTGAAGAACAGCAGAACCTATAGTATGAAAAGATCAGACATTCCGCATATGAAGAACGTTAGAACTAGTGTTACCAAAAGACATCAGACATTCGTGTGGTCAAAATTCCAAGAACGTCATGACCGGTGTTATCAGAAGGTGTCGGACGTTAGTAGTCAGAGTCTAAAGAATGTCAGAACCACTGCTGTGAGGACATCGAACGTTTGTGCTCAAAACCCAAAGAACATTAGAACTAAATTTTTGAGCACAGTATAAGGTTAATATGACTACCCCATTTATCTCTTCTACGTACTTTCTTTAAAATGCATGACAATATTTTGAAAATACATATATAAATATTTTTACTTCCATTACGATCAAACTTTGATATTAATTTACTTACGCACATATGCCTATTTATCACAACAAAGACCAACACTCTCTACATCTTGGACGTGCTCCCCACGTTTTGGACGTTGTTGGTTTCGATTTCTAGTAAGTCATGTATGCTAATTAGCTTTTGCAATGTGTTTGACCGCGATTTCCATCACCCCTGTATTTTAGGGATAACATTTGACAAGAATATAATTGTTCGGGCACATTCATTGAACTTTCAACTGATTTGACGTTATGCTAATAACTTTTGGCACATGTATGCTAGCCATCTGTGCCACGTGTTTGCTACTTGTTTCTGCCATATGTTTGCCAACTACTTATCATAGTGCATGTCAATTACAGGTGCCATGTGTACCGCTTCCGAAATACTAACCTTTGTTTTCCTTTTCGATACCAGTGAAACATTTCAAATTTTGGCGCCAACAGTGACCAATACCAATCTTACATAAGCCATTTTACCCAACTACATGTGCCACGTGTACCTAAGGTATAATTTGCATGACATCATATAATTATATAGTCGTCATCTTGCTTAATACATTAAATACCTTATAAAATCAATGTCTCTCTCAAGACAGCCAATACATATATCAGCCATATTTAGATATCAATAGTATGAGATGCGTTTTTTTTCGGTAAGTTACAAAACTATACCCATAGAATATACATGACTATTTAAATGAAATGATTGAATCCAAATCACGTGTCCTAAGGGATATTAGACTGCGTTTGTTTTGATTTCTTTTTTCTGTTTTTTTTTGTTTTTGAGAACAAAAAATGAACAGAAACGTGTTTGTTTGTGTTTTTGTTCCAAAATTATTTTTTTGTTTTCAAAAACACATTTGGAACAGAAACAAGAAACAAAAAAAAAGTTGTTTCTTGTTTCTGGAACACATTTTAAGAACATTTTTTCTCTCTTTTTTCTTCTTCTCTTTTTTTTTTTTTTTCTTTCTTTTTTCTTTGGTTGATCGCCGGCCTCAGCCATGGCCGGCGACCTCGCCAGAGCGTCGTCGGCCCCCGGCGAGGCCGAGCTCGCCCAGTGGCCGGCAAGGCTTAGCTGGCGAGGCTCGGCGTCGCCAGGCCACCGCCAAGCGGCCGATGAGGCCGACCTCACACCGAGCTGAGCGAGCTCGATCTCTCCCAAATCTGGCGAGGCCGAGCTCGCCCAGCAACCGACGAGGCTCGGCATCACCGGGGGCTGGCAAGCCTCGCCATGGCTGGGCGAGGCCGCCGGCCAAAAGAAGAAAAAAGAAAAAATGAAAAATAAATAAGAAGATAAGAAAGAAAATAGAAAAATAAAATAAAAATATTAAAAAATTAAAAGAAATAAAAAAATTATACAAATTTACTAAGCGTGTTTCTATTCTTTTTATATTCTGGAACAGATTTATTAAATGTGTTTTTTTGTTCAAAAATTGTTCCTTGAAGCAGAAATACTTTTTTTCTATTTCTGTTCCCAAAAACAATTTTTAAACAGAAATATTACCAAACGCACCATTAGTTTCTTCAGCTTCTTCATCTTATGGCAAAAAAGAGACACGGTCCTCCCATTCTACTTTTAATTTTAGACTTTTCAAATCTAAGGAAAAGTCCAATGAAAAGAGAAAAGGATTATTACTAAAATTTGAGCTTGTTAGATTTTGACTTGTGCCTCGAATTTTGCCATTAAGATCGACATGATTTGTTTTTCCTGAAAACTCTGTTTAAGATGTGCAACTAGTGGTATATGAGAGGCTTCAATCATGATCATATACATAAGGCTTTGTTTATTTTGTGAAAAAATGAATAATTTGAAAAATATTTTTATATATGTATAAATATTTTCATAAATGATGAAAATATGAAAAATATATTTATTTTTGTAAGTGATACAAAATGATCATTTTTAGAAAAATATTTTTTAAATCATTTACCTTTCACAAAACAAATGAAAATTGAAATTTAGCAAAAGTCACAACTCCTGTTAAATTTAGCAAAAGTCACCATTGAAGTAGAAAACATAAACTTCAATTAAAATTAAAGAGGACTGATACAAAGTACAGAAAACCCAAGATAGACTCCTTTATATCGCCCCTCTCTCATCATGTTCGCAGCTAGTTGTCGTCAACTTATGCAATTGGTGTTCCACTACTTCGAGCATGTCAACAGAAAATAAGAAAGAGAAAAGGTCAATTGAACTCGCTTCGATAAAATGTTTCGAGTTTCCTTTTTTCTTGAAGAGCTCCTTTATTTCTCTTTTGCCAAAGAGCAGCTCCTTGATGGTTTGAGTAATGTCTATTTAACCCCTAAAGTGGTTGGTCTAGTGGTGCAGGACTTAATCTCCCAAGTGATTTCGAGCCTCTGATCACAGATTTAGAATTTCTATTGCTCTTCGATCTTGAAATGTCTTGATTTGAATATGAAGTAGGTTTGATTGCACCATGATGTAGGGTAACCTTTGTTCTATTCCTCCTAGCACCACAATGGGGTCACGTTACTACTTGCAAAATAAGTAGTAATTTTGGTTTAATACGAATATTTAATTGTGCGTGTGGAAACTCTATAGCTATAAAGGGGGTCGCTGATATTGGCCGCCCTTTTCTACTCTTCTAGTTGATTAAAGAATGGGGTCTATTTATGATTAAACTGATAAACGTGGAAATATGCCAGAGAAACAAAGATCTCCATTTATGAAAGCAGCATATATATAAAGATCTTTTATTAGGAACGTTGCATCAATAAGTCCTAAATGTTTTGCCTTATGTGCAATCCAAATGTTGAAAAAAGAGGGGATAATAACATAAATGGTCCATAAACTTTGGTACAATATGTAATGTGATCCTTGCAATTTTTAATTTGATCAATTTGATCCCTAAGCTTTTATTACATGTTCAATTTAGTTCATGAATTATATAAAAATGTTCAATACTATCATTCCATTGATTCAAGTCCGGAAACACAATTAAACATTTTTCGTATAATCTAAGGATTAAATTAAACGTGTATTAAAAGTTTAGGAATCTCATTGAACAATTGAAAAGTTAAAGGACAATATTACACATTTAGTTATAATTCAGGAACCGCGTTAAACAATTTAAAGGTTTAGGGAATGTACTAGATATTGGATCAAAGTTTAAAAATCATTCGTGAGGATTTGAAGATTGAGGACCGCGATGCCGCTGTTAGTAAGGGTTGGTGAGGGCTCACTACCTGGGAACAATGCCCCTCTCTTGATCTCTACCTTTTATTTTTTCTATTACTCTTTATAAAAAAAAGAAAAGAAAATTGGCCTTTATTTTTTTTTTGTTTTTCTTTATTATTATTATTATTATTATTATTATTATTATTATTATTATTATTATTATTATTATTATTATTATTATTATTATTATTATTATTATTATTATTATTATTGGCTTTTGGATTTTTTTGTCTATTTCTATTATTTTCCATGCGGTGCCAAATCAAGGCTGCATATGTTAAAAGTTGTTTAAAAACGCCATGCTTCGGACTTGGCATGTCATGTTAATGATATTGATTGAGCAATTACCTCAAAAATTAGTTGCAGGTTGGGCTAAATGCTCAAGATCGTTGGTGGTCTTTTCTTAAATTTCATCACTTCAAAGTCAGCATTAAAAAAAAAAAAAAACTTTTTGCACGCATCGAAACAATTCACGAGAAATCTAAGAGTATCTGTATATTTATGGGGTTGCATGATGGGCATGGTACGGAATGCCCTTTATTTAACACATTGAAGCCATGCATTGCAATTATATAAATGCGCAAGTGGGGTAGGTTTTGTTAATGCATGATTTAAGCAACGAGGGAAAAAAATCCTTATTTTTGCTGGTCGTAAGATTCTGGCATGCCCAGCCATTTAATATGCTTAAACATTTTAAAGTGGCTAAGACCTTCAAAAGTAATTTTTTTTTTTTTTACAGGATCCATAGTAGAGAAAAATTGTTTAAAATAAAATGCAATATATTCAAAGAAAGTTACGGTAAGAGGAGTTAGTAAGAGTAGAATGAGTTCATTCATATATGATTTTCCATCCACCATTTTTGTTTTCTTTATGCTTACGCAATATAAAAGCACCATCGATCTCATCATAATATAACTAATTTATACGAATTACACGATCGAGATATTCTATAATGTAGTAAAAAGAGGCAGACGAACAAGAGTGCAAAAAAAAGAAAGAAAAAACGGTACAAGATATTGACGTTGTCCGATCATTAAGTTATGTCGACAAAAAGAAGAAGAAGCAGAATTTCGTTATTCAGAATTCTTACAAAAGTAACAAACTCTCAAAAATCCTAACTCTTACAAATGCACCACATCTCTCACCCGAACAAAAACATTTTCACAAAATGTATATTAACACTAAATTTTCTAAAGAAATTGTTGAACAATCAAACTAGTTCGTGTTAGCAAGGTTAGTACTAGGCAACGAAGTTACAAATCAAGTAAATCGAAGTCGAAGTGAATAAGTTACCCTAATTGGTTCGTTTAACACAAACTATGAGATTAAAGACCCTTATGCAAAAGAGTTCTCATCCATATTTTAGGAAAGACGCACTTTGAATCTTTTTTATGACCTGAAATTTTTAATACATATGAATATTGACATGTAGATTCACAGTTAATTTTCCATAATTTTTGGAGATTTGGATAATATTTTAACTTTTGGTCGGACAAAAGAAGAAGAAAAGAACCTTTTACTTTTGCTTAATCCTAAACACCTAAAAAGCCTTACAAACTTGTCGTATAATGCATCTCATTTAGCCATCAAGCATCGCGCTAATTTATACTCTAACCCTTGACTAATATTGTTTCGTGACCTAATGATCTTTCTCAGCAACATTGAAATGCATTGAGCAAGTCAATCCTCAAAAGGAAAGTCCTTTCAAAACTTTCTTTTATCTTCCAAGAAAGGTGGTACGACGCGGTGTGCACATTACGAGGAGAGTCCGGTTGAATACCAATGTAATTAAGACAGATTGAATTAGAGGGTACGAAGAATTGGAGGTGGACTTGAATATGGCCATTGAATGTGGCATTCACGCCCACGGTATCTTCGCATCTAACTTTGCATGATGTTTCTGATGCCTGTTCGGTGCGATTATCAACTGGGAAATTAATGTTTCTATAAGAAAGCAAGAGGGAGAATTATTGAAGCCGAAGCCCACCTCATTTCCTATCCCCCAACGGCTATTAAGATGGCGCTTTGATTAGTTGAGAGACCCTTATTGACAAGAGTCATGGAAACTAGGGTTGCCTAAGGTTAAACGGAGGTACTTATGCCGGTTTTCGTTTGCTTGGGCCAAAGCTTATGTCGGGTTTGAATAAGGTTCATATGAGTCTATAGGTGTCATTTGGGAAAAGTATCAAAAAGTCTTAAATTTATGACATTGGTACTAATTCAGTAATAAACCTTTCAATTGAATCAATTTAGTAATAAATCTTTTCATATTGGTATCAATTTAATCTATCCGGTCAAATTTTGTTGGTTGGCGCTAAAGTGGACACCGGCCAGCCGACAAATACTAACGTGGCAATTTAAAATAATTTCTTTATTTTTTTAAATTTTTTTATTAATTTTTTCCTTTTCTACTTTCTTTTTTCTTTTTCCTTTTCTTCCTCTTGGCCTTCTTCTTTGGTAGTGGCTAGCAGCAAGCCTTTGACGGCTCATCGGCCGTTGGCGAGGGTCACGTCTCTTGCCTACCATTGGCGAGGACTTCGTGACCCTTACCCATGGCCACAAGCAAGGTGACTTCGCCCAAATCTAAGTCAGGCTAGCCTCACCATGGGCGAAGGCAGCCTCACCCACGGCTGTTGAGGCCATGTCGGTGTTTGTTGGGCCTCGCCAGAGGCTCATTGCCTATTTCAAGGAATCAAAGGAGGAAGAAGAGAAAAAAGAAAAGGAAAAATTCAAAAAAAAAAAGTTATTAAAAATTGCCACGTCAGCGTTCGTTAGCCGACCAGAGTCCGTGTCAGTGCTAGCCAATCAAAGTTTGCCGGATAGAATGAATTTGTACCAATGTAAAAATGTTTAGGACTAAATTGATATTGATGTCATATGTTTAAGACTTTTTTGGTACTTTTTCCGGCGTCACCCTTCTCAAACCTTATGTGTTGAGGACAGTTAATGAGTTCAATGTCGATGCACGAGGGGAACTTCAAGTAGTTGTGCGTATATGGGGGAAAGTGAGTAGGGATTGGCAGAGAACTTCTTGTGGTAAAAGGATTCTCATAATACAACGGAACAATTGTTTATTACTAATGTGTCGATTACAGCATAACATCTTTCTTTCGCTACGTACTTGTAAGAATTTCTCATGCGACCTAGCATGCTTTTAAAAGAAAGTAATGAGTTACAACATCATGCCGCTTGAACTTCTAAACAAACATGAAAGCATGTTGAGTACAGGGACTATAGATTGATTTGGTTGAAACAAAAGATCCTTTATTGTCATTGTAATGCAGATTTTCCCGGTTGTTGCCCTTTCTTGTACATAGTCAACTCTAAGTCTTAGAATATGCTACAGGAAAATTCCATGATTGAATTTATTTTTTCCTGTTTGCTAAAAAATGTAAATTTTAATTTCTTAGGGTATTGTGGCTCTACAAACATAATATAAGGTAATCAAGCCACCGTTTCTTGCCCTTCTTTGGTAGAACTCGCTTGATTAGTTCATCTTGAATTAAAGATAATGAACTTTTGAGTTTGATGCTCGTCATGGTCTACAATCTACATGGCTTAAAATTGATCCAAATCTTAATGAGGTACATGAACCCACTGTAGAAATCAAAATGATGGATATGCAGACAATTTTTAAGCTTATTACATGGCCTGTTTATGGATTAAAACCATGTGAGTATAGCCCCATCCTTTTGAACGAACAAGTTTCACATGCGTTCGAATCATGTGAGTTGACTTTATCCCAACCATCATCAAAAGGTATAGATCTCACATGAAACTTGGGATCGATTTGATTGGAATTGGAATTAGCCCACATGCGCCTACTGCATAAAAATAATTTTTCTTTTGGGGTGGGGATAAACAAGAGCTCTCTTTGGCTGCGCCGTGATTAGTGTAGCTAACAAGGACAACTTTTGACTACGCAAGGGAGTCGTGCAATATGTTGGCTCTTCCCGAACGGTTGAAATCATGCAATCGATTTCAGATAAGATCGATGATATCAATGATGAGCAGGAGGTGCATGATTAATAAAGTACCTAGATAAGTGTCGAAGAAACACAAGACATCGTAGAGAGAATCTACCAGTAGACCTTCCTCAGTTCACAGCCAATATCTTATTACCCACACGAGCTTTAGGTTGCAACAAGGTAATGGGGTTAGATTCCTTCGTTATCAGTGAGTTGACCACCCAAAAAATAAAATAAATTCTCTAAAAAGAATAATAGATAAAAGAATATTTTACTAGTAAACCAAATAACAAAAACAAAAAATGGCACGACCTAACACAACTCGACTCAAACCGAACCTCATTTTGTGGTTGGGTTCCGTGAGAGTTGGAAGATGGGTCGGGTCACAAAAAAAAGGCATGCATTACTCTTTGTCAAATTAGGTATCCATGAAATCTCGATCTAAATAGAATTGTTTTCACGCATAATATAGGGTTTATACTAGTAATATCACACAAACGTGAAGAAGAAAGTTAAGGATCACAAAGAGCCTCCTTCCTAGCTGCCCTGAATTTATAGGTTCATAAATAATATTTTAACATAAATCAAAACTCTATTTGCTTTGCCATAAATGAATGATTAAATGATCACTTCTATCACTTACAAAAATAAATGAACAAAAAAAAATGTTCATCTTTCACGGAGACATTAAGACATAAATTGCTGTTGAGAGTGAAAATATTTCTTATCAACTAATTATCTTAAACGATACAATCAATAAGTTTTAGGAAAAATGTTTCTTAAATCATTTATTTTTTATGAAACAAACAAATGCCAAATCAACATTATCGGTGTTCATTTATTCTTTTATCATGATCCAGTTCATGAAAACACAAATCGATCCGACTCTCTCAACCTCCCGCACCTCCCCTCCTCATCGAAATGGGCGATGCGGGAGAGGGGCATTTAAGGTTGAGGGTGGCAGCAGCCATAAAAGATTTCTAGGGTTTTAGTCAATTCGCTTCCCCTCTCCTCTCTTTTATTGAAACGCCATTAACGGATCCAATTCATGTGCCAACCCAGCACCACCAAGAACCTCTGAGGAGCTGTAATGGCAGCCATTAAGGACATTCAAGATTTCGAACAGTAGAGGAAAAGACCTTCGATATTTATTTTTATATTTTATTTTATGGTATTCGCAACTTATTAATGGCAGAATAAATTAGGGTATCCATTCTTGTGAAAAGAACCCTGAGGGGGAGTGCAATCGAATTGAAGGGAGGCCGGCAGGGGGCCGTGAAGTAACTCTAGATGCACTTTCCTATGAGGTCCTTCAATGCCCTGTTTCGTCAATTTAAGATCGCAGTCGCCTTTCTATAAATTAGAGAGATCGGCTTTTTAATTAAAGATTTTTTTGACATTATGTGATGAGCACAAGCCAATGAGCTATGTGGAGCATATCAAGAATAATGAAAAGTGGAAAAGACACTGAGAGCAACAAATCATGCAAACTATTTCAGTGCGTTCCGACGGTCGCGGCAACTGGATTTAATACCAGAGGAACTTGATCTGGCAATTTATCTCAGTAGAGTGGCTTGATAGAAAGCTTTACAAGGAGAAAAAGTGAAAATCTTTCCTCAAATAAAATAAAAAGAATGCTAACAAAATAAAATCCCCAAAGTAAAAGGTCACTTCAAATGTACCCTGAAATTCAATGACCGGAGGACCGCCCATCACTGCTAAGAGTTTCACGGGAAACGAGGCTGAAATGGGCCGAGCGTCTGAGTTTAGGCCTCGAAGCCCAACCATCTAGAAGCCCAATAACCGGCCCAACCGTACCAGCTCGTCTCGTTCTACATCAGTGCTAAAAAATACATGGACGATATCGATCAGACCCAGTACTATATGTCATCAAACGGGCCTCATTTAATTCAAAAGACATAAGCATGAAAAGTTAGATATGTCATTGTTGAAGTTCTTGAAAGCAACATGTTAGCTGCTATGACTGACGGTTCTCAGGCAAATTTAAGAAAGAGGAGGTGGGAACTATGTAATTGACAGATGACACGGTGCAGGATGTTGATTAAGAGGCATAGAAAGGAATTGAGACTGCACATGCCTTGTTCATCCTTGGACAGAGCTAGAGCTATTAAACGGGTGGGTTTGATCAGGTTTGAGTCGGGTCATTAATGGTCCGACTCAAATTGACCCATTAACTTATTTATGACCTGTTTATACCTAATGTAAATTTTCCGACTCAACCCATATTAATAAAATATTTCATATTTAACCAAATTTAGAAAAACTTATTCCTATGTTTTTTTTTTAAGATTATATTACTCAAATACTTCCAAGCTTATTTCTTTATATATTATTTTTTTAAAAATGGTATTGGTAAAATACTTTTATACAACATAAATTTAATGGAAAATTTTTATACTTTTAAAAATAATTATTTTTAAAAATCGAATTTTAATTATTTTTTATTTTTTAAATAAATTTTTATTTATTTTTTAAATATAATTTTTCTTTTTTCTTTTTTGTTCTTTTTCTTCTTTGGCTAGCTATAGGCGAGCCTCGAGCTCGCTCGGCTCACCGACGCTAGCGAGCTTGAGGCTCACCGGCGTCAGGTGAGCTCAAGCTCGCCCCTTGTCTGATCTGGTGAGGCTCGAGGCTTGCCGACGTCAGGCGAGCTCCCTCGTCGGATCTGGCGAGGCTCAAGCCTTGCTTGACGCCGGCGAGTTCAAGTCTTACATAGCGTTGGTGGCCTCGTTAGATCCGGCGAGCTTGAGGCTCGCCTGGCTGATCGCGGGCCATCACTGTGCTGGCGACCGAAGGAAGAAGAAAGAAAGAAAGAAAATTATAATTTTGGTTTAAAAAAAATTGTAAAGTTAAAGAGAGATGAGAGAGATTGTGAGGTTTTGGCTTTGGGTGAAAATAAATGGGTTGATAAATGGTTTTTAAATGGTGCATAGTCGACTCATTTAAGACCCATATATCTCACTCTCTTTATTTTTAAAACTCATTATAGGTGCTTTATGAAATAATACTTTACCCATTAATGATCCATTTAAACATAAATGGGTTCATAAATGGGTCAATGACCCATTTTAACACTTCTAGACAAAGCTCATGGCTACTGAGATATAAATTGGAACTTGGGGCTATCGACAAAATGGAGGCAAGTCGCGCCACGGGGGACAGAGTAAGGTCGACGGTTCATCGCTTGATGAGATGAGAAGGCAGATATAAGAAAAGTCCTTATGATTCGCAATGGTTAGTATCTCACATGCAAAAGTATTAGTTTCGTCTATTCAAGAACTAGAAAATACAGTTGATTATCTTGGCAAGTGGACTCACAACTTAGCTTGATCTAGGACTCTTGAGACGGATTATGAGGGAGCTACTCATTGACTTTTTTTTTTTTTTAATGGATGTTATTTTTGTCGCATGATTTCATGAGAAATTTTTTCTGGTTGTGAAAATTAGTTTCGTTAATTATAAGGGAACTCAGCCCGAGTTCAAAGACAAAATATCAGAACATTGTATGGTCCACAAGGCCGAAGGTGGAGAAAAAATCCAATTCAAATGAAGGCTAGAGCAATGCTGAGTTTTGGCACCCTAGCCTACGGCCCAGTTGACTTCTCTTGCACAATAAATGACATCAAGTTTTGAGAAACCCATGAGCAACTCTCGAATCTTTTCCAAATACACACGTGCCTCCTAGTCAAACTGACCCATGGATGAGTTGGATATTGCACTTACTAGTTCCAAACAGTCAGACTCAAGTACAAGCGGCTGTGTTCTTTGCGTGGAGACATTTTCTACAAGTTAGCAAATTTCTATGGAGACAAAAAAAAAAAAAAAAAGTTCCCGACAAATGAGCTCCAATCTTCTGGCCTAGTAGTTCTTTCTTGATGTAACCAGCCCAAAATCGTTGGGCCGAACTTTAATTAATAAGCCCAAAATAGCAGAAAAGGCGCTTAGGTCCTCTTCTGCTCAAGTCAGGCCTTTGCAATTGGTCCTTTTATTTTATTTTATTTTATCAAGAATGGGAAAATATTAAGGGTTGTTTAAATTTGGTTTGGCTTGTATTAGGTGACAAAAAAAGTTATTTACGATCACTGAGAACTTGCTTATTTTAGGTGACAAATAGAATGCTTTTAAAGATTAATAGTGCTCGGTATTGTAGAAAAATTAAATTTCGGATGTTATTGATGTGTTTTGTTTGGCTAAGGTACTCTGTCCCTGATAAAAGTATACAACACAATAGAATAATTCCCACAACACATCATGGAATGTGAAAAAAATAATAATAAAGTATTGAGAAAGAAACACTTCCTCAATTATCTTTACTATAAGATGAGAAAAAACTAAACTTTTGGTATCGTGACATTAGCCTAACGTCCGACACTTTAATTGATTATATTTTCTTGATTTTGTGACCATAAATTGAGGCCTTGTGATTGCTTTTCTCTACCCTGAGTTTAGCGTTTTGTTTTTTCATTTAAAACTATTCTTCCATTAACCACCGCGTGCTTCTTTTTATTTATTTATTTATTTTTATAATCCAGAAACACTAGAAGCAGAGATTAAGTTAGGCCTTTGCAAGTTCCTTGAATGGATTAATCTCAGGCTATGGGCTTGTGCAAATTGTCCTGACCTATAATGGTTTGTACGTAAAAAGTAGGTTTTGAGTAGCTGACTTTCAGTTAAGGAGCTGAAAATTACTAACGCCCAACCAATCACGGGCTTAATGGTCAAACAACTCTCTCGACTCTCATCAAGTCACGAGTGCCCGAAAGTCATTTTTGGTGAATTTAGATTTGGGAGTGTACAGAACGGATCGTCCGACCTAGACTGGATTTGGCTTTTGGTTTCTAAAAGTGGAATCGGTGTTAAGATGGTTTAATTCCCAATTCTATGGGGGAATTGGATTGGACCAGATTGACCAGATTAGATCGATTAAATATATATTTTTTATTTTTTTAAAAAATTAGTAAAATATGAACTAAACACTATCTCTGTCCGATTCTAAGCAATGCGAAAAAAAAAAAAAAAGTGACCAGTTCTCAATCCTAGGACCAAACGGTGCAGTCCTTAGTTTTGAATTTTGAGAATCGGTCCAATTTTCTATTCCACCTTGAAGCAGAACCCGATTAGGAATTGATTACTTCTAATTTGGGCAAGAATTAGAGCATTTATTGAGAAAGGCCAGCTCGGTCCAACTATTTCTATGTAAGAATTTTATGACAAGCAAGCTTGTGTAATGCTTAAGAGGTGTTTTTTTTTTAAGGCCCGGCCAATTTCGAGACCATGTTCCCTCTTGTGTTTAAATTTTCCTAAGTGGAAATAATAAGATTATATAAATGGATTTAGACAAAGAGCTCTAGTTACTCAATATCCCAAAATCCGCTTGAGTGACTTCTATTGTTTATTCTTAGTCTTATTATCTATGGAGGAACATATTAAGTTTGACCAGACATCATCTTTATATCTTATTATAACTAAACACCACCTCTAATTTGGACAAATGATATAAATGATCCATAAAATTTAATCTAATATGGAACATTATCTTTGGACTTTTAATTTGATTAATATGCTCACTGAACTATTAATAAATGTCCAAACTAGTTTCTAAATTATATGAAAACATTCATTAATATAGCTACCAATCTGTTAAGTTTGAATGGTGGATAAAAAGAAAAAATTCACATGGATTTTGGAAATACAACGCGTCAGTGTTCATTGATTGAGAATTTAGGATTATATTTAGTTGTTTTACTCTTCTAGTGATGGTTATTTGTCCAATCCTAGAGATATGTGTAAAAGTTGGGGCCCGAAGCCCCTTGGGGAAAATTTCTATATTTGGCAAATGTTTTTGAATGTTCATTTGCCAAATGTAAGCATTCTCAACGTTGAAAGTTGAATGCTAGAGATGAAATGCTTTGGGAATTGGGCATTTTAGAAATACAACGCGTTAGTATTCATTGTCTCTCCCCCTTCGTCTTCTTCTCTTCCCCACCCATCTTCTTCCTTGTTCATCTTCTTCTTCCCCGCTCATCGAGCTTCTTCGATAGCCCGCCACTGTTACCTCCACTGTCGCCTAAGGGTCGCGTGTCCCTAGTAACTATTGCTTGGGGGTGGCGTGACCTGCGATTCAGGCGACATCGCCTAGGTCGTGCGAACCTTAGGGGTGTCGCTTGGCACGTGTGGACCCCAAGCGATGCCGCCTGAGGTCGTGCAAACTCAGGATGATGTCGCTTGGGTTCATGCGACCTCAGGCTGCCAGATTTGGCGATCCGAAGGCTAGATCTAGCCGCCGGATGGTCAGATCTAGCCTCTGTGACCTCAGTTGCCTGAGGTCGGTCCTCCAAGTCAAGTGGCCAAATTTGACCGTTGCTGTGACCTCAGGCAACCAAATCTGGCTGCCGGATGGCCAGTTGGCTAGCGGTTAGCCAATTGCCAGCTGCCAGATTTGATTTTCAAATTTTAAAGAAATAAAAATAAAAGTAAAAACTTATTATAAATATTAGTTTTGCGAACGGTATTTATGTTAAAGTTGTATTTTAATGCTATTTGAAATTATAATTTATCAAACGGTGCAATATTCTAAAAAACTGAGTACTTACATTCTCTTAAGAATATTTTCGTAAAGCCGAACCAAACGGCCTATAAATGCAACAAAAAAATTGGGGAATAAGTTCTTCGAGTCCAGGTGGAGGTCATCCGACGGGCACGAAAAACACCCACCGTTGATTTGCCGATCCAATCATCCACGTGGCCTCCCACGGCGAAGCCGTGACATCGTACCTGCGATGCGTCCAGTGTTTTTAGCTGCTTCCCGATCTTCGCACGGGCGCGACCTGCCGGGGAAGAAGGAGAATCAGCTCTGCGATTTTGGCGAGAGCGGCATCGATGGGCAACTCGCAATCGCAGTCGCCGCCCGCCCATCCTCGCTTCGCTACCGCCTCCAGGTTCCATCGATCTCTCCCCCTCCTTCGACTTCGCGAGGCTTCGATCGCGGGCAATCGCGACTCAAAGTTGCCAACTTTTTCCTTTGCTTTTTTTGGTGCCGTTGCGCAGAGCTTTCGCTCAGAAGGAATTGGAAGATCTCCGATCGCTGTTCTTCTCTCTGGCCGCCCAGTCCCAGCCCAATGGCCGTCACGTCTCCCTCCCTGTTTTCCAGGTCCCTCTCTCCCTCTCTCCCTCTCTCTCTCTCTTTCTCTCTCTCACGCACTAACGATTGGTGGGGTGCTCTCGCGCAGGCGTACTTCCGGGTCCGTGGCCCTCTGGGCGAGAGGCTGTTCGATTTGATTACCCAGAAGAGGAAAGACGGGAAGCTTAACTTTGAAGACCTCGTCATTGCCAAGGTGAGAACTTTCCGCCATCTAATTTCGCGCTTAACCGGGTGCTGTGTACTGTACATGGGCAGTGGATGACATGGTCGTGCTTCGTTTTTTGCGGGGCGCAGGCTACTTATGAAAAAGGGACCAGAGATGAGATCGAGGATTTCATCTATCAGTTACTGGATGTGGGTGATGATGGAAATGTGACGAGGTAAGAACCCATATGTTTGTCTGTCTGTAAAATAATGTTTTTGCATGGAAATACCGATTCATTCATCGGTGGAGTATCTTTTGGATTGTATTATTGGAAGAATTTAATGGCTTAAATTGTTTGGATAAGGAAGTTATGTCCCTACCCTTTGATGAATATGTTAGCTTGAAATACTGTCTTGTAGGCTATATCCATTAAATGGTATGTAGTGTCAACTAGAAAAAGAGACCTTTGCAGTAGGCTGCTCATTATTCTTTAAAAGGCATGGTAGTCAAAGCTATGTTAATGGCATGGTAGTCAAAGCTATGTTAATATCTTGCTTGCTCTAGCGTGTGGTGTGCCATTTTCATTCATCAGAGGAGAGTGAGTAACGTTATGTTGTTTCAGCTTATGCTAAAGTTCCGATTTCCGCTTTTCGTTTGGCTTGTTGCTTATTTTTCTGTGCTGATGGCATGGCTTTATGAATGCAACGACAGGTCTGATCTGGAATCTGTTATGATCACAGTGTTTGACAGTGTATTTAGTCCCAAGAGGGTTCAAACTGCAGGGAGTCCAAAACAAGAGGATCTTCACATTTTTCTCGATTCTGCAAATTTCTCAGAGACTGTGCAAGGACATGGTGACCGACGTATGTCATTAGAGGATTTAAGAAGATGGTTTGCACTTGTGCCGTCAGTTAGGAAGTTCCTTGGAAGCTTGTTGGTGCCTGCCGATTCAGGTTCATTTTCCCCAGGCTTAAGCTGTGTCAAAACAAGTTGGTTAAATTGTGACATTTTCTCTCTAATGCAGTTGGCTGTTTATGCATGTATATGTACTTCTATTTTTTAAAGAAGAGACTCTTGTTATGGTTTTTTGGCCAAAGTAGGCTCTTTATAAAGACTAAAATGATCTAAGAGGGCATTACGTTGGCTGGTCAAAATACTTTTGGTTAGCTGTTAAGAAAGACTCGTCCATGGCACTTTGCAACATATTACTCTCAAATCAAAATCAAAATGCTCACTTATTCATTTCTTTTTTAAAATGAAAATTCGGCTTGACCTTATTCTTTCTATTGATAGTTTCTTTGGAAACTCCCTTATGGCAACATATCTTAATAGATGGAGGTGAATGTGCGAGCTCTTTATGAGGGTTAAACTTTCCACATTATATGAGGGCAAAGTCTAATGGGCAGTGATTCGATATGATTTTCTCAACCAGGCTTGTAGCTTTAGTGACAAATGGGAAATAGGGTCGCTTGACATCAATAATAGAAAAGGACATCTTCTAATGATTTGTTTAAGCGTATAATTTTCAGAGAGAGGGAGGGAGGGAGGGAAGGAGGGAGGGAGGGAGGGAGGGAGAGATCAATCCACTGCTTAATTTCCTATCTGAAATGTCTTATTTCAATGGTACAGAGCATTTGAAGTTTGACTCCAATCTTTTATGATTTGACTCCAATCTTTTATGATTAGGAAGACCGGGTTCTCAAGTTCCTCATCTATCATGTTGGAATAACGTTGATTCTGGTGAGATCATTTTAAACGAAGAGTATGCTTGGCATATAGGAGGTGTTCTCTCAGAAGGAGAGCTCGAGCATTGGAAGCTTTTGTACCACAGTTCTCTCAGTGGCCTCAGTTTCAGCACATTTTTGGGGAGCATCAAGTAATTCTTTATTCCAATTGTGATTTCGCGGCTATTGTTTAATCACGCTTGGCTTCTGTTTTTGTGTCATGCAGTTGCTTCTCTCCATTTATTTTAACGTATATTGGGTTATTAGGTTTGATCTTCTAGTTTCTTAGCTATCCCAGATTTGAGCAGATGTGAAGTATACTGTAGGGAGACCAGCCTAGATTTCAGCACAGATGTCATTGGCATGTAAAAAAACATACCCACATTCATGAATGGTTGTTGCTCATGACATGAAGTGTTAGCCACTCTTTGAAGACATGAGCATGGCGTGACATATACTATGCAGTTAATTCCAAGTTCCAACTTCAGATTTTACATGCACCAACAAATGATAAATATAGAATTATAGAGGTGCTACCTCTGCTGAGGTGCATCAGTCCATGGTATGCTGGTGTTGAGCATTCAAGTTGCTTGCTTTTCCTTTATAGACTTAGAAAGCTGCATTGCTTTAAAGATCTCTCTGTTGAGACTATGAGATTCAAGTGCCGACCTTACCTGAGGTGTTGGTGGAGGGCCTCTTTTTGTCATTCATGCCTAATTTGTCCCTTGTTTCTTACCCATATAAAATGTGTGGTCAACTAAACTGTAATTTAGGACCTAATATGTGACTGCTGCTTTAATTTCTTTCTCTGTTTGAGTTTTTCAGATACTAAATATCTAGTAGCTTTTTTAGTTGTTGAGAATTTTATGGCTTCTGATACTAATGATCAGATAAGTTTCCTTATAATTTTCGGTTTCGTTTTCTGAGCAAGCACAAGAAGCAACAGTGGCAATGAAAAAACTGCACCCAGTTTTTATGACATGTGTCAATCTATGAGTACTTTGTAATTGTCTCCCTAGTGCTAGATAATAAATATTCTTCTGACATGGAAAATTTCTCTCCAGTCTTGTTTTCCTCACAGAGATTGGAAATTTTGAATGGGAGAGTAATGACCAATGTTTGTGCTTGGAATTGCAGCAACAGTGAAGGGCCAACCATCTTGATAATTAAGGACAGAGAAGGCCACATATATGGAGGCTACGCTTCTCAGCCTTGGGAGAGGCACAGTGAATTCTATGGAGATATGAAGTCTTTCCTTTTCCAGCTTTATCCTCACGCATCCATATATAGACCTACTGGAGCAAACAGAAATGTACAATGGGTAAGCCACTTCTCCTTGATCTTGTATCCTTAAAGTTGATAATTCTTCTTTAGCAGAAAGATAATCTAATTCTTTGGCTGTTCTTCATTCTTTATTGTTAAAATTCTTAAAAAGTCCTTTTTTTAGTGACATGCATGGAAGTATATTTCGTTGTGGGCCTTAAACACCGAGCTCTCCATGAAACATGGATTATTTCTATCCTTGGAAATTGCAGCTCCCATGCAAGTAGAATTGGATTCAACAGATGTCCCTCCTTGCTTTAGGAAGAGAAAAGCTCTCTGCAAAGTAGCTGTTCCTGTTTTGTACGACATCCCATAATGGACAGCTTTCTTCGGATCGCATCTACCTGGATTTAGCATCTTTGTTATTTGAATCCTGCTCAAAAGAGTAATAGAGAGCGAGAATAATTCTTGCCACATTTCTTAGCAAATCATTGTAACATAACTTTAGAAGATAAGTTTTCCCAAAATTTCAATGGATACTTTTATCACCTCAAAAAGTTGCAGGATTTGTCAGCCTAAAATACCCATTATCTTCCCCTTGAGGTGGTAAACTACTTACTCTACTAATGTTGGTAGTTTGCAATTTACCTTTCGTTTCTTTGCTTGCTGTTTGTTCCATTGACCTGAACATGTTTAGTTTCTCTGCAGTGTGCAGTAAACTTCACATCGGAGGATATCCCAAATGGGATAGGTTTTGGAGGGCGAGTGAATCACTTTGGCCTCTTCATTTCAGCAAGCTTCGACCAGGGGCAGACGTTTGCATGCACAACGTTCGGTAGCCCCTGCCTTTCGACGGCCAGCAGAATTCTCCCAGAGGTGATTGAGTGTTGGGGAGTTGTCCAAAAGAAGCAACTAGAAAAGCAGGATGCTGTAAAAGGGACCATTCTGGAGAGGTTCAAGGAGGATCGCCATATGCTTAACATGGTCGGTCTCGCTAATTCTAGTGAGTAATGAGAAGGCTCGAGGTACATGTGTATACTGTCTGCTTCTCCTGTAATCGCTGTTTATACTTCCTTTCCTATACGGGCTAAAAACTTCACCATGAAGATGCTATGGCCACTAACTTTCATCCAGCTTTTGAAAGCGCATCTTTGGCATCGCCAGAATGGACTCTTCATTCTAGTCTCGCTACGCTAATTCAGATATTGCAGGGTTGTAGAAAAAAAAATTCAGTCATCAAGGTCGTTGAGGGATTGAACTAACCTATAAAAGAACATTGCTAAAATATATTTAGTCTTATAAAAATCTCTCATGGATCACACTTATCTTTTGTGCAAAGGAAGTCTGTTGTAGTTGTGCCAAGAATACTTGCCCTAAATCCCCACAACAGCAAAGAGCAGAAGATAGGATAAGCATGAATCGCTCCTTCACCAACCCATTAGCTTATTCCGATTCAAAGCAGAGATTGTAGGACTAGTTCGCAGGATAAGTTAATGGCTGATCTAGCTTTTCATGGATGTTGCATCTTTGAACGTCTCAGGCAATAGACTAGTTTGCGCAAGGTTTCGGTGATCCCTTTTCTCACCACGACCAGGCAAATCATCAGAGGACCATCCATGGGATGAAAACATCGACGGACTAAATCTTGCAACATTGCTCTTTGCAATAGGTGAGTGATATCTATGCATGTCCATGCGTCTATTGAATCACATATATAGCGACAAGGAGATGTGTTCCTTAAAGTTTTCTCATACCCTGCTAGAGAAAAAAAATGGAGATTCACCTTCTTCCTAGTTCGTTGAATAGCCAGAGAAGTGCCTGGCAAATAAAGCAGCTCATTTTGTCTTGGCCATAATTCTCTTATTCCTGTGATTTTCAATCTTGAATCCGCTGCACAAATCAATTGGTTGAATTTCCATGCTCGTCACTTCAATGTCCAGGCCACGAAAGCCGCGACTTTGAAAATACGATCATCCTATGGTACAAAGGAGGTGCAATCTTCCAATACAAAAGTGATGCCGAGGTCAAGACAACGTGTGAGCATGAGTTGTCACGGGGAAAAACAGAGTACTTTCGTTAGCAGTAGAGAAAATTTCTCGATCAAAGTCGTCAAGCTTCTAGACGAGAGAGATTCGAGAAGTCACAAGGCCTGCAATATTTCATCTACCCTCTTTAATGTCCGAACGGATCTGCAAAATGCCTGTGATCTGTGTAAAAACTTGGCCCCCGGAAAATTAAAAGGCTGCATCTCTGACAGGCGATAGGGATCGTTCACCTTCACCTTTACTCTCGTATTTAATCACCCTCCATCCTCATTTTCTTATCTTCTCGCGTCGTGCGATCTGTTTCAAAAATATCGGACGTATCCTCAGTCAATGGTGGCCATACGTTATTGTGGTCGAAATGAAGCTGTACACTGAATTATGCTCGCTTTGCTTGTGCGATTTTTTATCCGGATTAAATGATATGCTTGCTCCAATCCGGCATGCACACAACGTATGGCGCTAGCTGAAAGATGTGAGAAATTCACTATAACTCGAATCCTAGATCTTGTTATCGATGCAGCCAAGTTTCCAACCTTTTCCGAAATGAGCATTTAAATGCGTTCAGCAATTCGTTGTGACAATGATTGCGTAATACTATTGTGACGAGTTTAACTTGCGTTTTGTTTATGAAGGGCGACGAGTTGCGGCATTTTCAAGTAGAATTTTAGAGCTGACGTCAATTGAAAAGTGAAGAAATTTGACATCGTTCTGCAGTAATTGATCGGGACTTGATTTCATCAATTGAGAAGTTTGACACTCGATTGCATTGAATAATACATCTAATTGATGCACACCACAAGTACGGTCTTCTTTATTTTTATCAAAACGACAACGTAAGGAAGGAGATATGATAAATGCTCTATTTCAACAATACACTACGTGCATGCTCGTTTTTTCAAATCGTTAGTTGCTGCTACTACACGATCTTTAGGAGATCAAGACATCAAACGCTCCAGCAACATCTTGAAGGTCGGGTTGGTGACGGTGTAACCGCCATCGACCACGAGGTTCAACCCGCTCACGAACTTGGCCTCGTCCCCGCTCAGATACAGCGCCGCCTCCGCCACGTCCTCCGTCTCCGGCGCCGGCCCTTTCAGCACTGCCGACGCGTTCAGCACCTCCTCGACCATGCTCTTCTCAAGCCCCACGGCATTCACGAGCAACGGCGTCGCGAGCCCGCACGGCGATATGGCGTTAACCCTGATCCCGTACTGCCCCAGCTCGACGCAGAGGTTCTTCATCAGCCCGACCACCGCGTGCTTCGACGTCGTGTACGCGTGCGGCGACTCGCCGGCACACGTCGAGGCGATGCTCGCGGTGAAGAGGATGACGCCCCTCTTCGCCGGGATCATGACTCTGGCGGCGTGCTTGGCGCCGAGGAACGCGCCGCAGACGTTGATGTCGAGGACCCTCTTGAAGTCCTCGCCGTCGGCATCGAGGACGGTCGGGTAAACCTTCCCAGTGATGCCGGCGTTGTTGTACATTATGTCGAGCTTGCCATACTTGGCGACCGCGAAGTCCACGGCATTCTTGACGTCCTCGTCCCTCGTGACGTCGCAATGGACGTACGAAACAGCACCCTTGGCACCTAGCTCCTCGCACAGGGATTGGCCGAGCTTGTCCTGGACGTCGGCGACGACGACTTTAGCGCCGTGGCGGACGAACAACCGCGCGGTGCTCGCCCCGATGCCGCTAGCTCCACCTGTGATGACGGCCACTTTGCCTTCCAGTCTGGAAACAAAAAGGAAGTTTGTCGAGTCACAATTACTGCATCAAGAAAAGAAATGGAGAGGCAAGACGGATTGACCAATGGGAAGTTGAGTAGCGCATGCTTACCTTTTCGGAGTAAGTGCTGCGGATGAACCATTCATATTTTTTTCAGATGAATCGTTCATGTTGTTTTTTTCTTCTCTTTGGGAGAGACTTTAATGAATGAAGCGAGGCTTTTGGGACTCTTGGGATTTGTGGGGAAAAGCTGATGTGTCGATGTCTTTCTTGCATAGGGGAGATTTTATAGGGCCCGAAAGATTGTACTGGACCGGTCGAGATGTTGAACCGACGACCCTTGTTGCCGTCGTCGTCGTCATGACTTTGGCTTTCATGGGGGAGGGGAGCTCCGGATATAAATATGCCACCGCGGATTTTTTGCAATTTCCGGGAGTAGTCGAACTGGCGTAAATCATTGATTTTCGCCAGCTGGGGTGTCAGGTGAGAATGCCGACGATTCAACATGTTTACAAACAATGGTATACAAAAGTCAGTACATGACTATAAATTGTGAATAATGATTGTGAATCACGTGATCTCAATTTAAGTAAACAATGGTATACAAAAGTCAGTACATGACTATAAATTGTGAATAATGATCGTGAATCGCGTGATCTCAATTTAAGTGATATAGAAAGAAAACGATTCTCGAAAACTTGTTTTAATTTTTCGATATTTGAATGACAGATAACTAATCGATTTATGGAAAACATTTTTCATAGACCGAAAATAACAAGTTTAAATTAGAAGAAAATTACTCCCCATTCTAAGAAAAATGAAATCACTTTTTCTAAATTACCAAACAAATGAAAAATTAACTATTTTCCTAAAAAATGATTATCATAAAAAATATTTTTCAATATTATAAATTTTTTGTGAAATAAACTGTAGGATAGCGAATAATAATGGGGCAAAATAGGCGAAGAGAGGGAGCATTGGGATTGAAATGATACATGACTAGCTTTTGAGCATCATTTTAGACAATCGTTCTTCTAAACATATAAAATCTTAAGAGATGAAGCTTCTGTATATGAAATTTACACTTGCTTTCGTAGATGTATATACATACATGTATCCAAACTTTCAGATATATAACTATATCATGTATGGTGAAATGAATCTAAATTTTCAGATTTGACAGTCCAGATGCATTTCGGTGACGTGACATACCGACTAAATGCTCAAGAACTATGTAGCTCCCACTTCTCGCATGACAAATTACCCTTTATGATGGCTGGTGAGGTCAAAATTGCACATATGGATGAAAATCCATGAGGCAAGCAAGCCGCAAGACAGCACAAAGTGGCCAGGAGGCCTGTGAAAGGTTTCCTGAGGGGGCTAGGACAACTGTGCATATATCGAACTTCACTCTCAAGAACACATAGAATCCACTCATCTCTTTTAAACGTCATTAAGACGATATGTCCTAAGTTTGTTTGTTGAGGTTTGTAATGGTGGAAATGCTAAGCTGATAGCGAAAGATCAGTTCAAAAGGATAAGATGAAGACATACACGATTTCTCGAGAGTACTGAGCTCGTCGGGGATGACGTATTTTGGACTAAGACCGAAAAGGCGGACTTACTTGAAATGCGAAAGTTAGTCCCGATTAGCATCTGAACATGTACGAAAACATGAATAAAAAAGCTTGTAAATAACTAAGTAAAGAAACTTACTGCAACATGGGAAGGGAATATGAAGTGAAGGAAGGCCAAGGAGGACGCTCCAACTGCTACCAAATAAGATACGAAGAATCGTCCAGAATAAATGCTCTGATGCAAAGATAAAAGCAAAGCATCTCGATGCTTTGTCGACTATAGAAAATGCGTCCAACTTGCCACGCCCCGGGTCGAGATGACCACCCCCCCAATTAAATTCCCCTTTCCTCTTGGTACCGAGCCAGCATGTGAACGTGGTGACGCATTTGAATATTCTGCCTTGTGTCTTTTCCCTTGGACTGTGCCGAGACGATCAAACGAGACCCGTTTAACCCTAACAGAGAAACAAACAATCACGACTACAGCTTTACGGTTTCTGGGTATGCGAGCTCCGAAATGAAAAAGGGGATCACGCAACATGTTTCATGCTAAAATACAGAAACAGTACGCTGAATTTAGCAGATGTTCATAAAGAATAATGGGGCATGCCGGGTAAAGAGAGAGCAAAGATGGAGTTGCAAGCTTAGTTTAATCGAATGATGCCCCCCTTGTTTGGAGGTTCGAGTTGTGAATCTTAACGGCTCTTGTGGGTCGTCGGTTTGTGATCACGAGGATTAGTTCGCAACCTTGTGGTGCAGTCCCTTTGCGCTTTGATCTGCGACCGGGGATTACTGTTCTTGGCAACCCTTTTCTTAATGAGGTTAGCCAGATTTTCAGAGAAATGATTCAGATCCATACCTGTTACTTTTCTTAGTATTGATTTGAATGCACCAATGCAGTTTTTTATTTGCCTCTGGGTTTGCTAGAAAAGAGTTACATGTTAGGGACAAAGGCACCGTAGATGCCCGAGTTATTCCTGATCGGGTCCTGAAACTACTTTTCCATGCTATTGGATCTTTGAAGTATATGTTTCGAGTTGATTCTTCCATTGAAATAAAAACAGAAATGATAACAAAGATTGACAAACAAGCGCAACGTTAATACTCACCGGATATATTGGTGCTTACATGTGACTTTCAAGCGTTAATTGGATTAAATATCGGATAATTTAAAGAAAAAAACTCTAAGAGAGAGAGAGAGAGAAGATGTGGGAGACACTTGCGGATGGTGTGCAAAATTTGGCCTGCCTAGTAGGGTCGGATGATCCTAGGCGACACTTGGCATCGCGCCACCCCAGCAATGGCTGGCTCGAGTATGTTTCAAGCACTTTATTGGTTGAGCCGATTTTGTTGAATAGGATCTAACGAGTTTCTCAAAGGGGCAATAGAACTCGTGCATAAGTACCTTTAGACATATACATATATATACACATATACATGTATATGTATGTATGTATATGTATGTATATGAGCATTCTTATATATTCAAAGTAATAAAGACTAGTATTTAAATCTCATGTGTTGAATGATGAAATTATGTAATCACAAGTCTTGAATGTAGAGATTACGAATGATGGCGGGTCATATAAAATTTCGAATGGTCGTGCTTTTATGGAAACGCCGTTCTATGCCTGACTTGAATGTCGCAATTGTTGAATGATATTATCACCACACATAATTGAAATAATTGAAACGATTAAAGGAGCAACAGCAATTTCGGAATTTCGGGCTTTTGCTTTTGTGACATGGGAATCTTCACATTTCCAAGGAAGTCAAATTTTGTGGACTGTTACCTAACAATTCCGGCTTTCATATCAGGGTAAGTTGAACCGATTTTTCGGCCGCCAGTCCCCCTGGACGGCAAACATCATCAGTCATTTTTGACGTCCTGAAAATGGCTGCCAAACAGGACTTAGATCTCAAAGCATTTAATGTAGTACAAACGTACGCAAAGTAAGGTGGTTGAACAAATCCGGAAAATCATGGCTTCCACTTAAGATGTTTTATACTTTTTTTTTCCTATTCTAACTCTCAATCTTAAATTTTTGCCCTATTTCCTTATAAGACATGGGAGTTGAAACCTATGTAGCACCGACATGGATATGCGACATGCGACACAATACGACACGACACGCCGACACGTCATTTATTAAAAATAGAGAATTTTGACACGTTTTGACACATTATATATTAAATATATTTATATATATACATAAATAAATAATAATAAAATAGCCTAGAATTAATTTACACGAAAAATATTAAATAATATCATTCATTATTTTAATTTGTTACAATAATACACAAAACTTAGAGGAAAAAAATATTGTTTAAAGAAAAATGCTGAAATGATATTTTTAAATTTATTTATCATATATAACATTTTTTTATTACTTCTTTCATAGTAAAGGACTTTAAAAATAAAATTTAAAAAATTCTAGAAAAACAAAATTGAAAAAAAATATTGACCCCGTGCGTGTATATTTATAGCAATTTTATTATTTCTTTTATTATTTCTTTTGGGTATATTTATATTTTGACCCTTCAAGTATTAGAAATTTTTAAAATTGACTTCGTGTGTGTCGGAATTGCATGTCGGAATTCTGGACTCGCGTGTCGGAGAGAGTTGACCACGTGTCGGGACGCGTCGGAGGGTCGGACACGACATTAAGGCTTCCGGAGAGTGTCCGTGCTACATAGGTTGAAACTCACATTTGAAACTAAATTATCCTCACCACATCCCCTGAGAATGTGGGGATTTGAACCCTCTATCTCCCTTTTCCATATTGGAAGGGTGGCCACTGAGGTAACCCCAGTGGTTACATGTTTTGTACCTTTTCAATTTTTGCTAATTGAATCTATTAAGCTAAATTTGGCTGAAAATCACTATTATGAACAAAAAATATATATTTATTAATTAATTTTATATTTTTAATTTCTCTTTTCTTTTCTTCTATTTTTTTTCCCTTTTCTTCCTTTGGCTGGTGGTTTAGTGTTCAGCGACTAGCCAAAGGCTACAGTTGGCGAGGCTTGGCCTTGTCGAGATTTGTCAAGGGGCGACCTCATCGGTTGTAGCCTCCGGTGACTAGCTAGAGGTGGGCAATTAGCTAGAGGAAGAAAATGGAAAAAAGAAAAAAGAAATAAAAAAAATAAAATAATTTACTCAAAAATGAGTAAATTTTGTCAATCTTAGTGTTAGACATCCCAGGTAAAACAATCGGTGTCCACATTAACAAATTTGGATTAAAATTAGCTAAATGGACTAAATTGATGAGATGTTGAAATGTTTATAACTTCATTAGCAAAATTGAAAATTTAAGAATTGAATTGATAAAAATGTAATAAATTTAAGATTTTAGATATAATTTTGCCCGCATTAATGAAATTAGCTGGCGTAGTTTTCTTATGCAATCGGGGTTGTCGCATCATAATGAAGCGAGGAAGATCCTAAGGGCGCTGAGCAGCATTAATCAAGTGGCCATCAACCCGTATCCGTCCCCCGTCCCTTCAATTATTCTCACACCACGCTCGTTTGTCCCCTTCGAGAGAAGCAGATGAAGCTTTGAGATGATTGACACAATGTTTGACTTCTATCAACCCCTTCCAATTGATGGTACTTGGTATATCCATGAGACGATTTGTATGTATATATGAGCATACTTAAACATGGCATCGTCGAATTACATATATCCACCATACGATTGCTATTATACGAAACTCTGCTGTGAATGGTTTACAAACATTTTTACCCAGAACATGCCCCCTGCGCAATTGCTATCATCATCAAGCACGTATCCACCATACTAGCAACATTTTTACGAAGGTGTTGAGTCGAGATTGGTTTACATTTCTCATCAACAAGTTGGGCATTCTAGACCTTCATGTGTCAAATTGAGGGCGAATATCATGGAAGGCCTGTTGAAGATTTTTTTAGTGTTTTGCTAATATTTAGGACTTACTTTTTATTTGTTAGTTAACATAATATCTAGCATGTGTCCTATGATCCTCTTAAGCCCATTTACAACAAAATCATTTTAAACCCACTTATAGCATTTAATAGTGACTATCACACCTTATGCTATTTGCCTTCTTCTACCTAAGCTCATGAATAGCTACGTATATAACTTTGAGTATTGATGCACAATGTTAGGAATGTAACGTCGGTTGTGCTTGTTTAGCTCTTCGGAATGTGAGTCCTAAAACTACCGATTGCTTATTTTGGTTAGTTCGACACAAAAACCTCGAATTTTCTAATTAGATTAGTTTAGCATGCATCCTTTGTATGTCTAGCATGTTTCGTTCTTATTATTGGTAATTATTAAATAGAGTACAACTGCGCTAGACACAAGGAATGTCTGCATCGGTGGAAGAATCCTGTGATTCTCCCATGAAAACGAACTCTTCCATCTTCTCCGGCTGATCGTTGTCACCTTGGGCATTCAAATCTAGGACCCGACCCAAAAATCAGGCCATGATTGAATTATGCTCAACCAGGAATCATATCACTCAGTCACGGTCATTGGGCTGAACGTAAGAACCGACCCGGCCCAATCAGGCCTCCTCGGGCGGATACTGGAACATGTGGAACGATGGATTGACAACCGTGACGCCACCGTCGATGAACAGGTTGTGGCCGCTGACGTACCTTGCCTCGTCGCTTGCCAAGAACAGAGCGGCGTTCGCCACGTCCTCTGCCTTCAATGTCACCCCTTTCAGGTTCGCCGTAGCGCCTATCAATGCCTCCATCTCCACCGGGCCCAAGCCCACGAACTTTGTCGCCAGTGGGGTCGCGCAGCCGAATGGCGACAAGCAGTTGACCCGGATCCCGAACTGCCCTAGCTCCACGGCGGCGTTCCTTGTCAGCCCCAGTACGGCGTGCTTCGCGCACGTGTAGGCGTGCGAGGCGGAACCGCCAATGTTGGAGCTAATGCTGGCAGTGTTGATGATGCAGCCGCGCCGCGCCGCGATCATGGCTTGCGCCGCGTGCTTCACCCCGAGGAAGACGCCGGTGACGTTCACGGCTAGGACGCGCTCGAAGTCGGCCTTGTCATTGTCCACGATGCGAACCTTGTTCGGGTCGGTGATCCCAGCATTGTTGAACATGATGTCGAGCTTGCCATAGGCGGAGACGGCCTCGGCAACAGCGGCCTTGATTTGGGACTCATTGGTGACGTCGCAATGGGCGTAGGAGGCGGTGTCCTGGCCAAGGGAGTCGCGGACGGATTGGCCAAGCGAGTCGTTGACGTCGGCGATGACCACCTTGGCGCCGTGGTGCGCAAAGACTCTAGCTGTGATCTCGCCAATTCCGCTGGCTCCTCCGGTGATTAGCGCAACCCTGCCCTGCAGCCTATTAAATATGAGAAATCCATATAAAATGAAACTCGTTTAGTAACTCAATTCCAAAGACATAAATATATACGTCAAAGACTCTGATTTTTCTTTAAAAGGTACTGGCAAAATCTTATTTAGCGATTACAAAGCCAATAAGATTGCTTATGGAGTCATTTAAGTATTCATCCAATTATAAAAGAAATTTCGAAGAAATGTATTGAAGTGCATATTGGAACTAGAGCACAATTTAAATTAGTGACGCAGGAGGATGATTTTATTCAATATCAAAAGGAAAATGATACAGGCAAAGGCAGGAATCACTCAACTTCTGGTGAGCGCGGAGATGAATGAAGAGCCTCCCATTGCTGGACCGTTGTCGTTGTTGCTTGCTGCATAGGTGGTCCAATAAGGAAGACAGATCAAATGGAGTTTTCTTTATATAGTCCCCTCGGACGATATTATGCAGTGCGATTTAGGATAAAATACATACTATTAATCATAAACATATAAAGAAATGAAAGATATGACAGAGGGGATTAGTAGACATTGCCAAAAGTTTCGGTACACCTCCGAGGAGATCGGATTTTAGTATAGAAAGAAAAATAATGATATTGATAAGGACCCAATTGAGTCAAATATCACATATGACTCATCAAGTAAAATATGTCGACACTTGGTTGGGTTTGTACTTTAAAAAGGTAATGCTGATAAACCATATCTAATAGAGGAAATTTTGTTTAATATTTGGGGAAAATTTCGAATAGGATCCTTAAGGGAAGTTAGTTTCTTAAAAAGGTTTTTAGAGTGGATCTTATATTAAATAGAGCTCTTTAAGTGTGTAATCAAATTTCAAAACATATTGTCAGCTCACCGACAGCCCAAATCTTCACTGGCCAGCGAGCACATGAATCTCACGTGGCATTTTTCGAGCCACGGCCAGAGGCATTTTCGTTCACGACATTTATTTTTTCCTTTTTCTGCTTTCTTTCATTTCGTTCCTTCATTTCTCTCTGTCTCTTTTTCTTTTACCAAGCTGGCTCACCCCCGGCCAATGACCACAAAAATGGAAAAGGAAATAGAGAAAGGAAAAACAAACAAAGATAAAATAAGAAAGAAAAGAATAAAAAATGCCTGTTGATGAAAATGCCCTCGGACATGGCTTGTAAAGTATCACTCGAAATGCACGTGAAGCTGGAAAGTGCTTTAAAATTAAATTGACGTTATAGGGTTTTAGTTGAAACAAGATCCACTTTAAAAACTCTCTTGAAAAAATGGCCTTGGGTCATGTCCTTATTTGAAATAGTCCCTTGCATGAAGGGTCATTACTTAATATAAAATGACACATTTTGTATGCTTGAGTAAAAAAAAAAAAAAATCAAAACAAAAGGCATCTTCGCTCTCCTCAATTGAAATAGATACCCCCGTTTCTTGCTCTTTAACGGGTTCCATTATTTCTAAACATCCAACCTATTTAAAATAGAGGCGGTGCGCATCACGCTCATTTCTTATGCTCATCTTTATTTGTCAAAGAAGCCATGTCCTCATAACATTTATTAAACATCTGAGAAAAAAATTTCCAATTTCTAATTTTAATTGGATTTTCTATTAACTCATGTAATCGATCTTCGATCAATGGTGCATAAATGATGCTGTAAATGCACAAACTCTAAGGTTGCCATAACATAAGATTGGCCACCGTCTTGCGGAATCTTAGGTTACGTTACCAAAAATCCTAATTGATAACAAGTGAGTAACAACAATCATTTGATTAGGATCCTAGATAATCCTATCAACACGAAGAATTCGGGATTCATTAATAAGACGGTTTTATCGAAAGATAATGTCAAGATGACTCACAAGTCATGCGATTCTTGGAATGATAAAGCGCCGATATATGTATTTCCACGAACCCAACTCTCAACTGCTCGTATAATCCTGCTTCCCAAGTGAATGAAAACAAATAAACAAAGAAGGCCTTCCAAAGAAAATAAAAAAAAAAAAAATTGGAGGAGGTTGAGATTCCGAAAGGAAACTCTATTGAAAAGAAACGGGGATGACGCTTGAACAAGGACAATATGGAGCACCCGAGGATCATTCAGCTCCAGGCGAATGGAATCGTTTCTTTCCAAAGCTGATGCGGCGGAAAACTTAGGAATAAAGAAAAGAAAAAAAGAAGCCTCTTTACGGGTAATATGTATGTACTCAATTGTGTGGATTCCTTACAACTCTATAATCTCAAACTATTTAACATTGCAAATATTCTGAAAAGGTTGCATACGCTTAACATGACATCTATTTGTCTTCGACAAAATTATTGTGCGGGTATCAATTTGGTAATAAATCTTTTAATTTGACCAAATTAATCATAAACATTATAATGATTTTCCAACATATTTTTTCTGATTAATTTTGATTAGAAACTAGTAACGAGAATGCCAACTATTTACAAGGAAGGACATTGGCAAAAGTACAAATCTTGTTCTTTTTGTGCTTGCGTGTGTCTTTTTCCTTTTTAAATGCGCTCCTCTTTCTATAGCTGATGAGTGGTCGACCTCTCCCAATAACTATTTTTGCTCATAGAAGTCAAATTTCGACTCCACATTTGAAAATGACAATCCTTCCCACGTAAGGAGTTTGATTGCAATAGCTGCTTGACAGTAACCGCTAGTTCATACCCTTAGTAATCGTTTTCGCTCGAGAGTGATTGCAATGACTATTTCGCTATTTTTTTTTTTGTCAAAAGGGAGATTTTATTTATTTCATAAGCGGAGAACTGCGTAAGCCCACAACCGGGGCATCAATACTAAGGGTGATCATGGTCCGGGTTGGGCTGGTCCGATGCCTAACTCTAGGACCAACCCGTACAGTGTCGGTCCATAATTTTTGGGACCGAGGACCAACCCGGTCGAGTCTGGGGCCGAGGACCGGACCAACCCTATGGGTTCGGTCCGATCCCAGGGTCAACTCGGGACCAGCTGATAATTTTTTTTTTATTTCAAAAACAAGAAAATTATAGTATGCTTCAGTGATGGAAACACTTTATCTCTATTAGCAATCTCGATCATTTATATAATTTTCTTGTTTTTGATTTGTCTTTGAATCATTCTTCCATTCGGGAAATGGGATGAGATGGGAAGTTTAAGAGAAAAGAATTCTAGGCCAAAAAATGTTTTCTAGCATCTTCTCCTGCAATCATCTATTAATAATACTTGTAACACTATATGCAAAAATGATTCATACATTCAATCAAGCAAAGTCTAATAAACCAATAATTAAGCTTCACACCACTTGATAGGCACATCATCATAACAATGGCAATACTACTATTCGAAAACTTCTTCCATTTGACACAAGCTCAAAAGCAAAGTGCAACTGAACAATTAAATCATAAGAAGAATAAGACAAGAGGCTAAGGACATTTTAAGCCATTTCACAACACTATTCACCCATTTCACGGTGTGAAGAACATGGCTGGGTTTCCTATTTATAAGAAAAATATTAAAAAATATTATATATTAAATATCTAAAATATATTATATATAAATATATTTCCTTTACCAATATATATATATATATATATATATATATATATATATATATTATCAGGGTTGGTCTGGATTGGACCAACCCTAAACTTCCAAGATTGAGGACCAACCCGCATAGTACCGGTCCTGGAATCTTAGGACCGAGGACTGACCCGATCTCCTTGGAAACCGGCCCAGGACCAGCAGGGTTGAGCCGATCCAGGGTTGGTCCAGGGTCGACCCTAGACTGCTGCTCACCCCTAATCAATACATAGCAGAGCCCAAAGGCCTGAGGGAGGGGAAGCCTGCCAATTCAGAGGAATGGTCTTCATGCGCTGGTGACGTGCGGCCTAATCCGCCACTGAGTTGGCTGAACGTGGGCAATGAACCAGGCCCACTCGCAGCAATAGTTGCAGAAGTGAACGACACTCCATCAACGCCCCACATGCGTTCCACTCTGTCTGCAGTTCGTGCTTCAAGCTGGTGACCAAGAGTTTGCTATCAGTCTCCACAACTGCTTCCCCGAGTTCTTTCTCCTTCAGAAACTTTAGGGCTTCGAGAACCCCTAGGGTTTCAACTTGTAAAATTGATTCCGCCCATACAATCTTCGTGAAGCCATCTAAGAGAGTGGTGGAGGAGTCCCGGATGACGTAGGCCACTACTCCCTCCGTTGACCCTTCCCCCAACGAACCGTCGATGTTCAGCTTGAGGCAGCCGGGTCTTGGAGCTCACCAGGTAGGTGGGTTTTGCGATTCTTCAACTTTTTCGGCCAGTGCATATCCACTTTCGCATTTTTTGTAGCTGTTTTGCTAAGATCTTGCTAGATATATTACTTTGCAGACCTTTGGTTTTGTATCTCGAAAGATAAAATTGTTGCGCTCCTTCCAAACCTGCCACAGAAGATTGCCGATTGTTTCTAGAGAAGGGAGGTGCGACTTTTTGCTTATAAATTTTACCAACCATTCATCTATTCGTTTAACTTCCTGTGCATCTACTTGCAGGTTGATTTCTGGGTGATTCCATACCCCGGTAGCCCATGGACAAAGGAGAAGGGTGTGTTCGGCCGTTTCCACCTTGGTTTTACAAAGATCACACATCGGGTTAGGTGAGATCTTTTTTTTCCATAGATTCTCCTTGGTTGGTATAGCGTTTTGACAAGCATGCCATACAAATAACTTCACTTTTGGGTTGGTTTTCATATGCCAAATTGCATTCCATAATGCTGTTGGAGTTTGATATGAGGAAGAAGGTTGCTCAGTTGCTCTGTTTTCTGTGGTGGTGTCTCTTAGCAAGTTATAGCCATTCTTGACTGTAAAAGACCCATTTTTTGTGCCTGTCCAAATTAATTCATCACTGAAAAAAGGACCATTTATTGGTATTGCAAGTATTTCCTGAGTAGTTTGATCATCAAACAGATTTCTCAGCAATGGTTCATTTCACTGTTGTGTCTCCGATAGTATTAGCTCTGAAACTTTTTAGGGATCATTTCTATTTGCTGGCCCTCCTATTAATCCTCTTTTCAGCCATTTGTCTGTTCTAATATTAATAGTTTCTCCACTTCCTATCGACCATCTGATTGAATTTGCAATAGCCTCTCTTCTAATAAGCAAACTTTTCCATCCCCATGAAGGATTCAACTTGTATCAGCATGCCATAGATCTGAATGACAGAAATACAACCCTTTCAATAATCTACTCCATAACGTGTTCGGATTTTTTACCATCCTCCAAGCTTGTTTCCCCAATAAAGCTTTATTTACAGTGAGCAAATCTCTGAAACCCATTCCTCCTTTATATTTTCTCATCTTCATGATTTCCCATCATTTCCAGTGCAAACCAGCCTTTGAGTCACTGTTTTTCCACTATAAATTAGCTATTTTTTTTTTTCTATAGCCTTACAAATTGACACTGAAATTTTAAAAATTGACATGGCATATTGTGGTACTGCCTGCACCATTAATTTCAGGAGAATTTCTTTACCAGCTTTTGATATGAGTTGCTCCTTCCATCACTCCAATTTCATATTGATTCGATTTAGAATCCACCCAAACATTTGCCTCTTCGATGCTCCCCAATCAGATAGGATTCCCAAATACTTTCCTGTTTCTTCTAGCTCTGGTACCCTTAGTTCTCTCTTCTTATTGTCCTTTAATAAAGGTGGATAGTTTTTACTAAAGAAAATTTCTGACTTATTTAAGTTTACAGCTTGTCCTGAAGTATAACAATATTGATTAATGATAGTTGCAATGTTTTGGCATTCCTGGAGAGACCGATCTAAGAAAAAAACTGAATCATCTGCAAATAACAAATGAGTTAGAGTAGGGCAGTATCTATTCAGCTTAATTCCCTTGATATTTCCTTCTTGTAGTGTCTTTCCATCAAAGTTGATAAGCTGTTTGCTACCAAAATAAATAGATAGGGTGATAGAGGATCTCCTTGTCGAATGCCTCTTGTGGGAGTGAAAGTAGGAAGAGGTTCCCCGTTAAGCTTGATATTAAATATAACTGTGGTGACACACTGCATTATCCAATGAACCCATTGAGCACAGAACCCCATTTTCAGTAAGCAACCTTCTAAAAAATCCCATTCAATCCTGTCATAAGCTTTCTTCATGTCAAGTTTCCGCACCGCTTGGAAGTGCTTTTTCCTTTTCCTCTTTCTCAATTGATGCAGCACCTTTGGTACAATATAAATATTTTCTTGAATTTGTCTTCCACTAACAAAAGCACTTTGCTCTCCTGAAATCAGCATAGGCAGCCATCTTTTCAGTTTGTTTGCCAAGATTTTGGCTATAATCTTGTAGGCAAAATTGCATAGGCTGATAGGGCGATATTGATCAAGTCTCTCTGGGTGGGGAATCTTTGGGATTAAAGTAATATGCGTTCTGTTAGGGGCTGGATCCAAAACCCCCGAGAGAAAAAAAAAATCTCGAACTTCCTTTAAGATTATATCCTAGCGATGCTGATAAAAAAGTCCATTTAAACCATTTGGACTAGGGGCTTTCTGAGCTCCTAGTTGGAAAACAACAGCATGAATTTCTTCCATAGTTATTTCCGCCTCTAAACAGTCATTTATATCAGTTTCGACTAGCGTAGAACATTGATCCAGTACAGGGTTGTAGTTGCGAGGCCCTACCGAGGTATATAGCTCCTTGAAAAAAGACATGGGGAGGTGCTGAAGTTGCTGTTTTCCTCTGACCCACTGATCTTCTGCATTTTTCAGCATATTAATTCTTTTTTTTTTTTTGTCACCGTTGGATTGTTGCTACATGGAAATACTTTGTATGTTTGTCTCCCCAACGAAGCCAATTGATCAGTTATCTCAAACCCCAAAACATTTCCTCTTTTCGCCATAGGGTTTCCAGCTCTTCTTTTATTCTCTTGACCTTGTTTGTATCTGGATAATTCTGGTGGCTGTTTCTTATGGATTGAAGCTCCTTCTTTAGTGCTGTAATACAGGAATTATTATTGGGGAATTTCTTTTTGCTCCATGCTTTTAATGCTTGGTTGGTAGAATGTAATTTATCTCTCAAGCCTCCTTGGATGCAAGGTTGAGATTGCCATGCATGTTTAACTATCTCCCTACATTCTTCATCTTCAACCCAAAAGGCTTCGAAGTTAAAATCTTTTTGTTTCTTGATAGATTCAGCACTACTTACCACAAGGAGTGGACTATGATCGTACCCCATAGCTAGTAGAGCAAAAGCTTAAGCCTCCGGGAACATAAGCCGCCAATCCATCGAGCAGAATATTCTATCCAGTTTCTCCTTGACCAGATCTACCCCTTCTCTGTTATTAGACCAGGTAAATGCACACCCTTTACAGTCAATTTCCATTAACGAATAGTCATGGATACAATTTTGAAATGCCTGCATTCTAGAATTCTCTGTCATTCTTCTCCCCACTTTCTCCCAATAATAAAGTATCTCATTGAAATCCCCCATGCACACCCATGGGAGTGTATTAGAATAAGCAATCTCTCTTAGTTTCTCCCATAGCTGTAGTCTTTCCCCATATATGTTTGGAGCATGCACACAACTAATCCGCATTTTTATCTTACTCTCATAATCAAAACATATCAAATTTATCATTTCTTGAGAGCTGAACTCCACTTCCACCGCTTTACCAAAAAAAAAAAAAAAAAACTCCACTTTCACCACCATTTCCTCATTCCATAACACTGCCATCCCCCCTACAATGCCTTGCGGTTCCTCCACAAAACTATTTTTAAACTTCAGTTGTCTTTTAAGACGAGCTACCGCTGCTTCTTTATTTTTTGTTTCCATTAACAAGATTAAATTGGGCATTTCCTAAGCCACCATGGCTCTTAAGTTTTGAACTGTCAGTGGTGTGCCCAACCCCTGACAGTTCCAACAAATCGCTCTCATTTGTGAACTGGTGGCTTATTTGGGCTAGCCACCAAAGCCCTTCCCCTGGTTTCTTCTGAAAGACTAATAGGAGTATCCTGCAAATTTGCTTCATCAAAACTTGCCAAATCTACAACTGAAGGATGATAAGGAGTATACCTCTTTAACTTCTTTGTGGGTGAACTTTTCACGATCCTACTTTCCTTCTTTAAATCTGTTTTTTTTTTTTTTCCCGGGAAGAGGAAAAGACAACTCGCTGGACTTGCCGTGCTTGTTCATCTACATTCATGATGCCTTTTCCTTTCTCCTGTTGCTGTTCCATTTGGTGTTCAGGTAAGCTGACATCCATTTGTGCGCTATTTAGAGATTGTGTTTGTTCTGGATTTTTTCCTTCTGTTTGCTCTCTTGTGAATATAACTATTTGAGTATCATGAGAGGATATAATGCTGTCCTCCTGTAGATCCTCCTCTTTTTCAGCCACTTTTTCATCATAAAATATCTCCCAAAAAGGGCTATTCTCTTTCACCTCTGCTTTTAGCCAATTGCCAAACTTACTTTTCTTCCTATCTTCAATTTTAGTCACATCATACAGAATTTCTTCACAATTAGTTGTAAGGTGCCCAACTCTTCTGCATGAGTAACAGAATTTAGGTAACCTCTCATACTTAAAATCCAACCAAACCTTCTCCTATTCCAAGTTGAATAAGATACCTGGTTTCAAAGGTTTTTCTAGGTCTAATTCTACTCTAGCTCTCCCCATCTTCTGAAACGCCACTCCTCTCTTCTCCACTTTTACTTCCTTTACACCTCCTATTTGTTGGGCAACAAGAGACACAATCTCTTCACTACACCATTTGATTGGTAGACCATGAACTTGAACCCATAATTCACAGCTTGTGAACTTGTAACATTGCGCAGGTTTATTTGGCTCCCACGGTTTAAGTATCAGTAAATTACTTACAAAGGACCACGGGCTGTTAACTAATATTCTGTTTTTGTCCCTTTCAGACTCAAAGGTAAATGATAAGATATCAGATTCGCGTTGCGCAAAATTCAGAGAGTTTAACTTACAAGCTCGCGTCATAGTGGTAAGAAATGCTTGATAATTTATATTTCCTCCTAAATACAGCTTACCAAACACTGTACGTTTGCATTCATCTAGCATCTCCTCTGAAATGACTCTTTCCCAAGGCGGGGCATCCACCTCTGTTCTCAGATTCCCAAGCCTCTTGCACAATAAGGCTAGGCGATAGTCTTTTTCCCTGGATTCATCCATTTAAAATCCCTAAAAAGCAGTGATGAAGACAACACCAGAAGAGCCAAAGATCAGAAACAGACCTTGCCCACTTTCCACCTTCCTTCCATTGCAGAAATCCCACCGAATGTAGCCATCCATTCGTGTTTTGAAGGAGAAAGCCCTCCAAGACAGCCCCGAAGGAACCCTCACAGGAAGCTAGCGAGAAGACATCTTCGGCGATCGAAAATCCCCAAATAGCAGCGATGGAGATATCTTCAGCGATCTAAGGAGAAAGAGAGCATAGCTGACCGAAGAAAATACAGAGAGTTTTGGGTTATGGGTTTTTCGGACAAAATCAGCCGGGTAAAATTAGGGTTTAGGGGCAGCTACCATAGAAGGTAGGGAGAGCTCTCGAGCGAGAGAGTCACCAGATTGACATAACTTTTTTTTTTTTTTTACTATTTCACTATTTATGTCTTTGCAATCGAGGTGATCTCAACTGAATGTTGTGAGTCAATGTCAATGCCCCTTCAATCTTCACTCATCTAACGTTGACTTTGCTATCAATCAATAGACGGAATCTATTTCCCCCTTATTGACTTAATTTTTTTGGCTTCTCAAAATCGATGTTAGAGTTTAACTGTTGAGTGTATTCGTAATCAATATGATATCAGATCACATGTAATGGGTAACATGACCTTTAGTCAGTCTTGTCCTTTGTTCAATCAATGACTATGCTTTATCATTATGACCCGACTTAAGAGATTAGTCTTCGGCTCAATAGTCTTAACATGTTCTTATCAATATTGACCCAAGTTAATATCATAATCAAAATCATAGTCAATATATAGTCAGATTAATTTCAGCTCTTTGACATCAAAGTCGTCTTTTTTAGGGTGCCAACGGAACTACAATTGCAAAGCACAAATGGTTCACATGGTTACATTCCGTTGGTTTAAAAGAAACCGATCATTGTCCGTAGGCATTTCGTACACCAACATATTTTTTGCCCTCTCTTCATGTATACCCAATCATTTTAAGCCTATTTGCTGCATTTAACAATGGCTAACACACCTTAAGCTATTCGCCTTCTTCTACCTAAGTACGTGAATAACTATGTATACAACCATTAGTACCGATACACGGTGCTGGAAATGTATTATAAGCCACTTGCTAGTGAATACGGTAATAAATTACCATCATGTTTGTTCGGTTCTTCGAAACCCGAGTAATGGAATCAACACTTACTGAATTTTGTAATTAGATTAAGATTTAAAATGGCCTATTTTAGTGAGCCTTTATTATTTTAAAAATTGGTATTATTACGTAGGGTAGAATTGTGCTAGACACATAAGAAGTCTAATATCGGGAAAAATGAAAAATGAACTCTTCCTCCTTTTTCAGCCGGTCAATGTCACCGTGGGCCTATAAGGCTGCGTTTGTTTGCCACTTGTTTCTGTTCCCAGGAACAAAAATTTCTGTTTTTTTGTTCTTGGGAACAAAAAATGAACAGAAATGCGTTTGGGTGCGTTTTTGTTCCAAAATTATTTTTTTGTTCCCAGAAACAAATCTGGAACAGAAACAAGAAACAAAAAAAAAGTTGTTTCTTGTTTCTGGAACACATTTTAGAAACACTTTCTTTTCTTCTCTATTTTTTCTTCTTCTTTTCTTCTTCTTTTTTCTTTCTTTTTTCTTTGGTCGGTCACCGGCCTCGGCCAGGGCCGGCGAGGCTCGGCCTCGCCGAGCCACCGCCAGGCGCCGACCTGCAGTGGCCTGGCGAGGCTCGGCCTCGCCAGGGGCCGGCGAGCCTCGCCGTGGCTAGGTGAGGCTGCCGGTCCTCGTCGACCGGTCGCCGGCCATGGCCGAGGCTGGCGATCGGCCAAAAGAAGAAAAAAGGAAAAAGAAAAAAAAGAAAAAAAGAAAAAATAAATAAGAAAATAGAAAAAATATTAAAAAATAAAAGAAATAAAAAAATTATACAAATTTACCAAACGTATTTCTGTTTATTTTTTATTCCCGGAACAAGTTTACCAAACGCGTTTTTTTGTTCAAAAATTGTTCCCTGGAATAGAAATATTTTTTTTTTTTAATTTCTGTTTCTTGGAACAATTTTTAAACAAAAATGTTACCAGCCCGAGCCGAGAAATGAGGCCATACTTGACACGGGTCGAAGAACAGGTTGTGGCCGCTGCCGTACCTCGCCTCATCACCTGCCAAGAACAGGGCAGCGTCCGCCATGTCTCCGCCTTCAACGTCACCCCCTTTAGGTTCGACACCGTGTCCATCATTGCCTCCAGCTTCGCGGGGCCTACGCCGACGAACTTGGTTGCCCGTGGCATCACGCAGGGCATTCCTCGTGCGTTATGTTATTTGCCTCTTCTACCTAAGCACGCGAATAGCTGTGCTTGTAACTTTGAGCACTCATGCTCAGTGCTATAACATAAACCACTTGCTAAAAAGATATGGTTAAGAAACATCGGTCATACTTGTTTAGTTCTTTGGAAAGTGAGTCTCGGAATTACGGCTCGCCGATTTTGGTTAGTTTGACACCAAATCCATACTGAGTTTTCCAATTAGATTAGTTTAGCATGCATTTTTCGTATGTCTAGCATATTTCGTTCTTATTACTTGCAATTATTAGATAGAGTACAACTGCGCTGTACACATGAGATATCTACATCGGCGAAAGAATCCTATGTCCCTCCCATGAAAATGAACTCTCCCTTCTTATTCAGCTGATCGATGTCACCTTGTGCCTTCAAATCTACAACCCGACCCAAGAATCGGGCCACCATTGAATTATGTCGACTGGGAATCATGTCGCTCGGTTACGGTCATGGGCCGAACGAAAAAACCGAGCACGCGCAATCAGGCCTCCTCGGGCGTATACCGGAACATGTGGAAGACGGGTTAATGACAGTGACGCCGCCGCCGTCGATGAATAGGTTGTGGCCCGCTGACTTACCCCGCCTCATCGCTCGCCAAGAGCAGGGAGGCGCGCGCCACGTCCTCTGCCTTCAATGTCACCCCATTCAGGTTTGCCATCGTGCCTTTCAATGGCTCCATCTCTGCTGGGCCTAAGCCCATGAACTTTGTCGCCAGTTGGGTCGCGCAGGTGTAGGGCGACAGGCAATTGACCCGGATCCCGAGCTGCCCCAGCTCCATGGCGGTGTTCCTCGTCAGCCCCAGCACTGCGTGCTTCGCTCACATGTGGGCGATGCCAGAGCTGATGCTGGCGGTGTTGATGATGCAACTGCCTCGCGTCGGGATTGTGGCTTGCGCCGCGTGCCTTATCCCAAGGAAGACGCCGGTGATGTTCACAGCGAGGATTCGCCCGAAGTTGGCCTTGTTCGGGTCGGCGATCCCAGTGTTGTTGAACATGATGTCAAGCTTGCCGTAGGTGGAGACGGCCTCGGCAACAATGGCCTTGATTTGGGACTCATCGGTGACATTGTAGTGGACGTAGGAGGCAATGTCCTCGTCAAGGGAGTCGTAGACAGAGTGGCCGAGCGAGTCATTGATGCCGGCAATGACGACCTTGGCGCCATAGTGCGCAGAGACTCTAGCCGTGATCTCGCTGGCTCCTCCGATGATTGGCGCAACCTAGCCCTCTAGCCCATGAGACTTGGGAAATGCATAAAAAGGGGAGCAGACACCAGAATGCCACGATTTGACATGAGAAGACACTAAGTGCCAAAAATTATGAAAGGGACATTTAAGTGTCACTTTTTATAAAAAATAAGATGCTTGAGTATCGAGTTTGATGAAGGTGACTGAAAATTCTACATGACAATTTTTTAATAATATAACTCGCCTACATTGCACGAAAGGCCTCTGTCTTCCCGTCGTCGTCGGGAAGGGTCGAAGAGGGGGGGGTGATCCTGGTCAATTGATGGCATCACTCTTGTAGGCAGTTGCCCTTGGCCTGACTGTGAGAGGGCCGATGATCCTTGTATGATCTGGGGGAGGATCGCAGCCCTTGTTGAGGGGTCGGTGACTTAGCCGACCCTCTCCCCATCATTGCCAGCTCTTCCGGTGACGGCGAGGAGGTGGCTACAAGGGCTCAGCCCTCAGCTGCCTCCAATTTTCATCATCATCTTTTCTTTTTTAAAATAAATAAATTAATATATAAATAATTTTACTTTTAAATTTGATTTAATTAATATTTATATTAATTATCAGCCACATCAGCAAAACATCGTCGTTTTTATACATGTCTAGCCACGTCAGTGTGCAAAATGAAGTCACTTTGCACTTGTCTCTTCAGAACATTGCCACATCAGCATTTTGGTCAGATTTTTTTGCCGATGGCATTTAACTGATCTATTTTACTTCGATTTTGGCACTTAAGTGTTACTTTTGCACTTTTGACACTTAAATATCATTACATGTCAAGTTTTGACATTTCAGTTGTTCTTTTGTCACATAAAAATGAAACTTGTTTAGTAACTCAATTCCAAAGATATCAATATGTATGTCAAAGACTTTGGTTTTGAATTACCAAATAAATAGGCAAAATCATATTTAGTGAATACGAAGCCAAAAAGCTTGCTTATAGCTTGATTTGACTAATTATGTAGTTAATTGGAATCCTATATCATTACATAATTTAAGGAAATTTTGAAGAAATGTATGACAGTGCTTATCCCGGTTCATATTAAATTAGGACTACATTCAGCTGAAAATTCATCTACAATTAGTATCCCACACCTTTTTATTATATCACTCAATTATAAAAGAAGGATATCATATATACTCAATAATTTTATATGTGCTCGAGCCTAAATTATCAATAAAATATGGGCTTAAACTATAAAAGGCCTCTGACACTTGGGGGTGCTGCCTTGCAACCTCGACCAGCTCATCGATGAGGAGAACCCAAGTGCCATCTTGTTGATGGGTGGGGAGTATCACACACATCCCAACATTTATTGAAACTAGAGCTTAGTATATATCAGTGAAGCAGGAGGATGATTTTATTCGATTATAAAAAGTAAATGAAGCAGGTAGTAATCACTCAACTTTTTGCAGGTGAGGAGATGAACAAAAAGCCTCCCCCATTAGTGGACCATAAGGCGTCCTAGAAGAGGACTGTTGCTGCAGCATGGGTGGTCTAATAAGGAAGAGAGATCAAATGGAGTTTCTTTACATAGGATGAGGAAGCACCCATTTTTTAATAATAATAATAATAATAATAATAATAATAATAATAATAATAATAATAATAATAATAATAATACTATTTGGACACTGTTCTGGAGCTCCATGCATGAAGATTCCCATCCTTGAGACCGCCTCTACAATGTTTCAAGAGGCCATTCATCGAAATTTGACGTTCAATTGATCATGAATGGTCTAAACTTTAATCATTTATTCTGCTATGTGATGTAGGGAAAAGTACAAAAAAAGTCTTAAACTTATTGCATTGTACCAATTTAGTCATAAACTTTTTAATTTAATCAATTTGTTCCTAATTTTTTCACATTGGTACTGTTTCAGTTCATTCGACCGATGTTGACACGAATGCCAACTTGTGGCTGGATGACACTTTTTTAATAATTTTTTTCTTTCCTTTTCTCTCTTCTTCTTCCATGGACTTTCCTTGCAGTGGCTGGCGAGAGCCATGGCCTTATTAGGGCTGAGGTTGGCCTCGCCCAAATTTGGGCGGTTGCCTTGCTGGCAGCCCTGGGTGAAGCTGGACAAGAGTTGTGACCCTCGTTGATGGTTGGCAAGGGCTTCATGGTCCTCGCCTAGCCAGAGGCTTGTTGGCCACTATGAGGAAACTCAAAAGAGGAAGAAGAGAGAAAAGAAAAAGGAAAAGGAAAAAGAAAAAGAAAAAGAAAAGGAAAAGAATAATAAATATACAAAAATTAAAAAAAATTAAAAATTGTAGTGTTGGCATCCGGCCACCAATCGGCGTCCACGTTAGCATTGGTTGGCCAAAATTAGCTGGATGAACTAAATTGATATTAATATGAAAAGATTTATGACTGAATTGGTATTAATGTAATAGGTTTAGAACTTTTTGGTACTTTTCTCGTGTGATGTACGATAAAATGCATACTACAGGCAAGAAGAATCATAAATATATCAAGAAATGAAAGAAATGAGGGAGGGGATTGGTAAACATTGGCAAAAGTTTCGGTAAACCTTCAAGAAGAAACAACATAATAGAGAGAAAAATTATTAATATCGATAAGGACCCGATTGAATTGAACATCGTGTATGACTCACTGGGTAAAATATGTTGGCACTCGGTTAGATTTGTACTAAAAAGAGGAAATATCGATAAATCATGTCTAATAGAAGAAATCCTATTTAGTATGAGGGGAAAATTCTAAATAAGATTCTCAAGTGAAATTATTTCCACAGAAAAATCTCTAAAGTGGATATTTATGCCCAGGGACCAACCTGCTCAGGGCCTCAACTCTCCTCTCTGTAGCTAGTAACCTTCTCTTCCCGCATTCGAATGCACGTGTGGCGCAACCACTTTTTCAGTTGGCCGTGCCAAGTCGGCTCCCTCGTCTTCTTGTGCTTTGCCAAGCCGGCCCACCCTCAGCTAGTTACCACAAAAATGGAAATAGAGAAAGGAGACAGACAGAGGTAAAATAAGAAAGAAAAGGAAAAAAAAATGCCCATCGATGATAATGCTCTTAACCATGGCTCGTAGTCGGATTGATCGGTTCCCGATTCTGTTCCCAAATTCCAAGACCGGAAACCGGACCGACCGATCCTAAAACTGGTAAATTTGCTATTTTGGGCAAAAAAATAAAATGAAAAATGAGAAAGATTGGGAGGAATTATGATTTTTTCTTAAGAAATTTATATATATATATATATTAATTAATCGATTCGGTTCGGTTAGTCCCACCTTGGAACGGGGAATCGGACTAATTTGGCCATTGGTTCCAAAAGTGGGAATCGGGAACTGGACCATCCTCTTTGGGAACCGCCCAAAATCGATTGGTCTGGTCTGGACAGTTTTCAGTTTGGGCGATTTTCGGTGCACACCCCTAACTCATAAAGTATCACTTGAACTGCACTTGCCTACTGGTGGGTAAGTTGGAAATTATTTTAAGATTAAATTGGCGCTTCAACGCTTTAGTTGAAATAAAATTCACTTTGAAGACTTTTTTTTTTTTTTTTTAAGAAAATGACCTTACTTCATGTGCTTATTTGAAATTTTCCATTGTATGGAGAGCCAATACTTAATATAAAATGGCACATTTTATATGTTTCGTTGAGGTTATCTTAAGGGGCTGGTGGTTGGTTTATACATGTGAAGGAAAGCCTGATTTTTTTAGCTAACTTTTAGAGTGAGAGAAGTCCAAGATCACCCAATATGCTTGCCCAATCAAAACAAAAGGCACATTCCCATCTCTTGCTCTTCAACGGGTTCCATTATTTCTATGCATCCAACCAACTTAAATGGGTTGACTATAGTTTAATAGGAATAAAGTTGGTGCAACATTGCCCTCATTCACTTATGCTCATCTTTATTTGTCAAATAAGCCATGCCTTCATAACATTTATTAAGCATCTTCAAAAAAAAATTCCAATTTCTAATTTTAATTGTTTTTTTTATTAACTCGTGTAATTGATCTTTAATCTATGGTGTATAAACAATGCTATGAATCCACAAACTCTTAGGTTGTCATAACACAAAGATAGACCGCCGTCCTGTAGAATCTCAAATTATGTTATAAAAAATCCTAATTGATCATAAGTGAATAGCATACGATCATCTGATTAGGATTTGAATAACTTCCTACCCACGCCAAGAATTCGGGATTAATTATTAAGACCGTTTTTATTGAATTTAAGGAGGGTAAGGTTCTTTAACTTTTAGGAAGATAACGTCGAGATAGCCTTATAAAGAAGAACTTATAAAAAAAATTGGAGGAGGTTGAGATTCCAAAAGGAAACTCTATTAAAATCCTGGGATGATGCTTGAACAAGGACAAGAGGGAGCACCCAAGAATCATTCAGCTCCAAGCCAATGCAATTGTTTCTTTTCAAAGTCGAGAATTGTTAACATTGATGCAGACCATTATATAAAGTCGCTGATGTGGGCGATATTTTAAATATTTTATATAAAAAAATTTATTTTTTTCTCTTTTCTTCTTCCTACGCTAGTTGCCGAGCCTTGGTAATGGCCAACGATTAGCAAAGGAAGAAGGAAAGAAGAGAAAAGAAAAATAAATTCAAAGAAATTATTGAAAATTCCAAAAAATTAAAAAAATGCACAAAAAAATTATTTGCATCAATATCATCATACAATGTATGACGCTTAGCATTAATGTTAGTAATTATTGGCCAAAATTGGTTAGAATGAATATATTGACAAATTGTCAAAATGTTTAGTACTAAATTACTTAAAATTGAAAGGTTTATAATTGAATTAATATCTATATAATATGTTTATTATGTTTTTGGTAATTATCCCATTTTGTCTTGAGTGCCAATTACTTGGAATCCAATTGTACGAGAAGCTTCATTATTTCACATTCCAAGTGAGTGTTAGAGTAGAATTAGAGTAGGATCGACAAAAAAAAAAAAAGCGATTGCAAATCCAAACTTCACAGCGCCCCAAGGGAGTGAATGACTGTCGTTCGATCACAAATAGATTGAACTCCGAATCTTAAATCGTTTGACTTGAAAATGAAACTTACCCTACCTTAATCAATCAACGATCCTAACTAAACATCGTGGTCTGTGTGCTTTGTTATTGACAAATGCTTGTGCATTAAGAAAGGAACAAGAACTTGATGATTGAGTTTTCATATTGATGATAAGAATTTAATGACATCTGCTTCACTGGAAAATGTAAAATACCTTTTGTAGCATGGATTGATTGATATGAACAGACAAAGATTGTGAAGGTCCTTTGTTGATTTTTTGGACATGAAAGTGAATGGAAATGAATCTAAAAGTACGAATATAGGGAAAAGCTGTTTCCAGTAAAGTAAATTGTAGTGGAAAGTTGACAGCAAAGATGAACAGCACGTGTTCTTGTATTGATTGGGGATCTCTACAAAAATTATCTACAATTGACAGTTACATATACGGCTATTAACAAAATTAAATATGCCCTGCGTGACTTCTAAATTCGGCCAGACTTATCGACAAAGTTTATTATATCTGAGATTATCGACTCAACTACTCAATAGTTACATTAACTCCACTTTTTTTGACAGTCACATTCTACACTTCTCCCTATCAACTGAGTAGGTTCTTTATTTATCAACTTTTCACTCCAATGCTTGGCCATTTTCATTGACATTTATATAGACTAAAACTGAATTTTCTTGTCAACAAACTATTCTCAACACTTTAGCGATCTTCTGTTTATGTCGCCCTCTTAATAAGCTTCTGTTGATCAAGTTGTCAACCTAATACTTTGAAATTTTTTGATGTTAACAATGAAAATACAATTGTTAACCAAAGAACAAGAGTAAGTGTTTGATTAACCAACGAAAAATGAAAAATTGAAATGACTCTTAATACACTTCTAGAAATGATTGGAAACAAATTGCAAGGAACTAAAGGACAATGATAGAAGTAAAAATCTTGTTCTTCATGTTCTTGGATGTGCCTTTTTCCTTTTCAAATGTGCTCCTTTCTACAGTCCATGAGTGGTTGACCTCTCCCAGTAATTACTCTTGCTCATTGAAACCAAACTGCAACTCCACATTTGACAGTGACATTGCTGCCCACGTAAGGAGTTTGATTGCAATAACTGCATGACAGTAAGTAAATACCCTTAGTAGTCGTTCCTGCCCAAGAGTTTGATTGGAATAGCTATCTTGCTGCTTATGTCCTTGTAATGGATGTGATTTTAGCCAAACCTTGTGAGTCCGTATCAGTGCTTCTCAACTCAATTGACATTGACTTCGCTATCAATCAATGGACGAAGACTATTCCCTCATTGACTTAATTCTTTTGGCTTCTCATAGTTGATGCTGGAGTTTGACCGTCATGTTTGTTCATAGTCGATAACATATCACATGTATTGGTTAATATGGCCTCTAGTCAATCTTTACCTTTATCCAGTCGATGACTATGCTTTATCACTACGGGCTAACTTAAGAGATTAGTCTTCGGCTCAATAGTCTTAACATGTTCTCATCAACATTGACCCAAGTTAGTATCATATTCAAAACCATAGTCGATATACAATCAGATTATGTTGGAGATATGCGAGGATCGGGCTGAAGATTATGATCGATCAATCCAAGATTATAGGAGCTTATAATTGATTTTTTTTTTATGTCAATTTGTGATTGGATTTGATGTATTTCTCTTTCTTTTCCTTAGTTAGACATTCATTACATTATAAATAGGAGCTTATACAATGTAAATATACACAACCAAATACAAAGAAATTACAAGCGTTCTCTCATTCTTGGCTTAATCTTCTAGCTTTGACACGATATCAGAGCCACTCTCTCTAACCTAGCTTCCGTAAACCCACGAATTACCTCTGCCCTATTTCTGTTTTTGTCTTTGCAAATCAAATCCTGCAAAGCAAATCAGCCAACAATAGGAATTCACCATTAGATGTATCGTGGCCAAGAATACCGAAGGAAACACTTAAGTAGAAGAAACCCCAAAATCACCTCAAAGTAGAAATCCAGACCTGACTGAGCGAATTGAAGAGAAGCATTCCACGGCCCAAATCACTATTGATTCGGTTCTTGCTCTAGCAAATGTTTCCGCCCCAGCCCAATGGCCACCAATCTTGTGGCTCCCATTTTAGGGCTCGTGGGGAGTTGGGCTGAATTAGCCATGGGTTTTATATGGCACATTGAGTTCTGGAGCCCAACCCACTGAAGAAGAACAATTTCCTCTTAACGTTGGGATAGGTCAGGTGGGCCCAGGCCTAGGACCCCAGTCTTATTCGTTGGGTCAGGGAGCAAATTCCTACCCGAATGTGGCACTCGGTTTCTTGCTCTCTGCCATTCCAGTTAGCAGTGGTCGGCCATAGCCTGCCCCCCACTCTACATGTCACCGGGTGATGGCTTTGAGCTATGGTTCATCTCCTTAAAGTTGACCGGACCGGAAAATTACAAAACTGGGGCTTGAGATCTTTGGTGGGCGTTGGTGACGAAAGACAGACAGGTTCTTTGACGGAACCGATGAGCGCTCACAATGACGTTGGCATAGATGCAACCAGCTTATGCGGACGTGGATTGACAATTGCTTGGCTTTCGAGGTAACCGCCGGACTTCTACCAACCTAGGATTTGAAGACAATATGGGATAACATCTACGAGATGTACGGAAAACTCGATCGAGCCAAAATATTCTTGCTCACCAAGTCGTGTCTGAATTGAAACGAGGGAATTAGTCTGTTATAATGTGTTTCAACCGGCTTTCAGCCCTCTAGAATGAACTCAAGGCTGCTGAAGAGCAGTTCGAAGGACTAGAGGAAATGCTTCGACAGGTACGGGCCATACGAGAAAAGGAAAAGGCAACTCAGTTCTTAGTAATCTTAAACGAGAGCTACTAATATTTCAGGTCACAAATCCTTACGATGGAGCCATTGCCACCACTTGAGCAGATCTACCAATTGGTGGTCCAAGAGGAGAGCCAGAGGATGGCCGAGGTTGGGCATGCACTAACCAAAGATGGAGTTGCCTTCGCTGCCCTCAGATTTGGTCTTTCACTAATCGACAGCCTCCCACACGCCTTCTCTCCAGCCAAATAGGTTCTCAATATCCATGGAGAGAAACCTAAATAATGTTGGCATGTCTTGATTTTTATATAGCTTTTAAGATAAGATATAGTTTAAGTTAAATTGATTCCTAAAATAAATTAGAATATCATTCACTTTAGTTAGTCTAATTAGTTTTTTTTTACTAATTCCGAATTTCAATAAAAAGAATCCAAAAAAAAATTAGGTATATATTAATTAATTTGCATAATAGGTTTAATTAGAATTTGTTTATTAGTAAAATATTGTCATATCTAGAGCTTAGGTACTTAGGTCCATACACATTTCAAATTAAAGCAACACACCTAGATATTTTTTGATTAAGTCAATTTTCATTTAGTAAAACAAAAAAGAGGAACAAAAAAATGTTATGCAGGCTATATGAGTTATAGTTTAATTTTTTTAATAATAAAAAGGAAAATGCTAAAAGATGATCATTGCACCATTAAGTTACTTTCTTTTCAATAAAAAACATTATGTCATTAAAAAATTAAAAAAAAACTAAAGATCATTTCCTTGGTTAGTTAATAGGTTAATTCATAATTAATCTCATTTCATATCATCATTATTTAGCATAGGTTGCATATATATACATTAAAAAAAATGAATGAATCATCATAAAAAAATCATAAAAGAGCATGCATGTAGAAATACCATGTCATTCATCTCATATCACGTAGCACATGCATATTTAGGATTATATAATTAGATTGCATATATATAGTGATAAGTTTAAGTCACATGAATTGCATCTCATATGTCATTAAAGTAAAACTCATGCATATCAAATTTAAATTAAGATTGCATATAATTAACATTTTTAAAAGAAAAAGAAAAATTAGGTGTCATGTCATTTAGAAATCATGTTTAGGGCATGCATTTTTATTAGCATTTTTTTTTATTTGAATGTTATTTTATTGATTGTGCACCCACATGACCACTCTGCATGTTAGTAGCTTAAGTTAAAATTAATCAACATTGCCTGCAAAATATTTTTGAAATTAAAATAAAAAGGTATTGAAATGGCGTTAAACTAATCTAGCGTAACTATATTCCCGGACCTACTGAATCGCTAGTTCGCAAAAGTAAAAGTATTCTCCCATACTTTACTCGGGTTTCTAATCAACCCTAATTGATTAGTAGCGGCTCCAAATTGAATATAATTGCATATTTAAATAGATTAATTTCTTAACATCAAGTCGCGATTGGTAGGACTTGGGAGGGTCCATGCCAAGTCTTCGGACTTAGTAATCCACTAGCCCTCTTTAGGTAATTCACCCTCGAGAAGGTTGCGACAGCTTGGTGACTCCGCTGGGGAAGTCCAGTTTTGGATCAAGATGTTTCAGTTGAAAGACCCAGATGTTCAAGAAATCTTGCAAGAAGATACCGATAAAGGAAAGGTTGACTTCCAGATTTCTAAAGATGGAACATCGAAGTATCGGGGGTGATACTAGATATTGCCAGATAGATTGCAAGCGTCAGATGTGCTAGTAAGTGGAAGTTTAGTAATGCAAGTTGGGAGGACTTTTACAATCACTCGAGAGTTCCGAGTGGGAATGGAAGTATATCACGATGAAACGTTGTGACAGGCTTACCAAGGAGTTAGATGAGTAATGATTCCATTTGAGGTTGTGGTCGACAGACTGGTAAAGTCAGCTCACTTTATTGCCTTAAGAAATGACCTAGTTTTAGATAAGCATGCGAAGTGTATGTGCGTCAAATAACTCATCTACATAGAGTGCAAGTGACGAATTTATATCAGATCTAGACCCAAGGTTCCCAGTTTCAGCGGAATAGTCAGATGGTTTCTTCGGAAGTATGGCATAGCAGAGTGTGTAGAGCGCCAGTGAGTTGAGATGAGGTTAGAGAAAGAAAGGTCACGGCCCATAATCAGTTTAGTAGTCAACGAGTGTAGTTGCCATGATCGGAATCAAATTCAAGACCGCTAAGAGCCACCAGAAATGTTGTATCGTTGATCATTGAAAGCCCTTAGAGTTCCAAATTGGTGATTACATCTTTCTAATGGTGTCACCAATGAGGGATACCTTCGCTTTGGCAAGGAGGGAAGATTGAAACTGAGGTATGTAGGTTCCTTGGAGATTCTAGAGAGAGGATTAGGATCTTAACGTATCGTCTTGGATTGCCGCCGAGGTTGGCGCAAGTGCATGACGTCTTTCACATGTTGATGTGAGGATGTATGAGCCTGACCCGACCCACGTGCTAAATCTTAAAGAATTAGACGTGGATGATAGAGTGTCGTATATGGAAAGTCTGATTCAGATTGTAGATAAAAAAGAGCAGATTTTGTGTACCAAGATGGTCCCCTTGGTCAAAGTGGTCCGACAATACCACGGGACTAAAGAAGCAACCGGGGAAAGTGAGACCCATTGAAATGACGATGCTCCCACCTTTTTGTTTAAGGACTGGTAAAGGTTTAAATTTCGAGGACGAAATTTTTATAAGAGGGGAAGGGGTTGTGACATCGTAATTTTTAGGTTCTGATTTTGATTGGATAAATTGGGCTTTTCATCGACGCGCCTATAGTGCTTTTCTCTAAAATGGTCACTCATGAGATAACTGGCCTATTCAGTGAAATCATTAAGGGATTTTAATGCGATAGACTTGAGAATTTGACTAGGAATCGACTTCTCGACCATGTTAGTCTACAAGGGTCATTACGGCACAATTAAAAATCGATTAGAGATTAGGGATATGTTGATTTGACTGAGATGTATGGTTAAACGTGGGTGATTCCACTAATTTGCAAAATTCTCGTCGATTGGTACTAGACTGATTTTCTATCGTTTTAGGTATATTGTGCCATTATTTGAAAACTTGAGATTTTTACGACCATCGAGAGTCGTCAATGTGTCGAAGAGGTACACGTGACTTGAAGAAAATTGACCATGGGTTAATTGCACCAAAAATTTATAAAAGCTACTCGCTATGTTAGGTCACGCTAAAATTGCGCTTGATTGAAATTAATCACGAATTTAAACCCAATTTCAGAAATTGAAAGTTCTGTCATGTCACGAGTTATTTTAGGAATGTTGACTCATATTTTGAGGAATTTCCGGTGAGTTCGGGATTTTTACGGAAAATCGTTCGAACAATTCAGAAAACGAACAGAAATTTGGATCAACCAATTTGAAGAGATTTTTGGCCTTTGGCGTGAGCTACTTAGTGAAAGAAAATTTCATGGGCTTTTTCCTCAACAAATTGGACCTCAATTGAAGAAGTTTGTTCAAAAATCGGATTTCGAGAAAAAGGAAGTGAAATTCGGAATTGAAGAGAATGACCATTTTTGCTACCCAAGAGTTGTTATTTTGGATGAATTATGGTGCAAGGAAGCAAGTGAGGACCGAGCATTTTTACATGAAAATTCGTGGGACCAAGTTTGGATAAAAATATGAGGTTTTTTTATTTACAATTTTTCCCTTCCCTTCGGTCCCTTCCATTATGCATGCCCCCCTCTTTTCTTTCCTTGTCTTTGCGCACCCTCCCTAGCCGACAGTCCCATGCAAGTCTTTTCTTTGAATTTTTGGCTTCCTTTGATCGAGTGGGCCCGATCTTATCCCTTCTTTCTCATACATCTCTCTCTCTCTCTCTCTCTCTCTCTCTCTCCAGGACACGGAGTATTCAGTTTCCTTTCACTTTCAATTTCCCTCTCTCTCGAGCTTTGCCCCACCATCCACATAGCAGCCACCGAAGAACCATATGCGGCCCCGCTATTTGTTGTCTTCACTGGTCAATTTTCCCCCAATAGACCTCTTGAAATCAACCCCCACCGTGGCCCATCGTCACTGCACAAAGCTGCTCCATCCCACTTTTGTTCTAGACCATCCAAAGCCTAACAACAGCTCCGTTCCAGCAAGTCCAGCAACCACAACTTGGCCTGGTTCATGGCCGTTCCAGTTGCAGTTTGCATCCGCACCAGCGGTCGCCGAGTCTAGCCTAAATCGTACCCGAACAGCCACTATTGCAGCTTCTTCAGCCGAAGATTTGAAGCCAAAATCAGCAAGGATTTGTGACAATCAAAGCTCGTTTTCGAGCCCGTCCTAGCCCGTCTTGGCGGTCCCGCTTTGGAGGTTGTCGTTCCTTGCCACATCCTTGTCGTTTTGATCTAAGCGGATCATCAAACAAGTGAGTTTAACTTACTAATCATTGTTTATTAGGTTAATAACACTTAAGGGTTGATTAGTTTAGACTAAGCACAGTTTAGGTGGATAGTTAGATTATATTAGCAATTTAATTAATTTTTATTGCATGTTAGGTGATTAGAGTAATGTAGTTAAGGCCTAGACAAGCTCTAGTATTTATCTAGAGTGATTTGGAAATTTTCTGGATCCGTCTTGGCTTTTAATTAGGCTTTACGGGCCTGAGTATGAATTATTGGCATTTATTAATTATTTTTCATAATTATTTAACTAATTAATTATTTTTCGGAAATTAGACCGGGATAGTCGGTGACTGGAATTTTATGCTGATTATAGTGGTGTGATCTATTTATTTAATTGACTATTATTTTGTATGAATTGAGTGTGATTTGTAATTGTGGGTAATTATCTTGGAAATTAATAATTTTGGTCATTAATTGGAAAATCACTAGGCGTCGGTTTACAATGCCAAAAATAAATTAGTGGACCATTAAAATTGGTGGGATTTTCAGGTGGCAAAAAATTATACTTTTGGCTCAAACCAACCATGTACCTACACACGATTATTTTTATTGAGAATGATAAAAATGGTTATTTGATTATTAGATGATCAGAATAAATATTTGAGGCAGCTTCTCGCGAGCATATTTAGTATACTATATTGATGTTTGAGGCAGCTTCTGGCAAGCTATATTATCTATTGCAGCAACTTCTGTAGAGCATATATAGTATACTATATCATTATTGTGACAGCTTCTAATGAGCTATACTATCTATTATAAGTTTAATGTGAGCAGTGCTAATTATGATTGGACTTTATAGATAGTACTGGTTAAGATGATTGGGGAATGGTCTCGATGACATGTAATCAATTGAATTGATTGATCGATGATTCGATTTGTCTTGATGTGTTGAAATGATTGATTGAAAATGTTAATTATACTAACTTGCATGAAGAAACATAGGCTAAGGTAAGTCCTCTGACTTGTGGTTGTGCGTTGGTAGCCCTTAGGGCGTTAAACTTGCTGAGATGTTATCTCACTCCATTGTGGGATAACCTTTCAAGTTCTTGGATGGAGATTCCCCCCGAACTGCATGGTCGTCCCGCGAGGATTACAGAGCGAGTTTCCAGTTTTCCCAATCTCTGAGGTTTTTGGGTTTACAACCTACTTGTAACCATGGTTTGGATCAAAGAGGTTCCACATCAGGAAATACCTAATCGATTCAAAGCATGGTTCCGTACCAATCCCTATGTTATTAGGCTAGGTCCCCTTAGGTCTTTTGATGTCCCCCTTATAGTGATTGATCCTGCTCGAGACGAGGATCCAACCGACCCTCCAGATGGTGCAGTGGAGGACCCGTCTTCTCGCCCTGGCCCTGTGCACTCTACCGTATTAGCGAACGAGTTAGACTAGCTGATCGTAGGATAGCTTGTTTTGGAGCATCGACCTTTTTGTAGACTTTGTAAATATCAGCTAGTAATGTATATAAATTAGTCTGATATGTATACATGTGTGGTTTGGTTTCTAATTATTGGTGGTCCTGTTTTTCTATCTCATCTTATTGTTGTCTGTGGATTTATTTATTTGCTTTTGCATACACATTAAAAAGAATGGGATGGTGATGTGTCCTGGGACGTCACTATTTGATCGATCACCGAGGGATGGGCATGCGCTTGGAGGATTGGGATGTGACACAACAAATCCCATTTTTTAGAAAAGAACGAAACACATTGAAGTAGATTGCTACTACACTTAAGATAAGATCTAAGAAGGAGTAATAAAGACAAATGGAATTGGAACCATAGACCAGCTTGCTGATATTTTTACCAAACCATTATATCGACATGCATATCTACTAAGTAAGCTGGGTGTCTTGGATATATATATCAACCATCAGCTTGTGGGGGAGTGTTGGAGATATGCAAGGATCGGACTGAAGATTATGATTGATCAATCCAAGATTACAGGAGATTATAATTGATTAATTATGTCAATCTGTGATTGAATTTGATTTGATGTATCTTCTCTTTCTTTTCCTTACTTAGACTTTCATTGTATTATAAATAGGAGCTTATGCAATGTAAATATACACAACCAAATACATAGAAATTACAAGTGTCCTTTCATTCTTGGCCTAATCTTCTAACTCTGACAGATTACTTTCATCTCTTCAACATCAAAGTCGGTCTTTTTTAGGGTGCCAATAGAAACCATAGTTGCATGGTTTTGGTTCGTGATCCTAATGTCTATGATCCATGTCAATAATCCGTAACTCTCCGTACATGAGCCAGCAATTCTCAAGAGCACAATTTTTGCCGAGTTTCACCACACCAACCAAAGCTGGGATACGATGGAAAACAGACAAGAACGAGCACAAACAACAGCCTGAGGTAAATGCATCGGTCTCGAAGCGATCGATTTTCAGGCCAGAAGAACCTCTGAAGAAGGAACTGCAAAAATGCTGTAGAATTCCTGTCAAAGGATCTAATGCAGAATAGGACCATATAATCAGTAACGCACAAATGGTTCTCATGGTTACGTTCCATCGGTTTAAAAGAAACCGATTGCTGTCCGTTGGCATTTCGTAAACCGACATGTTTTTGCCCTCTTTTCATGTATACCAAATCCTGTTGAGCCTATCTGCTATTTGCCTTCTTCTACCTAAGTAAATAGTACCGATGTGCGGTGCTAGAAATGTATTTTGAGTCACTTGCTACAGAATACGGTGATAAAAAGCCGTCGTATTTGCTTAGTTTTTCGAAACGCGAGTCCCAGAATCAAATTTAGCATGCATCCCTCTTTTAGTTGGCCTTCATGATTACTATAGTAATCGGCATTATCAGATGGGGTACAATTGTGCTAGACACGAAAGATGTCTAATATCGGGAATAATGAAAATTGAACGCTTCCTCCTTTTTCGGCCAATCGATGCAGCCGTGGGCCCTTCAGATCTCCGGCCCGACCCGAGAAAATGAGGCCATAATCGAATCGGGTCGAATGGGGGCAATCACGAGAGACCCGACCCGGCCCAATCAGGCCTCCTCGGGGGGATAATGGAACAAGCGGAACGAAGAGTTGACGACGCTGAAGCCGCCATCGATGAACAGGTTGTGGCCGCTGACATACCTCGCCTCGTCGCCCGCCAGGAACAGGGCGGCGTTCGCCACGTCCTCCACCTTCAACGTCACCCCCTTCAGGTTCGCCACCGCGTCTATCGCTGCCTCCAGCTCCGCGGGGCCCATGCCGAAGAACTTGGTCGCCAGCGGCGTCCCGCAGGCGTTGGGCGACAGGCAGTTCACCCGGATCCCGAACTGCCCCAGCTCCACGGCAGCGTTCCTCGTCAGCCCCAGCACCGCGTGCTTCGCGCACGTGTAGGCATGCGAGGTCACGCCGGCGAGGCCAGAGCTGATGCTGGCGGTGTTGATGATGCACCCGCGCCGCACCGGGATCATTGCCTGCGCCGCGTGCTTCATCCCGAGGAAGACGCCGGTGACGTTCACGGCAAGGACGCGCTCGAAGTCCGCTTTGTCGTTGTCGATGATGCGGCTCTTGTTCGGGCCGGTGATCCCGGCGTTGTTGAACATGATGTCGAGCTTGCCATAGGTGGAGACAGCCTCAGCAACAGCGGCCTTGATTTGGGACTCGTCAGTGACGTCGCAGTGGACGAAGGAGGCGTTGTCCCGGCTGAGGGAGTCGCGGATGGAGTGGCCGAGCGAGTCATTGACGTCGGCGATGACCACCTTGGCGCCGTGGTGGGCAAAGACCCTGGCTGTGATCTCGCCGATCCCGCTGGCTCCTCCGGTGATTAGCGCGACCTTGCCCTCTAGCCTGTGGAATTTCAGAAGATGAATTGAAATTGATACTTGTTTAATACCTCAAATCCATGGAGAGATGCATTTTAAACATGAATAGCGGAGCTTGAGTGTGGTAAATTAGTGAAGCAGGAGGATGATTTATTCAACTACCAGAACGAAGAAAACCCACAAAAAAGAAAAAAAGAAAAAAAAAAGAACCCGAAAAGGAGATTAAAAAGAGGAAAAAAAAATGGAGGAATCGCTCACCTTTTAGCGGCTGCGGAGATGAATGAAGAGCCCGCCATTGTTGCACAGAAAGTGTAGAAGAAGACTCGCTGCTGCTGATGTTGTTATTGCTGCATATGGTAATCTGATGATGAAGAGAGATGGAATGGACTTTATTATATAGGACAATTACGCACTCGATTCACCATTAAAAAAAGGCTCCACATTTGTGCCGTGATTAAGATAAAATACACGTTTTCATCAAGCGGAGTAGTCGAAAACCTATTCTAGCCACGACGAGTCAGTGAATTAGTCAAAGAAATGAGAGAAGATTCTGTTAAGGTACCACGTTTATGTCGTGTGGTCGCATGTTGGCTTTACTCAATTTGATTTATGAAAAAAAAGAAAGCCTATGTCGTGATCAAGAGCCAATACTCACTGCGAAGTCGTAGGCTTGCCCAATCAAAGAAGAGAAGGCATCTTCTTCTTCCCCGACTGGAGCACATCCCTCCATCTCTACCCCATCAACGGGCTCCAATATTTCTATGCATTGATGCGACTTCAGGGCGACCATGACTTGATCGAAATACGAGGAAAATAAGCACGCCCACCTACTTCACTTCGCTTGTGCTTATCCTCAAATGTCAAAAAAGCAGATCTCTCCGCTATCGGTATCCTGTAAAGCGAAGAATACTCGATTTCTAATTATTTTGGTTTTTGCTTTTGACACATGTAATTGAAAGCTTTCGAGTCATTAAATATGTCTGGCGAGTACCCTCTTTGGCTTATCACGCTCCTTAAACATTATCAAGTAATAGTGACTCTCGAGAAATTAGTGTTCTAGTGCTGCTCATCGTTGACAATTTGTAATGTTGGTCAACTTTAAGATTATCAAAACATAAGCCCAATCACAGTCTATTGAGATTGCCTAACAATGACACGTGACCAACGCTAAACAATCGACCTGATATCTTATGAAAATTTCGACGAGGAGCAATAATGAATTTGGGATTCGTTAGGATGGTTTTATAAGATTTTGGATTTTTATGAAAAATAATTATTGATAAAATATTTAATAATAAACATTTATTTATCTAAAAGTCTAAATTTTTAGAATAGTTGATAGTGATCCTACAAAATTTAACATGATATTAAAACTGAAGGTTTTGAGTTTCGAATCATTTTAGATCCCATTTGTCTCTCCAATTAAATTTCTACACTTAGTACTAGGCAAAATAACCCAAGATGAACATATGGTGCTGATGGGGTAGTCATACCAACAAACACAAGTAAGAGAAAAAGAAAAAGAAAAAAACTCATACAGAAGATAACCACTTAAGCTGATCTATAGCATTTAATAACGACCGACACACCTTATTCCATTGCTTTCTTCTACCTCAGTACGTGACATAATTGTGTATGCAACCAAGTACTAAAGCGCAATGCTAGAAATGTACTTACTATAAGCCCCTCGCTAAGTAATATGGTAACAAAACATCCTTGTGTTTGTTTAGTTCTTCGGAACCTGAGTCCTAGAAGTGACAGTCGCTAATTTTGTTTAGTTCAAATATCATGAATGATTCTTCTAGTAAAAGCAATTGGGCATGTGACATCCTGATTTTCAATACTGATTTTGATTGGATAAGTAGGGCTTTTCATCAACGTGACTATAGTGTTTTTCTCTGAGATAGCCACTCATGAGATAACTAACTTATTTGGTGAAGCCGTTAAAGGATTTTAAAAGCAATAAACTTGAGAATTCGACTAGAAACCGAATGCTCGAACGTGCTAATCTACAAGGGTCATTACAGCACAATTAAAAATCGATTAGAGACCGAAGATAGGTTAATTCGATTGAGATGTCGATTAAAGTGTGGGTGATTCCACCTGATTGTAAAATTCTTGTCGATCAGCATTAAACCAATTATTTGTTATTTTGGGTACCCTATGTCCGTATTTGAAATCTCGAGATTTTCACGACCACTGAGAGTCGCCAATATGTCGAATGGGTTCATTGTGGTTCGAAGAAAATTGACCACGGGTCAATTGCACAAAAAATTTCTAAAAGCTACTTGGTAGATAAGGTCACATTTGTTGGAGAAAACTTCATTATTTGTTTTGAAGTTGACAAAACGTTTCCATCAGTTTAGTTTGAAGACTTGTAGACTCTTTCGTCGCAGTCTTTCGTCAAAGTCTGAAGATTGCCAGACTCAAGATTTAAAGTCTGCCCTCATTAATAGTTTCTAGACTGACGAAGAAGACTTATCCAGAATTAAGTATTTCTTTAAGGATTTGATTCGAGCAACTAAAGAAGTTCTCACGGCTGGAGATAACATCTCAAGATCTATTATTCGTTTTGAAATTAATTCGAGTAATTTGGATCCGTTGATTGGGAAAGTATACTTGGAATGTTCTACTTATGGAAACCTAGATCCTGATTGTATGGGCGAGTAGGATTGGTGGGCTATCATCACATTCCTTAATTAACTCGAGATCTCCTTAATTGATTATGTCCAATGGATAGATTGGAAGAACTCCTTTGGAAGGTGCCAACGGTTATGAAGGCATGGAGGAGTATATAAGGAAGACGCTCTAGCTACTCGAGTGTGTGCGCGATAGATAAATTCCAAAATCTGAAATTTCTTGTTCTTTGCTGATTCAATTATTGAGCGAAAATTTGTGCTCAAAAGAGAGTTTAGACATTTGTGAGACCTTGAGGAAGTGTAGCAAAGTCTCTACACTATGGAATCAAGGACGTGATATTGTAACGTCTCTTTTAATTCATAATGAAATCCAGCCGGTGGGCTGTCAGTGCGGAAGAGTGGACGTAGGCTTGGATTAAGTCAAACTACTATAAACCTTGTGTCCTTATTCTCTTCCCTAAACTCTTTTACATTATTCGTAACTCTATTTAATTGTTAAAGTCTTATTTTCTCTGCAAAGTCTATTGTTAACCAGACTCTGGTTAAGAATAAAAGTTTTAACATATATTTTGCAAAATCTGTTTTCGCACCTATTCACCCCCCTTTAGGTGCTCGTACTAGCTCTTTGAATACTAAAAACACATTTAATTGAAAATAATCGTGAATTTGAATTCGATTTCAGAATTTGGAAGTCCTGTCTTGTCATGAGTCATTCTAGGAACGGTGGCTCACATTTTGAAAAATTTCCGAAGAGTTCGGGATTTTTTTGGGAAATTGTTACGGACGATTAGGAAAACGAACGGAAATACGGATTGGCCAATTGGAAGATACTTTTGGCATCTAGTATAAGTGAATCGGCGAATGGAAGTCGTTTGGGTTTTTTCTGCATTCGAATTAGACCTCAACCGGATTTGTTTGTTTAAAAAATCGAATGCCGAGAAAAATGAAATAAAAGTCGGTTTCGAAGAAAATTCGTGGGATTAAAGGACTATCTTATTTTGTCCTTCAACTGGACTTCAAATTGAACAAGTGGATATGTAATTTGACCTAACTTGACCAATTGAAATTTATTGTGTTGAAGTGAGCAAAATTAACTTGGTTTAGTTTTATTTCTTCTCCTTTTTCTTGAACTGACGCCCCCACTCACGTACCCCCATCTTGGTCCACGTATCCCTCCTACAGCTTTCTATTTCATTTCCCTTTTGACTTGGACTCACATCACCCACATACGTGCATGACACACTCTCTCTCTCTATCTATCACCCTTTTTGCATGTTTCCCTTGACCCCACCACCTACCGACACCCTCCACCTTATCCCTTCCGTCTTGCTTTTATCTTCACATATGGCTGCCCCCAACTCATTTATTTTATTTTATGTTTTTTCCTTCATTCGGTGGAAGATCTTATGTGATAGTCTAAATTTCCACTTCTGTTTTCAATGGAATAAATCAGATTTTTCATCGACATGTTTATAGTACTATTCTCTAACCGATCACTCATGAGATAACTAGACTAGTTGGGGAAGTCAGTAAGAGATTTTAATGCAACAAGCTTGAGAATTCGACTAGGAATCGACTATTCTACCTTGTTAGTCAACAAAGGTTATTGTGGCACAGTCGAAAATCTATCAGAGACTGGAAATAGGTCAATTCAATTGAGATATATAATTAGGCATGGGTGATTCCATCTAATTATAAAATTCTCATCAATCGACACTAAACCAATTTTTCTGTCGTTTTGGTACTCTGTGTCGATAATTGAAATCTCGAGATTTTTCACGACAACTGAGAGTTGCCAATGAGTCGAAGATGTACATAGTAACTCAAAAATAATTGACCATGAGTCCATTGCACCGAAAATTCCCAAAAACTACCCAATGGTTTAGGTCGTGCTGAAACCACATTTGACTGAATTTAATCGTGAAATTCATTTTGATTGCAGAAATTGAGAATTTTCATGTGTCACAATTAATCCTAGGGATATTATTGCATCTTTTCAAAATTTATTGATAACGGGAATAGTTAGTGAAAAATGCAAATGCGGCAAATTAAAGGAATAAGAGAAATGCCGTATTTTAAATAGGTTGTTAGTCCTCAATGTGGAACTAATGAAGTTAAGAATTATAAGAGTAAATTGATGGCTCATCTTGGTTAGTAAGGTTATTAAATGGCCAAGCAAAAGAAAGGAAAAATGAATGGTAGAAACAATGGAATTCGAATACCTTCATGTAAGAGGGAAATTCACTTGCATTTGAGTTTCATTTGAAGGGGATAAGTGTATTTAAGTGGGGTGGGCCTCTCGACAATGAAAGGAGAGAGTTTTTCATGGAAGAAGTACTAAAGCTCTTGTAAAAAAAACAAAAAGACTGTGGAAATGTGAGAGGAGGGACCCTCATGGTCCTTTTTCCTACCTCGCATTTCCCCCTCTGTGCAATCCCCTTCCCCTTCTTGGCACCATGTGACTACTCTCTTCTCTCTCCCCCTTTCTCTTTCTTTCCCTTTCATTTCTTTTCTCTTAGCCGAAAAGCTTATCTTTTCTTTTCCCTATCTCTTTTTCTTCCGCGCGTATTTCTTCTCCCTTACTGCCGTGCGCCTGTCTCCCTCTTTCCCTTTCTTTTTCCCTTTTCTTTTTCAATCGTACAAGTTGTTGTTTTCTTCTTCTTTAAACATACAATCCACGTTCCTGCTCCCTCTTGGACAATAAACCAGCAACTAAGAAAACGGAGGAAGGCGTGGTCTTGACGTTACAAAATTCCTAGACCCATAGAAGCTTTAACCTAACTACCGTCATGTTTTTTTTATCTCTTGATCTTAGAGTTCAAGTGATGATAAAACCCCCTCACCAGCAGGAGAATAGCTAAGTCGACCAAACACCACGTTTGTTTTTCTCTACCGAAAATTTTGTAATTCCGTGTGTTGTTGTTACAGTCGCACCGGAGCATACCTCTCTATTGTTATGGCTCAACCCCATCACCGAGAGACCCAAGGATTATTTCTGTGTTGCTGTCCAGCCATCAGCAAGAGCTGCCTTTACTTTTAAATAGGTGAGTTATTCTTCTAAAACTGGAATATGAGTTGTGTACCTCTGTTTAGAGGTTGAAATTAGTTGAAAAATGTTTAAATGAGATTAAAGATAGTTAATATTAGTTTCATAAGGTTAGATTAGCCATAGGGAGGCTTAGTTTTAGTAAAATAGCAAGATAAGAATCATAGAGGACAGCTGTGCCAAAAACATGGGATGTTCTTTAAAACCGTTTTCTGGACGTGTACGACTTATTATTTTTGTAGACTAACATGTGTTGCGATTTTGAAGTGAATTTCTTCTGAAGAAATGTTTTACACATTTTCAAGTATAACATATTTTTTCTTAGGATTTTTGGGGATTTAAAGGAAAATGATTTTGGCTTCGTTGTCTTTAAACAGAAACTCGAACTGTACTGGAATTTGCGATTTGTAAGGATTCTATGGGTTGTTACTAACCCTTTGGGTTCGATTTAAAAAATGGGTTCTTCACGAAAGTTTTTTGTTACATCTTTTATTTGAACATACTCGAATTTCAGATCAAACGGACCTGTTTCGGACCCCGAACCAAGTTGATTTCAGAAAACAGAACCACTGGAAACGGAACCGATTTTAGTGATGGATTGAGTGAATTACTGGGCCGAATCCAGAGAGATCTGGGCCTTTATGTCTTCAGGAAATTTTTTTGTTTACATGTCCTTTAGCACGTGTTCAAGTTTGAGAATTTTTCAAACTCATATGAGTTGGTTTCTGGTCTTGAATCCGAAAGTGCGCAACTGGGCAGTTTCTGCAAATTCTGGTTAGTAGAAGTTTATGACTATTTTGAAATGTTTCTTGCTGGAAAATTATTTAATTGATGTTGTGAATGAAATGTACAATTGAGTTTTGAACTGTGACATTGAGTGAATACATACACAACATGAGAATCCGTTACGAGTCTTTGGGCCCGGACGATGCTCCTTCGAGAATGCCCCAAGTCAACGAATGCCAATTGCAGTGGATGCTGTATTGATGCTTCTAATTGGAATGTCGTCTAGGGGTAGATGTTGCTGTACTCGACGGTGCGAGGCGATGTCCGGTTATGCTGGAAGACTGTTATCTGTTGCATTGACTGTGGCCTGTATAATTACATTGATATTTATATCCTTGCGTATACTCACATTAAAGTATTCATATGATGTGTGAACTTGATATTGTTAGATATGATTTAATTGACACTAATATGCAGGAATATGCTTGTATTAAAAGAATTATGAGAAACGTGACTAGGTTCCTTCTCTTACTCGGGATTTAAGGGATTAACTCGCTGAGATGTGATCTCACCCCGTTGTGGCCTAAAATTTTTCAGGTCCTTAGATGGAGGATTTTCAGGAGATGTACAGGGAGTTGAATGAGGTGAAAGTTAAGTTTTGGTTTAGTTTCTATTAGGAGTTGATGGGTCTTCCATCTAGTTTGGACACCGGGTCACAGCTACGCTTTTGTTATCGAGAAGTTTGACGGGATCGCCTGGGACCTTGTTCCCATGGACGAGGAGCTCGGAGCATAAATAGCCTAGAAGCTCTTCGTTTTGAAACAGATCATTGTCATGTTAGACTTTAATGTGTGTAAACACACTTGTAAAAATGTGTGTGTCTAATGTAAATATAATCCTATGTTTACTATCACATCTTTATATTGTTTAGAGGTTATTATTACGTTTTTGCTTGTGAAATAAATAAACGGGTTAGCACCCATTCCTGGGAGGTTGCAAACTTTAATCGATCATTACGGGATGTGCATGCGCTCAAGGTTCAGGTTATGACACCTCAGCACCCCACGATCTCTCTCTCCTTTGTCAATTTCTCTGTAGTTCCATTTTCCTTTGTTTCAGTCCTGTTGAAGAACCCTACAACAACTCACCAAAGCCACCACTTGTCTGCACCTCAGTCTTCTCCAGTAAACTAGCGAAGATCCCTTCCCCTTCGTTGACCCAGCAGATCCCTTCGTGCACCACCTGCCTCCCCTAACTGCCCACGGCTGAAGCTACTGCCCGTTTGTCCATCTTCACCGAGATTTCTTCAAGCTGTAGTCGTGGTCTCCTTGCGCCACCGAAGCTGCTGCCGTCCAAGCTTCAGTCCACCAAAGCATGAGCTACCAGCAACCACGATCTCCTCACTTCTAGCCCAGCATCATTGAAGCAGTAACCCATCTTCAGCAATTTCGTGGCCCAATCCCACTGTGTGCTGAAGTCCAGCATCTTTTTCTTTGCTTAAGCCCAAAAGCCTGCACGTTCGGCCCAAGCTCAGCGGCCCATCTCCTTTGAGTCGCAATGGGCAGCCCAGCAATTTGAAGCCCACGAGAGATTAGCCCAGTCTTGAGGCCTACAAAGCAGCCTAAGCCCAAGTCTAAGCCCAGAGATTTCTGTGGGCTTGCGAGGCTTGCAAGCTCGGCCCAAGTGTCCGTCGACACCGCCGAAAATTCGGGTGTCGGCCGTCATCACGTCGCCGTCACGATGATCCGATCTTCACTTTGCACCAGTGAGTTTTGCTCACTAATCCCTTATTATTATGCTAATGATGCTTAGGGGTTAATTGGATTTAATTAACTACAATTAAGTCGATAGATTAGAATAGATTAATTAGATTAGTGACTTAATGATGCATGTTAGACGGTTAAACTTAGTCATTAGCAAGTAGAAAGCTTCTAATATTTATTGAACAAACCTTGGGATTTTTTCGGGTTCGTCTTGACTTTCAATTAGGCATTACGGGCCTAAAATGGATTTTTAGTATTTATTTATTAATTTTCAAAATTATTGAATTAATTAATTATTTTCCAGAAATTAGGCAGGATAACCGACGATTGGAATTTTATGTTGATTGTCGTGGTGCAGTTTGTTTATTTAATTGAGATTTATTTTGTGCTGAAATGAATTATTTGTGATTTTAGGATTTATTCCTAAATTAAATAATTGTGGTTATTAATTGAAAAATAACCGGGCATCAGTTGATAATGCCAAAAATGTTTTGGTGGACTACAGAAAATAATGGGAGTTATGGAAAGGAAAATATTATATTTTGGCTAAGGCCAACCGTGTGTCCATGCACGATATTTTATCAGGTATAATAAAAGTGAGAAGAAATGTTGTATGATGTGGTTCGACAATTAATACATTGCTTTGGCAAATAGGTCGCCTTAGAGAATGCACATGAATTGTTGAGTATATACATCACTTGAAAAAGCACGTGGCTCGGTTGTTAGTACATTACCTTGGCGAAAAAGTTGTTTTAGAGAATGCATGTGGCTTGGTGATTTGGTATATCGCTTTAGAAAATGCACGTGACTCGGTAATTAGTACTTCGCATTGGCGTATAAGTCACCTTAGAGAATGCACAGGGCTCGGTGATTATTACCTCGCTTTGGTGATATGGCACCTTAGAGAATGCACGTGGTTCGGTGATTAAGTACATTGCCTTGGCATATATGATGCCTTAGAGAATGCACGTAGCTTGGCGACTAGGTATACTATCTTATAAATTGTATAGTATGGAGGGAAATGACCGGTAAATGGTCCGATTGACATGTAATTGACTAGGTCGATTGATCGATGTATCAATCCGTAATATTATGATTGGGTGCCTATTTGAATTGTGCTAATATGCAGGTGGAATATGAGGCCAAGGTAAGTCCTCTCACCCGCGTGTGCTTAGGCAACCATAGTGTATTGGTTTCCTAATCGGGTCTTAGGGGGTAGAACTTGCTGAGACGTAGTCTCATCCTGGTTGTAGGACAACATTTCAGGACCCTAAGGAGAAAGAATTCGAAGAGAAGGACCTTGATGAGAAACCGGAGGAGGAGTCTGAGGAGGATCCCGAGGATGATCCGGAGTATTGACCCGGATGATGACTGAGACCTCACCCCATTTTGCAAACCCTGAGTGTGAACTGTTATGAGATAAATCAAACTCTTGTTAACAGTATTGTAATATATACTATGAGGTTTGCTTTGTATAAAAATGTAGTTGTGGCTTTTTAGCTATGAAAAATATGGCCATACTTTTCTATCACATTGTTTTATTGTCTGGGGATTTTTATCTGCTTCCACATGCGTATTAAAATGAAAGGGGTCGGCGATGTGTCCTGGGACGTCGCTATTAATCGACCAAGGTGAGGGATGGGTGCGTGCCCGAGGATCGGGGCGCAACAGGGCATGTATCAGAAGAAAGTAATGTGGGTCAAGCACTATATTCATGCTCATGTTGTCTAGTCGCATGTTGGATTGTCAAGGCATCTCCCTCTTCCTTAATTGAAATGGATCCCTCCTCCATCTCTTTAATCAGCTCCATTATTTCTATGCATCAGACCAACTTATTTGGGGTGATTATATTTAATAGAATGGACTCACTGCCAATGTTCACTTATGCTCTTCTTTATTTGTCAAAGAAAGGGTGCTCCCCTAACATTCGTTAAGGGAGAAATTATCAAAAAAGTCATAGTAATCGTTAATTGATATCCTTTGTAATCGTTCCCGCTGAAGGGTTTGATTGCAATGACTATTTCGCTAGTTATGTCTTTGCAATCAATGTGATCTTACCCGAACCTTGTGAGTCAATGTCAATGCCTCTTTAATCGACTGACGTGCTATCAATCAATAGATGGAATCTATTCCCTTCTTATCGACTTAATTCTTTGGGCTTCTCATAATTGATGCTGGAGTCTGACGGTCAAGTTTTTTCACAATCAATATTAGATCACATGTGATGGTTAACATGACCTCTAGTTAGTCTTGTCCTTTGTTGAGACGAGTACTATGCGTTATCATTATGGCTTGACTTTAGAGATAGTCTTCAGCTCAATAATTTTAGCACGTTTTATTAACATTGACCCAAGTTAATATCATATTCAAAACCCCAATCGGTTTATAGTCAGATTAATTTTAGCTTTTTGACATCAAAGTCGTTGCCAAGCACTACTGGTTCACATGATTACATTTTGTTGCCAATCATTGTCCATTAGCATTTCGTACACCAACATATTTTTTGCGCTCTCATGTATACTAAATCAGTTTAAGCCTTTCTACTGCATTTAACAATGGTGAACACACGTTACGCTTGAAAGTCTAGTAAAGACACCTAGAGGGAGGTGAATATGTATAAAAACAGATTCTGCAAAATGCAGTGAAAACTTTTACTTTCAACCTGAGTCTGAAGAATAACAGATTTTGAGCGAGTTTAGACTTTAGTAATTAAATAGAATTACGAACAAAATAAAAGAATTGAGGGAAGACAATAAGAACACAAGGTTTATAGTGGTTCGGCTTAGATCAAACCTATGTCCACTCTCCCACGCTAACAGCCTTTTTAGCTGGATTCCATTATGTAATCAACAAGAGATTACAACTTTGAGTGTAAACACTTAGTAGTAGATCACACTATCTTACTAAGTCATTCTTTTGGTATTTCTCTCATGATCACAAAACGTTTAAGCTCACAAGAGACAAGTGTATGATCGAAGGTCGCTCAGACTTTGGAATTATAAATTCTACGCTCCGTCTCTTACTTGCTTATCGATCCTTGATCTCCTTAAATACTCATCCGCTTCCAAACTAGCTGTTGGACAATATCTTGAGGATCGTCTTCCAATCTACCAATTGGACAGATTTGTATCTAAAAGACTTGGTAGCCGTTGAGTGTCAAAAGTAGAATCCCAAATTGATTCTGATCGCCCATACAAACAGAATCTTGGTTTCCATAAGTAGAGCTTCTTCGTATAGAAAGTTCTTGTCTTCAAGATCTAATTGTCAATCAATTAGATTGAGTCAATCAAATCAATCTTGATGTATAATCCAAACCAGATCACTAGCCGTTATACATTTAGGGCTTGTGTACGTTCTGTTGAATCTAGATGTAAAGTCTAAGAGTTTTCAGACTGAAGTAGAGTCTGAGTGTCTTCTATCTAAAATAGACTTTACAATCTGGACATCAGTCTGAACATATTCTGCTTCTGAATAGATTTAGCTTTAAGGTCTAAATACAGTTTGAATAAGTTCAGCTTCAACATAGAGTCTATCTTTTGGTTCTTCATTCACGTTCAGTATGGAATTTGTCAGAATTGACAGACTTATGATATAGAACAGACTTTGATACTAAAGTCTGACAATCTTCAAACTTTGACACAAAAGTCTGAAAATCTTTAGAATAGACTTTGGACAATATCATTTACATATTCTATCATCCGCATAGTTTGTTACTCAACCATTAAATACGTTAGTAGCCTTTGATTTATTTTATCATATTCAAAATATCATAAGGGATTTCCCTAACAATCTCTTCATTTTTTATGATGACAAAACAATCTCTAAATATGCAGATGCGTAATCACACTTTCTATAATAATGATAAATCAATCATCAAATTTTATATTTTCAAATAATGTGATTTGAATCAAAAGACAGGAAATAGATTGAGCATAACAATATATAGAAAAATAACCGCAGCTCAATATTATGCAATAAATAATATCAATCAATCAACACATATGCATATTTATATGCTCTCCCCATTTTTTTCATAATCAAAAAGTGATAACAATGGAAATAGAGTTACATAGAGAATATAAAATGATAACAAATATTTTGCACAATAAAAAAAAATCAGCATTTACAAAATATGTCGAATATTAAAGATATGCAATATAGCTCACGTCGATCATATATATAAGCAAATATCTAATAAAAATCACAGATACATTATAAAATTCACTTGACCCATTTTGTCATAATAAAATGATAATATCAATAAGAGATTTGTTAATGACAAAAGGTAATAAAAGATGCACTAACGGGATCTTGACAAATTCTGTCACATTTACCTTTTCCTTCCTTCCATAACAAGATCACGATCAATCCAAAAGATTTTTCCATAAATGATCAACACTCCCCCTCAATTTGTTGCCTTTTTGAGGTGATCACGATTCTTTTCCTTTCTCTTGGATTCAATTTCACCCTCTGTCATCATGACAATATTTGCGAATAGCACTAACTGTGGTTTGTGCACGTTGAGCAGAATATTTTGCCATTATTTCCTTCATAGCAACAATATCCACAACAATCATTTGCATTTTGAAATTCGAGGCAAAAATTTATTTTCTTCAATCAAGCTCTTCTCGAATTCAACCTACATAAATTTAATGATCTTTTTGCACAAATAAGCTGTAATCATATCAATATAATTTATAATGTCATTTCTTCAAATAAATAAATTGAATAGCATATATAAAATTAAAATTTCGAACTACTCAACCTTCCGTACGACACATTAGAGATTTTCTTAACTATTTGCAAAAACTTTGCACAAATAAGGGAATTTTTTAACCTCCAGAAGATAGTATAGAATCTCCATGATTTTCAAATCGAGCTTTTCAAAATCCATATGGAAGATTCTTTTGCTACCTTTTTTATTGCACCTACGTAAACTCGCAATCATTATTCTCTTATAGAATTTCCTGCAATCAACTCATTTCCTTTTTGGTATCCATCAATTTGGATCATTCCATTTCATTAGAGCAAAATATAAAATCTTCATGAATAATCAAATATTTTTTTCTAAACTCATCATAACAAAGTATTTAAGGAAAGAATATTATGCACAATAATATCTTGAAAAAGAAATCCTCACTTAGTCAAACCACAATAAAATTAGGGAGAATAAAATCCTTGAATATCTAAGAGAGAATATTTTAATATCACGTAAAATAGATTTCCACTTTACAAAATATGACAAAATTTGAGAGTATAAAATCAAAATAAACTTAACTGTCTCTAAGCAAAATATCAAAAAATGATCACACTATTCTTCCTTTGATAAAACCAATCATAGAATATAATCATTATAAAATCTTAATCAACCAAGGATATATCGAATATAAAGCATAATAAGAATTATGTGCCAAAAAAAAAATACATTCCTTACCAAATCTCTTTCTTCTTTTCCTTTATTTCTTGCAAAAACAACTCATCTTTTCTTTGATACCCATTTTTTCTTGGGTCCATGAGAGTTAGTAGAGTATGCTGTTTTTACCCAATCTTTCTTAATAGGTCTCCATACTTTAGGACATTCTTTCTCAAAGTGTTCTGAATCTCCACAATTCGAACACTTGAGGGCATTTCGACCAACAGGTTTTATAAATACTTTTTAAAAATGATTTTTGTAAAATGCCTTTGGAGGTCTTTGTCTAAGTCTCTCCTTGACTTTAGGAAAATCTATTAGAGAATCATTTTCCTCATTGAAACCAAGTCCCGACTTATTATAGTAAGGAACTTGTATAGAAAGGATATGCTCTAATGTTTTTAATCCATTTGAAAATCTTGTCGAAATATTTGAAATTCTTTCTTTAAAGAATTATTTTCTTTGACAAGTAAATCTCGACTTTCTTTTGTTTATAGAAAATCTTTTTGCAAAATTTTAAACTTTTCTTTTCAAGAAAAATCCTGTTGCATCCTTTACCAAAAAAAAAAAAAAAAAAGAAGATCCTGTTGCATAAGCCAAGAATTTTCCTTTTTAAGTTTGAAGATCCTTTTAAGAGAAGATTTGAGATTAAAGCAAAGCTCATTTATATACTTAAGAACTTTAGCAGGAATTTCTGAATGACTTATCTCGATTTCCTCATCGGATTCTAAATCTGTGTCTGAGTCAGACTCTAATTTCGAATTTAAGTCTAAGTCTAAATGTGCCATCAAGCATATATTTCCTTACTCATCATCTTTTTTTATTGTTCTTTTCTAGCCATTCTACTTGTATTGTCTTCTTTCACTGAATTTCCTTCATTTTCTACTTAGCTTTATGAATTTCTTGATCATAAAAGCAAGTTCTTCGTCATCCATGTCATTTTCTGAGTTTGTATCATCAAATCAGCATTAGTTTTTAAAGCGATGGACTTCTTACTTTCGAGATCTTCATCGTTGATTTGTTCCACTTCATAGGATTGAAGAGTGCCAATCAATTCATCAACAGAGAGTGGCATAATCCTCTGAGTCTCCCGGATTGAGGTCTTAACATGGTTCCATTCTTTTGAAAGACCTCGCAAAAGTTTGTTGACCTTCATTGGGGAATAAATTGGATGACCTTGATACGCAAAACCATTTACAATCTCTGTAAAATGACTAAACATATTTCCAATCGACTCTCCTGGCTTCATCTTGAAAGATTCATATTGGCCAAGCAGGAAATTTACTCTTGTCTCTTTTACACGATCAGTCCCTTCATATGTAACATGAAGTCTATCCCAAACTTCTTTTGTTGTTTCACATGAAGAGATTCTATTATATTCAGTAAGAGACAAAGCGCAATATAAAAAATAAATAGCTTTTGCATCGAGAGCTTCTCTTTTGGACAACTCCGTCCAAGACATAGGAGCAGGGAGTTTGGTTTCTTTGTCTTTGCCATTCTTATTTGATGTAGACGCAACAATGGAATTGATTCTTCTTTCCACAACATCCCATTGCAAGGGATCTCTAGATCTTAGGAATGCTTTCATTTTGTTTTTCCACACGTTGTATTCCTTTCCATCAAAATATGGTGGCCTAGTGTTGCTTTGTCCCTCCATAAGTTCAAGTGCCAAGATACTAGCCATAGAAGATCTTTGGCTCAAAAGTAAAAACACTTTTATAAACTGAGTACTTGACTCTGATATCAATTGAAAGTGCTAGTAAAGACACCTAGAGGGGGGTGAATAGGTGTAGAAACAAATTCTGCAAAATGCAGTGAAAACCTTTACTTTTAACCTGAGTTTGAATAACAACAGACTTTTGAAACTGAGTATGAAGAATAACAGACTTTGAGCAAGTTTAGACTTTAGTAGTTAAATAGAACTATGAACAAAATAAAAAAGTTGAGGGAAGAGAATAAGAACACAAGGTTTATAGTAGTTCGGCTTAGATCATGCCCACGTCCACTCTCCCACGCTAACAACCTTCTAACTAGATTTAACTATGCAATCAACAAGAGATTACAACATTGAGTGCAAGCACTTAGCAGTAGATCACACTATCTCACTAAGTCACTTTTTTGGTATTTCTCTCACGATCACAAACGTGTAAGCTCACAAGAGATAAGTGTATGATTGAAGGTCGCTTAGACTTTGGAATTATAAATTCTACGTTCCGTCTCTTACTTGCTCATCGGTCATTGATCTCCTTAAATACTCATCCACTTCCAAACTAGCCGTTGGATAATATCTTGAGGATCGTCTTTCAATCTACCCATTGGATAGATCTGTATCTAGAAGATTTAGTAGCCGTTGAGTGACAAAAGTAGAATCCCAAATTGATTGTGATCGCCCATACAAACAGAATATTGGTTTCCATAAATAGAGCTTCTTTGTATAGAAAGTTCTTGTATTCAAGATCTAATTGTCAATCAATTAGATTGAGTCAATCAAATCAATCTTGATGTAGAATCTAAACCAGATCACTAGCCGTTATACATTCAGGGCTTGTGTACGTTCTGTTGAATCTGGATGTAAAGTCTGAGAGTCTTCAGACTGAAGTAGAGTTTGAGTGTCTTCTGTTTGAAATAGACTTTACAATCTGGACGTCAGTCTGAATATATTCTGCTTTTAAACAGATTTAGCTTTAAGGTTTGAACACAGTCTGAATAAGTTCAGCTTCGGCATAGAGTCTGTCTTCTGATTCTTCATTCACACTCAGTATGGAATTTGTCAGAATTGATAGACTTCTGATATAGAACAGACTTTGACATTAAAGTCTGGCAATCTTCAAACTGTGACACAAAAGTCCGGAAATTTTCATAATAGACTTTGGACAATATCCTTTACATATTCTATCATCTGCATAGTCTGTTATTCAACCATTAAATGCGTTAGTAACTTTTGATTTATTTTGTCAAATTTAAAACATCATAAGGGATTTCCCTAACAACGCTATTTGCCTTCTTCTACCTAAGCACGTGAAGAACCGTGCATACAATCGTTAGTGCCAATGTGCGGTGCTGGAAATGTATCATAAGCCACTTGCTAGAGAATACAATAATAAAATTACTGTCATGTTTGTTTAGTTCTTTGAAACCCGAGTCTTGGAATCAACACTTACCGAATTTTCTAATTAGATTAAGATTTAGCATGCCCTCTTTTAGTTAGATTTTATTATTTTAATTATTGGTATTAGTAGATAGGGTACAATTGTGCTAGACACATAAGAAGTTGGGAAAATTGTCCAAAAAATCCTAATCCTATTGTAGTTTTGTTAATTCAGTCTTAAACCTTTTAATTTTGCTAATTGAGTCCTAAACCTTTTCACTTTTTGTCAATTGAGTCTATCCAATCACTTTTGATTGGAATTTGTTAACATAGATGACGGCCATTTTACACGACCACTGCTAACATTGACAAAATTTATTATTTCTATGATTTTTTTTAAAATTATTTTTATTTTTGTCTTCTCTCTTCTTCCTTTAACGGTCGCCTGGCCTCCAATGACTCGCCAAAGGTTGCAACCAGGGAGTGTCGGCCTTGTCAGCCTTAGGTGAGGTTACCCTCATCGGGAATTGGTGAAGGGCACCTCGTTGGCCTCATGCGAGGTCACCCTTGTTGGGATCTGGCGAGGGATGACCTTGCAGGCCTTGGGCAAGGCTCGTGGTTGATGAGGCTTGCCCTCGCTTGGCCTCGTCCACGAGGTCACCCCTCACCAGTTCTTGATGAGGGTGACCTTGCCTAAGGCCAGCAAGGTTGACCCTTGCCGATTGTAGCCTTTGGCTAGTTGCTGGAGGTTGAGCGATTGGTCGAGGAAGAAGAGAAAGGAAAAAAAAATTATAAAAAAAAATTAAAAAAACTTTTAAAAGTAATGAATTTTGTCCACATCAGCACCAGTCGTGCCATGTAGGACATCAGATGTCCATGCTGGCAAAATTCTGCCAAAATTGATCGGATTGACTCAATTGGTAAAAAGTGAAAATGTTTAGGAGTCAATTGATAAAATTGAAAGATTTAGAATTGAATTGGCAAAACTATAATAGATTGAGGGCTTTTTGGACAATTTTCCTAGTAAGAAGTCTAATATCGGGAAAAATGAAACTCTTCCACTTTTTTCAGCCGATCATTGTCACCATGGGCCTATAAATCTCTGGCCCGACCCGAGAAATGAAGCCATAATTGAAATGGGTCAATTGGATTACACCCGACCTGGCCCAATCAAGCCTCCTGGGGGGGATACTGGAACATGTGGAATGAAGGGTTGACAACGCTGAAGCCGCCGTCAATGAACAGGTTGTGGCTGTTGACGTACCTCACCTTGTCGCCCGCCAAGAATAGGCGGCGTTCGCCACATCTTTGCCTTCAACATCACCCCCTTCGGCTTTGACACCGCGTATATCGCCACCTCCAGCTCCGAGCGGCCCACGCCAACAAACTTGGTCACCAGTGTCTTCATGCAGGTGTAGGGCAACAGGCAGTTGACCCGGATCTAAACTGCTCCAACTCCACGGCGGCGTTCCTCGTCAGCCCTAGCACCTTATGCCATTTACCTTCTCCTACCTAAGCACGTGAATAGTTGTCTGTGCAACTTTGAGCACTCATGCGCAGTGCTAGGAATGTAACATAAGCCACTTGCTAAAAGAGGTGGTAATAAAACATCGGACGTGCTTGTTTAGCTCTTTGGAACGCAAGTACCAAAATTAAGTGTCGCTGATTTTGGTTAGTTCGACATGGAACCCTTATCGAATTTTCCAATTATATTAGTTTAGCATGCATTTTTCGTATGTCTAACATGTTTCGTTCTTATTATTTGTAATTATTAGATAGAGTACAACTGTGCTATACACACGAGATGTCTACATCGGTGAAAAAATCCAGTGTCCCTCCCATGAAAATGAACTCTTCTTTTTCAGCTGATCGATATCACCTTGGGCCTTCAAATCTACGACCCGATCCAAGAATCCGGCCACGATTGAATTATGTCGACTAGGAATCATGTCACTCGCTCACGGTCATGGGCCGAACGTAAGAACTGACCCCGCTCAATCAGGTCTCCTCAGGCGGATACCGGAACGTGGAACGACGGGTTAACGACCGTGACGCCACAGTCAGTCACTTTCTGGCGATTGCGGAGGTGACGAAGAGCCTCCCATGGGTGGACCATAAGGCGTACTAGAGGAGGACTGCTGCTGCTATTGCTGCGTTGGTGGTCTAATAAGGAAGACAAATCAAATGGAGTTTCTTTATAAGAGACTAGGAAGCATGCTTTTTCATTTTTATTTATATTATTTAGACATTGTTCTGGAGCTCCATGTGCAAAGATTCCATCCTCGAGGCTGCCTCTACAATGTTTTGACAGGCCATTCATCGAAATTTGCCGTTCAATCAATCATGAATGGTCTGAACTTTAGTCGTTTATTCTGCAGTGTGACGTAGGATGATATGCACACTATTGGCGAGAAGAATCATAAATATATCAAGAAATGAAAGAAATGAGGGAGGGGATTGGTGGACATTGCGAAAAGTTTCGGTAAACCTACGAGAAGAAATGGCAGCATAGAGAGAAAAAATATTGATATTGACAAGGATCTGATTGGGTCGAACATCGCGCATGACTCACCAGGTAAAATATGTCGGCACTTGGTTGGATTTGTACTTAAAAAAAGAAGAAGGAAATACCGATAAACCATGTCTAATAGAGGAAATCTTGTTTAGTGTGAGGGAAAATTTTCAAGTAAGATTCTCAAGTGAAGTTATTTTCTCCAAAGAATCTCCAGAGTGGATCTTTATGCCCAGGGCCCAGCCTGCTCAGGACTTCCGCTCTCCTCTGCACAGCTACTAGCCACCTCGTCCCACGCTCCAATGCATGCGTGGCACGACTGCATTTTCAGCTGGCCATGCTAGGTTGGCTCCCTGGCCCTCTTGTGCTTGCGAAGCCGGCTCACCCGCGGCCGGTGACCATAAAAATGGAAAAAAGAAATAGAGAAAGGAAACAAACGGAGGTAAAATAAGAAAGAAAAAGAAAAGAAAAGAAAAAAGCCCATAGATGAAAATGCCCTCGCTCTTAAAGTATCACTTGAAATAAACGTGCCGACTAGTGGTTAAGTTGGAAATTGTTTTAAGATTAAATTCGCAGTTCAATGATTTAGTTGAAACAAAATCCGCTTTAGAGATTCTTTTGAGAAAATGGCCTTACTTTACGTCCTTATTTGAAATTTTCCCTTATATGAATAGCCAATACTTAATATACAATGACGCATTTTATATGCTTTGTTGAGGTGACATCACATCAATTATAAAATGGGTTAATAGTTGGTTTATAAGTGTGATGAGAAATCTCACCCTTTGAGTTAACTTTTAGAGTGAGAAAGGTTCAAGGCCACCCAACATACTTGCCAAATCAAAACAAAAGGCATCTTCCTCCTCGATACCCCATTTCTTGCTCTTTAACGGGTTCCATTAGTTCTAGCATACAACCAACTTAATTGGGTTGACTATAATTTAATAGAAATAAAGTTGGTGCAACATTGCCCTCATTCGCTTATGCTCATCTTTATTTGTCATAAAAGCATGTCCTCATAACATTTATCAAGCATCTAAAAAAAAATTTCCGATTTCCAATTTTAATTGGACATTCTATCAACTCGTGTAATTGATCTTTGATATATGGTGTATAAAGAATGCTGTGAATGCACAAACTCTAAGGTTGTCATAAGATAAGATGGACCACCATCTTCCAAAATCTCAAGTTACGTTACCAAAAATCCTAATTGATAATAAGCAAATAGCATACAATCATCTGGTTAGGATCTTGATGGCTTTTTAATTAGTGATGGGCCTAAGTTGGCCCGTCCGCCCATGCTGGGCCCAAAAGGCCCGGCCCACGGGAATAGGGCCCGTGGAGGGGGAAGGTATAAAAGGGAGGAGAGAGAGAGAAGATACCTTTTGGCAAAAAGTGACGTACGTCTTCTCCCCCGCGTATTCTCCCTCTAAAAAGAAACAGTAAGCACAAAGGCCACTGTTTTCTTCTCTTCAAGCGTCATCGGATTGAACAAAGGACAAATTTCTCTTCCTCTATCAACGTCGGTGTCTAATCTGTGGCTAACAAGGTACGCTCGAATCCGTGGTGTGCTTTACGATCGGTGATACGTGTTTTCCCGGGCTTCGTCTTCCGCATTGATTTAGGGGTTCGATTTAGTGTCGAATCCGGCTTTCGGGGATCAGTCATTCCCAACATTGGTATCAGAGCCAGGTTCACGTTTTTCCCGATCAATTTGATGTTTTTTTATTGATTTATCGTGAAAAATCTTCAGCCGTACGGATCGGGGTGAAAATCCTGACACCCGAGCGCTGTTCGGCCATTTTTCTGAGTTTCCGTAAGTTGGAATCAAATTATGAAGGCACTGGGTGAAAGGCGACGTTGAGACGAGTCCGGCGACATATCGTGCGTCGCCGGACGACGCCGCACGCGCCCACACGCGCGGCCACAAGCCGCTGCGCTTGGGCGCCACGCGCCTGAAGCGCTGGCTATGGCCAGTGCGTGCGCCACACGCGCCGGTGACGAACCGGCACATGCGCGCCGACGACCGGCGAAACGGCACACGCCGGTCCGTGGACCAACGCGTGCTGACGTCACGCGATGACGTCATCGTGACGTCATCCAACGGTCGGTAACCGCTCGGATGACGTCACCGATGACGTCATCACCGACGACGGTTGGCCGGCCGGTCACTGGCCGGCGACCCGACCCGACCCGATCAGCCTGGCGCATGCCGCGCACGTGCGGATGACGTCTGCGTGACGTCAGCGCGCTCACACGCGAGGCACATGCCGGATGACGTCTGCGTGACGTCAGCCACCGCACGCGCGCGGCACTTGCAGTTGGTCCGTCCGACCCGGTCCGACCGGCCCGACCGGTCCGACCACGCCCCCGTTGACCCGACCCGTTGACTGACCGTTGACCGTTGACCCGAAAAAAAGAAAAAAAAAGAAAAAAAAAGAGGAATTTGTTTCTTTTTCAATTATGTCTGTCTGGGTTGTAGGTAATCCATTTTTTATTTTGCATTTGTTGCATGAATCATGGAAAATTATTTATTTTCCATTTTATTTATTGTGGATTATAAGTGATCCATTTTAGTTCTGCATTTATTGCAGGAACTATGATGCGTTATGCACGGATACCTGCAACCCCGAGAACGGACGAAGGAAGAGCTAGACTGAAAAGAATGATGAAAGAATTAGCTGATTATCGGTGGCTTGATGGTGATTTAGTATCACACATGGTCAAGGTCAATCAGATGATACAGGAAATCATCTGGAATGGTTATCTTATGCCGGATTTTGAGAAGGTGCCGGCTTTGATGAACACTCTTCCACCTGAATGGCAAGCAGTGTTGGATCGGCTATGGGAGGTCAACGTGGTCCCGGGTTATAGGAGGCTGGTGGAAGCTTTTGTAAGAGAGTACTATAGGATTGAGTTGGCCAAAACTTCAACCCTTAGATTGAGCGCCACATGGCGCAGAGTAAATGCACCTTGGTGGCGACATGAAAACTCTCCAAAAGTTTTTCCATGGTTGGCAAATGTACCTTCAGTTTTCTCAGATGTTTTGACTGATAGATTAGAAGGGACATTCCCTAATTATTTCTTAGATTAATTATGAGATGTTTTATGGATGTAAATATCTCTTTCCATGTTGATATTTCTCTTTGTATATATTGCTTAGTGTAATGTATAGTTGTATTATGTGAAAGCACTGTTATTATATTGGATGTTAGATAATATTTGCTTTCTGTTACTGCTGATTGCTGTGGGTAGTTATAGAAGTTTTTGTAACTTCATAGAATTGATTTTGCATATCACAATCATATTAATGATAGTTTTAAGTTAGGATTTTTGGAGGATGATTGGAAACGTAGTGACCTTTTGATTCTGAAGCCTTACTTAAAATTATTCATTAATATGATGGGTCTATGTAAATAGGGATGCATAAATGATAGGCATTAATTATTCGTGCATGTATGTCTGATGTGTTCAGACTGATGGTTTCAGCAACTAAGAACGTGATTGCTGATATGAACGGCAACTATTGTGAAATATTGAATATGGAGATTCAATATGTGCTGGAAAAGCAAGAAGCACTAGAAGCTCTTGACCATATTATGAAAGATCTTGAGGGTGTCATGCGCCACCTTGAGCTAACAGAGGACCGCCTAACGGCATTTGAGCTGAAAACAGACATTTGCAATGCTGGTTCTAGCTCAGAAAGGGCTTTGTGCTCTAAGCGCAAGCGTATTGATTCGTTCAATATGTGGAAATGCAAAGGATCAAGTCCTTGTTGCAAGAAATCAAGAGTTAACCAACACAAGAGAGGAAAACGTCCTCAAGTGAAGAAAATGTCAAGGATGAGGCGTTACAATTGTGACAAAAGTGTCACTATGCTCGCGACTGTCGTGAGCCACAGAAGATAAACACCTCTTGCACATTTGAGAACTTTGCTTATGTGTCAAGTTCTGCATTATAGGCTGAATCCAATCCTTTGTGGAATGTAGATTCACGAGCGACAGACCATGTAGCAAAGGATAGAGGATTCTTCATGGAATTCCGACGATACCAATTGGAACTAAGTGGATCTACACTGGAAATAACTCCAGAGCTGAAGTTAAAGGGATTGGCACCTGCCAATTGAATATGCAAGGTGGACGCATCTTGATATTCAATATGCTTTGGAGATTCGTCGAAATTTAAGTGTCTGTTTTTTGGTGTTGGTCAAGCTTGGTTTTTATATGAACTTCCATAATAGAGGTGTAGATTTGTGTTTAGATACAAACTACTATGGTTGTGGTCACTTACTGAATGGTTTTATTGTACTAAATGTTGACTGTGGTGATGTTAATATGTTATTCCCTTGTTTCACGTCTTTTACTTCATGTGATAATGATGTGAATATGGTGGCATGCTAGACTTGGTCATATGGGCCAACAACATATGAATAGTATAGCTAAAGAGGGCTTGTTGGGCAATATTGAAAAAGTCGATTTGTCCATAAGTGAGCATTGCCTAGTAGGGAAAATGACAAGGAAACCATTTGGAAAAGGTAAAAGAGCTGAATTTTCTCTACATTTAATCCATTTGGGCGTTTGTGGTTCAATGAATGTGAGAGGAAGGTAATGGGGCTGTTTATTTCATCACTCTTTATACATGATTATACTCGAGTAGGATATGTTTATTTGATTTCTCATGAATTTGAAGCATAAGTTGTTTCAGAAGGTTTATGAACTTGGTAGAAAATCAATTAGACAAAGAAAATAAAGGTATTTAGATCCGGTCGAGGTTGAGAATATTTATCTGATAAGTTCAGAAAATTAAGTGATGAAAAAGGAATAGAAAAACAGTTGTCTATTCTATATGCTCCTCAACAAAATGGTGTTGTAGAGAGAATAAACAGAACCCTACTGGAATGGTTAGGTACATGATGGTGTATGCTAACTTACATATCACTTTTTGGAGTGATGCGTTATTAACTACTGCCTAAATACTTAACCGGGTGCCTTCCAAATCAGTTAGTTCCACTCCATATGAGTTATGGATAGGTAGAAACCGGAATTAAGTTTACTTAAGCCATGGGGTTATGCTGCCTATACTCCTGAGTCCTCTCACAAGTTTGGGAAATTGGGTCCCAAAGGAAATAAGAGTATTTTCATGAGATATTGCAAACACTCGAAAGGGTATGTGTTCATAGGTGAGCAGGAAAGTGGGGGAATAACTGTATTTGAATCACGGAATGTCACATTCTTAGTGGATGAATTTTCTAAGAAGGGCGAAATAGGGGAAGATTACTTCCTATTTGAAACCTTGGATCAAAATAATGATGTTAGTGGAGTTCATCCAAGTGGGAGTAATATGAGATGTGATGAATTGAATTCAACTCATTCTCAATTGCAACCACCTGATGTGACGACATCATCATTACCTAATCCAAGTGGGAGCATAATGGGGAATGATGTGCTAAGTGTACAATCTCCCATACGGTGAACAAGTCGCCAAAGTATTCCCCGTCGACGTTTTGACATTGAAGGGGAAACTTTTATGGTTGCTCCACAAGATGAGGATGAGCCAAGAAATATTAATGAGACTCTGAAATGCCCTAGTAAGGAAAAATGAATTTATACAATGAAAGAGGAAATTGAGTCAATGAAATCAAACCAAAGTTTGGGAATTGGTTGATCTTTCAAAAGGGACGCAGAGCTATTGCGAACAAGTGGGTTCTCAAAATAAAGCGAAAGGCTAATGGCTCGATAAGAAAGCATAAGGCTCGCCTTGTGGCGAAGGGGTATAATCAACAGGAAGGAATTGATTAATGTAGAAACATTCTCTCCTGTAGTGAGATTTACCTTGATTCGCATAATTCTGGTAATAGTGTTTGGTATGGATCTTAAGTTATATCAAATGGATGTAAAGACTACTTTCCTCAATGGAGAATTAGAGGAAGAAATATATATAGAACAACCTACTGGTTTCATAGTGAAAGGCCAAGAAGAAAATGTATGTCGACTTTGGGGGTCGATATATGGCCTTAAGCAGTCGTCGAGACAATGGTATATGCATTTTCATCATGCCATAATGGAATATGATTTTACAATGATAGATGAGGATCATTGTGTATATATCAAAAGATCCAAGGATCAATTCGTGATCATATCATTATATGTTAATGATATACTAATTGCCGGAAGCAATATGGAGCTAGTCAATACTGTCAAAAGTTGGTTGTCTTCCAAATTTTGAATTGAATGATATGGGATTGTAAACCCATTGACGCTCCTATTGCAAAAGGTGAAGGATTGAGCCATAGACTGTGTCCAAGGACTCCACAAGAGAAGGAACAAATGAAACATGTTCCTTATACTAGTGCTGTTGGGAGCTTGATGTAAGCTGTGATGTGTACAAAACTTGACATATGTTATGCAGTTGGAATGGTGAGTAGATACCAATCCAATACAGGTCAAGCACAATGGAAAGCCGTTAAGAGTATACTGAGGTATCTAAAGGGGACTGCTGATTATATGCTGAGTCATTGAGGAAAGGATCTGCGACTCTAAGGCTATTATGATGCTGATTGGAGAGGAGATTTAAATGAAAGAAAATTTGCCTCTAGGTTTGTTTTCTTACCGAATAATGGCACCATGTGTTGGAGCAGTAAGAAACAAAAGTGTATAGCTTTGTCCACGATGGAAATTGAGTTCGTGGCATTGTCAGCAGCAGTATAAGAAGATGTTTGACTTAAGAGATTATTGGATCATTTAGGTGTTATTGGAAGTGCTGCAGATTTGTTATTGGTTAATTATGATAGCCAAGCAGCGAAAGCGTACACCAAAGATCCAAAATATCATGGCAAGACCAAACATATAGATACCAAGTATAATTTTGTCATGGATATGATTGCACGAAAAGAGGTGAACTTATAGTACATACTACGCATAGAATGGTAGCAGATCCTATGACAAAGCCAATACCTAGAGATGTGTTTTGTGGCCCTATGAAATCTCTAGGATTGCATAGAGACTGATGTACTGAATATTGTAATTTCCCTAAATGTTCACAATTTGATGAATTTGTGTTTTCATCATTAATGCCTATGAATCTTTGTTTGATCTTTATGCATCTTAATGCTCAGTGCATTACTTTAAGTTAGGAAAGTATGTCGGACAGATATAAGATTAGCCCACTCACACGGGTAATCGCCTCTGTTTACTGTGTGATAAATAGAGATGAGACTGTTTTTAAGCTTATTATCTAGGTGATAATCGAGAGCTCAAGCTTAAACATGTATGTCGCCTTAACTGAGTGTTAAGATGAGGACATAATACTTACTATGTCCGAGAGTAAAATACCCCACATATTTTACTTTATCTGTCTATGATGCCAGATGTGAGTTTTGATGAATTTAGTGAATGAGTAGATACATGAACTCAAGTTAGACATTGGGTAGTCTGAACTATCATCTGTACGGTATTGAAAGATGTAGACATACGCTCCCTAGGAAAGGAGTTAATACCGTAATACGTATTTCATACTACGTATGCATGAGACGACCAATAAGAGTGGCAAAAGTTTGATCTCAACTTTTTATGTCGTGTGAGACTCTTGAGGAAAGGAGTTCCTCAATTTTTTAATCCCCTCATGACTCTTACTTATTCTCAAGATTTCTATTTAGTGTTTGCTATCTTAGGATGTTGCCAATGGTCATGAGTTTGATTCGATCTAATGGGACATTTCTAGAAAATCAAGCTGAACTGAAATTAAGAGTTTGAATGAAAGAGGAAGACCGATTTTGGAGAATCACATTGTAGTTTTGTATTCACCGGTTAACCAATTATGACTGTCTTTGTGATAATCATAATTGTGAATACGATATATATATATATATATATATATATATATATATATATATCATTGTTTGAAAGAGATCAAGAGAGATATAAATGTGATCAATCGATCTAGGGTACTGCATACTAAATCTACTCGGAGTGTGATGCCCATTATGAGCTGCTATATATTTCTAACAGATGTATGGCAACGAGCTCTCAAAGTATGCTGGTCGCACGGATTATTCACCGGTATGAATGTTGAAGAGAAGTAAAGAGAATTCTGTTCGGCTCACCATGTGCGAGTGGGAGATGATGGCTTTTTAATTAGTGATGGGCCTAAGTTGGCCCGTCCGCCCATGCTGGGCCCAAAAGGCCCGGCCCACGGGAATAGGGCCCGTGGAGGGGGAAGGTATAAAAGGGAGGAGAGAGAGAGAAGATACCTTTTGGCAAAAAGTGACGTACGTCTTCTCCCCCGCGTATTCTCCCTCTAAAAAGAAACAGTAAGCACAAAGGCCATTGTTTTCTTCTCTTCAAGCGTCATCGGATTGAACAAAGGACAAATTTCTCTTCCTCTATCAGCGTTGGTGTCTAATCTGTGGCTAACAAGGTACGCTCGAATCCGTGGTGTGCTTTACAATCAGTGATACGTGTTTTCCCGGGCTTCGTCTTCCGCATTGATTTAGGGGTTCGATTTAGTGTCGAATCCGGTTTTCGGGGATCAGTCATTCCCAACAGATCTAAATAATTTCCTGCCCGCGCCAAGAATTTGGGATTCATTATTAAGACCATTTTACCGAATTTAAGGAGGGCAAGGTTCTTTAACTTTTAGGAATATAACGTTGAGATAGCTCATGGGTCATCCGATTCGTGCAATGATAAAGCCCTAATACATGTATTTTCGCTGATCCTTTACGCAACTGTTCAGATAATCCTGCTTCCCAGTGAAGGAACCGACAAATAAATAAAGAAGGCCTTGTGAGAAAATTGGAGGAGGTTGAGATTCCAAAAGGAAACTCTATTAAAATCATGGGATAACGCTTGAACAAGGACAAGATGGAGCGCCCAGGAATCATTTAGCTCCAAGCCAATGGAATTGTTTCTTTTCAAAGTCAGGAATTGTTAACATTGACTATGGTACATAGTACAATTGTCATTGATATGGGTGATTCTTTAAATTTTTCATATAAAAATTATTCTTTTATTCTTTTTTCTTCTTCCTTAACTGGTCGTTGAGCCTTGGTAATGACCATCGACCGGCAGAGGAAGAAGGAAAAAAAAGAAAAGAATAAAAGAAAATTCAAAAAATTTTAAAATGTAAAAAGAAAAAATATATATATATCTCTTTTGTGTCAGCATTGACCATACAATGTATGACGCTCAACGTCAACGTCTGTGATTATTGGTCAGATTGGTTAGAATGAATACATTAATAAATCGTCAAAATGTTTCGTACAAATTGTTTAAATTGAAATATTTATAACTAAATTAATATTTGTACAAAAGGTTTATGATTTTTTTGGTAATTATTTCCTTTTTTCTTGACCGCCAACTTCTTGGAATCCGACTATACGAGAAGCTCCATTGTTCCACATTCCAAGTGAATGCAAATCAAAACTTCACAGTGCTCCAAGGGTTGAATGGCTGTTGTTCAATCACAAATAGATTGAACTCCAGATCTTTAATCATCGACTTGAAAATGAAACTTACCCTACCTTAATCAACCAACTATCCTAACTAAAATTGGTCCATGTACTTCGTCATTGACAAATGCTTGTGCGGAACAAGAACTTGATGATTGAGTTCTTATGTTGATGAAAAGAATTTAATGGCATCTACTTCACTGGAAAATGTGAAATACCTTTCATAGTGTGGATCGGTTGATACGAACATACAAAGCTTGTGAAGGTCCTTTGTTGATTCTTGGACATGAATGTAAATGGTAAGGAATCTAAAAGTATGAATACAGGGGACAACTATTGCTAGTAATGTAAATTATAGTGGAGAAGTAAAGTATGTTGAAAGTAAAGATGAAACACGTGTCCATGTAGCAATTGGCGATCTGTACAAAAATTACAACTCGAGAATTTTTACCTACAATCGACGGTTACATAGACGGCTACTAAAAAAATTAAACATGCCCAATATAACTTCTAAATTCAGCAACGCTTATCTTCAAAGTTTACGGTATCCAAGATTATCAACTCCACTACTCCACAGGTACATTAACTCTACTTCTTTGATGGTCACATTCTACGCTTCTCCCTATCAACTGAGTGGATCTTCTTCATTTATTGACTCTTCATTCCAACACTTCTAGCCATCTTTTTTTGTCGACATTTATATAGACTAAAATGGAGTTTTCTTGCCAACAAATTATTCTTGACACTCTAGCGATCTTCTGTTCATATCGCCCTCTTAATAAGCTTCCATCAATCAAGCTATCAACCAAATACTTTGAATTTTTTTTTTTTATGTTAACAACGAAAATACAATTGTTAACCAAAGAACAAGAGCAACTGTTTGATCAACACAACAAAAAAATGAAAAATTGAAACTCTTAAAAAATTGTACCTATTCCAATAACTATTCTCTCTCCTTAAAATTAAATTTCGATTCCATATTTGATAGCGACCACGTAACGAGTTTGATGGCAACAACTGCTTCGCAGGAACTGTCAATCGATACCCTTAGTAATCATTCCTGCCCAAGAGTTTGATTGCAGTAAATGTCCCGCTACTTATGTCCTTACAATCGATGTGATTTCAGCCAAATCTCATGAGTCGGTGTCGATGCCTCTTCGCTTGACTGACATTGACTTTGCTATCAATTGATAGATGGAATCTGTTCCCTCCTTCTTGGCTTAATTCTTTTAGCTTCTCATACTATACGCTGGAGTTTAACTATCAAGTTTATTCATAGTTGATATTAGATCACATGTAATGGTTAACATAATCTCTAATTAGTCTCAATTTTGTTCAGTTGATGACTATGCTTTATCATCACGGCCTAACTTAAGAGATTAGTTTTCGGCTCAATAGTCTTAGCACATTCTTATCAACATCGACCCAAGTTAATATCATATTCAAAACCATAGCTGATCTACAGTCAGATTAACTTTACCTCTTAGACATCAAAGACGGTCTTTTCCAGGGTGTTGACAGAACTACAGTTGCATGGTTTTGGTTTGTGATCCTAATGTCTATGACCCTTGTCGACAATCGGTAACTCTCCATACATGAGCTAGGATTTTTTTTTTTTTTTTTTGGGTTAGAAATACCAATATTCATTATTAACCCAAAGATGAAGGTTACAAAAGGATTCAAGATCCAAATATAAGTTTAACCAAAAGGAATGAAGGGGATTAATAATCCAGTTCATCGGGAGAGAGCCAGCTCGATGAGCCTTAGCAACTTAGTTGGGCACTTCATTATAATCTCTTGGTTCAAAATGGATACTACTTCTAGCTGGCTCCGCAAATTGGTGCAATCTTGTATAATTGACCGAGAGGCCCATGGCTCTTCAGACCAGCCCGTAATGCAATCAACTGCTGATAAGCTACCAAATGATAGCATCATGTACATATCAGTGGAAAGTACATCGCCAGTTCGTGCATCTTTCTTCAATTTCAACCACTTCAAAGCTTCTCGTATGGTTAGGGCTTCGGCGATGAAGGTAGAAGGGGCGCAGATCGATTTTGCGAATCCGTCCATGAGCGCTCCTTCTTTGTTTCTGCATAATACCGCTTCGATCCCTCCATATTTTGAGCTGCTCCAAGAATAATTGATTTTCACTCTGTAGTAGATCCGAGTCGACGAGCATCCTGTATTTTCTGCAGAACAGGTATCTTCTTCTCGGATAATCTTGTCGCTTCCATGTTTCGCAAATAGTTGAGTCGTATAAACTACATCTTCAATCGTTAAACTTGGGTTGTGTCTCTATGCTTGGAATATTAGGGAGTTTCGCGCCTTCCAAATCCGCCAAACAAGTTCTGCAAAATCCGCTTTGGACTGTGGAGTCGTTCTCATGTTGTAGTTCTCCCATACCCATTTGTCCATTCTATTGCAAATCCCTTGGGATAAATCGGCTCTGATCCTCTGGTCTGACTAGATTTCTTTTGTCTAGGGCACAGGATGAAGATATGCTCCGTAGATTTGGGAGTTTGGTTACAAAAGGGACACTCTGGTTAGGTAGTATCCTCCTCTTATATAAATTTTAGGCAAAGCATTATTACTCGCACTCCATAGCAGAAACCTGACTTTGGGGTAGGCTTTTAACTTCCAAATTTCAGTCCATAGTCTCTTAGGTAGCTAGTATGATGTAGAAGGTTGATTTGCTATTTGAAGTTTTCCCGAGTCTCAGTGCTTGTCATATCCATTTTTCATTATGTAAGAACCCGAGTTATTTGCTGTCCATAGTATCTTGTTTGGTTTAGGTGTTAAGTTTAAAGGCCTGGCTGAAATTTCTTTGATGATTCTTTCCTCGAAAATCTCTTGTAGTAACTGAATATTCCATCCTCCCCCAATATGATTGATTAATTCACTGAGGGTTGTTTTGGTTTGCTGGTCCTCCTATCTTGCTTGAGAGCAGCCTTCTATCCTCTCTGATTTTGATCTTATTGCTATCGCTAACCTCCCATTTGATCTCTAACTCAATTGTATCTCTCCCCATTAGTAAGCTTTGCCATCTCCAAGAAGGTCGGGGGCCTTCGTTTGCTATCCACAAGCCTTCTTTGGGAAAGTAAATTCCTTTCAACAGTTTACTTCATATGGCTCTCAAGTCTTCAATGAATCTCCAAGTTTGTTTTCCTAGCATTGCTTTATTAAAATCAACTAAATTCCTAAAGCCTAGCCCCCCACAATTTTTCCTAGTTTTCAAAATATCCAATCTTTTCCAATGTATAATACCCTTTTTAATAGCATTTTGCTTCTAGCAAAAGGATGGTACTCTCTTTTCAGTAGCTCTGCAAATCAATATGGGAATTGTCGCGACCTACCCTCGGGGGGAGGGAACGGGTTTAGGGGTATTGCCTAAAGGACGGGCCTAAGGCCCATGATCAGGCGCGGGCTCTCCCAAGCCCATACCCCGCGTGACGTTGGGATATTTTTCATGAATTTTTGTACAAAAGGAGTCGCCACTAGCCTATTGGGGTCGGCTAGAAACCAAGTGAGGTATGGGAGTGTACCTCACTTCTTACGCAACCAAAGAATCTAGGGTCGGGGACTTGATTACATTAATTGATCAATTAATGCCCTTTCTGTACCTAATCTTGTTCATTTTAACAAAATGAATTTTTGGCAAGCAGTTTGGATTGATTTTATATCTATCCACTAACATATGAAGTGATCATGCAAGTACACAAACATTGAAATAACAATCATAGCTATCAAGATCCTAATTGCAATAAAATTAAATAAGTGCAATTAAACATAATTAGATATGCAAATTAAACACACAACATATAATCAAAACACAAGCAACTAAAAAGGCTTAATCATACTAAAAATGCAAAGCATAGCAATTCCTAACCAAACCCCATAATTTTTTAATTTTCGAAATTTTTTAATTAAAATTTTTAAAATTTTTATTAATTTTTAAAAAATATTTTTTTAATTATTTTTTTCGATATTTATTTTTTGGATTTTTTAATTATTTTTTTTAAAATATATATTTTAATATTTTAAATTTTAAATTTTAAATTTTTTTATATTAAAATTTTTTGGATTTTTCGAAATTGCTTTTTTATATTTAAAAAAAACTAAATAATAAAGTAAACTAAAATAAAATTCGGGGCCGGACCGGGTCGAGTCGGGTCAAACCGGACCCGGGTCGAGTCGGGTCAAACCGGACCCGGCTCGGCCCGGTTTGCGGAAGTTAGGTCCTGTCGGAGACCGGACCCGGGTTCGGTCCGGCTGGGCTAGGACCGATCGCCTTTGATCGGGCCTTCGCTCAGCCTGACTTGGGCCCAAATGACGGGCCCAAGTCAGGGACAAAGGCCGAGTGGGCCAGACAACAGATTTGGCCTAACTCAACCTGCAATCCCTGGTTGCGACTGCTCAGTCGCGACCAAGGATGCCGGAACGGCGAACGCCTGCGACGGCGACGTCTCGGGCAGACGGGGGACACAGCTCGAGCTCTCCAGTCGCGGCGGCGTCCCTCCGGCCACCAGCAGTCCTAGGGGGCCCTACGTGGAGCAATTGGGGGGCGGAGTTCACTCGGACAATTCCACAAACAGGTTAACAAAACTAACAGACTTTGTCTCGGTCGCAACCCGAGCACCTATCCAGACTTCGAAGGCGACATGGCAGAACAGCAAGCGAGGTAACAAGGACAGGAAGGCGGCCGCAGCTTGCCCGAACTAATCGGGATGAGCTCCGGCCGACTCATTTCCAGAAACACACACTAGAAATTTCGATGAAAGGCCTACCCGGTTTCAGACGGGAATGGTAGCTTGGAAGACGCGTCTGCGGCGGCGGCGGCGACGATGGCGGCCCGGAGATGCGTCGGTGGCGGTTGCAGCGGTTGGGAGACGCGTTGACGGCGGTGGCCTCAGTGAATTCCCCCTCCTTCCTCTCCTGTTTCTCTCGCCCTCACCCTGTTCTCTCTCTCTCTCTCCCTCTGTTTTCCTTCCTCCTCTCTGCTTTTTTCGATCTCTTCCCCCCTTTTCTTTCCTCCCCCCTCCGTCCATTTTTTTTTCTTTCCCCTACGGAGATCTCTCCCTGCTTTCCTTCGTTCGACTCCGCGTGCACGTGCCCTCGGCTTCCCCCAACCCGCCGACCTTCCAGCAAGATGATGCTGTCTCCTCTGTCCCTCGCTGCCCCTGCTTTCGGCTTCGCCATTTCCCCAAGCGGGCGGCTGCTTTCTGCTTCGCTAGTTCCCCGTGCAGAGAGCGGCTGAGGGAGAAGACAATGGGGTGGGCCGAGCCGGAGGCAAGAGGAGGGCTGGGCTGCGCAAAGGAGAAGAGAAAGAAAAAAAGAAAACGTAAAGGGGAGGGTTGGGCCCAGGCCCACGCAGGGAGAAAAAAAAAAAAGGGGCCGGGTCAGGCCAAGGCCAGATCCGGCCCGACCCGGACTTCCAACTCTATTTTTTTTTAAAGGAAATCAATAGTTAAAAAAAATTTGATTTTGATTTTTTTGATTTTTGATTTGATTTTGATTTTGATGATTTTTTTATATACTATTTGAAAGATAAAAAATAGGTGTCAACAAGAATTTAAAAAATAGACATGATAAACTGAGGTGATGCTTAGACTACTGTTTTAATCAGGATCTCTTTTCCCGCCTTCGACATTAGCTTCTTTTTCCATTCTTCTAGTTTTCTATCAATTTTTGCAAGAATCTAGGAGAACATTTGCTTTTTAGTTTGTCCCCAGTTAGAAAGGACATCTAGATATTTTCCTGTTTTCTCAATGACTAGCACTCTTAATTTCGCTGCTAGATTCTATTTTAACCCTTGAGTTTCCAAAGAAAATTCTTGACCTATTGAGGTTGATGGATTGTCCTGACGCAAAGCAATATTGATGTAAGATATTTACTAAGTTCTTAGCCTCAGTTATTGTACCATCTAGGAAGAATATAACATCATCTATGTGTTGACACCTAAATTTTTAGGGTTAATTTTTGCTATAAAATAAAAAATCACATGGCATATAGTTTAGGGAAATTTTATTTTGTGTTATATTGCATTAGGATTTTTCACATATTTGGGTAATATACACTGCGGGGTGTATTTCGTGCAAAAAGGGAATTTTTTTGGATAGAATATGTGAAAAATACGAAAGAGAATATCACATATGGTGCAATGATATATTCAGAGAATTATGCACGAGTGGAATTGGAAATAAAATATGTTTCAAAGATTTAAAATTTTCCCCTATAAAAGGCGTTGCGCACGTACGGACAATGAGAGGAGGAATTTGAAAAAATTGGAGAGAAAAGTTCGTAAAGAATTTCGTGAAGAAAGAAGCACGATCGTGAGAGAAGAGAAGAAAGAAAAATACCAAAAAAAGAAGAGAAAGGCCTCCTCCCTTTTGTCGTCTGAGAAGTCTTTTTTCTTTTCCCCTCTGACAAGCTGCAGAGGAAAAGATAGAAGTCAGCAGCTGCAGAAGAAAAGAAAGGGAAAAGTCAGCAAAAGAAAGGAGAAAAAGGAAAACCCCCACGTTACTGTGCATCTTCTTCGTGGGGGGGGGGGTGTTCCCGTCGGCGCCGCTGCTCGCACCGTCGCCATCTCGCCCGCTCCCGCTGCCGCGACTCAGCTGCTCCCGCGACGCCGGACCGCCATTCCGAACCTCCACCCGCGAGCCCGCGTCGATCCGAAGCCCCCTGCTCTGCCGGGCTCCGCCTGCAATCGGTGAACCAACGCCACGGATCCAGCGACCTCATGACCCGGGGTTGCTCTCCGCTCTGCTCGTGACCAACGCCAGGAAATCTGAACCTCCTGCTCCGCACGCGACGTTGCTCGTCGATCTCGCCGTGCCGCCCGCGACGCTCCCTGCTGCCTCGCCGCCCCGACGCCGTGCTTTAGCCCGTGATCGGAGTCCCTCGTCCGCGACACCCGCACCCAGACCCGCGAGTCCCCCACGCCGGTCTCCGCCGTTCCTCTTGTTGCCGGAGCTCTTCCGCCACCGGTTTGCCCTCGCCGGAACCCTAGCCGACGAGCTCTCCCTCGCCGGAACCCTTCGCCGGAGTCCCTAACCTGTGGTCAAGATTTTCTTTTATTAAAAAAGAAAAAAAAAATCAAATTAGGTAGATTTACTTTACTTTATTAGGCAAGTTTAGTATTTGTTTATATGTTGTTTTCTTTGGTTGGAATATCTATCTATGCATAATTGGAAATCCCAATATATCATCTGATTCGCAACCGCGCCAGGGTTTTTTATTTCATCTATAAGGCTTTAGATGAAATAATTAATCAAGTGGGAGTAAAATTGATAATTTGATCTTTAAGGCTTAAGATCAATTTATCGATTTTATTAGCGAAATATTATCTCTTGATCCGAATAATGTGCGATTTTTGATGATTTTGAATGAATTATCTCGTTTTAATTGCCTTGTTTATCTCGAGATATATTTGAGTTAGAATATTGCATGTTTTAGGGTTTACGTGTTTAGAATAGGAATTTTATTTCAAATTTAAGAAAAAATAATAAAAAAAATCCAAATTCAAATAAATCAATTTAGGTTGCTAGATTTTAATTGCATGTTTAATTATTGGGCAATTATTAATTTAAAAAAAAAGGAAAAAAAAGGAAAAAAAAGTCATTATGCATATGTCATATAGAATTAGGGCATTCTTTGCACGTCATTGCATGTTAAGATTGCATGTTATAGGTTTAGATAATTTCTCCTAAATAGATTGCATGCTTATTAGGAAAATAAAAATCATGTGCACGTCATATAGAATTAGTTTCATACTATGCACGCCATTTAGTGATTTTTGTTAGATGCATTTAATTAGAAATTGCCCGTCATTAGAATTAAGTCATTAGATTAATTTAGATTGCATATTTAAGTGTTGCATTCCTTTAATTTCGAATCTCATGGAAAATACAAAAAAATTATTTTAAATCCATCCCATGCTTCAGGATAGACTACATGATTATTTATGTCATATCACTTACGTCATTTAGTTAATATTGCATTGCATATTGCATGATTTTCATTTAAAAAGTGAAAAAAAATCAAATTAGATGCTTTCGTTGCTTTGAGGTAAGTCCTGCAATTTATTTTTTGCTTTACTTGAGTGTTAAATTGGTGGTTTGCGCACCTGCATGAACACCTCACATGTTAGGGAATAGATTTAAAATAAACCCAAGCTGCTTGCAAAAAACATTTTTTTAAAATAAAAAGAAAGGTACCGAAAGGGCGTTAGAGAATTCTAGCGTAACCAAGTCCCCGTACCCATAGTCTCTGGTTCGTAAGAGTAAAATAATTCTCCCGTTATTTTACTTGGGTTTCTAATCGACCCACCAAAAGTAGATTAGTGGTGACTCCTAATTAAATATCAATTGCATGTTAAAAAACTTGAACCTAAAGTCGCGAATTGGTATGGGCTTGGGAGAGCCTGAGTTAAGTCTAGGCTTAACAATCCATTAGCCAAACCCTAGGTGGTTCACACCCGAAAAATTGGTCGCGACAGCTTGGCGACTCCACTGGGGACTTGAGTTGAAACTCTTAGTGGACTTAGGCCAATTTTCTTTTAAAAAAAAAAAATATTTTTGTTTGGCTGCGAGGATCCCAGGTACGTCCCTAACATTTAAGGTGTTAAATGTTTTTGCAGATTGGGAGGTATAAGGGGAAGTGTTTGCTGACCTTTGTTTTGTAGGGAGGTGTAGGAATGTATGGTTTATTTTCATATATGAAGTGTTGCTTGATATAAATTGTTGCGCATGTCTTGCATTCAACACTACATTATTGCACACACAACCCGCCGCCGGACCTGGGCCGCACTAGGACATTTAGGATGGTATTGAGTTGGATACGACTTCGACCGCGAGGCCGCGTAGTAGAGGTTGCCCAACTTAATCCCGAAAGTTTTTCTTGGTGTTAAGAATGTTTACCTCTGCCCGCGAGGCTGCGTCGCATTGGGGTATCATTCTTGACTGAGCCGGAGTTAGGAGGACTTGGCTTAGTATGCGAGGCTGCAACTAAGTCATCCCATCCTTTTAACTCCACTTTGCTAAGCCGTCTAGATAGAAATCGAGCCTCACATTTCATGCGCTTGTTTGTGTGGTTGCTTTAATCATATGGTAAAGTAAGCTCTCTATCCTTTACTCTTGCAATTTACTTATTTATGTCTTTGGTCGGTCCATGACGTTAGGTTGGTCGAGTCTTGGTCTATAAACAATGGGAAGATCCGACATTCGATTCGTACCCACACCGAAGGCTGAACTCAAGTCATGGTGGGATTGTCTAGGCCACGATGGTCAAAGCTATGTGGAAAGCAGACTTGGTCGTCTTGTTCCCCTCCTCGACATTGATGTTCAAAGTGGCGTCATGCAAGCACTCGCTCATTTTTGGTGCCCTCAAACATCAACGTTCATATTTGGTAAGCACGAGCTGGCCCCGACTTTGGAGGAATACAGCATTGCCATAGGAAAACCTTTGGAGTTGGAACTAATAAACCCACCTCTCGAAATAGAACCCGAATCAATTTTGTCTGACTTTCTTAGGATGGATAAGAATCAGATTAAAAGAGTGCTGAAAGATAATTGTCTTGCATGTCCTTTTTCCTTCCTAGATCGGAGTTTTGCTAATGCTAACACTCTCTTAAAAAGTAAGATATTCCTCCTAGCCTTCTTCGGGTTTATTATTTTTCCCCTTCGTAAAGATGCCATTAATCCTGCTATCGCATGGGTGGTTAAACAAGTGTGTGCTAGGATTAGTTTTGTCAACACTATTCTAGCTGAAACATTTTTGTCACTCACTCGATTTAAGGAAAATGAAGATAAAACCTTTCATGCACCAATTGAACTCTTACAAATTTGGTTCTTTTCTCATATGAGTAAGATTAATATTCGCATGAATATCATTAATATCACTAATTCCCATCATCCCATCGAGGTATTCAAAAATCATCAAAATCGAACTCCAAATCTTTCTTACTCGAAATGGGTAAAATTGTTGAAAAATCCCAATACCAAGATTTTCCTATGGCATGCTAAATGGTTCCAAGTCTCCAAGGCACGTCTCTTTCATGGTGATGATGAGCCGATCCCGCTATTGGGGATCACCGGTGCCACTTCCTACTACCCACTTCGAGTGGCCCGTCAATATCGAGTCGTGCAGGATCTACCGCCCCCACTCAAGCTTGGTTTATTCCAAGTCCGATTCACTACCATGGATGGTGATCACAAAAAATGGCTCCGTTGTGTCGAACAAGCTTGGCTTGCATGTCACGAGCAAAAGTTAAGCTTGCCTGAAGAAGAGCTCGAAGGGAAGGAAAAGACTTACTATGCCACTATTCGATACATCCGTCAGCACAAGATTCCAACCGAGTATCTCCCAAAGATCCCAAATGTGACTGAAAGGCCCACTCGGCAAGCAGAGCTTAATCGTCACAAGAGGAAGATTGAAGAACTTGAGAAGCAAGCCAAGAAGGATGCCAAAGAGAAGAGGCAATTACGTCGAGCGTTGGCTTCCCATTTGTTTATGGATCGGGCCAAATAAAGTGGCTTGAGTCTATTTAGTCTTTTTACTTTAGCTTAATGTTTAGGAAGTTAAGCCATTTACCTTTTTGTTTAGGGCTTTTCAAGTGCTTTTACATTGTCAATGTCAAAGAATTTCATTAATAAATAAAAGCGATTAGACTTTCGTCATGGACCGGCATTGTTTTATATGAAGTGCTTATGTGTATTCATTTATTCAAATTAGGTGATAACGGATCCTCCACGCTCGCCTATTATCACGCGATTAAGAGCAAGAATGGCCGACCAAAGCGAGATGCGCGATCGCATGTCCTCCGTGGAAGGCCGACTCCAACAGTTAGCTGCCTCTATGGAGCTTATAACAGCTCAACTTCAATCCCTCCAAGTGAATCCGGTTCCTCCACCTGCTCTCCCTGAGATAGTAGTCCCGAGGCAAGCAAATAGGGCCCAAATGAATGATGATGAAATGCCTGAATTGGAAGATGACGTGGTCCTTGTTGGGAAGGCCAAGCTAGACAATGTTCCCAAGACAGATCAGGATGAGCGTGTTGCAAAGCTGGAGGAGAAAGTGAGACAACTACAGGAGTCGCAAAGCTCACTCCCATTCGACCTCTCGGTCTATGAGAAGGTTAAAATGCCGAGCAAGTTTAAAATGCCAGAATTTGAGAAGTACGACGGGACATCTTGTCCGAAATCTCATTTGCAGATGTATCATGTGCGCATGGCCCAACACGTAAAAAATGAGCCCCTCATGATCCAATCATTTCACGCAAGTTTGACTGGGCCCGCACTAAACTGGTATGTGATGAAGAACGTAAACCTCCTTGAAACTTGGAACGAAGTGGCGGATGCGTTCCTTAAACAATACAAGTTCAACATGGACATCGCACCTTCTCGAGAAGACCTGGAGCGGATGGAAAAGAAAAGGAGTGAGTCGTTTAAAGAATATGCCGTGAGATGGAGAAACTTGGCAGCTCAAATTACTCCTGAGCCTACCAACAAGGAGTTGATGAAGTTGTTTGTGAAGACCCTTCCATCGGAGTTCCGCAATCGAATGGCCAGTACGTATGTTGAGAGCTTCAATCAACTTATTCCTGTAGGAGAGCAGATTGAGATGGGGATAAGGGAAGGATGGTTTTCTGAGCCATCTACTAAAAGGTTCTCTGCCAAGAAGGAGAAAGAAGCAGCCGTGGATGTGAACATGGCTTATAGCCAAGAAAGTGCCAAACGTGCCCCGGCTATACAGGTAAACCCAAGACAGCAACAGCCCGCTGGCCGTCAACCATTCACCCAAGCAAATAATAGAAGGCAGTTCTCTCCTCTCCCTGGGTCTCCGTCCCAAGTGCTGACAGTCCTCCGAAAGAAGGGTTTGCTTACTAATGAACCAAAGCGTCCTAATCGTGAAAGCATTCGTGGTTACGACCCGACGAAGAAGTGTGACTACCATAACGGTGAATTGGGGCATTCAACTGATGAATGTTTCACCCTCAAGCACAAGATCCAGAATCTCCTCGATACAAAGGCCTTTTCATTTCAAACTGCTCGGCCAAATGTCCAAAAAAATCCGCTACCAGGGCATGAAGGTACAGTAAATGCTATCATAGAACCTGAAGTCGGACGGATCAGGAACTCAAAGGTGCACGTGGCTGATGCCTATAATGGGCTAGTGAGAGCTGGGTATTACCGAGGTCGGGAAAATGTCCCTTTATCGGTGATGAGAGAAAGAGTTGCCAAAATGGTGGATGATGGCATCATTGTGTATGCTGATCGTAACTGCATAGTTTCTACTATCTCCCACCTCATCATTGATTGGGAGGAGGAGCAGGCTACACTTGATGCTGGCAAAAAAGAGGTTGATCCTGCGCTTGTAGACATGCCCCCATTGGATGATGCATCTGACGAAGAGATAGTGATAGAGGTGCCGCAGCCGTATGAGTATGTCAATGATAAGGCAGTGCCTTGGTCCTATGACCTAGATGTGGACCTTGTTACGAGATCTGGTCGAACCTATGGTCAAGCTAGTGCTCAACCTGCAAAGCCGATCACTGATGAAGAGGCTAAGGAGTTTCTGGCCGTAATCAAAGCAAGTGAGTATAACGTGGTTGACCAACTACGAAAGATGCCTGCTCAGATCTCCTTACTCGAGCTCTTGATGACATCCCCCGTTCATCAAAAGTCGCTAATGAAGGTGCTGAGTGAAATTCATGTGCCAGAGACGGTTGAGGTAGACAAGCTGGAGGAATTTGTGGGATCGGTCCTTCTTAAGGATTTGATTGCCTTCTCTGATGAGGAATTTCCTCTTGAAGGCAGGGGACATAACAAAGCACTCTACATATCCGTTAAGCACAAGTCTTCTCATGTGTCCCGAGTACTCATTGATAATGGGTCTGCTTTAAACATTTGTCCGTTGGCCACTCTTCATCGCCTTAAGGTAGACCCGTCAAGGATACATACCGCGAAGACTTCAGTGCGAGCTTTTGATGGAACAAGAAAGGAAGTGATTGGGGAAATCCATCTAGATGTACAAATAGGGCCGGTCGTCTTCAACATTCCCTTCCAAGTGCTGGACATCCCTACTGCATTCAATTTCCTGTTAGGTCGACCATGGATACATACTGCTGGAGCAGTGCCTTCAAGTCTACATCAAGCTGTGAAATTTGTGATTGAAAGGAAGTTGGTCACCGTGTATGGCGAGGAAGACCACCGGATTTATCATGAGACGGCTATCCCCTATGTGGAGCCGGATTCTCAGTTTGAATCAAGCTACCACTCATTCGAATTGGTGTCCACTATACATGCTTCTCGGGGTTCATCACCGCCTACCCCTGAAGTATCAAATGCTGCTCTCATGGTGGGAAGAGTAATGGTTGGGAATGACTTTGTCCCTGGCAATGGTCTTGGGAGAAATGGTCAGGGCATTCGAAGCCCCATTGAAGCCCCTCAGAGGTCCCGTTCTGTTGGTTTAGGGTACCATGGACGAGGTGGGGGAAGCTCTGAAGGACGAAGACAAGAGAGGCGGAACTCGCCACTGGACCAAGGGCGAGAGAGGCAAAACCCAATACTCCCAAACATTCGCGAGACATTCCCTGGTCCTCCGATAATGATGCAGGATGAAGCAGAAATGATGGACACCCTGGGGCAGCCAAGCGGAAAATTCGACTATCTGGTGAAGTATTCGGCTCCCCCCAGTTTCTACATTGATCCCCGCGACATTGTCCCAGATGGATGGGGTGGCATGGATGATCCGACACCCCCGGAGATCGAAAACCCCGAAGATGCATTGGAAGGAATCTCTAGTCTCTTCGATGATGTCTTCATAGGGACCATTGACGAAGGACCTCAGGAGAAGATGGGCTCTAGCCCACAAGAGTAACTCATTTATTGCTTTCTTACATTCCCCTGCGCGGGAATTTTTATCGCTTTCTAGGGCTTGTTTTTGATTTCTTCTTTTTCGCTTTCTTTTTAGGGCTTGAAAATTGCATTTCCATTCAATAAATGTAATTGATTGATGAATATCAATAAAATTACAAGTTTTATTTTGAGGGCATGATGAGGTACACCAAACCAGCCCGGTGATGATATCCAGCCGATAAAAGAAAAAGAAAATCCAAGGAGAATTCTGAGGCCTGGGCTCCATCATGCTTTCTCATGTTAAAATGTTTTTGCCAAAATTTCAAAAAAAAAAAAAAAAAAAAAAAACAAACAGCAAAGATGTTGATTACTCTGTTTGTCTTTCTGATTTATCTACTTCATGTTTCAGGAACGATCCTATGACATGCAAACTTGTGGAAATGGTCCAATCCATTGCAACAAGTGCCGATAATGATGATCCTGAAGACTCGATCGAAGACTCGATCGAAATACAACGTAGCTGGGAGCAACATGAAAAAGCTAAGCCTCTCACATCTGAGCAGACCGTCACTATTAATTTGAGTGACACTGAAGAAGTCAAAGAGGTGAAAATTGGAACAAATCTACCCAAAGACGAGGCTAAACGCCTAACTCAGCTACTAAAGGAATACCAGGATGTCTTTGCATGGACCTATGCTGACATGCCTGGTTTAGACCCATCAATCGTCGAGCATTGCTTGCCTACTAATCCGGACGTACCACCTAAGAAGCAAAGGCTCCGGAGAACTAAGCCTGAGCTCTCGAAGAAGATAGAGGAAGAGGTGATGAAGCTCCTGAAAGTGGGATTCATTGAAGTCTCACAATACCCTGAATGGGTGGCTAATATCGTGCCGGTGATGAAGAAGGATGGTCGAGTTCGAGTTTGCGTCGACTATCGAGATCTGAACAAGGCTAGCCCAAAAGATGATTTCCCGCTGCCTCACATAGATGTCCTCGTGGATAGTACTGCCGGATTTGAACTATTCTCATTTATGGATGGGTTTTCCGGATACAATCAGATAAGGATGAAGGAGGAAGACAAGGAGAAGACTGCATTTATCACCCCGTGGGGGACCTTTCATTACAAGGTCATGCCCTTCGGACTCAAAAATGCAGGGGCAACTTACCAACGAGCCATGGTAACACTATTCCATGATATGATGCATCAGGAGATTGAAGTCTATGTTGATGATATGATTGCAAAGACTCGGCCTGGAAGAAGCCATGTAGAAACCCTGAAGAAGTTGTTTGATCGACTCCGTGAATTCAAGCTTCGGCTAAATCCCACTAAATGCGTGTTCGGGGCAACATCCGGTAAATTACTCGGATTCATTGTAAGCAGTAAGGGGATTGAGATTGACCCATCCAAGGCTAAGGCCATATGCGAATTGCAACCTCCATCAACAGTGAAAGAAGTTCGGAGCCTCCTGGGAAGACTGAATTACATAGCCCGGTTCATTGCCCAACTCTCTGAAACTGCCAAGCCATTCTTCAAGCTCCTAAAGAAGAATGCGCGAGTCAACTGGGATGATGAGTGTCGAGAAGCGTTCAACAAGTTAAAGCACTACCTGATGAATCCACCAGTTCTTGTCCCACCATCACCGGGGCACCCCTTGATTCTCTACCTCACCGTTCATAGTGAGTCATTAGGTGCAATGTTGGCTCAGGAAAGTCCTGTGGATAAAAAAGAACGAGCCATTTATTATCTGAGTAAGAAGTTCACTGTATCAGAGCTAAAATATTCTGATGTTGAAAAGACTTGTGCGGCATTGGTGTGGGTATTGCATAGATTGCGACAATACACACTGCATTACCAGACATTCCTCGTGACTAAGAATGACCCCATCAAGTTCTTACTTGATCGGCCAGCTTTGGTGGGTAAGTTGGCCAAATGGCAAATTTTGATCTCCGAATTTGATGTGCAATACATGCCACAGAAGTCGGTTAAGGGTCGAGTGATCGCCGATCTATTGGCCGGAAATTCACGAGTCTCTAATGACGATGACGGTTTCCTTGATGACCGTGTCTTGAGTGTAAATGAAGACTCATGGAAGATGTTCTTTGATGGAGCTGTAAACTTGTCTGGTTCTGGTACTGGGGCAGTTCTGATATCCCCAGATGGACAGCACTATCCGGTAGCTGCAAAATTGATATTCCCATGCACTAACAATGTGGCCGAGTATGAGGCTTGCATCCTCGGACTTCAAGCCGCAATCGAGATGGGTGTGGCCAAGTTAATGGTATTTGGAGATTCGGCACTGATCATATTACAGACTGTAGGTGAGTGGAAGACCAAGGATGCCAAGTTGCTCCCGTACCACAAGTACTTAGAAGATCTGGTAAAGGAGTTTGAAGAAATTTCATTTGAATACTTGCCAAGGTCTCATAATCAATTTGCGGATGCACTCGCGACTTTGTCATCTATGTTACAAGTCACTGATGGGTTAGAGGTTGAGCCTTTGAAGATAGAGGTGTTGCCGAAGCCGGCTTACTGTATGATTATAACGGAAGAACCTGATGGAAAACCGTGGTATTACGATATCATGAACTACATTAAAAGGCAGGAATTTCCCAAAGGAAGCACTCCTTCTGATAGGAAGTACATCACGAAGATGGCCTCAAAATTCTTCGTCAGTGGTGAGAATTTGTACAAGAGATCCTATGATTCAGTTTTGTTACGGTGTGTGGATGCAACCAAAGCCACTCAAATCATGCAAGAAGTGCACGAAGGAATATGTGGTCCTCATATGAATGGGCACATGATGGCCAAGAAGATTATGAGATTAGGCTACTATTGGCTCACACTAGAAAGTGACTGCATCAAGCATGTACGGAGTTGTCATCGTTGCCAGATCCATGGCGATAAGATAAATGTTCCTCCAACTGAGCTGCATCAGTTTTCTGAGCCATGGCCCTTCTTAATGTGGGGCATTGATGTGATCGGCCCAATAAATCCGAAAGCTTCTAATGGGCATCGATTCATTTTAGTGGCCATAGACTATTTCTCCAAATGGATCGAAGCTACGTCATTTGCAAGTGTCACTGCTCGCAATGTTGCGAAGTTCATCAAACGTGACATAATTGCTCGTTATGGTGTCCCTGAAGCAATCATCACTGATAATGGGACCAATTTGAACAACAAACTTGTTGATGAGTTGCTCGGAGAGTTCAAAATCAAGCATTTGAATTCGTCTCCTTACCGCCCGCAAATGAACAGGGCCGTTGAAGCAGCTAATAAGAACATTAAGAAGATTTTGGCTAAGACAGCCGAGAATTATCGAGATTGGCATGACAGGTTACCCTTCGCGCTGATGGCGTATCGGACATCAATCCGCACTTCCACTGGGGCTACCCCGTTTGCTTTGGTGTATGGCATGGAGGCAATTCTACCTGTAGAAGTGGAGATTCCTTCTCTGAGAGTTTTATCCCAAGTGGAGTTGTCTGAAGCTGAATGGTCGCAACAAAGACTTGAACAGTTAAACTTAATTGATGAGAAGAGACTGAAGGCGCTTTGTCATGGCCAAGCTTATCAGCAAAGAGTTGCCAGATCCTTCAACCGAAAAGTACGACCGAGACATTTCGAAGTAAATGATCTTGTTCTAAGAAAGCTGTTGCCAATTTTCCCTGATCCTGGGGGCAAGTTCGCCCCAAATTACAGTGGTCCATATGTGGTGAAGAAGGTACTTCCTGGAGGTGCCTTGATCTTGGCAGAAATGGATGGTCGCGTGTTCTCCACTCCAGTTAATTCTGATACTGTCAAGAAGTATTATCCATGATAGAATTTGCCATGTCTTGTCTTGAATTGCAAGTATTTTATGATAAATAAGATGCCTTGATCAATTGAATTGTTCAAGTTTGTCATAAATTTTGCATTCTTCTTCCTTAATGAATCGTGTGAGATAAATTAAATGTGTCAAATGAGATACCTTGGAATGATGAAGGGCAAGCCTTATTCCATACACTATCCCATACACTAATCCTTGGTGAGTTGTGCAAAAAAAATTCCATGCCCGCAAGGAAAAAGGTGATCTCGCAAATGGTACGTCAACCAAGGTGATGAGAGGCCGTTTCTTCTTCTACCCAAAACACCACAGGTATACCCATTGTTTAGCCCTTCGAACCCACACACATGAAGAATTTTTAAATCATCCCTGTTAAGGATCATCCCACATTGGGATGAAGTTTGAAATGAATGAAAGGAATTTTCTTACTCACACTTGCATTAATCTTTGAGTGTTCCTTTCGCATTGTAACTCATATGATAATTTAAAGTGCCTTAGGATGATGAAGAGCAGTCATTTCTCTATCCTACACACTTTCATCCATTGCATAACCCACTTGAGCTTATGAATTTATTTCATATTAAACCCAGTTGGTGATCATCCCCCACACTGGGGCAAGACAAAAATACTCAAGTAGCATGAACTAGAATACCGACAAAAATGGAGATTTTGTTAAAAAAAAAGGGGGCAAAAATGGGGCATGAAAAAGCAGTGTGCCTGGTAAAAGCAAGGCCGATGCCCAAAAAGAAAAAAACTCAAATGCTGTTGCAATCAATGAGTAAAAAAAAAAAAAAAAAAATCTCCGACAATGGAGAAGGAAAGTGGTGGAAATGTCAAGATGATCACCAACTTTGACCCTCTAAACACTTTTTGAGCCTAATGATCCTTTCATTTCACAACCCATGAACCAAGCCTACGTTACGTCCCTTGCAAAGTCTTTTCAGATTAGGGCACTTGAATTAACGTAAGAGTTCATATGCTTGAAAGCATCGCTTGAAGAAGTGCGAGTAAGATAATTACTTCCTTGTATGTTTCTTGACTTGAAAATCCCAAGACAGTTATGAAATGTCGTTTTTCAAATAGCCTCGGCTTAAAGAGTCCTCTTTGTTAAGCCGTTGACCAAACCCACATTATGGTCCCTTTTGAAGACCTCTCAGATTGGTGAAATCGTACCACTTGCGAGATTGCTCAGACCCTTGTTTGGCATGACGATGGTGAGATAGAGTGATTGACAAAATCCTGCATCAAAGGTCAGGATGAAATTGCCATTTTAATGAGGATGAGAGAAAAGTCCTTTCAGACCAAAGGATCCCTCATTTGACACATTCATGACACTCATGTGTTCATAATGGAAATTAGGTGATGCAAGATTAATGAAAATCATCGTGAACCTCCATTAAATTGATACATGTTTATGATTACCAATGCATGTTGTCTCTTCTACGACCATATTTTGCAGGAGACGTATCCCCGAAAATCGGAGATGTTACCAGGTAAGTATATCTCTATCCATACCTTGAATATTTGTCATTGCACAGGTATTCCTTTTTAAGCATACCGACACTCAATTGAGTTGTCCCCCAAAAGATTTTTCCTCCAGATTCAATCTGATTAAGGCGACCGAAGAATGGTTCGGGTCCTGGTCGGATGATTTCTGTCGCAAGGCTGGGCGACCGTAGAATGGTACGGGTCCTTGACAACACCTATTCCTTATTCAGGCGACCGTAGAATGGTACGGGTCCTGGAAAATGAATCCCCGTTTAGGCGACCGTAGAATGGTACGGGTCCTAGACAAAACCTTTCTGCCGTACTGGGCGACCGTAGAATGGTACGGGTCCTGGGAAAGCAGTTCTTTACAAAACATTTCTGCCGTATTGGGCGACCGTAGAATGGTACGGGTCCTAAGAAAGCAGCTCCTTTCTGCCATACTGGGCGACCGTAGAATGGTACGGGTCCTGGGAAAGCAGTTCCTTCACAAAGTCATGTTACTATTCTAGGCGACCGTAGAATGGTACGGGTCCTGGACAGGTAACACCCACTACCTTGAATTACTCTATCATCCTTAAAGGTAAGTTATTCCAGGTAGGTTCATCTATCATTTGCATTAACATTTACATGCATCATATAAATTGCATTAAAAAATGGAATTCACGTTCCAACAAAAAATCATTCATTGCATGAGCATGACCAAAATTTAGGTCTCAATTTGTCTTTTAAGGCAACCTCTGTGAGCTCACCTTCAAAGAGGGGCAGCTGTTGACACCTAAATTTTTAGGGTTAATTTTTGCTATAAAATAAAAAATCACATGGCATATAGTTTAGGGAAATTTTATTTTGTGTTATATTGCATTAGGATTTTTCACATATTTGGGTAATATACACTGCGGGGTGTATTTCGTGCAAAAAGGGAATTTTTTTGGATAGAATATGTGAAAAATACAAAAGAGAATATCACATATGGTGCAATGATATATTCAGAGAATTATGCACGAGTGGAATTGGAAATAAAATATGTTTCAAAGATTTAAAATTTTCCCCTATAAAAGGCGTTGCGCACGTACGGACAATGAGAGGAGGAATTTGAAAAAATTGGAGAGAAAAGTTCGTAAAGAATTTCGTGAAGAAAGAAGCACGATCGTGAGAGAAGAGAAGAAAGAAAAATACCAAAAAAAGAAGAGAAAGGCCTCCTCCCTTTTGTCGTCTGAGAAGTCTTTTTTCTTTTCCCCTCTGACAAGCTGCAGAGGAAAAGATAGAAGTCAGCAGCTGCAGAAGAAAAGAAAGGGAAAAGTCAGCAAAAGAAAGGAGAAAAAGGAAAACCCCCACGTTACTGTGCATCTTCTTCGTGGGGGGGGGGGGGGGTGTTCCCGTCGGCGCCGCTGCTCGCACCGTCGCCATCTCGCCCGCTCCCGCTGCCGCGACTCAGCTGCTCCCGCGACGCCGGACCGCCATTCCGAACCTCCACCCGCGAGCCCGCGTCGATCCGAAGCCCCCTGCTCTGCCGCGCTCCGCCTGCAATCGGTGAACCAACGCCACGGATCCAGCGACCTCATGACCCGGGGTTGCTCTCCGCTCTGCTCGTGACCAACGCCAGGAAATCTGAACCTCCTGCTCCGCCCGCGACGTTGCTCGTCGATCTCGCCGTGCCGCCCGCGACGCTCCCTGCTGCCTCGCCGCCCCGACGCCGTGCTTTAGCCCGTGATCGGAGTCCCTCGTCCGCGACACCCGCACCCAGACCCGCGAGTCCCCCACGCCGGTCTCCGCCGTTCCTCTTGTTGCCGGAGCTCTTCCGCCACCGGTTTGCCCTCGCCGGAACCCTAGCCGACGAGCTCTCCCTCGCCGGAACCCTTCGCCGGAGTCCCTAACCGGTGGTCAAGATTTTCTTTTATTAAAAAAGAAAAAAAAAATCAAATTAGGTAGATTTACTTTACTTTATTAGGCAAGTTTAGTATTTGTTTATATGTTGTTTTCTTTGGTTGGAATATCTATCTATGCATAATTGGAAATCCCAATATATCATCTGATTCGCAACCGCGCCAGGGTTTTTTATTTCATCTATAAGGCTTTAGATGAAATAATTAATCAAGTGGGAGTAAAATTGATAATTTGATCTTTAAGGCTTAAGATCAATTTATCGATTTTATTAGCGAAATATTATCTCTTGATCCGAATAATGTGCGATTTTTGATGATTTTGAATGAATTATCTCGTTTTAATTGCCTTGTTTATCTCGAGATATATTTGAGTTAGAATATTGCATGTTTTAGGGTTTACGTGTTTAGAATAGGAATTTTATTTCAAATTTAAGAAAAAATAATAAAAAAAATCCAAATTCAAATAAATCAATTTAGGTTGCTAGATTTTAATTGCATGTTTAATTATTGGGCAATTATTAATTTAAAAAAAAAGGAAAAAAAAGGAAAAAAAAGTCATTATGCATATGTCATATAGAATTAGGGCATTCTTTGCACGTCATTGCATGTTAAGATTGCATGTTATAGGTTTAGATAATTTCTCCTAAATAGATTGCATGCTTATTAGGAAAATAAAAATCATGTGCACGTCATATAGAATTAGTTTCATACTATGCACGCCATTTAGTGATTTTTGTTAGATGCATTTAATTAGAAATTGCCCGTCATTAGAATTAAGTCATTAGATTAATTTAGATTGCATATTTAAGTGTTGCATTCCTTTAATTTCGAATCTCATGGAAAATACAAAAAAATTATTTTAAATCCATCCCATGCTTCAGGATAGACTACATGATTATTTATGTCATATCACTTACGTCATTTAGTTAATATTGCATTGCATATTGCATGATTTTCATTTAAAAAGTGAAAAAAAATCAAATTAGATGCTTTCGTTGCTTTGAGGTAAGTCCTGCAATTTATTTTTTGCTTTACTTGAGTGTTAAATTGGTGGTTTGCGCACCTGCATGAACACCTCACATGTTAGGGAATAGATTTAAAATAAACCCAAGCTGCTTGCAAAAAACATTTTTTTAAAATAAAAAGAAAGGTACCGAAAGGGCGTTAGAGAATTCTAGCGTAACCAAGTCCCCGTACCCATAGTCTCTGGTTCGTAAGAGTAAAATAATTCTCCCGTTATTTTACTTGGGTTTCTAATCGACCCACCAAAAGTAGATTAGTGGTGACTCCTAATTAAATATCAATTGCATGTTAAAAAACTTGAACCTAAAGTCGCGAATTGGTATGGGCTTGGGAGAGCCTGAGTTAAGTCTAGGCTTAACAATCCATTAGCCAAACCCTAGGTGGTTCACACCCGAAAAATTGGTCGCGACACTATGAATAGTACATGTGATAATGTAGAGCAGTGTGGATTCAGTTGGACGTCCTTTATACTACCATCTATTATAGCTTTCAAATAGTCAAGAGTGATAATCTATCATAATTTCACCACATGACATCATTCAAAGCTATGATCCGATGGAAAACAGACAGGGACAAGTTCAAATGGTAGGCTGAGGTAAATACCTCAGTCGACCTCAGCCGCGAAGGGATGGATTTTCAAGCTAGAAGAGCCTTTAAAGAAAGAACTGTCAGAATGCTGCAGAATTCCTATCAATGGATCTAAATCATCCTTGAATGTTGCAAATATAGATCAAGTGAATAAAATAAAATAGTTGGAAGGAAGGAAAAGAAATCGGACACCGAATATACGTAATTTAGTCCCTCACAGTTCCTAGTGAAACCTCGTTTCTCAACCCTCAATTACACCGAACAACTTATATAGTGTTTAACCCCTCATAATTTCTGATGGAACCTCACCAAGAAATTACACAAATTCTACTCATGAGAATTTAATTTGGTTTCAATACTTAGCGTCTTCTCCAATCTCTCTAGGAAAAGAGCCGGGTGTAATAGAACAATACTCAACCCTCTTGGCCACTGAAAGACTTGGCGCCATCTCATCTCTCTGGCCACCAACGACTTGGCGCACCTTCAACCACAGTGAATCTTCTCCATTTATAACCAGGACAAACCTCCCATCATTTATTGCAGGAGCAATCTTTCCGAGAAGAAATCGCATGCTCTATTTGACTCACACGGCATGGAAGACAAATGTCTATATATATTTTAAGTGTGCAAAGAGTCCTTTCTATTGCTTTGTGCGGCTGTAGCAAAGAAGTCATCAGAGAATTCCATGCACAAGCTTTACTTTTCAACTCAACTTGGGGCCTCATAATTGTTCTTCTTTTTGTACTGTCAAATATTGCGTGCCTCTGCTTAGGAGAGTTGAACAAAACTTGCACGTTCTTCCTGCTTTCTTTGTCTCTTACGCATATAGAGAAATAAATGCAAAAAATCCAAGCGCAATCCTCTTCTTCGTATATCTATTTTTAGCGTTTGGCGCGCTTGCGGAAGGGGCATCTCATCTTGAACTCATACGGGCATACATCCACACTTTAGCTTGGACTATGTTAATGGGCTTAAACTTGAGATATATTTTAACATTAAAGATTAAGACCAAATCATCAGTAATGCCCAAATGATTCGCATGGTTATACTTCATTGGTTTAAAAGAAACCGATCATTGTCCATTGGCTTTCCGTAAACTGACATATCTTTTGCCCCCTTTCCACACATACCAAATCATTTTAAGCCAATTTGCTATTTGCCTTCTTCTACCTAAGTACGTGGTGTATCAATGCGATGTGCTAGTAATGTGTTATAAGCCACTTGATAGGGAATACGATAATAAAATACTGTCGGGTTTGTTTAATTTTGCAAAACGAGAGTCCTGGAATCAACACTTACCAAATTTTGTAATTGCATGCATCTCTCTTTTAGATAGCCTTTATTATAATTGGTATTATTAGATAAGGTACGGCACATAAGATGTCTAGCATCGGGAAAAATGAAAATTGAACTCTTCCTCCTTTTTCAGCCGACCGATGTCACTGTGGGCCTTTCAAATCTCCGGCCCGACCCAAGAAATGAGGCCGCAATCGAATCCGGTCGATTAATGGGATTCACGTGAGACCCGACTCGGCCCAATCAGGCCTCCTCGGGGGGATACTGGAACAAGCGGAACGAAGGGTTGACGACGCTGAAGCCGCCGTCGATGAACAGGTTGTGGCCGCTGACATACCTTGCCTCGTCGCTCGCCAGGAACAGGGCGGCGTTTGCCACGTCCTCCGCCTTCAGCGTCACCCCCTTTAGGTTTGCCACCGCGCCCATCGCCGCCTCCAGCTCCGCGGGGCCCACACCGACGAACTCGGTCGCCAGCGGCGTTACGCAGGCATAGGGCGACAGGCAGTTCACCCGGATTCCGAACTGCCCCAGCTCCACGGCGGCGTTCCTCGTCAGCCCCAGCACCGCGTGCTTCGCGCACGTGTAGGCGTGAGAGGCCGCGCCGCCGAGGCCGGAGCTGATGCTGGCGGTGTTGATGATGCACCCGCGCCGTGCCGGGATCATGGCCTGCGCCGCATGCTTCACCCCGAGGAAGACGCCGGTTACGTTCACAGCGAGGACGCGCTCGAAGTCGGCCTTGTCGTTGTCGATGATGCGGGTCTTGTTCAGGCCGCCGATCCCGGCGTTGTTGAACATGATGTCGAGCTTGCCAAAGGTGGAGACAGCCTCGGCGACGGCGGCCTTGGTTTGGGACTCGTCGGTGACATTGCAGTGGACAAAGGAGGCGGTGTCCCGGCCAAGGGAGTCGCAGACGGAGTGGCCGAGGGAGTCGTTGACATCGGCAATGACGACTTTGGCACCGTGGTGGTTAAAGACTCTGGCTGTGATCTCGCCGATCCCGCTCGCTCCTCCGGTGATTAGCGCGACCTTGCCCTCTAGCCTGTGAAATTTGAGAAAATGCATCGAAATTGATACTTGTTTAGTACCTAAATCCATGGAGAGATACACATGTTAAATATTTTCGTTTTTCACTCAAAGTGGAATTATCAAATAAAAGTGGCAAAATCTCATTAAATTCGAATCCTTTATCATCACATAATTCGATGAAAATTCAAAGAAATCTATGACGTGCTTTGCGGAGCTTGAGCATGATAAATTAGCGAAGCATGAGGATGATTAATTCAATTACCAGAAAGAAGAAAACCCACAAAAAAAAAAAAAACCCTTAAAAACAGAACCAGAAAAGGAGATTAAAAAGGAAAAATAATGAAGGAATCACTCACCTTTTAGTGGCTGCGGAGATAAATGAAGAGCCCGCCATTGTTGCACGGAAAGTGTAGAAGAAGACTGTTGCTGCTGATGTTGTTGTTGTTGCTGCATATGGTAATCTCAGGATGAAGAGAGCTAAGCTAGCATGGAGTTTATTATATAGGACAATTAAGCACCTGATTCACCATTAAAAAAAAAAAAAAAAGTTCCGCTTGAAAAATATTAGACTTTTCCGAGCTCTCCGAGGGTTCCCTTCATGGGACTGACTGATTGGAAACTTTTCGCGAGTCTGTACATCCGGGCGATTTCATTTGTACCGTGATTAAGATACAACACACCTCGTTATCAAGCGATGTAGTCGAAAATCCATTCTAATCACGATGAGTCAGTGAATTAATTAAAGAAATGAGAGAAAATTACGTAATGAATTAATAAATAATGCTGAAAGGACGGCAATATTCCGAATATGTGGACGGCAATATTCCGAATATGTGGACAGCAATATTCCGAATATATCATATGATGACACGGAGAAAAAGACGTAAAATAGTAAACGGTGAAAGACCTTGACACCTCCATCGGGTCTGTTACTCAAAAATAGAAATTCCCGTGAGGTACCATGCTCATGTCACGTGGTGGCATGTTAACTTCACTCAATTTGTCTCCTAAAAAAAAAGGAAAGCCTATGTCGTAACGAAGAGCCGCTGCTTACGACGAATTCGTAGGCTAGCCCGATCAAGAACAGAAGGCATCTTCTTCTTCCCCGATTGGAATAGATCCCTCCATCTCTACCTCATCAACGGGCTCCATTATTTCTATGCATTGATGCGACTTCAGGGCGACACAACTTTGATCGAAATAAGAGTAAAATAAGGTATGCCCACCTATCTTCGCCCGTGCTCATCCTCAAATGTCCAAAAGGCATATCTCCCCGCGATCGGTGTCTTGAATACGTTAAGTATGTAAAGCGAAGAATATTCGATTTCTAATTATTTAGGTTTGATTTCGACACATTTAATTTAGAATTTGAAAGCTTCTTGAGTCATTAAATATCTCTAGCGAGTACCCTTTTCGGCTTATTGCACTCCTTAAATGTTATCAATTAATAATGACTCTCTCGGAATTAGTATTTTAGCACTGCTCATCGTTGACAACACGCAAGTTGGATGATTTTAAGTGTGACATTTGGATTTTCGCTCGACAATATAGTGAGCTCCAGATGTGTAATGGCCCACGCCATATTAATGAGTTTTTTTAAATATTCGTCATATAAAATCCAAAAATTCTGAAATTAAATTATGTTTTAGAACAGTCAATAAGGGACAACTTTTGTGAAGAATGTCCCGTGAAATTTGCACCACATTTTTTTTTTGACATAAATTTGCACCACATAAGTTGGTACAAAATTAGCAAACTTTAGGGTCGGGCTAGAACCGAACCTGTCCTCATCATAGTCACAATTTTCCTTCAAAGTTTCTGCCATTCCAGCCCTTGTACGTGCCAAATATCAACCATCCCTGCCTCTATGACCTAACCACGGACATATGATCAATATAAGATAGAACGGAGAATATCCACTTGTCTCGGGTCCTCGTGTACGGCAGTCGCGACTTGGTGAGACGAAGAGGGCTGACGGCGGCGATGCGGCACTGACTCGAAAGGCAAAAAAATTTCCCGGCGGGCTTGCTGAGATGGGACGCTCGCTGCTGGTTTTTGACCTTCGGTGGTTGAAGGCTGGATGAAAAGTTGCTGTGGCGTGGACTTTCTATCTTCCTTTTGTGGCGGCGGCTACAAAGGGAATTGAAGAAGAGTGGCAAAGCTAACGCGGTGGGACGGTGGCGTCCCTCCCTCTCTCTCTCTCTCTTTCTCCTTTTTCTTCAGTCAACACTGCCTCAGTTTGGACAGCCTTTGTTTTTTTTTTTTTTTTGGCAGATTGGACAGCCTTTGTTTACTCCATTTCCTTATCCCATGCCAGCTGGAAAGGCGGGCTTGCTCGTGGAAATTGCCAAGTGAGGAGAGAGGTAAAAAAATCTTCATATGATGGAGGTATTTCAAGGATTTTTGGTGGGGTGGACAGCTGGTCAAGCTTTGCGGTGGACCTGGCAGTGATGAGCAGCGGGGAGGAGGGAGAAGCCACTAATGAAGGGGCGGCTTTCTGTCTTACGTCGCTCTTGATCTTCATGCCACGATGAAGGATTCGGTGGGCTTGCTGACCACTTGAGCTGGTCGTCGAGCAGTCCTCGCGAGTGCTGCATGTAATGTTGACCGAAGAACGGCGAGACGTCGCGCCATTAAAACGGACATTGAAGTTGTAGACGATGAGTAGTGACGATGGTTCCGGCGATGTAGACGCATTTTCGAATAAGATGAAATTAGTGTTGCTCGATGATGACTTGACGCTATGCAAGTGGCGTAGTCCGACAATGAGCTCTCATTAACGTGGCGTGCATCATTACGCATTTTGGACTTGTTATTTTGTCAAGTAAAAATTCAAATGTCATTTTAAGATTGTGCACCATCATGTTTTATTGAAATCCCGTAACGACGACACGCGACGGACATTGAACGATCAGCCCGGCATTTTGTAAAAATTTCGATGACAAGAATAATGAATTCGGGATTCGTTAGGATGGGTTTATCAAATTTAGGGAGGATAAGATTTTTGGATTTTTATAAAAAAAATAGTTCTGCTGGCCAAATGAATGAAAAAATAGCAAGGACGTTACCAAATAAATAAGAAAATATTGCAGGAGGTTGAGATTCTGAAAAGGAACTCTTATCAAGATCTTGGAGTGGCGCTTGAGCAGGACAAGAGAGAGGGCCCAAGGAATCATTCAACTTCAAGTGGAAGGAATCATTTCTTATTAAAGCCAATGCCGCGGAAAACACACCAGGACAAACATGACATCTCTTGATGTGAAGAGCCAATTTCTTTGAATCCGACTGCACAAGCAGCGCCATTATTCCTGTTGAGATGCGTGCATGATTTATGTTAGAAAATTCCACATCAAATAATTTGTGTCGAATCCCGTAATTAATATATGTTAGTTGACCATAACTCATACTTTATTATTAAGTGAAGGTTAGTCCAAATACATACAGTGATGCGCTCAATTAAAGATTCTCATAAAATAAAACTGGAGCTGATCTCCGATTTGGTGGCCATTCTCAACGTTATCTATCAGAGTGAATATCTATTGGAGTTTCACCCATAACATAATTCGAACTTATGATGATAAAAAGACAAAGGACGAATCTATTGAGCCACGCTTGATAGTTAAATAAAATAACGGGATTATTAGAAGTTGAGTCCAATTTTAGTCCTCCAGGTATCGTTGAATATTGGATTAGAACACCTAACATTTTTATTATGCAATCACCTCATCTAACTTTCCCCATTTGTATAATCAACTTCTTCTATCAATCCACCTTAGAAGTACTATCAAATTGCAGACTTGGCATTGCTAAAATGACCCGAGATAAACATCTGGTGCCGATGGGGCACGACATTAGTGTCATACCAGCAAACACAAGTAAGAGAAAAAGAAAAAATGAAAGCTCTACAGAAGATGACCACTTAAGCCGATCTATAACATTCAACAACGACTGACGCACCTTATTCTTTTACTTTCTTCTACCTCAGTACCTGACATAACTGTGTATGCAACTAAGTACTGATGCGCAGTGCTAGAAATGTACTTACCATAAGCCCCTCCTAGGTAATATGGTAACAACACATGGTCGTGTTTATTTAGTTCTTCAGAAGCCAAGTCCCAAAAGTGAGAGTCGCTAATTTTGCTTAGTTTGAATATTACGCATGATTCTTCGGGTAAAAGATGTTGATACTCGGTTGGGTATGCACCAAAATTAGATAATGTGCATTATATTCATGTTCATGCTCATGCTCGGATTGTCGAGGCACCTTGCTCTTCCTCAATTGAAATGGATCCCTCCTCCATCTCTATCTCTTTAACGGGCTCCATTACTTCTATGCATCGGACCAACTTATCTGGGGTGATTATAATTTTAATCAAGCAATATTAATTAAATTAAACTCCAGGGACCACTTATTTGTCATCCAAAATATACAAGTACTTTATTTATACTATGGACATGCCACGTGATATATAAAATTACCAAAACAGCCCACTTCCAAATTAATTACACTATTAGGACCAACTGTGCATAGACAAGGTGTGTTTGGTAACTGGCCAAACATGGTCTAATCTATTCTTTTATTCGTTGGAATAAAAAAGGAATAAAAACTATTTGGTAACTTTTCTTGTTTCTGGGATTAGATTTGAAACAGAATCAAAAAATAGAAAAAATTTACTTCTTTATTCTCCGAAGCAACTTCAGAATCAAGTCTATTTTCTTTTTCTTTTTTTCTCTTTTCTTTTTTCCTTTTCTTCTTCTCCTTCTCCCTTTGGCCAATCAACCAAATGAGGGTCAACAACCTCATCGGAGTGTCGCCGGCCAAAGGAAGAAGAGAAGAAAGAGAAGAAGAGAAGGAAAAAAGAGAAAAACATAATAAAATAATCAATTTTTTTTTATAAAAAAAAATCCTACTTTGCAAAAGAATTTGAGGTTTTATCAAACACATTTCTATCTTGAGAATAAAATTTTTGATCAATTACCAAACGCCTTCATATACTCAGAAACTCGTCCAAAGAATAGGATAAAAACAAATAGGCCCTTCGATACATTGCCTATATTAAGAAATTCTCTCTCAAAATAACTCAATTGCCTATAAAAATAAGGTTCCTCATGTTGTGAACAACTCCCAGAACTTTCAATTTTTGTAGATTTGTCCCTCAACTTGGTGAAATTACAAATTTGCCCCTAAAGCTTCTAAACTTAGGGGTGCTCGGGTCCAAGGTGGGTAGGGTCAAGACCTAGACCCTGTACCCGACCCCGTTATAACCAGTTCCCCTTTTTTGTACATATACCCAACCCTATTTGTATTGACCTTGTACCCGACCCATCCTGAAAATTATCAAAAAAGTCATAAATCTATTATACGATGAGTAATTCAATCCTAAAATTTTTAGTTGTGTCAATTTAATCATAACTCTTTTGACAATTTGTCAACACAATCATTCTAGCAATTTTAACTGAAAATTGAAGATGTAGATGCCGGTTGTCATATGTAACATGGTCAACAAACGATTGGTGCTAACATGAACAATTTTTGTATTTTTTTTTTTTTTAATTTTGACCAACGAGGGTGATAATCGGCCACAGGTGATGGGTGGCTAGCAAGGGCAACGGTCACCCAATTGAGGGTCATCAATTCTCGCCCTCACTAGAGCTGGCAAGAGTAATGGTTGCCCAAATAGACATCACTGGATTTGGGTGAGGTTGTTGCGACCTTCATTGGCCACTCCTTGTGCAGGCTTACTTGTGGCTGCCCAGGGTGACCCTCTTTTATGTCTGGTGAGTGTGTGGCTAACTATAAAAAGAAAAGAAAAAGAAAAAATGTAAAACGTATTAAAAATTTGTAAAAATTATTCATATCTGTGCCTATAGGATGATGAGCGATAACGTTAGAGATTTTCCAGCCAAAATTGGCTTAAGGGACTATATTAATAAATCATTAAAAATGTGTAAGACTGAATTGACCCTTTGAATAATAGGTTTAGAACTTGTTTTTGGTAATTTTTGGTAATTTGTCAAGCATTTAAGGAAATATTTCAATTTCTAATTATTTTGATTCGCTTTTTAAGGCGTGTAATTGACATTTTGAAAGCTGTTCCTTCTCTTTTTTTATCATCAAGCATGTCTGGTGAGCTCTTTTATAGCATTCCTTACACATTAACAAGTATAATGACCTCCCCCATTGGTGTTCTAGGGCTGCTCATCTCTGTCAAATGTGCAACGTTGACAACTTCTGCTTCGGTCTCAAAGCCTTCGATCCATGGCTACTGTCGGAGCACCTACTCGACCAGGTGATTGAACGGTCCTTGCGCAAGCACGGCAGGGTCACCAGAACCAACCCCAACCACCCCCCCCCCCCCCAAAAAAAAAAAAAGAAAAAAAAATCAGTGGAACTTATTTGGCATGACATGTTCATTTGCATCTCGTCAGCCATTAGTGATTAGATGATGTTATCAAAGATTAATGAAAGGACTAGATTGATAGATCAAAGAAGAGAAAGATAACTAGACATGCAACAAAGGAGTTAAAAATAGCAGACGGCACAAATCATGAAATTTTATAAACTACAAATATACTCTATCCCTGTACATTTCTAATGCATTCTCTATGGAGACACATCTTTATGCTCCTTGATGTATCCCCTTCTTCGCTGTAACAAGCACTAAGACAGCTTCTGCTCATGTGGTCTGCCGTATCTTCTCTTTCGGCATTTCTTGGGGGGAGGTCGACTTTTCTCTTTTTGACTTTTTTCCCCCTACAGAAGCCTCTAAATGGTTTCATCTGGACCCAAAATCCTCTCGTATTACGTCAGCTAATTGCAGCATCTCCCTTTCCTTCTCCATTTGTTCACGTATATACGAAGATTCCCTTCTCCCCTCATCTTTCTCTTATCGCTCTCGAGTTCACGGACTACCATTAGAAGAGAACCCTTTGACTCTGCTAGCTCTCCTCCCAGTTTCTTGTTCAAGCTCTCGATTTGTGTCCTCAGTTTCCGTACCACTTCGAGTTATCCCGCTGCAACAGACACTATAGCATGCCTCAACCACTTTATTGGATGGTTTATTCCACCTTGTTCTGAGCGTTGCTCCCGGATAAGTTCATTAATCATCAAATGAGCCCCGTCTAGTTCAGCATGCAAAGCTGACACGATGGATATGCTTGATGGTGGTTAAACTCCAGGGCTCCACATGGGATACATAATCTTCAGCAGTTCTTTTGATGTGGTTAAAGCATAACTAACGTCCTTAAAACGAGTCCTTACTCCTACAATCTGACCATGAGGTGTCTGGGCTTGAGATTTGTTTTCTGTCTGCACTTTCAAAGAAGGGATCTTTGCCTTACAGTCTTCAGACATGACATCCATCAAACTCATAATCAAATATGTAACAGGTTAATTTAAGTATGGGAAATTTAAAGTACATTGCTTATTCAGAATGACTAAGATTATTTATTTATTTGGGGGGGGGGGGGGGGGGGGGGGGGGGTGTTGTTGTTGGGGGGTGATTAAGGATGGAGATAGTCCTATTGAAAGAGTGTAGCCATTTTGCTCTTGTCACCCTAAGCTTTGGGGAAAAGGACGGCAATCTTCTCCTGTGACTGCCTCTTTCAGATTGATCCATCACCTGAAAATAGGAAAATGCATTAGTTGAAATTGAAGTTCAGCTGGATTGACTTTGCCAGGAATGGGGAGTCAATTATAATACGAGCACTGGAATAGGAGAACCCTCACTTCATTTCTCCTTTCCACCATCATGTTAATGCACAGTCCTCTGAGAAAATTTAATATCATGATACATATCAAAAATAGACTGACAAATACATGTTAAAAATTGGACAGACAAATAGATAACAGACATACGTTCAAGACCTAATCTTGGATGTAAACATGCACAAAGCAATAAGTTGAACTAGTGAGACTAAGGTTTCATGATAAAACAAAGTAACCACAAATCAAATATATCCGTGTCAAGCTTGTAATGAGGGACATGGTCTTGCACGTGAGGATAATGAAATTATCGTGATGCTAGCAAAAGCAGCCCTGAACTAGTTGCTGCAGTACTTTTTGACACACACTGAGGTGTAGCGATCAATGAAAACGAGCAACTTAATCTCAACTTTAGCAATAAATACCACTTGTCTATATTATGAGACTCTTGTTCCAAGAAAAGCCAGAGACCAGCACACAACAAAGATCGAGACAAAGTTTCAGACTACATCTCTTTGTTAGCAAAATAATGTATCCACATGAAAATTTCTAATTCACCTCTGAAAAAAGATTGTGAGATGGATTGGATGAATGTGGAGGGCAAGAACCTTATCACACAGAGCTGACAATCCTCTCTCTCTCACTTCCCTCCTTCTTCAACCTTCTTTCTTCTGATCCCTCCTTCACTCTTGGCGATGGCATCTCATTCACTTCTCAAAGAGTAGCAGCCAGCTGCCCTGCTGAAACTGGCTTTCCCTTATCCACTTTGAGAAGGTGAGTACTTACAGGACTCAACAGTCCAGTGTGCCAATTATGGGTATCGTGAGCTCAATAGACTCTCAGTGGGAATCACAGTGGCCAACCCACCCCTTTTACTAATTAAATTGGCACTCTTGAGTCAATCATCGTGACTATGGATGCTGAGTATGATGAGACCAGGGAAGACCCACATTTTCTAATTTTAGCAGGGATCAAAAGAATCCATTGCTCAATTACTCAGCATGTAGTTGCCTTGATTTAGATCTGGCAAATCTAAAAGTACCAACAGTGAGAAAGAAAATGTGATAAAAATTAATTAATTTAGACTTCCTCAACTTTTTCTTGAAGAAAAATTCAAGAACACGGTAGTGGCAAACATTCAGCAGCTAAAAAAAAAAGAGAGTTGCTACTGAGATGTTGAACAGAGATGGCTTTCAAAAGAATCAAGTAAGCATTAGTAGTTTCCCAACTGTATGACTGTCACTTCCCTGCAAACCAAAGTGGTTTTGGGCATCAAATCAGGAAGAATACTGAACTAACACAGCTAAGCTCACTTTCTCCAATATGAGTTAACACCTAGATCCTAACTCCACCGTGCAGTTCTACTCAAATCCCAAATGCCACCCAAACTTGTCTCAATGCATGCAATCCCATGGCACCAAATTCTAGAAGGCATGACATGCTTAAGTGATGTGATGGTGAAAATGGATACTAAGAAATCCAGCTGCAGCCAGGGACTTTTGTGACTCCCCTCTCCTTCATTTGATTCCGGAGAAGAGAGACATCCGCCCACCGATCCGCAGCGGCATATATGTTGGACAGAAGCACATAGTTTCCACCGTTTTGGGGCTCAAGCTCAAAAAGCCTCCGAGCAACCATCTCCCCTAACTCAAGGTCACCATGCAACTTACTGGCCCCAAGAAGTGCACCCCATGCACAAGCATTAGGCTCCATGGGCATTGTGTTCAACAACTCGTAAGCTGCATTTAGCCGTCCTGACCGACTAAGGAGGTCGACCATGATTGAAAAATGATCAGGGGAGGGGACTATGGAGTATTCATTTTTCATCATCTCAAAGAATTGCAAACCCTCTTCTACGAGTGCAGCACGGCTACAAGCAGTTAAAATAACCGTGAAGGCCACCTCATCAGGATTAATTCCTTCCTGGAGCATCCTAGTGAAGAGGTTCACTGCCAAAACCCCACATCCATGCATCGATAGCCCCTGTATCATGGAACAGTAGGAAATGATGTCTCGTTTAGGCAATATTTTGAACAATTCTGTAGCTCTCTCAATGTTCCCACATTTTGCATTCATGTCTATTAGAGCTGCAACAACATGAGCTGTCTTGAGAGCAATTGAACTCTCGCTTAAATAAGAATCGGCCCACTTGGCTAACTTCCCACAACCTACTTGGGAACAAGCCGACATCAGGCCAACCAACGTGAACTCATCAGGCTTGATATTCTTTGACACCATCTCAACAAAAACCTTCACAGCTTCATTCGGAAGACCATTTTGTGCATATCCTGATATCATCGACGACCAAGCGAACATATCCTTCACAGGCGCTTGCTCAAACAGAGCCCTTGCCGACGCCATATCACCAGCCTTTGCATACCCATCAATCATCGCAGTGAAAGAAACCACATTCCTCTCAGGCATTTCCTCAAAAAGTTCCCTAGCACTCTTCATGTCACCCGCTCTCGCAAGCCCAGTGATCATCGCATTCCACGACTTCACATTTCTCAGAGGCATTTCCCGAAAAAGTCTCCTCGCCTCGCCCAAATCCCCAGCGCCGACGTAACCGACAACCATCGCCGTCCAAGAAACCACACTCCGGTGGGGCATAGCATCGAACACCTTCCGGGCGCACTCGATCTGGCCGCACTTGCCGTACAAATCAACCAAGCTCGTGCCCACGAACACATCCTCGTCGAGACCACTCCTCACGACACCCCCATGAACCGCCCTCCCTTCCCTCACCCTCGACTGGCCGGCGCAAGATTTCAAGACCAAAGGGTACGTGAACTTGTCGGGCGCGGCGCCGGCCCTCCTCATGCGGGCGAAGACCGAGAGGGTGTCGACCCAGGAGGCCCTCTGGCAGTACCCTTTGAGGAGGGAGTTCCAGAGGACGGGGATTGGGCGGAGGACGCAGCTGAAAAAGCGGGAGCAGTAGGAGAGGGAGGCGAGGGAGTAGGCGAGGCAGATGAAGTGGGAGGCGACGAACTGGTCCTGCTCCAGCCCTTTGACGATGATCTGGGCGTGCAGCTGGTGGAGGTGGGCGGCGTTCTTGCAGGATCTGAGGAGGGTGACGATGGACGGCAGCTTGTCGGAGACGGGGACGCGGGTCAGTGAAGAATGGAGAGGCATGAGAATTGAGAAGGCATTGCGGTTTGCGGTTTGCAAAGCAATTTCTCGAGGAGGTTTTAGCCTTTCCCCCCCGAATAATATTGAATTCGAACGAGGGATAAGTTCTAAAACTTAAAAGGTTAATTATCATCCAAAAAATCTTCAATTTCATACACTTACGAGAGCTCTATTCCAAAATAATTTTTTGATAATAAGTAACTTAAAACTGAAATACCTATGATAAATTCATCATGCATTAAATTTTTTACCGTTAAATTGCTAAGATATATTACACACGATAATTGACAGATTTACTAGTTTAGAGTCTTTCATTATAAGTTTGTAGTTTTTCGTTATGTTAATCCAATTAACGGAAACTAATCAAAGATAAATTTATTATAAATATATCAGTTTGTGGGTTTTTTGTGATTAAAAAATTAATTTGAGATAAATTTGTTACATATATATTAATCTGGGATTTTTGTGATAAAAAAATTAGTTTCTGGTAAATTTATCGCATTTATATCAATTTGAAATTTTTCATGGTATTAACCAAAAACTTAATCCATGGCTTCAAGGATCACCAATGATTTGAGAAATGTTGTCACTTTTCTTGGCCAAAGAAAAATGTTGTGTTTACTAAGACTTGGTTATAAAATCCAAATACTAAATTATGTGACAAATTAATTTTGATTGTTTGAGTATAGTCCATTCATTTCAGTGACCGCTTGCAATTTGCCTTATATGTTAATATACAGACTTTTTATACCCAGTATTGCTCGTGATTTTTCAATTGCATTTGTAGAATTACTTTTGTGTCGGTAATGGATGTAATCGTATTTTTTAACAAGGATTACTTTTATTAGGTTCATTGTCAATGTAAAATATGTTTTGAATATTTATCATTGGGCATTCGAGACATGGAGTTAAAAGGGCAGATGCATATATGAGGTAATAGTTATACTTTTTATATCATACACGAATTATTAATTAAATACATTTCGAATTTTCGTATATATTTAAACATTACAAACTAGTTCAGTCGCCATCCCTGGCATTAATTATGCAATACGTATGGAAAAAGTTCTGCCATATTCAATGGATGTTTTTCAGATTTTCCCTGGGTCTTTGGCCACTCCATTGATAAACGCAATCCTTACGATGATCTCTTACGATGTGCATCACGAGATTTGGTTACGTTGTTAGCCATTGTCGATTAGCCATTGGTATCCGAACTTGATGATGGGTCCGCAGGTTTGTGAGGAATTTGTGGATAGGCTGCCCACTTGACCCGAGTCAAACCACATGGAGAACATTGTGCCCATCAGATCAGATCGAGATGTCCTCCAATCCATCATGACTGACATTGACAGTAGCCATTCAATGGTAAGTATGGCATCTCTCTTTCGTTCAGTCCATGGACTTAAGAGGGTCGGTCAATGCAACGGAAGTTTAGGCAGGCAACTGTGCAATTTGAGATTATGATATGGAAATGATTGGCAAGAAGATAGTTGACAACCGGGAGAGAATGAGGAAGCAGAGCAAGTTTGACAGATCGCACTGGGATAGCCAGTTCCTATGGATAAAAGTAGTATCATTTCTTGTGATTGTGCATCTCCACTCCAGCGTTAACGTAAGCTTCTCATGGCTGGCGTGTACTTCCAACCTCCCCTGTTTTTGGTAGGAGTGATTGGTTCTCGATCTAGTTCAGTTCCAAGATAGAATCGAAAACCGAACCGAACCATTGAAACCAGGGATTCAACCGATTGATCCTTGGACTATAAACCGAACCGAAACATCAGTCCGATCTAATTTAATGGAATTGATCACTTATGTTTTCCTATTACTTGGAATTTTTAATAAATAATAAAATATTAATCCAGTACAGTTCTCCTTTGAAATTGAGAATCTAACTGCCTAGACACCAGCTCTACTTTTAGGAACCGGGAACCAGATCGACACTTCCGAGAACTAGACCAAACTGATTAGTCCAATCCAGTCTAAACGATTTCCAATTCGACAATCCGTTTTGCAGACTCCTAATTTTTAGCTATCAGTACTCATGGCAAAGCTCTAATCACCAAGACTGGTTACCACAAATAACCATTGAAATGGACTCCCATCGTGCTGCTATGCAAGATAACGAAAAAGGTCGAGAAATGCAATCGTTACTAAAAGAATAAGAAGTTTGATAAGAAAGAATTGCGCCTGAGAAAAATAAGAAGCATAAAGGTAAAAAAACAGTCCGGATTTTCTAGTTGATAATAGTTAATCCTATACATAAGGAATTTCACTCAGTTACAAAACGAAAGCTCTCTACAGCGCAAAAACTCCTCGTACAAAATACTGCTAATGCTTCCTCACAGGGGAAAAACACACACACTGCTCATCTCATTGCAGCCGCAAGTAAGAAATCACTTCCGCCATGACAGCTCGGTGTCTCTGCTCTCTCATCTCATAGACCACTAATTGTTACTGAACCTTCATTCAGCATCCATAGCCACCGAGTCAAGTGGCTCTAGATGATTACGACAAATGTACAAGTCATGAATAATGAAATGCTCACCGCCTAGATTTTCTGACATTGTAAACGTCAGTTCGAGCCTCGGCGAGCCTTGACTTCCCCACACAGCCCGGCACCAGATCGGTTCTCTCTTGAGCAATGTTGTCCACATCGCTTGCAGGCTCTTGCCGTCGTCTTGTTGGAGTACCCAAAGCTCGCGGAGACCCAGTCGTCTTGTTGGAGTACCCATACAGCATTCGATCCCTCAGACCCTCTACCAGCTTGTATGCATGCATTTCATCTCCATAACCTTCCATCCGCAGCTTTTCCCAATCTAATTCGTTTCCGCCATTTTGAAACCTCTCTGTTTGAATGCCCCAGTCAACTCCATCGGATATACTCCTCTGCAGGGAAGTACTTCTCCTCGGTGCCCTTCCGGAGGTTGACCTCCTTGCTTTCATCTCCTCTTCAGCTGGTGGGGCTACGTGAGTGTGGGTCCACTTGTAGCTCTTGTTATGGGGGTTTACATCAAATTGCATAGAATAAAGTTCACTTTCAGCAGAGTCTTCTTTGCATTCGATCCCGTCTTCTACAGCTCCTCCATCGTCCTCTTTTTCTTCACTGTAACGAGCACCGACACAACTTCTACTCAAGTAGTCTGAGACGTCTACCTTATTGGCATGACTTGGGGGACGTCGACTTTTTTCTTTCGACTTTTTTGTTCCTAATGAAGCTTCAAGTTGATTCCTCAATTTATCAATGGCAGCATTTTTCTCCTCAATTTGATACCTAGCCTCAGAATGCTTCGTCTGGACCCTATCTTCTCGTATCACATCAGCTAATTGCAGTATCTCTCTTTCCTTCTCCATTTCTTCCTGAATTTTCAGAGTTTCCCTCCTCAAGGCTTCTGCCTCATCTTTCTCTTCACCAACAGTCCCAGCTAATTCATCACAGACTTGTTCAATTATCTCTCTCTCTCTCTTCTCGCTCTCAAGTTCCTGAACTGCCTCAAGCAGAGAAGCCTTTGACTCGGCTAGTTCTTTTCCAAGTTTCTTGTTTAAGCTCTCAATCCGTGCCCTCAGCTTCCTTTCTACTTCAAGTTCTCCAACAACAGACTCAATGGCAGCCTCAACCACTTTCCGCTCTTTGCTTCGCCATGCCGCCTTTTCTTCGGCAAAACACTTCATCAGATAATTTATTTCACTCTGTTCTGAGCGTTGTTCCTGGATAAGTTGATTAATCATCAAGCGAGCCCTCTCAAGTTCAGCATGCAAAGCTGACATGACAGACATGCTTGATGAGGGCCGATCTTCAGGGCCCCACATGCGATTTATAATCTTTAGCAGCTCTTTTGATGTGGTTAAGGCATTGCTAACGTCCTTCAGACGAGTCTTTACTCCTACAATCTGGCCATTAGGTGTCTGAGGTTGAGATTTGTTTTCCATCTGCACTTTGAATGAAGAGATCTTCATCTTACAGTCCTCAAATTTGACTGTTGTATTTATCAAAATCGTAATAAAAATGTAACAGACAGCTAATTTAAGTATGGACGGCCATATTGCTTATTCCAGATGACATGATATCAAGATATTGGAAAGGATCTGACAGGTTATCAATCAAATTAACATACCAGAAAGATAAATAATAAAAAAAATCTATGGAAAAATTTGATTAATCTTGATTGAAGGAGCTGAGAAAAAGGAAAGTGTTCTCTTTTGTAAGGATGAAGATAGTCCTAAATTAATTTACCTCCATTAAACTGCCATTGCTAATAGAACCAAGAGCGCCACCATTTTGCTCTGTCACCCTAAGTCTTTGGGAAAAGGATGATGATCTTCTCCTGTGACTGCCTGTTCCAGATCGATCCATCCTCTGCAAAAATAGGAAGATGCATTAGCTGAAATCGAAGTTCAGCTGTATTGGCTTTGCCAGAAATGGGAACTAGGGAAACTCTAGTGTGTGCAAATATAGGAGACTCCTGACCCAGTTTCTCCTTTACACAATCGCACTAATGCACAACATATCCAAGAATAGAGAGACTGATAGATAATAAACATAATATCACAAGTATGTGTAAGAATAGAGAGACTGATAGATAATAAACATAATTAACTTCTAAAACTTACCATGCTTGCAGTTAAGCGTAAACTAGTTAAGTCAATCAGCCAATAAGGCTAACCTTTCACAACCCAAAGTAACCACAAGTCACTACTCTGCCAACATACACACTCAAACCGATTTAAAAGGCACATACTTTTCTCTATCTGTAAATTGAAGATGACATAAAGCACTGAATGGACAAGTGCTATTTGGATCTATTATCAACTTTAGGAATAAAAGCCAAAAGTTATATCACAAGAGACTCTTCATCCATGGAAAACCAGGCAATAGCACAACAACTACGATGAAGAACAAAGTTTCCTACTTGATCTAATTTTTGGCTAGATAAGGTATCCACTCGGAATTTCTGATTACCTCTGAAACAGGACTGTGAGACGGATCGGACAAATGTGGAGGAAGAGAACCTGAACGCACTGAACTGGCAATCCTCTCTCTCCCTCTCCCCTCCTTCTTCAACCTTCTTCCTTCCAATCCCTCCTTCACTCTTGGTGACGGCATCTCATTCATTTCCCAGAGAGTAGCAGCCAGCTTCCTCGCCGAAACCGGCTCCTGAAGCTTCCCTCTTGTACTTCGAGAGGGCGAGAACTGAGGGGACTCCATGGTCCGCTGAGCCAACGACGGGGATCGGGAACTCATCAGCCTCCACGCGGGCATCGGAGTGGTAGAGCCGCCCCTTTTACCAATTAAAATTGCTCTCTTGAATCTGTAATGCTGGACTATAGACGACGAGGATGATCCAGCCGGCGAAGACCCGCGTTTTCTAATTTTAGCAGGGATTAAAGTATCCATGGCTCGATCACTTCTTGGCATTGTACGTACTGGGTTTGACTTAGATCTGGCAAATCCAAAAGCACCAATATTTGAGCAAGACAGCGTGAACCCCAAAAGGAAAAGAAATCTAATCCAAAGCTCGACAAGCTATGCCAACATCCAAGAACAGGGTAGCGGGCCAACACTCAACAGCAAAACGAAAAGCAGAGAAGCCACGGAGATGAACCCAGAAACGATTTGCACAGAGATGGGTTTCAAAAAAGGAAACACTTTTCTCTTCTTTCTTTCTTCTTCACTCCATCTTGAAGACTAACGCGAGAGCACAAGAACTAATGCTCTCAAATTCATTCCGCATTTCCTCGGCTTCTCAGCAACAAAAACCTAGTTCCCCTCCCGCAAAATCAACCAAATCTCCAACGAAAGAGTGCAAAGAAACACAGAAACTCAAAGCTACGGACAAAAAAATACGAAATTTATCCACAGGAACAACCAAGTCGTCATCTTTTTTTCTCCCTGTACTTCCACTACAAGCAAAAGCACCAGCAACAAAATGCGAGCGAGATCTGCGGCTTCAAGATCGCACCTTTTTCAGGTGCATGAGCGGCAAGATTAGCCCTGGGATGGTGGGCAAGGCAGCACTTGCGGACGAGCCCGGATCGGACGAGAGCCGCTGAGGCGGAGAGGCGAGCGCGATCGGGCAAAATGCGGAAAAGGGCGAGGAGGCTCCGACCCTTAAAGGGGTCGCGAGAATGTCGGGGAAGCTTTCTCGTGTTCCTCGAATGGCGTCTTCGTCTACGATTACGATGAGAGAGACGAAGAGGAGGAAGAGGGAGGGATGGGGAGGGACTTGACCAGTCCTAAAGCACTCATTCAGCATCACCAACCCAATTAGCAAACACCCAAAGCAAAAAAAAAAAGGAAACATCACCAACCAAAAGCCCGTGTGACATAAAAAAAGGCAGATACAAAGCCATTCGTATCTAAACCAAATCATCAAAATATGCATCACCAATTATAATTTTCGCACCGTGAAAAGTTTCAAATTGATATGCTCGTGTTATAATTATCTCACATTAATTTTTAGGTCACGAAAAGTTTTAAACCAATAGACTTATGCCAAATAAATTTTCATGTTACAAAAAAATGATAAATTTTAACGAAATCTTTCAAGCTTGAGAGAGATATGAAGGGGTATTAGCAGATCTTAACATATTTTTCAAATTAAGATTTCGGTTATTTTGAGAATTTTATGACATAAAAATTGAGTTTTTACTTGTTTGGGTTCTTCAATAATACAAAAAGCTTGGCATGGATCTGTAAGATTTTGTAATTTTTAATGATACGAGAATTACTTTGGGGTGAATGCAATGCAAATATGCTAATTTAGGATTTTTAGTGATGTTAGCCTGTCAAATTTATTTTCATTGTCATTTTATTATCACGGAACATATTATGAATTTCAAATTTATGACCCTTTTAAATTTATCTACAAGGTTAAAATACTGTCGGCTTTCTCCTTTAAACGAGAGACACGGCCTATCAACAAGTGATTCGGACCACTTATTTAAAGCATGAATGTATCCGAAGTATTGATTGCGTATGACTGCAGAAGAATTAGCGTGTTAAAAATTATAAAGTTAAAGTGACTCAGGCCAAGCAGGAATCATTCTGCTGAGTTCAAGTGCGGCGGAGCACACGAAAGGCACGGTGAGCTTGGTTTTCTCCTCGGCTGTGATTGGTCGGGGAAGAACCCGACGGCCTTATCCGGTTTGACCGGCTCGGCCCAGGGCCAATCGTTTCGCCACGGAGGATGTGGACTGAGTGGACGCGCGCATCACAGGAGTGGAGACAGCTAGCCGCCAGATCGGGATTTAAAAAAAAGAAATCGGGGATTAATTAAAAAATAATCATGATAATGATAATAATGGGCTGCGGTGGAGGACCGAGACACATAGGTTGCAATGGTTGCACATTCCTTTGCGTCCCTGGCTAATTTAAATTATCTAATTAAAAAAAGTCAAAGGTTTCCATGTGGAGGAATTTCGGCTTTGAATTTAGCTGGCAATAATAAAAGGAGGGGAATGTTTAGATCTTGTAATTATGATGTCATCCAATCATGTGGCATGGCATTAAATAGTCACCTTGCCGGGAAAATCCATAGTCCATTTTAGTGATTCACGAGATTGGTATGTAATTAGGGCCGTTGGGATCAAAAGGAGTAAAAAAATCAATGTACTTACTTACAGATATTTACGGGAAATTACCGAATGTAAAATTGCTAAGGGGATAATGAATTGAGGAAAACAATGATATAGAAGATAGTTACTTACTAATAGGGTTTTTAAATTTACGAATTGTGGAAGAATATTAAATCATGGTGATGAGTTACCATAAATTGGAAAATTATCATTTTGATAGAGTGGAGTATTGTGATTTTTCGTGGAAAGTTACGAGTGTCAAGATGTTCGAATTTACGAGACTTCAGGGTAAAGCACTACTTGTAAAGAATGGCTACCAACTTGTCGTTTATAGGGAGATTAAAATAATGGAAGATAATTATTAAGCTTAGCCACTGTCACTTATGACAATATGAGACTTTTAACTATTTTATTGGTTATTACTAAATGTTAGCATTTTCGGTTAACAAACTCTATAGACAAATAACTGTCCATATAGGTAAAAGACTATTTTATTTGTGCAAACAAGTTACTAATATTACAAGTAAGTTACGACTAATAAAGGTGAATTACTAGTAGGGGGAATTGTCCAATCAATTCTAAACATATTGTACAAATATCAATTCATAACTAAACTTTACAAATTTACCAATTTAATCTGAAACTTTTGTATGGAATTTTAATATATTTATTCTGATCAATTTTCATAAGAAATTGTCAATGTGGCAATGTGCCACATAGGACAACTAGTAATGAGTCGATGACTGAACAGTCGTGTCAGCAACTTTTAGCAAAATTTAAATGGAAAAACTACATTGAAATTATATGCAAAGGTTTATGATTAAATCGGCAAAATTAAAAAATTGAGGACTGAATTAATATTCACACAATAGATTTAGAATTGATTGAGTAATCTTTCCTCTAGCCGTAATTTTTTTAAAAATATATACAAATTGGAAATGAGGGCATTTTGAGCAGCTAGCTAATTTTCATTGAATGAGAAATAAACGTTGGTGCTTCCAAAGATGACTCCAGAAGAATGTGCGACTGCGATTATTTGAATCCCAATCAAAAGCTGTTCTACTTGGGCCTCAAAGCTTTTGAGCATTCAAGTGTAGATATCTTTATAGAGGGCAATCATTTTTGGCACCTCGATTTCATTCATTGGATTTACTTTCCTCTTTTGATTTTTGTTCCCCATACATTATATAAAAGTTCACCAACCAATGGCACCGCGAGCTTTTCCTGTCCAATCTCCATTCAACGAACGCGGCGATGACTCCGAGAATTGCATGACAAAAGTAACAAAATTGAATGGAGACATCTCCGACACATGCTTGCAATAAAGGGGCAAGGACCCTTTACCCTGCTCAACGCGGGTCGGGTTAGAGAGGCTCTCCAATCGACGAACGGGGCGATTACTCCAAGGGAGACTTTTCTATGCTGAAGGAAAGCATTATCCATGGCCCATCTTGAGAGGAATTTCAACAGACATTTATGATTACTAGGCAAGAATGACAGTGGTACATGGTTGGGAAATAGAAGGTGGAATCGGTCTGAGGTCCCCATGTCTTGTAAAATGGTTCTCCATTTATTGAGTTTTTTCAATTGAAGGGCTGTCCGGAAGTGGTGGTTGCTTGGGCACTTTTGGGACAATGATTGGAGGCTTAAAACTTCTAAGCCATTCTCTTCCCAAACTAAGCAATGCTCTTAGGGCATCCGGAGTAGTTAATGCACCAATTATATTACCTTATATATGTGGGAGAACAGGTATTCTAATAGTCCCACAATTCTTTATGTAAATGATATATGTGTGTGTGTTAAGAAAGCGGCAATGCTAGAATATCCTATATGGCATATGGTATATGAATCCAGTGTCAAAATACCCCGTATGGTATATCTTATGTGGAATTTTGGTTGTTAGAAAATACCATATAAATTAATATGATACAACCACCTTTTTTTGTGTGTGTGTGTGTGCAAATGCTATACATATGTGTGTGTGGGTATTAAGAAAGTCACAGTTCTAGAATATCAAGTATTCTAATATTATCTCTTTTATGTATGTAATTGCTATATGTACATAGTGATAATATAAGAATACCCGATATGGTATATGGTAAATAGTGGCAGTGTTTGAATACCTTATGGTTATGTTCGGCCATCTAAATTTCTAAATAAGATAGGATTAGATATGATAGGAAATGAAATTCAGGGGATTTGGTGATATTTTATACATGATTTGGTGATCGTAGTAATAAAGCTGGATATTCATATCGTATCATATATATATCGTTGGGTATAAATGACGTATCAATATAAATGAATTGCAAATTTTATAAATAGAGATGGTAAAAATTTCTCACAACACTCTTGTCTATTTTATTTTCATTTGCTTTTCTATTTTTTCCTCTCTTTTTTGATTAATTTCTTTTTATTTCTTTCTTCCTCTTCCATCGTTCTCTAACTAAATTTTATTAAATAGAAAACTATACTAATATACCTAAAATAACAAAAAACACCTAAAATATATAATAAATATATATTTATATATTGAATTTATATTATAAGATAAAATTAAATTTGAATATATAAGTAAAAATAAGATTAAATAAAAAAAACTAAATTGTTATTTTTTTGTTACTTTGAATTTATTATATTAGAATTCATTTATTGTTTATACTGAAACATCATTTTAAATTTGTTAATCTAAGAAGTTTAATTTACTTGAAAAAAATAATTTTCCTTTTACGAATACTAAAAATTCTATCCACCTTTATCCTCCCCCCCATAAGATAATTTTATTCGATCTATGTCCATATTATATATAATTTTATCCTGTTTTGAGCAGGCACCAAACACAAAACAGGATAAATCTTATCCTATCATGGATTTTATCCTGACTACCAAATTACCATATAGTATATGCCACATACCATATAAGGCATTCATATAAGGTATTCTAATGGTATGTAGTAGTATTAGAATACCTTATATTGTATGTCGTATATGGAATATTTTTTTAATACAACCAATGTATTTTTTATCAATGATACCTTATACGATATACCATATAGGGCATCCTTATTAGTGATATCTTATATAAATACCATATAGTCTACATTTGATCGTTTAGATTTCTAACTAGGATTGGACTAAATAAGAAATGATATGGATTATATTATATCGTATCCATTATTGGTGAATTATAGCAATAAAGTTAAATATATTCACATTAGATCATGTACGTTGTTTGGTATAAATAGCATATCAATGTAAATGAGCCTAAAAGTTGCACAAATGGATATAGTAAAAATCTCTCGACACTCTTGCATTCTTCATTTTTATATGCTTTTTTATTTTTATTTTTTCTTCTCTTTTATAATTATTATTTTTATTTCCTTTTCCCCTTCCATCGTTCTCTAACAAAATTTTATTAAATAGTAAATCGTAATAATATACCTAAAATATGTAATAAATATAAACATATTTTTATATCTATATATTGAATTTATATCACAGGATAGAATTAAATTTGAAGAAGATTAAACTAAAAAAACATAAATGTTGTTACTTTTTGTTATTTTGAATTTCTTATATTAGAATTCAAATATTATTTATATTGAAATATAATTTTAGTTTTATTAATTTAAGAATGTTGTTATTCAAGAAAAATAATTTCATATTATGGATATAAGATACCATATTAACTTTTATTTTACCTTTCTCCTGGGATACTTTTATCCCTATATCCCTTTTATATCCAATTTTATCTTGTCTTAAGTAAGCATTAGATGTAAGATATAATAAATTTTATCTTACCTTGAATTTTATCTTGATTACCAAACATAGCCATAGGGTATTTTAATCTTATACAATATACCATATAGGGTATTTTAATACACTGATAGTGTTAAAAATACCATATACGACATATCCTATAGGGTATTTGAATTCTACCAGTTTATTTTTATCAATGATAGTTAGAATACCCAATATGGTAACTTTTTTTTTTAAAAAAAATTATTATCAATGATAGTCCACCAAATAAGTGATCCCAATACCGACCAAAAATTAAAAAACTCATCCCAACATTTTAGGCGAGACCGATCTTCTTTGTCTCTCTCTAATCTTTCAATGCTCGTTCGCTGTCTCGCCATTTGGCAAGATCATCCCTCGCTTTCCTTCTCCTCTCATTCATCCAGAAAATTCTCAACCATCGCTCTCTAACGACCAGAGTGGCAACAATGGGCTCTACAAGACTAGGTACTTCACGCAAATCCTCGACCATTTCAGCTACCGTCCCGAGAGCTACCAGACGTTCCAGCAGAGGTACTTAATTAACTCCACCTTCTGGGGCGGCCCGCGGAGGAATGCCCCGATCTTTGTCTACACTGGGAACGAGGGTGACATCGAGTGGTTCGCCCCAAACACCGGTTTCATGTTTGAGACGGCACCCCACTTCAATGCCCTTCTTGTGTTTATTGGGGTATATTGCCAACTGATCCAAATACTCAAGCTGTAGTATCATATTTAAGCAATCAATGATAGGACTTTCGTCATTTTGCTTTGCTTTTGCGAAATACATTACAGAAAGATGTAGAGTTTATCATTCTTATTTGTCTCTGTGAAGCATCGGTATCATGGGAAATCGATGCTGTTCGGGGGCAAAAAAGAGGTGGCGTACAGCAACGCAAGCATGTTGGGCTATCTCTCCTCGACGCAGGCATTGGCGGACTACGCAACGCTGATAACCGATCTGAAGACGAACTTGACAGCTGAGCATTCGCCAGTGGTGGTTTTTGGAGGTTCTTACGGGGGAAGTATGCTGCTGTTCCCTCACATATGTTAATAACTATAAACAAATTACTGGCTTCTCACTCTTCAGATTAATTGTTGTGTTTGACTTTAGAATAGATTAACTATGTAGTTGGCTGTGTTATTACCAAAAAAAGAAAAACTATGTAGCTGGCTGTGCATGCTTTCTGGTTTTAAAAAGAAGACAACAATGGAGTAAAACTTACTCGGATGTTCACTGAAAATATCGCAGGGTTGGCAGCATGGTTTAGGCTAAAGTATCCGCACATTGCAACCGGCGCTTTGTCTTCTTCTGCTCCGGTCCTCGACTTTTTCAACGTCACCTCCCCTTACATCTTCAACGACATCATCACTCGAGACTTCAGGGTTCTCTCTCTCTCTCTCTCTGGGAATTTGTTATTTTGTTTTAGGTTGCTCTTGAATTACAAGGACTCAAGAGAGTTTGGAATTAGGGATAAGGTCAGCCCGATGACAAGAAAGGTCTTGCTCGGCCACGGACTGGAAGATGTATGAAGTAATTTGCATAAGTAAACAAATCCGAAGATGGTCCTAACCTGGACATTTTAGTCAAAATTTCATAAAATCCCTAGTATATTCCTCAGACAAAACTATAATTCATAAGCAAAATCTTGTTATTTAGAAAAAGTCTGGACCACTACATTTCCATTTACTAAATCTCCAGTCTTATCATGTAAATCTAAATTCTTTTTTTCGAAATAAATAAAATGATATTGTTCATTTTCTTCTTCTTGAGATATTGATTTTTCCACACACGGTATTCCCTGTGCCGGTACTTCAACTAATCCAAAACATCCAGTACGTTTAATTGTACATGGAATTTTATCAATCCCTTAATTTTATTGTTCTTGTGAACCACAACATGGTGTAACGTACTTATTTTACCTGCACCATCAATCCGAAGTTTGTGTTCTCGATACCAACCATGTAGATTTCACATGAGTTGTGACTATGCGAAAACCACACAAGTCTAAGAGTGCGATTGATGTGAATGTCCAGAGAGAGAGCAAGAATTGCTACAAAGTGATCAAGCGATCATGGCAGAAGATTGAAGATACAGCAAAACAACAAGGTGGACTCGAGATCCTGCGAAAATCATTCAGACTATGCAAGGAAGAGATGACTCAAACAAAATCAGCTTCTCATGGATTTGATTTATTTATGTTTTTTTTTTTTTTTTGGTGGGTTCTTTGTTTATGTAATGACCCCTTTGCAGGAACTTTAAGGATGCGGAATATCTCACAGGTTGGCTCGAAACTGCTCTCGTTTACGCGGCCATGACCGATTATCCAACTCCTTACAATTTCCTGACTCCCTTGCCTGCTTATCTGGTCAAACAGGTATAGCTTGCTCAACAAATAATAACTTATATTAGCAGTGTATTCCAAGCAATATCTTCAAGATCATACTTTATAGTATTGCAAGTCAAATTCAAATTCTTTGGGGGAACATAGATCTGATCTCAAAGGGAAAATAAAGTTACTTCTCGAATGAACCAATCTTGTTTTGAAGTAAGTAAACTTGGCTTTAAAAATGCAAGACTTCTTGTAACGTATGACCAATTTGTGAGGCAGATCTATCTTTGAGGATTGTATCGTTGCGTGTGTGATTGACCAAGTCAAATGAAGGATTAGCATACTTTTTTCCGGCACAAGACAACCTGGTCCCAAAACTTCATAAACGATTCCTGAGAATTTAATTAACTCGCTCCGTTGTGCCAATATTGAGGCGTGGCGGGGCCATTTTGAGAAATGCTTTTCTGTTAAATCTTCAAGATATAGTACTAACAGAGTCGCGGAATTGAACAACTCAATGGCTGGACAGACAATCGGACGCATGACTAATGTTTATGCTCTCTATTTTTTACTTTGTGTAGATGTGCAAGGCGATAGATGATCCGAGCAAAGGGGACGATGATTTTGCCAAATTGTATGGCGCAGCAAACATCTACTACAACTACAGCGGCGGCGTCTCATGCTTCGTTCTAATGGACGATTCCGATCCTCATGGCCTCAGCGGATGGGGATGGCAGGTACCCAACAACTTTTCACTCTCTCAAAAGAAAAGATTTCCTAAGCAATGCCTCTTAAGAATTACATGTTACATTGGATTCAACTTGAAACCTTATCAACCATTATCACATGAATAATGCTAGAGATGATAAGACTTATTTACTAAATGAATTTACTAAATTATGTGATAGAAAACTGTCAAGTGTTTAAAAAGGTATTCTGACTTAATCTAGCAAACCCATCCAGTAGATGAGCTTTAACATCTCCGACATTAATCCAATCCGGAGATAGTAGTTGCGATGAGGTGAAGGTCATAAGCTCTTTCTTTCTTTTTCTTTTTTCTTTTTTATTTTTTTTGTGAGGTCAATATAAGCTTTTTCTATTTGGTTGGTGGAGTAATGAAGAAGTTAGGGAGGACAATAATTAATAGTAATACTAGTTAGGGAGGACTATAATTAATAGTAATACTATTTACTGGTCATCTAGCATTGTATTTGAATATTTAATTATTAAATTACGCATTAATCCAACGTTTAAACTTTTAAAATAGTTGGCAGTAATTCCATAAAGTCCCACAAATTGTTCCTTCTTCTTTCTATGACTCTTGAGAAATGACTCGATATTCTTGAAAGAATTTTTCATGAGATTTCTGTGGCTTTTTGTCAAATTTGTAGCTTTGTATTCATGGAGTCCTCATCTGATCTTTCCAATATTTCTCATTGTAGTATCTATAACTAGGAAACTCACCCTTTGGCCTGGTAAAACTTTGCGATTGAATTAACTTGTGAACTCTCTTTCTTCTTTGGTGTTCATGCCCTCTTCTTTTACTTAAAAGTGGGCTAGCTTTCGCATCTGGAGGAGCCAATAAATACCCAAAAAAAAAAAAAAAATCGAATGGAGAGAACTCCAAGAGGAGCCTAAAATGTCTGGGCTTTCGTTCCCCAGTTCTGTTCCTTCCTTCGGATCCTAGACTGTCAATTTGCTTTGCTTTTTTTTTTTTTTCTTTTTCAAGAAATGGTTTTAATTTATTAACCCCAATTTTAATTAAGGGAATACATGCTACAGGCGTGCAATAGTTAAATAGGAAGTAAACAACAAAATGGCATCGGGTTGATCGAGTGCATTCACTTTTAATCTATTTGAATTATCTAAAACGATAGATCGTGTATACATAACTCACCAAATTTATGGATCACGATGTAATTGGATTCACATACCTAGTTGCCTCACTCTATCCAATCCACAAACTTGTATTTTTATATATGTATATAGAAGTTAAAGTTAAAGTTTGATGTGAAATCCCATGTTTCTTGAGGTGGGGAATTATGTGTATCTTATCAAGTCTATGTAATTAACTTGGCATCATCCCAATTTTACATCGAAATCTTAAGTCCTTTTTGTACCATTCCATGATCTCTAAGCTCCTTTTAGCATGAGCGCATGTGATAGTGATCGTTATTTATTTCCTTGCAAGCATGCACAGAAATGGTAATGCCAACAGATGGCAATTGAGAGACGAGTATATTCCCAGCTTACAAGTATAATTATAATGATGCAATCGGCTCTTGTGCATCTGACTCCAGCGTTGTCTCTAGGCCCACTTGGATCCTTACTAAGTTTGATGGCCATGTGGGTAACCTGTCCATTATTCTATGCTTGGTGCAAACTTTTTATAAGTATAAATCATAATTTATGAATTTTCACATAAGCTTTCATATCTTGCATGTCCTTACTCGGAGAATTGCAACATCTATTCATCCCGCCTCCTAACCTGAATTTTTGTGTCGATCATTGCGTGTACTTAAAAAGAACAGGACATTAGGCGGACCTTGAGGAGATTTGGGAGCAATATCATCTTCTTCAATGGCTTCAGAGACCCATGGAGTGGTGGAGGGTATCTCTCTCTCTCTGGGGTGGGGGGAATATGAATGGTTTAATATTCCTGTCTGTGTGGTAAAATTGGCAGGGTGTTGAAGAGCGCTCTCTCTCTCTCTCTCTCTCTCTCTCTGGTGTGGGGGGAATGAATGGTTTAATATTCCTGTCTCTGTGGTAAAATTGGCAGGGTGTTGAAGAGCGCTCTCTCTCTCTCTCTCTCTCTCTCTCTCTCATGAATGGTTTAATATTCCCGTCTCTGTGGTAAAATTGGCAGGGTGTTGAAGAGCATTTCCAAGAGCATTGTTGCAATAGTGCCCAAAAAGGGTCAGCTCACTGTCTCCGAAACTTCGCATAATTGACTCTTCATTTTATGAATAAACGTTATCACAAAAAGATATTAGTGAATCCCTTCGATGGAAGAAGTGATGGTCAATCTTCACATTGATGAGAGGTTGTCTGTGGTACGTAAAATAACATGTTCAGAGACAAGTTATAGAAATAAATTTTCCAGAACATACAACAAGTTATTTTTAACCGTCGTAAGTTATGGATGATAGGGGCTCACCATGTCGATCTACAATACTCAACCAGTGAAGATCCCAAGTGGCTTCAAGATGTGAGAAATAAGGAGATCAAGATCATTTCGGGCTGGATCTCTCAATACTATCGTGACTTGGCCAAATAGTCTTCCTAATTTCGGTTTTCTGACTCATAATGGTTCTAGTTCTTCAACTATCCAAATGAAAACTTTTACTTCGGGGATTGATAGTGGCTCTTATATGTTGTTTTCTTAAATGATTCCCAATATTAATAAATAATTATCCAATTTGTCATATTAAGTTCAAATCATGTGAACAAGTCATGTACCCATTCATGTGAAATGGGGTGAAAAATGAAATAGCAAATATCACAACTGACATTTCAATTATGTCCCCCATATAGTTATTATTGGGGAAAATTATCAAAAAATCCTAAATCAATTGCATTTGTATCAATTCATTCTAAATCTTTTATGCAAATTGACATAAGTATAATAAGTTTAGGTAAAGTGACACGAGTGTAGCACGCAATAGCTATTTTTAAGTGTTTCCCATGCTAACCAGGAGTAGCTTATAAACACTTTGGATTGTGTTTGATCATTTGAATTTTTCACTATATATGACCGAACAAGATTCCAATGAAAGCTAAATCGGTGAAAACAGCAGTTGACACTAAGACTCGTTTATGAAGTTAATACTTTTAATTGATGTCACGAACTCTTACTAACTCAAGATCAAATATGACCCACTTATTCAAATAATCATTTGCAATTTGTAATTAGATTTATGCATTATGATTCATAAGCACAATGTACATTGTTTCATGATCATTGAGAGTTTGGATCTAACAATAGGGACACTCAACCATCAGTTAGTTTATTGTTTCATAAGGATGAGCTCATTCATATTTGTTTTAGTGCTGCATGTGCATAGGAGTATGCACGTTCTATTAACAATATCTGACAAGTACGACAGTAGAGTTGGTGTGTATATATTGAATGAGTGAAGTCCATTGCACGTGGGTGTGTAGGTCCGAACAGAAACTGTAAAATCATTTATTAATCAAAGTTAGAATGCTGATTATTTGGTTGAACTGTTGTGGAAAAATGATCAAAAGAGTCATAAACCTATTATACGGATGTCAATTTAATCCTAAACTTTTTAATTTGATCAATTTAGTTTTAAACTTTTTCATGGTTTACCAATGTAGTTTTTCTGTCTAGTTTTAGCCAGAATTACTGACGTAGTCATCCAATCAACGTCGATTATCCTACATGGCACAATTGATACTGACGGTTAACAATTCTTGTAATCTTTTGAAAAAAAATTGAATTTTTTCCTTTTCCTTTCCTTTTTTATTTTCTCTATTTCTCTTTGTTAGTTGCTGGGCTTGGATGATGTTTAGCGAGGGCTGCAACATCTTTGCCAGATTTGGCAAAGGGCAGCCCTCACCAACCTCTAGCAAGCGTCGACCTAGTTGGATTAAATTGGCAAAATTAGAGAGTTCATACTGAATTCACATTTATATAATAGGTTTTAAAACTGATCGAGAGATCTTCCCACTACTTTTTGTTTATTTTTTATTTTTTTAATATTTAATTGGCAGTAAAGGACATTTTGAGCGCTGACTAATTCTCATCGAGGCGGCATCATTCCATCACACACACTCGACCGAGATAAATAGGTCTGTGCATCTGAAAATGTCCCTAAAAGGATTAGCAAATGTGATTATATGAATCCCAATAAAAAATTATTCTACTTCGGTCTCATAGCTTTTGAGTATCTGATTGTAGATATCTCTATGAAGGGCCATCATTTCTTGAACCACAAATTCTTTTTTTTTTTTTTTATTTACTCTCCTCTTTTGATTTTTCTTCTAGACATTATCGAAGAGTTCCCCAACCAATAGCACCATGGACCTTTCCTGCCCAATATCCATTCGACAAATGGAGCGATTACTCCGAGAAATGGATAAACAAAGTAAAAAGGAAACTACAAGTAGTATCCTGGCCCATCTTCAGAGGAATTTCAACAGACGTGTATGATTAGGATTACTAGACATGTCTCGCAAAATAGTTTCGTAGGACGTGTTTATTCCATAAAATATAAATAATTCGGATAACATTTTGATAAAAATGACATTTTGCATCACTTATAAAAATAAATAAACGGAGAAGATTTTTATCGTTCATGAAAATTTTTGGAAATAGTAAAAAAATTCTTATGGACTAATTATTTCAGGCAATATTACCGAATATTTTTAAGAAGATATTTTTCAAATAATTCATTCTTCATTTTTAATTATTTTATTGAGTCTATTCGGTTGTTGTGGTTGTTTGGGGCCGTCTTTCCCAAACTAAGCAATACTCAGTATCCGTAGTAGTTAATGCAGCAATTTATTACCTCACATATTTATGGAATTTACGGTAGGAGGAAGTTATTTTCTAGAAAAATAATCATATATTCTAATGTTCGATTGAAATTTAAAAATTAAATACAAAATATTTTCTACTGTTCGGCAGTGAGGGAGGAAGAGAGATCAAAAGCCCCAATTGTACAAGTTCCAAACACGACACGTTGCTCATCGGAGGCCCATCAACGGGACAATAAGACAACGATCTTCATGTGGCCCATATCGATTCTCGGCCACTATTGATCCGCCGTTGGATAGCATGCAAAACTGCATTCATGCATGACGATGTTGAATGTCACCAATAAGTCTCACTTTGCATGTGTAATTTATTCAATACTTGTTATTGGATACGGAAAATATTATAAATAAAGTTATGGTCAACGATTTGATCCTGGGATGTGTGGACTTTAATGAATATGTTAGGGGTTTACAGATTGGGTCATATTTTGCTTCAATTTTGATTAGATAAAACTTTTTCCAACCAGTATTGTTAAATTTGGTAAATCATTGTCAACCGATCTAAAATCTCAAACTGTTACATGAATACGCGGTTTAAACATTTGAATATTCTCATACTCTCATTCATGTGTAGGCTATACTTTGACCTACGCCTAAAGCGTGGAAATATGTGATTAGTAAGGCCAATAAGGAACTGTAAAGATTTAAAAAGATTTATAGTAGAAGAGAGAAGAGTGTCATATTATGTACTTTACCGGAAAAAGAGTACAAGAGCTTGATTGTATAGAGAGAGAAACCAATTAGACTTTATTATAATTAAGATAAATCACAATTAACCTAATCCTAAATATACGTCGGACACATGTAATTTGAACAGTGCAAGAAGTTCCCTCTAGCCATGGATGGACGGAGTAAAACACAACCCTCATTTTATTAGCATTGGCACAGCTATTGTGGAGAAATGAATTTTTTGTAATTATTGTTTAAATAGCTTTATGAAAATGAAAAATATTAATAAATATTCCTTGAACATCAATGGAATTATTATAATCGTACTTCGTCCATAAAAAATCATTTTTTAAGTTCAATTTTTTGGATGCTTTTGTATTCAGATCTGTAACATATGTTGCTTGGCAATTGAGTCCACCAACTTTCATTTTTTGCAATCGAGAACTTTAATTTGCATAATTTCTTCAAATGCTCATTTTACATGGTCATTAGCTCTTATTGAAACTATTGATTTACTTAAAAAAATGGAAGCGATTTTCATTTTAATTTCCACAACTCTCATCATGCTCTTTGGCATTAGTTCATGAATAGCACAAACAATCATGGGGCAACATTCATCAATTTCTCGTTTTTCATATTAGGTTGTATTGTTGTTTGAACAACAATCAACTTGATCTTAATAAATTCTTACTTAAGTGAGTTATGTGTGATTTTTATTAAAATTAAAAGATTTATGATTAAATTGATATCCGTACAATAGATTCACGAATGATTTAATAATTTTTCAAAAAAGAGAAATAAATAAATTAAATTCACATCTTCCTCTACCCGTGTTTTATCGGACATAACTTTGATGGTGGAAAAGAGGGAGTTTTAAATTAGTGCTAAATTCACATCTTAAAAAGCTAATCCAATGATCATGACACACGTTATAGCATCGTCAGTAATAATCACATGAGAGTAAAAAAAGCTAGAAAAGATAAAAGTGATATTGCTAGTACGAGTACCTAGAGGGGGGTGAATAGGTATATAAAAATTTTCTTGAAGATTGCACAATACTTTAGACAGATGAAGGATTTGCAATAATTAAAAATCAATTGTAATACTGAGTTAAGGAAAGAGAGAATTGAACACGCGGTTTATAGTGGTTCGGCTTGATGCAAGCCTACGTCCACTCTTCTGCACTGACAGCCGATTGGCTGGATTCCACTATGAACAAAGAGATGTTACAGTGTTGATCTTCCTTGATTTCTCGATGTAGATGATCTACTACACTCGCTCAAGGTATCACCAAGTATAAACACTCTCTGTGTATACAATTTCGCTCAAACTGTATCGACTAACAATCAAGGTTCTTCAGACTCTGAATTTTTCTATCAATCACACACTTAAATCAACTAGAACGTCTTCCTTTTATACTCCTTTATGCCATCATAGCCGTTGGCACTTACCAAAGGAATTCCTCCAATCTACCCGTTGGACGGAATCAATTAAGAAGATCATCCGAGCTATTTAAGGAATCTGATGATAGCCCATCAATCCTGTTCGCCCATACAATCAGGATCTTGGTTTCCAAGAATAGAACATTCCAAGAATGTTTCGTCGAACATTGGATCTTCAATTGATCTTAGATAAGAATCAAAGAATCCGAAATGATTATCCAACCAAGGGATCTTTTCCAGAGGATAGGATCGAATCCTCAACCATATACTTAGGCTTCGGATTTCCTTCGTCACTGGATTAGAAAGACTGTCAGTGAGAATAGTCTTGAGTCTTGAGTCTTGAGTCTTGAGTCTTGAGATTACAAAGTCTTGAGACTTTAAACTGTCGATATCCAGACTAGACTGATATAAATGTTTTGTCAGCTTCAAAATATTTTGGAAAGATTTCTCCAACAATCTCCCCCTTTTTGATGGTGACAAAACTTTCTTGTAGATTTGAACAATTTTGACCTGCAAAAACATTTCTCAAGCAATATGGCTAACTCATAAAGATTAATAAAACAACCAGACTCTGCATCCACAGCAAATTGGTTAGTCTTTCATGAGTAATACCATATAACAATACTTGATATAAATGCAACCAGTCAAGCATCAAAATCCACAGCCAATTCAGTCAAGTTCACACCCAAGTTCAAGTTCTCAAGTCATACTAAAAAATAAACATAACCACAAAAGTCAAAGTTTTTAAAAATTGTTGTTGGTTCAAATTGGTTCTCCCCCTTTTTGTCATCATTAAAAAGGGTGAGAAAGGAGTCATGTCTGCTTGGGAAGGCGCATGATCTGGAAATCTCCCATTGACTGGACTACGCCTTCTAGCCTCTTCAAGTCCTCCCTTAGATGAGCTACCTCATCTCCTTTGGCATTGGCTTGAAGTTGCAGAGCGAGGTCTTTCATCTTGTCCTCCAGGGTCACTGAAGATGCTTGTCCAGCATTCTTCATGGCTTGAATTTCACAGTTCAGAGCATATATCTGGCCACGCATTTCCAGAAGAATATCCATGATGCGATGAAAATCTGTAGAATTATCCGTCTGTGTACTGGCATGAGCTTTCTCAAATGGAGTAAATGGAGACGATGATGCTTCTGTATAGTCTTGCAGATTTGGTGTCGACATATCACCTTCTTCAGGCAATTGAGAAGCCTGAAAATCTTCTGGGTCTGCTGGAGATTGTCTTGGACCTTCACTATCGTTAGCATGAGGTGTGGACCTTTCTTGCTCGCCAACTCCCCCTGTCTCTAGGACATCCAAAAGGGAAGAGTGATGATCATGCTCTTGATTTCCCTTCTCTCCAGATTCAGCAGCAGACTTTTCTTTCTCTTCTTCAGCTTCTTTCTCCTTCTCTCTCTGCTCTTCTTCTTCTCTGCTCTTGGTTTGCTCTTCTTCTTCTCTCTGTTTCTTCTAAAGTTCTGTCGGCTGAGACATAGAACGTCTAGTTCTTGTCAGTGCATGGATAGTAGGATCTTCATCCTCTTCATCTTCATCCTCTAGGATGAGAGTTCTTTTCTTCTTTCTCGATGGGGTACCAATAGCCTCCTTTCCTTTTCTCTTTGAAGCAGACTGAACTGGAGATTTCACTCTGAATTTCTCCATTGCCTTGGAAAGTTCTTGCAGACGCATCTTCGTTAACATCTTCAAACCTACCACCATCTTATCACACGGTTGAACACAAAGTGTTTGTGGCGGTTCAATATTCATGTGTCTGAAGATCTTGGTCACCAGACCAGGATAAGGCAATTGTCCTTTGTCTTTTGACATTGCTCTGTACATATGGAAGAGAATAGTGTGCGGGAGAGAGAATTTCCATCCTAAGTTGATCGCATACATCAACTTTGCTTCAGAAAGAGACACGGAAGTCTTTGACGTAGACTTCGGTCTTAGACAGTTGATTACAATCTTATGAAGCACAATGTTGATGGCATTCATCCTGGAATAGGTAACTTTCTTCTCTGCGTTCCTATCTTTGACAAGTTCCAGAGTAGTACGAGCAGGTGAGACTTTGATTGGTAGATAACGTCCTCGTTCAACTCCAACTATGTCTGCCAACATATTTACATCTACCACGTAGACTTGGTCTCGTACACTGAATGAAATTCTATTCGCATCCAGAAAGCTAAGATTTGAATAGAAATAAGCGGTCAGATGAGCATACCCGTCAGTAGAGTTAGGGCAAAAATTCTCAAGTTGAAACAAATTCAACTTTTCTCTCAAGTTCATGTTGATGGCGTCCAGGAAGTCAAAATCGACACTTCTAGGGTTTATCACTCCTCTTTTCAACAGCTTGAAATACACTTTTTCTTGATCCTTGGATTTGAACAAATCCATCCGATTTCCTTTCACCTTTGCTGCCACTCCCATTTTCGGTTGAAATTCAAGGAACATTCTGTCATCATCGTTCCCTTCAATTAAATTTTGTCCTGGCATACGAGGATCACTTGGAATGTTCGCAAGTGCGTCCTCTGCTTTTCCTTTCGGGGCAATTCCCAAATCCTCCATTTTCTTCAGAAAACGATACTCATTTCCATAATTTTTGTCCTTAAGGAAGTCATCTATATATTGCAATGGAGTACCACCGGTGCTTTTCAACGCACGATAAAGTTTATAGATAAAGGAGGGTTTTTGGACTCTTACTAGGTCGGCATCCTCGATTATCTCTTCTTCCAGAAGATGACTTTCACCTTGTGGGGCAGGAGGCGATGAATGACGTGGATGAGAGCGAATCGAACTTTGTCGCTGACTTGCTAAGTCTTCTTCCTCAGTGAGATCGAAGTGAGTTGGTCCCTTCTTCATTCTTTGTGGTCCCCTGCTTGCGATTCTTGATGATTTCCTCGAAGAAGACATCTTTCTTTGTCGATTGGAAGATTCCTTCACTCGCTTTCCCAAGAAAAATGACCACTTTCTCGACGACGAACAGTATCGGGAGGAGAGAGCCTTTTAGGGTTTTGAAGATTGGGAAAAAAAAACTGTATATATATATAACTCAGTTTTGAAAAGGGAAGTTCAATCGGTGCAAGGAAAGTGTACGAACACTTCTTTTCAAAATCAATAACTGCCAAAATTATTTCTTTTTTAAAAAGACAAGTCTTCAACTTTCACGCGAATTATAGACTAACCGAACGAAAGATCGTACCTCTTCGAGTTTAGATAAAATAACTAAACGAAAATTTGTACCTTTACAACTTACAGTCTATAGCCACGAATGTCTGAGTCTGAGGATTTAAAGTCTGAAAGATTAGAGTCTTAGAGTTGGTGAGTCTCTAGACTTTAACTTCTTCAAGCTTCAAAACGTTGAGTCTTGAACGGATAAAGTCGAATTGATTTTTCTCCAAAGGCTTTGTGAATATATCCGCTAGTTGACTCTTTGAATCAACAAATTGAATCGAGATTTCTCCATTTTGAATATGATCTCTAATGAAGTGATGTCGAATCTCAATATGCTTTGCTCTTGAATGAATGATTGGATTTTTGGTGAGATTGATCGCACTGGTGTTGTCACATCTGATTTCTGTGCATGAGTCTTCAATCCCAAAGTCTTGTAGCTGTTATTTTATCCATAGAATTTGCGAACAGCAGCTTCCAAAAGCTACATACTCTGCTTCTGTCGTTGAGAGGGCTACAGTGCTTTGCTTCCTCGAGAACCAAGACACTGTCTTGTTTCCAAGCAGTTGACAAGTTCGAGAAGTGCTTTTTCTATCGACTCTGCAACCGGCCAGATCTGCATCTAAGTATCCTAGAAGATTAAAGTCTCCCTTCTTGGGATACCAGAGACCGATGCTTGAAGATGAGGCAACGTATTTGATAACACATTTTGCAGCACTGAGATGGGATTCTCTAGGATCTGATTGAAACCTAGCACAAATGCAAACACTCAACAAAATATCAGGTCTAGAAGCAGTAAGATAAAGAAGTGAACCGATCATGCTCCTGTATAGCTTTTGATCTACTTTCTTCCCTTCTTCATCATTGTCTATCTTCTGAGAACATGACATTGGTATGTCGGTCTTTTTGCACTTTTCTAATCCAAACCTTTTGACAAGATCATTAGCATATTTTTCTTGATAAATAAAAGTTCATTCCTTCATTTGTTTCACTTGTAGTCCAAGAAAGAATGTTAACTCTCCCATCATACTCATTTCAAACTCATCCTGCATAGACTCAGAAAATTTCTTGCATAGACTTTCATTTGGTGATCCAAAAATAATATCGTCCACATATATTTGAGCAAGTAAAAAGCTTTTGTTTTCCTTTTTGATAAACAAAGTAGTATCTACTTTACCTTTGACAAAACCATTCTGTAATAAAAACTTACTTAGTCTGTCGTACCAAGCTCGAGGTGCTTGCTTTAAACCATACAAGGCCTTTTTCAGTCTGAAGACTGAGTTTGGCTTCTTTGGGTCTTCAAACCCAGGTGGTTGTTCCACATAAACTTCCTCATGGATGAATCCATTTAAGAATGCACTTTTGACGTCCATTTGGAATAACCTGAAATTTTTATAACAAGCAAACGCAAGTAATAGACGAATAGCTTCTAACCTTGCTATTGGAGCGTAAGTCTCATCATAGTCTATTCCTTCTTCTTGCGTATATCCTTTGGCCACGAGTCTTGCTTTGTTTCGTACGACTTTTCCTTTTTCATTCATCTTGTTCCTGAATACCCATTTGGTTCCAATAACAGTTTTACCTTTTGGTTTAGATGTCAATTCCCAGACATCATTGATGTTGAACTGAGTTCTTCTTGCATAGCTTCGATCCAACTTTCATTAGATAAAGCTTCTTCTATGCTTTTTGGTTCAATTTCAGAAATGAGAGCCACAACACTAGATTCTTCACGCCTTTTTGATCTGGTGCGGATTCCTTCATTGATTTCACAAATAATGAGATCTTTGGGATGACTGGATTTATGCTTCCAGTTACTGGTTGATCTGCCTGGTTGATAATCTCTTTCTTTATTTGAATCTTCATGAGTTTCTTGATGTTGGACTTCCAGAGACTGAGATGCTTCTTGAGTTGTACGTGTTGGAAGGTCTGGAGTGAGTTCAGACTCTTCATACTGAGTCTGGCTGGATTCATCTTGCATTGAGTCTTGGAATTTGACATTCATTGATTCCTCCACCGACTGGCTTTTCTTGTTATAGACTCTGTAGGCTTTGCTTGATGTAGAATATCCAAGGAAGATGCATTCATCTGATCTTTCTTCAAACTTACCAACTCGATCATTTGCATTTTTCAAAATAAAGCATTTGCAACCAAACACATGAAAGTATGAAACAATAGGCTTCTTACCTTTGAACAATTCATATGGGGTTTTCTCTAAAATAGGTCTTAAAAAGACTTTATTTATAATATAGCAAGCTGTTAAAACAGCTTCAGCCCAAAATCGTGAAGAAATTTTGCTTTCAATTATAAGTGTTCTAGCCATTTCTTGAAGAGATCTATTCTTTCTTTCCACAACTCCATTTTGCTCTGGAGTATATGGAAAGGAAAACATATGATTAAAACCAGATTTATCACAAAATTTCGTAAAATCTTGATTTTCAAATTCACTTCCATGATTTGTTCTTATGATTGAGATTGCACATCCTTTTTCATTTTGAACCTTTTTGGCAAATTTTTCAAAATACGAAAAGGTTTCTGACTTACTTGTAAGGAAATATACCCAAGTGAAGCGGGAGTAATCATCCACAATTACTAGGCAATATTTCTTACCTCCAATGCTCTGGGTTCTGGTCGGTCCGAAGAGATCCATATGAAGCAACTGTAGTACATGATTAGTAGAGACATGATTTATTGGCTTAAATGAATTTCTTACCTGCTTTCCCAGAATGCATGGAGTGCATGAATCAGACTTTTGGTATGGCAATTTAGGTAGACCTCGAACAAGCTTCTTTGATGAGATTTTGGCTAATTGTTTCATGTTGACATGGCCAAGCTTTCTGTGCCATAAGACTGCTTCATCTTGAATTGAGATTAAGCATTGTGCTTCATTTGGTTTTACATCAAGGAGGTAGATATTTCCATGCCTTCGACCCATGAAAGACTGAGTTGAGTCTTTGCTAATTCCAGAACATATGCCTTCTTGAAAGGAGATCTTGAAACCGGTATCACATAATTGGCTAATGCTTAGAAGATTGTAGTTGAGTCCTTCCACTAGAGAGACATTGCTTATTGTGAGATTTCCAATTTTCACAGTTCCAAATCCCACAATGCTTCCTTTGCTGTTTCCTCCAAATGAAACTTTTCCACCATTTACTTGAACAATCTTTATAAAGCAGTTTGAGTCTCCTGTCATGTGTCTTGAACATCCGCTGTCAAGATACCACTTAACTTTCTTTTTGACAGAGACCTGCATTAAAAGAGAGTCTCAAGCTTTCTTTGGTACCCAAATTTTCTTGGGTCCTTTGGCGTTAGTAGAATGAGCATTACTAGGCCATACTTTTTTAACAGGCTTCCAAACCATAGGACACTCTTTTTCAAAATGATCCTTACTGTTACACTTTGAACACCTTAGAGCATTTCGACCTACAGACTTTACAAAGACTTTCTCGAAATGATTTTTATAAGCCTCTTTTGACGGTCTTTTCTTAATTCTTTCTTTGATTTTTGGAAAATCAATCAATGGAATTGTTTCTGCTGTCATACCTAAACCAGACTTATTGAAGTAAGGTCTTTGGACTGAAAGAACATTTTCAAGTTTTTCAGACCCTATTGAAAATTTCTTTAAAATATTTGATAAGTCAGTTTTTAAGAAAGCATTTTCTTTTGAAAGTTTATCTTCATTCTCCTTAAGAGTAGAAACATTCAAGTCTAAACTTTTCACTTTTTCTTCTAAAATATTTTCCTTTTGTTTTAAAACTGAGTTTTCCTTTTTAAGTTCGGAAATCTTTTTTAGAGAAGTCTTAAGACTAAAACATAGTTCATCAATGTATTTAGAGACTTTGACAGGGATTTTATAATCACTTACCTCAAATTCACTGTCTGAGTCTGATCCAGAGTCTGAGTCTGATTGTGCCATCAGACACAGATTGGCATATTCCTCATCACTATCTTCACACTCTGTATCGCTCCAAGTTTCGGCTTTGAGAGCTTTTCGGGACTTTTCAGTTTTTCCTCTCTTCTTCTTCAGGAGAGGACAATTTGGTCTGATGTGTCCCTTTTTCTTACATTCGAAGCAAACTACATCTTGGTTTGGTTCCTCATTATCAACAAACTTGGTTTGCTGTTTCTGAAGACTTTGTTTCCTTGAGTTGAACCTTCTTCCTTTTCTATTCAGCTTTTTGAACTTTCTAATCATTAGAGCAAGCTCCTCATCGTCCAGATCTTCTTCAGAGTCTGTATCATCAGAATCATCGTTAGATTTTAATGCAATGGATTTCTTACCTCTTGGATCTTCGTCTTCATTAATTCGTTCCACTTCGTAAGACTAAAGAGTCCCAATCAGCTCGTCTACAGATAATGGCATAATTCTTTGCGTCTCTCTTATTGAAGTCTTTATATGATTCCAATCCTTGGAGAGTCCACGCAGCAGTTTGTTCACCTTCATAGGATCAGAAATTTTCTGTCCTTGATTTTCAAGGCCATTGACAATATCTGTAAAACGGCTAAACATGTCAGTTATAGATTCTCCTGGTTTCATTTTGAAGGCTTCATATTGACCAAGGAGAATGTTAATTCTGGTCTCCTTCACTCGATCTATCCCTTCATAAGTGATATGTAATCTGTCCCAGACTTCTTTTGCTGTGACACAAGAAGATATTCTGTTATACTCAGTTGGTGATAAAGCACAATATAAAGAGTAAATTGCTTTTGCATCGAGTGCTTGTCTCTTGTTTATCTCTTCTTGAGACATTCCGCTGATATCAACAGTTTCTTTCCCTCTTTCGGATACTGATGCAGCAGTAGGAATAATTCCTCTTTCCACCACATCCCATTCCAGAGGATCCTTTGACCGTAGAAAAGCTTTCATCTTATTTTTCTAGATGTTGTAATCCTTTCCATCAAAGTAGGGTGGTCTGGTATTGCTTTGCCCTTCCACCAGCCCTGGTGCTAGCATACTAGCCATGGATCTTTTACTCTGAAGTAAAACACTTCAAATAAAGTAAGAACACGAGCTCTGATACCAATTGATATTGCTAGTACGAGTACCTAGAGGGGGGTGAATAGGTTTATAAAAATTTTCTTGAAGATTGCACAATACTTTAGACAGATGAAGGATTTGCAATAATTAAAAATCAATCGTAAGACTGAGTTAAGGAAAGAGAGAATTGAACACGCGGTTTATAGTGGTTCGGCTTGATACAAGCCTACGTCCACTCTTCTGCACTGACAGCCGATTGGCCGGATTCCACTATGAACAAAGAGATGTTACAGTGTTGATCTTCCTTGATTTCTCGATGTAGATGATCTACTACACTCGCTCAAGGTATCACCAAGTATAAACACTCTCTATGTATACAATTTCGCTCAAACTGTATCGACTAACAATCAAGGTTCTTTAGACTCTGGAATTTTTCTATCAATCACACACTTAAATCAACTAGAACGTCTTCCTTTTATACTCCTTTATGCCATCATAGCCGTTGGCACTTACCAAAGGAATTCCTCCAATCTACCCGTTGGACGGAATCAATTAAGAAGATCATCCGAGCTATTTAAGGAATCTGATGATAGCCCATCAATCCTGTTCGCCCATACAATCAGGATCTTGGTTTCCAAGAATAGAACATTCCAAGAATGTTTCGTCGAACATTGGATCTTCAATTGATCTTAGATAAAAATCAAAGAATCCGAAATGATTATCCAACCAAGGGATCTTTTCCAGAGGATAGGATCGAATCCTCAACCATATACTTAGGCTTCGGATTTCCTTCGTCACTGGATTAGAAAGACTGTCAGTGAGAATAGTCTTGAGTCTTGAGTCTTGAGTCTTGAGATTACAAAGTCTTGAGACTTTAAACTGTCGATATCCAGACTAGACTGATAGAAATGTTTTGTCAGCTTCAAAATATTCTAGAAAGATTTCTCCAATAAAAAGAAATAGAAATTCCAACAAGTTCGAGACAGAGATTGGAGGAAAGACTCGTTGACCTTGTTATTATGTAATTCTTTGTTCCAAAAGGACGTTCCACACCTTGGCCTTTTCTGCAAGTTTAAAACGCCCGGTCCTAAAAATTGCATCAGTTCTAGTACTTTAGAATAGTGACTTGAGATTGCAATAACCGAGCTACCACCTGCATCGTACAATATGCGTAACCCAGTGGTTTTGGAGCACAGATCATATATTGGAACAAGGAAATTCTTTTTTTTTTTTTTCAATTGTCTCCACAACTAGATCAAAAATAAGAACGAGGTCCATCAAGCCTTTTAAGATCTTCAATCTTTAGGAAAAAAAAAAAGAGAGAAATTTTCAGAGTTCCTTTCATTAGAATAAGGATCCCCAGCATGAAGAAGATGGATATGAAGAAGATTTCCCATTTTTAAAACTAATTCACTTATCCAATTCAAGCTTATAGCTCAATTTTCTGACAATTAGACAGCAAATTAGCACTCCAATAAACAAGAAGGACGTTTCCAACGTTTTTTTTTTGACAACGTTTGTATTCCCTCGCAGTTCACATTGTCTCACTGCCAGTCCTCAATTTGTCTTTTTTGGGTGGATAAAGACATGTGGGGGTATCCCCCTCCTCGCTCCAGGCTCACTTTGAAGAGACGCCTCCATTTTCAAGAAAGTCAAGAAACGGGACGTCCCGTTTCTTTTGGCGGTCGACTGCGCAGTTTCTTTCAATGTGCGCCGCAGCAAAACGCGTCTTACAGAAGTTCCTTTTTCACAATCCCATGTCAATTAGTTAGATATAAATAAAATGCAGACGAGAGATGCTAATTTTCCAAAAGTACTTTCTTTTCTTTTTTTTCAGAAGAATGCCGAAAACAGTTTCTTAATGATTTGGCTTTTGATATGTCCATAAATCAAACCGAAATCGGAACTACATCAAATTTTCGTACATTTTTTGTTCATAATAATGAAAAAAAAAACCATTGTATATTCCGGTTTGAATAGTTTCGACCCCTTTCTTAGTATTACAATTTACAATATCTCTAATTTTCCAATAAACATCTTTTTAATATTTCAAAAAAGAAAACTAAAAAATCGAATCGATCCGGTCCAAAACAAAATAAGTATCCATTTTGGGTTTGGTTTAATTCAAATTTAATACACATCAAAACAGTTTGGTTCGGGCTTCTTGAATATCCAAACCGGAAACCCAAACCGAACCGAACCGTCAACACCCCTTGTATTGGTGCCATAACGTCTCAATTGATAATTTGAGTTTTGTATCTTTTCGATCATTTGCTAATTCATTCATCGACTCCGTTCTTGCCAAAGGAACATACATATATTTCTTGAGTACAGGCAGTGATTAAAGATGTCGTGGCCGAAGACACGTCTGGTTGACCACCTCTTTCTGGGAAATTACTCGGACCGTCATTTTAAGGAAAGAAACTTCAGAAAGACGGACAACGCATATCTGCCTAGCTCCCCTGCACGCTGGAGAAAACCGGGACGTCCCGTTCATTTGACGATTGACCCGTTTCTTTCAATACGAAAGAGCGGAGTATTTTTAAAATACCGAAACGGAGGCCATATAAAGCATGTTCAGTTCACCTTCCGCTTCGTCATCTACAAGGCTCGAGAGACACAGCAGTTCATCGAGCTCCCCCCAGAGCAGAGCTCCAGCATCTGCAGAGTTCGAACAGAGTCAACACTGGAGCCGAGGGACATGGCGAATCACACTAGCGTGACAATTCAAGTCGAAGTTGGAAGGTACTCAATTCGCTCACGAATACATCGTTTTGGAAACTGTTGTCGCGACCGGAAGCGCGGGATGAGCAAACTAGTCCGTTCTTGATTGGTTTTGATCGGTTTCTTTTGTGATTCGATGCAGGGACGATGATCAGCAGCAGCTGCAGGACCTGCAACAACAGCAACAGGGATGGCTGGACTCCACCTTAAAGTTCCACGTCGAGTTTGGTTTACTGAAGCTGCTCATGATCGCGCACTTCCATTCGATGTACATCATTTGCGAAGTCATCTACCTAATATCATTGATTGAGGTGACCGGATCCGTGAGCCCGAATTGTGTTTACTGGTATTTGTACATTATTTCTGGAACTCTCGGCTTCGAGCTGCTCCTTTGGACAAACCTCTCTCTCATCATGTGGTTGGTCATCAATTTTTGCTTATTAATGTATGCTCTGGCATCATCTGGTCAGCTTGCCCGAGGCTCTGACCGGTTTGTACAGCTTGTTCAGCCGTTTGACGACACGGCATTTTCAGAAATTCACCTTGATTTTTGAAGCGCCCAGAATCATACTGCACTTGTGTGTATTGATTTGTAGTTGTACGTCCTTTGTACTGCTTCTGATTTAGAGAAAAGACTGAAGAGAATGTAATCACAGACATGTTCTGTAGTTGCTGAAGCTGACCTATGAATACCATTCACCATTCATGTTATTGAATTCCATTGGCTTTGTTTTTCTCCCCTTTCTTCTACTATTCTCTAGCAATTATATCCAACTGTTCAAGACCCCTATACATCCTGAGTTTTCATATTGGACGAAATTACACCTCAAGTTGACATCAAAGAGGCGGCTTGTGGTGGCGGGACAACATTGGCCAAGGCACCTGGTTCCGATGCGTAGAGAAAGATATCTGTCGATACCCTGTACAATTTAAGTAGAAAGAAATCCATCCAAATTAAGAACAGAAATGAGCAGCAGTCGCAAGATTGCATATGCAGACGCGCAGAGAAATGCTCGACCTCGACGGAGCACCCCAGCAAACAGCCCGTTATAAGCAAATAGTAACAGGCAATTCCAACAACTGAAATAAGCGAACAAAAAGGGGAAATAAAATTGAGTCCTTTTAAGTAATCAAATGTGCACGCAGTTGCTTGTTTAAGAGGGAGAAGCAGTTTGAGATTTGCTCTTTATAACCATCACTTGAATAAGGGATATTGTATCAGAAACTTTCTTTTTTAAGTTGGGGCCAAGACTAGAAGAGAGACATTCCCCTTTTAATTAAAAAGGTTGAGCAAACTTTAAGGTATCGTCATTCTCAAATGGAATACCCTTTCCTAAATTATGCCTTAAAGGGGCTCTTGATTCGTGCAGATCCTTCACCGTTTGCACCATCTTTAGAAAGAGTTCCATCATCTTTCCTAGAAGTTGGGTTTGTTTTGTGTATGGAATCATGTGGCTACAATTAGTACTTTTTCTAGCATTTTGGTGGAAGTTAAACATGAAAATTACGATTTTATCAACATTGAAATGATCATCTTTTAAATGATCTGCTTGATAGGTTATCTTCATACCAATTAGTAGAAAATTCAACATTTTTGCTATGTGACTTGTTACTTCAATAGGAGGGACTAATCTATTAGTTTTTCACAGACAATTACTCTATTCTTGTTATATGTCTGTTGTGGTTTACCCCCTGTCTTGAATATTTCATGAAGAACTTAGAAAGTTCAAGGTGTTTGGTGAACGGATTCAACCCAATTGCAAACTATATCAAAGTACAACGACTGCGAATGGAGTTTAGCCTTATAAGATAAAGCGAAGGATGATATTTCCTTCATTTTTTCATTTGCATCTTTTGCCCTCCTTGTACCTTAATGCGATGATTGTCTCTCCTAATTAATCTTGGCAATAATTGGAATCCATAACATGCTTAATCGTTAGTTTCTACGGAATTATGCGAGATATAATCAAAATTCTCATGCTAGGACTGTTTGTACATGATTTTGGGCTAAGGATATGACTGGTTTGTTCAGATTTACAACGAGCCTGTACAGGCAAAGTCAATTGACAACTAGTCGAGCTATCATGGCATGAAGCTCTTCTCGAAGATGAAATATAGGCTTGAAGCATTGAATCTCATTTATTACCACGTAAAAATGAATATATGATGGGTGAAAACTGAAAAGGGATTGGAGGGGAACCCATTATGGAAAGGCAAGACAGGTCTTGTCGTGTTTGACTCAATCTTTGTCCCTTTCATTACGCTTTGCTTCACTCACAAGGTAATCATCATCTCTTAAGAGTTTGCAACACAAATCTGTCATTGTACCGCTTAATACGTACCGGTCAGCTTTGAGAACGACGAATAAAAAAAACTTGTCTGATGAACGCGTTCAGTTTTCTTGTCTTCATCATCATATTATACTCGCAAATTGAAATCGCAAAAAGCATGTGTTAGCCCCATGCCCCCAATTGCAAATTCGATGTTTCTGGTGAATTTGCCAAAAAAGAAAAAAAGAAAAAAAGATTTATGCCCTGAGGCATTAGAGCACCCTGCCTCACGGAAAATAGGGTAACATCGGCATCCCCCCTCCCCCCAACTCCGTGGCTGATTTAAAAAGAGCAACGAACTCTTTCACCATCTACGTTGACATGTCGTTGTATTTCTTACGTGGGAATACTTCATAATAAAGGAAATTACTTTTTGGGAAAATATTTTTTTTGAGAAAATTGATAATTTTCCTTCATTTAATAATATATGACAAAAAAAAGTTTTCCGATTTTTAGATCTCATATGAAAGATAATTTCAATCTTATGACTTTATCTCAAACAAACAAACAAAAAATCAAAACTTTAAATAATTATTTATTTATATTTTCTTTTAACTTTTTTGTTTCTTTCTTTTTATTTTTCCTTCCTCTGCTGGTTGTTGAGCCTCGACAATGGCCAATGATAGGCCACGAGCATGGCTTGAGCTTGCCGGTCTCGAGTGAGGTCAATCCTTGCTCGTGGCTTGTCGATGGCCTTGGGCGAGGCTCAAGCCCATCAATATCAAGCTCAACAAAACTGGTCATTGCTGAGGTCTTGTGATCAACGGGAGGAGAAAATTTAGAAAAACACTTTCACTGAAATAAATAAACTTTAAAATCTTTTGCAATTTTCCTTAAGACTTTTCCTAAATGCCTGACCAAATGGACCCCAAATTAGCCACTTCTAATAAATTATTCACCACGATTCTTTGAGAGATCCCATACGTTTTCTTTTCCGGTCCAAGATCCGCATTGGGGCACTTCAGGCCACTCCCCCACCAACCTTTTTTAGCGTACCACTATAAAAGCTTCGTGGACCCAACTTCGTTTGAATTGAAGAACGTTATTTTTCCAGTCCTTTTCGATACGGTGCAAATGAGGTAACGAGGACCCCGTGGAATTCTGGGAAAAGACGCGACAGATTCGCTAGCGACAACGGGGAAGTTCTACGTCTATCGCCATCGAAGCATTTGACTAAGTACGTCACCCTACTCTTTCGTTTAATATATCAAATGTAAAATGCCCCCACAAGTTTCATACGTCCGGTTCTTTTCAGTCTCTCCCATTTTCTTCTTCTTGCTTTCATCATATCGGGGTTGCGAGGATTTACATCATTTTCAAGTGTATACGTCCGGTTCTTTTCAGTCTCTTTGATGATTTGTTCCTATTCCGTTGCAGCAGCAATACAAATAAGGTTGCAGATTGATTCGTTAAGGCCCATAAAGATGGATACCTGGCCTTTACTGAGGTCGCAAATTGATTGGTTAAAGCCCTTGAAGCCCAATGGGCTTTTTTTTTTTTTTTACTACTATTTGTACCCGTAGTCATTACCAAGTAATGAGAAGTACACTTTTCCAAAAAAAAAAAAAAAAAAAACTTTTTCGGACTCCTCCTTTGGAAAACTTAAAAATCAAAACAAGAGAGAGGGAGAGAGTGACAAAATAGTGCATTGGTCAACAATGGAGGTCCTCGCAACCTTTGTTGTAAGGGAGAGATAGAGAGAGATCATTGGCTCAAGTGTGCAATATCAAATACTAAAAGCTACCAAAACCCAACCATCAGGGAGATAGGCGGTTCGGAGGCATATTCCATAATCTTGATACTAGGAACTTACATTCGAACATCGGGTTGTCTTGGAGTCAATCGAGACATGAGTATGAACATTGAAACAGTTGATAACTACGATAGAGGTCAAAGTGAATTTTCCAAAATGATTTTAGTTTTCAAGGAAACATGAGAAATAGTCTCTTGTTCGTGTGGACTTTGATATGCTAATAGAATGGTTGATAACTACAATATGGTATGGCAGTTTCTCATGAAACAAAGTGACACAAACTTATCGGGAGAACGGCATCATAAGTACTAAAATTTGCATATGGCGTTAACTTGAGTGCTATAATTTCTTCTTCTTCTTTTATCACTTAAGTGTCATAATTTATTAAATAAACTTTCACTTAGTGTCATAGTATTTTTTTTTTTGCTAAAAAAATCAAGCAAAAATAAATGATGGGTAAAGAGCGTATTTTGGGGGCACCTATGGAAAGGCGAGATAGGTCTTACTGTCTTTGACTTCATCTTGTCCTTTTCATTTCGTTTCTGTTCACTCACAAGGTAATCATCTTTCCAGCCCGCGTTCGCAACAAACCTACCATTTTGACATTTAATAAAAACTATGAATGAAAAACTTGTCCGAATAAAAACGTGTCCCATTTTCTTATCCTATCATCATTATATTATAGGCGCAAATTGTAATGGCAGTGCATGCATACCCACCGTCCTTTTGTGCTTGCCCATGCCCCTCAATTAAAAACTTGATGTTTTAGATGATCTAGCAAAAAATTTCATGCATGGGGACATACCATTAGGAGGCCACATGGAAGATAATGTAACCCCTTTACCGTTCGACTACCATGTCATATAGTAACTTGTCACGTTGCTTTTCCTTTCGTTTTGGAGGTAAGATGGTGTCTTGGCCAATTTTCATAGTATCTCAACTAGCTCTCCTTGCTAGGCGATCTTTAGGATGCGCTCTCTCATGTTGGCATGGTGCATTTAGGATTTTATATCTGGAATGCTCTCAATGAAGCCTAAACTAAAGATTAGAAATTGTAACGGAGTTAGGATTTAGGTTGAATACCGATGAAACATAATAAAAAAATTGCATAAAAATAAAGAACATATTTACATACATTAAAACATATATTAGTCATTAATAAGTTAATAAGTTAAAAGTAAAAATCCTTGATCTGAAATTTTGCAAACTTCGCATATGAACTTTTTCTATAAGAACCTAGATAAGTATATGGACCGTTACTCCCGGGGAAAGATGATAAATGTATAATTGGTTACGTGTCAATATATATCTTATTAGCGAGGGCGATGACTATCGCTTGCTTTGTGATTTCGTGATAAACTCTTTTACTATCCAAGGCTGTTATCTTCCTCATCAAATCATCTTAATACCAAAAGTTTGCAATAAAGCTACCCTTAATTAGCATATGCAACCATACTCTTCCTCATTACATCAACCAATTTTTTATGTATTGAATGTCGAATGAACCGCTTCTTGCAAACGATTCCTCGAGACGTCCCATACTCTCCTTTTGCTGTCCAAGATCTACATGGCCCAACTCCGGGCCACTCCATCGATCACCAACGTTTTCGAGACGTAGCATGATGTGTGCCTCTTTGGAAAAGGTTCATTAGTTTATGGAGTCTAAAGTAAGACCGACATGTAGGGTCTGGCGAAGGTCAAGGAAGAAGATGAAAGGGAAAAGACAAAAAAGGAAAATAAAATTAAAAACTCGATTTTTTAAAAAGAGAAAACATAAAAATAAAATGAAAATGTGTTTGGTGAAAGAAAATAAAGTGGAAAAAGTTATGAAAAATGTTTTCCACTTTTGAAAAAAATAGAAAACATTTTCCCTACTTTTAAAGGTTTTTTTCTTTTTTCCCAATAGCGGAAAACGTTTTTTCCTTAACTAGTTCATTTTCCATGCAACGAACATAAAAAAAAAATGAAAAATGTTTTCTTGGAAGTTATTTTTCGCAAAACAAACGGAACCTTAAGCTCTCTAGAAAATATTTTTCAAGAAGTCATTTTCCAAGAAAATAATCATATATATATTATGTTCGGTTGAAATTTGAAAATTAAATAGAAAATAATTTCCTAATATCTCTCTCCTCCATCGATTCGCACTCAGCCTCCGCCCTCTATCATCTCCGACCACACGTTGAGGCCGCTTTGCCTCCTGGAGGGGGAAAGGAAGGAGAGAGGGGTGGAGGCACTTCCAGCGATGACACCTGTTGAAGATAACTATTATGTTTCTTTTAATTATCCATATTTTTTTTCTGTATTATGCATATATCTCCCCTTATTTATCCCTAATTGCTTATAATTAATAATAACCTTCCCCAAATTTCTATTTACATTGACGGTTTAATCAATGAACTCGAAGTCCATTGGTGGACCATTGGGTATGTTTTGGTCCAAATCCATCAATAAACCACCCAAGCCCAAGCCCAAGCCCAAGCCCAATTTTACCCAGACGTTGGCCCCTCTCTAATTGCAATCATTGGAATTCAAGAGTAGCTTTTCAAAACTCATTCAATTGAGCCCCATCACATGCAACAACAGATATAAATTGAAGACTTTGAAAGAGCTACTTCTCAATATTATTTAATCAAATTTATGCCTCGATAGGATTAGCAATCATACCATCCACCTTACCCTTAATTTAAAACCCTCGCAAAATTGAATGCCATATATTTGTCTAATGCCGGCTAATATATCAATCAATGACGGTCCACCAAATAAGGTTATCCCCAACATCTTTACCCCAACCTCCTTCAATCTGTATAATCAGTCTTTGAACCATTTTCTTGCTATTCTTTAAGAAAGTCTCTCTCTCTCTCTCTCTCTCTCTCTCTCACGCACGCAACTGAAAACTGCACGCTCGTTGACTTCCTCTGCAACTGCAAACATCGGAGACCAGAAGATCATGAGTACAGCACAGCTACTGTCGAACATTCTTCTCTGTCTCTCTCTGACCTTTCAATGCCCTTTTGCTGTCTCGCCATTCGGCAAGATCGTACCTCGCTTTCCTCCTGCCCTCATTCATCCCGAAAGTTCTCAACGACCGCTGCTCTCTAACGACCAAAGTGGCAGCAATGGGCCCTATGAGACCAGGGTACTTCACGCGAGTCCTCGACCACTTCGGCTTCCATCCCGAGAGCTACCAGACGTTCCAACAGAGGTACCTGATCAACTCCACCTTCTGGGGCGGACTGCGGAGGAACGTCTCGATCCTCATCCACACCGGGAACTAGGGCGACATTAAGTGGTTTGCCCAGAACACGGGCTTCATTTTCGAGATGGCGCCCCGCTTCAATGCCCTTCTTGTGTTCATCGAGGTATATAGCCAACTGATCTAAATAATCTTGCTGTAATATCATATTTAAGCAAAACGGAATAGGACTTATGTCATTCTATTTTGCTCTTGCAAAGTACATTACAGGAAAGATTTACGGGAAATCGATTCCATTCAGGGGCAACAAAGAGGCGGCGTCCAGCAACTCGAGCACGCTGGGCTCTCTCTGTTCCACGCAAGCATTGGCGGACTACGTGAAGCTGATCACCGATCTGAAGAACTGGACGGCCGAGGATTCGCCAGTGGTGGTTTTTGGAGGTTCCTACGGTGGAAATATGCTGCTGTCTCCCTCCCCCCCTCTCTCTTCAATGCTCAGTTTAATTAATTAATTAAGAGTTGTGCTAATGTATGACCGTGTAACAGTTAAAGGATAATCACAAACTTTTCCCTTTTCCAACACAAGCGTGTGGAAAATTGCCAAACAAAACACAGACCTCTCTCTCTCTTATGGAAAATGTGTGGCTGAAGATTGACTTAATATACCAGACGCTCATTAATGAGTACCGCATCTTCAAAATTGTAACATTCCCATGTCAAATAAGCTACTGATACATTTTTACCCAAAGCAAGTTCGCCACCAACTATTTAGGTCGCCACCTGCTAAAATTTGTCATTTTTTTAATGTATTTACCCTGTGGAACCTGGGATTTTTTTATGCATACAAGTATTTTTGTGGTCAATCTTCATCCACATTTTCCATAAGAGAGAGAGGTTTGTGTTTTGTTTTGGCAATTTCCCGCACGCTTGTGTTGGAAAAAGGAAAAGTTTGTGGTTATCATTTCGCTGTCACATGGTCATACGGTCATGTTAGCACAACTCTTAATTAATTAATGAGTTTATCTTATATAATGAATTAATTACATAGACAGCGCAGCTTTCTGGTTTGATAAGGAAAAGGAGAATGATGATTATGCCAAATTGTATGCCGCGGCGAACATCTACTACAACTACAGTGGCGGCGTCCTGTGCTTCGATCTAATGGACAATTCCGATTCTCACGGCCTCGGCGGATGGGGATGGCAGGTACCCCACAATTTTTTCACACTCTCGAAAGAAAAGATCTCCTAAGCAATGCCTCGTAAGAATTATCTATTACGTTGGTTTCAACTTGAAACCTTATCAACCAAGCTGCTTGCAATTTATCACGTGAATAATGCTAGAGATGATAAGACTTATATACTAAATGGATTTACTAAATGATGTGACAAAATAATGTGGAGTGTTTAAAAGGGTATACTGACTCGATCTAATAACCATCTAATATATGAACTTTAATATCTCCGACATTAATCCAATACAGAGATAACACTTGTGACGAGATGAAGGTCTTAAGCTCTTCCTATTTGGTTGGTGGAGTAATGAATAAGTTAGGGAAGACTAGAATCAACAGTCGTACAATTTACTGACCATTAACATTGCATTAGAATATTTCAATATTAAATCATGCATTTATCTAACAATTTAAGTTTTTAGAATAATTAGCAGTGATCTCATAAAGTCTTATAAATTGTTCATTCTTCTTTCTATGATTCTTGAGAAATGACTCGATTTCTCAAAAGAAGATTTTCATGGTTCTTTGCCAGACTTGTAGCTTTGTGGCCTTGGAGTCCTTATTTGATCTTTCGAATATTTCTCATTGTAGCGTCTATAACTTGGAAAATCACCCTTTGTTCAGATATAACTTCCCAAGTTCTGTTCGTTCCTTCGGATCCTAGATTGTCAATTTGTTTTGTTTCTTTTTTCTTTTTCTAAAAAAAGTTCTAATTTATTAACCCCATTTTGGTTAAGGGAATACACGCTACAGGCGCGCAATAATTTAAAAAAAAATGGGGGTAAGTATACAATCAGTGCCAAAAGTTATGTACGACGCTCACTTTGGTGCCAAAAGTTTTTGTCAGATCACTTAAGTGCCAAATCGAAGGAAAAACGATCATTTTGGCGCTGCCGGCGAAAGATTCCGGCCAAAATGATTATGTGGCTTATATATATATATATTTTAAAAATCGACATGTCTTATAAATGACGTCGTTTTGCCATCCTAAGTGGATGGCCTCACAAAAACAGCGCCATACAACTCATTTGGGATTTTTTTTTTTTTTTAAAATTTGGGATTGAAATTAGGGTTTTTGTTCGATTCTCGCTCAACGCCGACCTAGCTCCCTTGGCCGCAGCTTGAGGCATGCGAGGTTCCTGCACTTGAGCAAGATTAGCACAAGTGCTTCATCGCCGATGCTCGATGACTTGCGGTCGCACTTGAGCGCGAGCTTTGTGACCAAGTCGAACCTGCGCGAACAACACCAGGACTGCGTGCAGCACCTCCGAGTGGGCATGGAGGGCGAGCCTCTAGTGGCTTTGGCCTTCGATCGCGAGCTAGCGGCAACACACGAGGGAATGCCGGCCTCAATCACCAGAGTCTAGGTACTGGAAGACGTAGGCAAGGCACTCAGTAGGGAGATCAGAGATGGAGAGGGAGAGATTGGGGGCGGCCTCCCCGAGCACCGGTCAGATCACAACCTTCAACTTGGCCGCTGAGTGGCCGTCATTGGAGTTGGGGTTGGGGTTGGAGCCGCGGCTGCCAAGCGTGGGGGTCATCGAGGACGGCGACTAGCCCAAAGTGAGCGGTGTTTATCTTCTCTCTCTCTCTCTCTCTCTCTCTCTCTCTCTCTCTCTCTCTCTCTCTCTCTCTCTCTCTCTCACACACACACACACAATTTGGGGATTTAGGGTTTTGAATTGGGGGAGATACCAAACGGCGTCATTTAGTTGTTTAAAGGCTAACTGTACTCTCTGGCAAGTCACATAAGCTTAAAAAATTAATAAAAAAGTGACACATCGGATTTTCGACCAACAAGATCAGAGTTGGCACTAAAATGATCGTTTTTTCACACTTAAGTGATTCGACATACAATTTTGGCACAAAAGTGAGCACCGTATACAACTTTTGGCATTAATAGTATACTTACCCAAAAAAAAAAATGTAAACAACAAACTGGCATCCAGTGGACTAAGTGCATGCGCTTTTAATCTATTTGAATAATCTAAAACGAAAGATTGTGTATACATAATCTGCAAAGTGAGTAATAAGCAGACCTCACCAAATTTAAGGATCCCAGTGTATTTGGATTCACACACTTAGTGGGCTCACTCTATCCAATCCATAAACATAGTTAAAGTTGGATGAGATATCTCACATTTCTTGAAGTGGGAAATTCCGTGTATCTTATCAAGTCTAAGTAATAGACTATGGTATCATCCCAATCCATGTCGAAATCACCGATCCTTTTTGTACCATTTCATGATCTCCAAGCTTCCTTTAGTGTGAGCGCATGTGATAGTGGTCGTGATTTATTTCCCAGCAGGCATGCACAGAGATGGTAATGCCAATGGTTGGCAATTGACAGACGAGCATATTCCCAGCATACAAGTAGAACTACAACCATAATTATAGACGTGCGGACCCCTGGAGTGCCATAACTTTGGCCAAAGGGACACTTAAGTGCCATAACTTACGAAAGGTACACTTAAGTGCCACATTTTAAGAAAAGTGGGACACCTAAGTGCCATCTCCGGCGAAGTTGGCCGGAAATCATACGTGGCATTAAAATATTAATATTTCTCGCTGATGTGTCTCGCCGGAGAGTTGAGTAAGCTCAAATTTGGCCAAAACGACGTCGTTTTGACATAATTTGAATTTTATAATAATATAAAAATTATTTAAATTAAATTTAAAATAATTTATTTAAAAATAAATTTATTTAAAAAATTTTTAAAAAATTTAGAAACTTTAAACAGTAAAAAAAAGAATTACAAAATTACAAAAAATTTACAAATTTACAAAAAAATTAAAAAATTACTAAAAAATTTAAAAAATTTACAAAAAAATTTAGAAAGTTACAAAAAAATTACAAAAAATTACAAAAAATTTACAAAAAATTACAAAAAATTTACAAAAAATTACAAAAAATTTACAAAAAATTAAAAAAAATTTAAAAAATTTACATTAAATTTAAAAAATTTAGACAAAATTTAAAAAATTTAAAAAAATAATTAAAATTTTAAAAATTTGCAAAAATTTTTAGAAAGTTACAAAAAATTTACAAAATTTATAAAAAAATTTACAAAATTTACATAAAATTTAAAAAATTTACAAAAAATTCAAAAAATTTACAAAAAATTCAAAAAATTTACAAACAATTTTAGAAAGTTACAAAAAATTTAAAAAACTTACGAAATTTACAAAAATTTAAAAAATTTACAAAAAATTTCAGCCCTCAACCGGCACCCTTTTCTTTTTTTTTAAAAAAAAATTATTTTTTTGTAACTTTTTTAATTTTGCAAATGTTTTTAATTTTTAAAATTTAATTTTTAAAATTTTTAAATAAATTTATTTTTAAATTAAAAATAATTAATTTTCTAAAATTCTTAAAATTTTCTAAAATTTTTAAAATTTTTTAAAATTTTCTAAATTTTTTTGAATTTTTTTTTATTTTTTTAACTTTTAATTTCTTTTTAATTTATTTTTAATTTTTAAATATTTTATAAATTTTTATAGAATTTTATAAATTTTTATAGAATTTTGTAAATTTTTATAGAATTTTATAAATTTTATAATTTTTTAAATTTTTTAAAATGTTTTAAATATTTTTATTTTTTTGAAATTTTTTAAATTTTTAAAAATTTAAATTTTTAAAAATTTAAAAATTTAAAAAGTTAAAATTTTTTAATATTTTATAAATATTTAAATAAATTTAGTTTTAAATTAATTTTTTTTTTTAATTTTTGGCCACATCAGCATTAAAACGTCGCCGTTTCGCACTTGCTTCGCCGGAAAATTGACACGTCAGCATTTTGGCCGGATTGGCACTCAAGTGATCCATTTTACTCCGATTTTGGCACTTAAGTGTACCTTTCGTAAGTTATGGCACTTAAGTATTCCTTTGTGCAAAGTTAAGGCACTTGAAGCGTTCTTTTGCCCATAATTATACTTGTACATCTGACCCATTGTCATCCCTAGTCCCACCTGGATCCCTATTGAGTTCGGCGGCCATGTGGTTAACCCGTATTTCATTATTCTATGCTTGGTGCAACTTTTTTACAAGCATAAATGATAAATTTTGAAGTTTCACATAAGTTTTTATATCTCACACATCCTTATTTAGGGAATTGCAACATCTGTCAATCATGCCTCTTAACCAGAATTTTTGTGTCGATCATTGTGTGTACTTAAAAAGAACAGGACATTATGCGAACCTTGAGGAGATTTGGGAGCAAAATCATCTTCTTCAATGGCTTAAGAGACCCTTGGAGTGGTGGAGGGTATCTCTCTTTCTGGTGTAGAGGGAATGAATGGTTTAATAATCATGTCTATGCGGTAAAAATGGCAGGGTGTTGAAGAGCATTTGCAAGAGCATTGTTGCCATAGTGGCCAAAAAAAGTCAGCTTACTGTCTCTGAACCTTAGCATAAGCGACTCTCTGTTTTACGAATAAACGTTATCACAAAAAGATATTAGCATATCCCTCCGTTTTATGAATAAACGTTATCACAAAAAGATATTAGCATATCCCTTCGATGGAAGATGTGATGGTCAATCTTCACATTGATGGAAGGTTGTCCGTAGTATGTACAATCACATTTTCAGATACAAGTGCTAAAAATAGATTTTCTAGGACATACAACAAGTTATTTTTAACCGTCGTAAGTTGTCAATGATAGGGGCTCACCATGCCGACTTGTGATACTCAACCAATGAAGATCCCAAGTGGCTTCAAGATGTGAGAAAGAAGGACATCAAGATCATTTCAGGCTGGATCTCTCAATACTACCGCAACTTGGCCAAATCATCTTCCCAATTTCGGTTTTCCAACTCATAGTGCTTTTAGTTCTTCAACTATCCAAGTGAAAACTTTTACTTCGGGGATTGCAGTGGCTCTTAGATTTTGTTTTCTTAAATGATTCTCGACATTAATAAACAATTATCTAGTTTGTCATATTAAGATCATGTAAATGAGTCATATACCTATTCATGTGAAATGGAATGAAAAATGAAATAGCAAATACTATAACTACAATTTCAATTAGACCTCTAATATAGTTATTATTGAGGGAAATTATCAAAAAGTTTTAAACCTATTGAATTTATGTCAAATTCAGTCATAAACATTTTAGGCAAATTGACACAAGTATAACAAGTTTAGGCAAAATTGACACCAGTACAACTCGCAAGAGCTGCTTTTGAGTTTTCTTTATGGCAACCAAGAGTAGCTTGTAAGCACTTTGGATTGTGCTTGGTCATTCGAATTTTCCACCATATATGACCGAACGAGAATTCCAATAAAAGCTAATATTGGTGAAAAGGGCAATTTGAGTCTACTTAAAGCAAAGTAGGGCTAGGTATGCTAAGACTTGTTTACGAAAGTAATACTTCTAACTCATCTCACCGACTCTTACTCACTCAAGATCAAATATACCTTGCTTATTCAAATAATCATTTGCAATTTGCAATTTGATATATCCATTACGATTCTTAAGTGAAATGTACACTGCCTCACGATCACTGAGAGTTTGGATCTAACAATAAGGATGGTCAACCATTAGTCAGTTTCACGATTCTTAAGGAGGAGCTCATTAGTATTTGTTTGAATGCTGCATGTGCATATGAGTATGCGTGCTCAGTTAACAATATGCATTAAGTATGACAGTATAGTCAGTGTGTATATATGAGGGCTGCGATGTCCTCGCTCAATCTAGGATAGGGCCACCCTCGCTAGACTCTAGTAGGCATCAACCTCATTGGATTAAATTGATCAAATTAAAAAGTTATGATGGTTTTAATTGATATTGGGCTTAGGGCCCGTCTGCCCATGCTAGGCCCAAAAGGCCCGGCCCACGGGAATAGGGCCCGTGGAAGGGGAAGGTATAAAAGGGAGGAGAGAGAGAGAGAAGACAACGCTTGACTGAACGTACGTACGTTCTCTCCCTCGCTCTCTCTCCAAAAGACAAAAAGAACAGTAAGGCAAACGGCACGTTCTTCTTCCCTTCAAGGCACCATCGGATCGAACAGGACCAGAATTTCTTCTCGATCTTCAACATTGGTGTCTAATCTGTGGCTAACAAGGTACGCTCGAATCTGTGGTGTGCTTTACGATCGGTGATATGTGTTTTCCCAGGCTTCGTCTTCCGCATTGATTTAGGGGTTCGATTTAGTGTCGAATCCGACTTTCGGGGATCAGTCCTTCCCAACATTGGTATCAGAGCCAGGTTCACGTTTTCCCGATCAATTTGATGTTTTTTGATTGATTTATCGCGAAAAATCTTCGGCCGTACAGATTGGGGCGAAAATCCCGACACCCGAGCGCTGTTCGGCCATTTTTCTGAGTTTCCGTAAGTTGGAATCAAATTCTGAAGGCCCTGGGTGAAAGGCGACGTTGAGACGAGTCCGGCGACATGTCGTGCGTTGCCGGACGACGCCGCACGCGCCCACACGCGCGGCCACAAGCCGCTGCGCGTGGGCGCCACGCGCTCGAAGCGCTGGCTATGGCCAGCACGTGCGCCACACGCGCCGGTGACGAACCGGCACGTGCACGCCGGCGACCGGCGAAACGGCACGCGCCGGTCCGCGGACCGACGCGTGCTGATGTCACCGTGACGTCATCCAACGGTCGGTAACCGCTTGGATGACGTCACCAATGACGTCATCGCCGACGAAGTTTCGTCGAGCAGTCCCTGGCTGGCGACCCGACCGGTGACTCGACCCGACCCGCGCGAGACCCGGCACGAGTGCGGCATGTGCCGGCTGATGTCTGCGTGACGTCATCCCGTGCACGCGAGCGGCACGTGCGGGCGGTTCACGCGAACCGGCCCGACTGGTCCGACGACTTGGCCGTTGACCGACCGTTGACCCGTTGACCGACGACCGTTGACCGTTGACCGACCGTTGACCCAAAAAAAAAAAGGAATTTGTTTGTTTTTTCAATTATGTCTGTATGGGCTGTAGGTAATCCATTTTTTATTCTGCATTTGTTGCATGAATCATGGAAAATTATGTATTTTCCATTTTGTTTATTATGGATTATAAATAATCCATTTTTAGTTTTGCATTTGTTGCAGAAACTATGATGCGTTATGCATGGATACCTGCAACCCCGAGAACGGACGAAGGAATAGCTAGACTGAAAAGGCTGATGAAAGAATTAGCTAATTATCGGTGGCTTGATGGTGATTTAGTATCACATATGGTCAAGGTCAATCAGATGATACAGGAAATCATCTGGAATGGTTATCTTATGCCGAACTTTGAGAAAGTGCCGGCTTTGATGAACACTCTTCCACCTGAATGGCAAGTAGTATTAGATCGGCTATGGGAGGTCAACGTGGTCCCGGATTACAGGGGGCTAGTGGAAGCTTTTGTAAGAGAATACTATAGGATTGAGTTAGCCAAGACTTCAACCCTTAGATTGAGCGCCACATGGCGCAGAGTGAATGCGCCTTGGTGGCGACATGAGAGCTCTCCAAAAAATTTTCCATGGTTGGCAAATGTACCTTCAAATTTCTCAGATGTTTTGGCTGATAGATTAGAAGGGACATTCCCTATTTATTTCTTTGATTAATAATGTAATGTTTACTACCTGATTGTTGTTGATGTAGCAATCGATATGTTAGTTGTATCATGTGAAAGCATTGTTATTTTATTTGATGTTAAGATTTTATTTGCTTTCTGCTATTGCTGGTTGCTGTGGGTAATTAGCTGTGGGTAGTAATAGAAGTTTTTTGTAACTTCATAGAATTGATTTTACATATGACAATCATATTAATGATAGTTTTAAGTTAGGATTTTTGGAGGATGATTGGAAACATAGTGACCTTTTGATTCTGAAGCCTTACTTGAAATTATTCATTAATATAATGTGTCTATGCAAATAGGGATGCATAAATGATAGGCATTAATTATTCGTGCATGTATGTCTGATGTGTTCAGAACGATGGTTCAACAACTAAGAATGTAATTGCTGATATGAACGGCTACAATTGTGAAATATTGAATATGAAGATTCAATATGTGCTGGAAAAGCAAGAAGCACTAGAAGCTCTTGACCATGTTATGGAAGATCTTGAGAATGCTGTGCGCCACCTTGAGCTGGTAGAGGACTGCTTAACGGCATGTGAGCTGAGAATAGATATTTGCAATGCTGGTTCTAGCTCATAAAAAGTTTTGAGCTCTAAGCGCAAGCGTATTGATTCGTTCAATATGTGGGAATGCAAAGGATCAAGTCCTTATTGCAAGAGATCAAGAGTTAACCAACACAAGAGAGGAAAACGTCCTCAAGTGAAGAAAATGTCAAGGGTGAAATGTTACAATTGTGACAAGAAAGGTCACTATGCTCGCAACTTTCGTGAGCCAAAGAAGGCATACACCTCTTGTACATTTGAGAACTTTGCTTATTTGTCAAGTTCTGCATAATAGACTGAATCCAATCCTTTGTGGAATGTAGATTCAGGAGCGACAGACCATGTAGCAAAGGATAGAGGATCCTTCATGGAATTCCGACGATACCAATTGGAACTAAGTGGATCTATATTAGAAACAACTCCAGAGCTGAAGTTAAAAGGATTGGCACCTGCCAACTGAACATGTGTGGTGGTCGCAACTTGTTCCTACATGATATTCTAAATGCTCTGGAGATTCGTCGAAATTTAATTGTCTGTTTTGATGTTGGTTAAGCTTGGTTTTAGTGTGAACTTCCATAATAATAGTGTAGATTTGTATTTGGATACAAACTACTATGGTTGTGGTCACTTACTGAATGGTTTTATTGTACTAAATGTTGACTGTGTGATGTCAATATAAGTTATTCCCTTGTTTCACATCTCCTACTTCATGTGATAATGATGTGAATGTGTGGCATGCTAGACTTGGTCATATTGGCCAACAACATATGAATAGACTAGCCAAAGAGGGCTTGTTGGGCAATATTGAATAAGTCGATTTGTCCATATGTAAACATTGCCTAGAAGGGAAAACGACAACGAAACCATTTGGAAAAGGTAAAAGAGCTGACGTTCCTTTGGATTTAATCCATTATGACGTTTGTGGTTCAATTAATGTGAGAGGAAGGCATGGGACTATTTACTTCATCACTTTTAATAGATGATTATACTCAATTCGGATGTGTCTATTTGATTTCTCATAAATTTGAAGCATAAGTTGTTTCAGAAGATTTATGAACCTGGTAGAAAAATCAATTAGACAACAAAATAAAGGTATTTAGATCCAATCGAGGTTGAGAATATTTATCTGATAAGTTCAGAAAATTAAGTGATGAAAAAGGAATAGAAAAACAGTTGTCTATTCTATATGCTCCTCAACAAAATGGTATTGCAGAGAGAAGAAACAGAACCCTACTAGAAATGGTTAGGTCCATGATGGCGTATGCTAACTTACATATCACTTTTATGGAGTGATGCGTTGTTAATTGCTGCCTAAATACTTAACCGGGTGCCTTCCAAATCAGTTAGTTCCACTCCATATGAGTTATGGATAGGTAGAAACCGGACTTAAGTTTACTTAAGTCATGGGGTTTTGCTACCTATACTCATATGTCCTCTCACAAGTTTGGGAAATTGAGTCCCAGATAAAAGTAGAGTATTTTAATGAGATACTCCGAACACTCGAAAGGGTATGTGTTCATAGGTGAGCAGAAAAGTGGGAGAATAACTGAATTTTGAATCATGAGATGTCACATTCTTAGTGGATGAATTTCCTTAGAGGGGCGAAATAAGGGAAGATTACTTCCTATTTGAAACCTTGGATCAAGATAATGATATTAGTGGAGTTCATCCAAGTGGGAGTAATATGAGAAGTGATGAATTGAATTCAACTCATTCTCAATTACAATCACATGATGAGATGATATCGTCATTATCTAATCCGAGTGGGAGCATAATGGGGAATGATGTACTAAGTGTACAATCTCCCATATAGCGAACAAGTCGCCAAAGTATTCCCCATTGACGTTTTGACGTTGAAGGGGAAACTTTCATGATTGCTCCGCAAGATAAGGATGAGCCGAGAAATATTAATGAGGCTCTGAAATTGCCCTAGTAAAGAAAAATGGATTAATACAATGGAAGAGGAAATTGAGTCAATGAAATCAAACCAAGTCTGGGAACTGGTTGATCTGCCAAAAGGATGCAGAGCTATTGGGAACAAATGGGTTCTCAAAATAAAGCGAAAGGCTGATGGCTCGATAGAAAGGCATAAGGCTCGCCTTGTGGCGAAAAGGTATAATCAATAGGAAAGAATTGATTATGAAGATACATTTTCTTTTGTAGTGAGATTTACCTTGATTCGCATAATTCTAGCAATAGTGTTTGGTATGGATCTTGAGCTACGTCAAATGGATGTAAAGACTGCTTTCCTCAATGGAGAATTAGAGGAAGAAATATATATGGAACAATTTGCTGGTTTCATAGTGAAAGGCCAAGAAGAAAAAGTATGTCGACTTTTGAGGTCGATATATGGTCTTAAGCAGTTATCAAGACAATAGTATATACGTTTTCATAATGCCATAATGGCATATGACTTTACAATGATTGATAATGATCATTGTGTATATATCAAAAGATCCAAGGATCAATTTGTGATCATATCATTATATGTTGATGATATACTAATTGCCGGAAGTAATATGGAGTTTGTCAATACTGTCAAAAATTGGTTGTCTTCCAATTTTGAATTGAAGGATATGGGATATTAAACCCATAGACACCCATATTACAAAAGGTGAATGATTGAGCCATAAACTGTGTCCAAGGACTCTACAAGAGAAGGAACAAATGAAACATGTTCCTTATGCTAGTGCTGTTGGAAGCTTTATGTATGCTATGATGTGTACAAGACCTGACATATGTTTTGTAGTTGGAATGGTGAGTAGTTACCAATCCAATCCAGGTCAAGCACATTGATAAGCCGTTAAGAGAATACTGAGATATCTAAAGGGAACTGCTGATTATATGCTGAGTCATTGAGGAAAGGATCTGCGACTCTAAAGCTATTATGATGCTGATTGAGAAGGAGATTTAGACGAAAGTAAATCTAACTCTGGTTTTGTTTTCTTACCGAATGATGGCACCATATGTTGGAGCAGTAAGAAACAAAAGTGTATAGCCTTGTCCACGATGGAAACTGAGTTCGTGGCATTATCAGCAGCAGTATAAGAAAATGTTTGGCTTAAGAGATTATTGGATCATTTAGGTGTTATTGGAAGTGCTGCAGATTTGTTATTAGTTAACTATGATAATCAAGCAGCAAAAGTGTACACCAAAGATCCAAAATATCATGGCAAGACCAAACCTATAGATACCAAGTATAACCTTTGTTAAGGATATGATTACACGAAAAGATGTGAACTTAGAGTACATACTACGCATAGAATGGTAGCAGATCCTATAACAAAGTCAATACCTAGAGATGTGTTTTGTGGCCATGTGAAATCTCTAGGATTGCGTAGAGGATGATGTACTGAATATTGTAATTTCCCTAAGAGTTCACATTTGATGAATTTGTGTTTTCATCATTAATGCCTATGAATCTTTGTTTGATCTTTATGCATCTTAATGCTCAGTGCATTACTTTAAGTCAGGAAGTATGTCGGACATATATAAGATTAGCCCACTCACACGGGTAATCGCCTCTATTTACTGTGTGATAAATAGAGATGAGACTGTTTTTAAGCTTATTATCTAGGTGATAATCGAGAGCTCAAGCTTAAAACATGTATGTCGCCTTAACTAGGTGTTAAGATGAGGACATAATACTTATTATGTCTGAAAGTAAAATACCCCACATGTTTTACTTTATCTGTCTAAGATGCCAGATGTGAGTTCTGATGAATTTTGTGAATGAGTGGATACGTGAACTCAAGTTAGACATTGGGTATGTCTAAACTATCATCTGTATGATATTGAAAGGTGTAGACATACGCTCCATGGGAAAGGAGTTAATACCGTAATACGTATTTCATACTACGTATGCATGAGACGACCAATAAGAGTGGCAAAAGTTTGATCTCAAATTTTTATGTCGTGTGAGACTCTTGAGGAAAAGAGTTCCTCAATTTTTTAGTCCCCTCATGACTCTGACTTATTCTCAAGATTTCTATTTAGTGTTTGCTATCTTAGGATGTTGCCAATGGTCATGAGTTTGATTCGATCTAATGGGGCATTTCTAGAAAAGTAAGCTGAACTGAAATTGAGAGTTTGAAGGAAAGAGGAAGATTGATTTTGGAGAATCACATTGTAGTTTTGTATTCACCGGTTAACCAATTATGACTGTTTTTGGGATAATCATAATTGTGAATACAATATATATATATATATATATATATATATATATATATATCATTGTTTGAAAGAGATCAAGAGAGATATAAATGTGATCGATCGATCTAGGGTACTGCATACTAAATCTACTCGGAGTGTGATGCCTATTATGAGCTGCTATATATTCCTAACAGATGTATGGCAACGAGCTCTCAAAGTATGCTGATCGCACGGATTATTCACCGGTATGAATGTTGAAGAGAGGTAAAGAGAATTCTGTTCGGCCCACCATGTGCGAGTGGAAGATGATGGTTTTAATTGATATTGGGCTTAGGGCCCGTCCGCCCATGCTGGGCCCAAAAGGCTCAGCCCACGGGAATAGGGCCCGTGGAAGGGGAAGGTATAAAAGAGAGGAGAGAGAGAGAGAGAGAAGACAACGCTTGACTGAACGTATGTACATTCTCTCCCTCGCTCTCTCTCCAAAAGACAAAAAGAACAGTAAGGCAAACGGCACGTTCTTCTTCCCTTCAAGGCACCATCGGATCGAACAGGACCAGAATTTCTTCTCGATCTTCAGCATTGGTGTCTAATCTGTGGCTAACAAGGTACGCTCGAATCCATGGTGTGCTTTACGATCGGTGATACGTGTTTTCCCGGGCTTCGTCTTCTGCATTGATTTAGGGGTTCGATTTAGTGTCGAATCCGACTTTCGGGGATCAGTCCTTCCCAACAAGTTTAAACATAATTGATATCAATATAATATGTTTTAGAACTTATTAGAAAATCTTCCCACGACTTGTAGTTTCTATTTTATATAAATTAGTTGTAAGGGACATTTTGAGTATCTCGCTCATTTTCATCAAGTCGGCATCATTCCAACCCACACGTACCACTGAGATATACGGGGTTGTGCTTTTGAAAATGTCCCTAAAAGGAGGAGCAAGTGTGATTATTTGAATCCCTATACAAAAGTTATTCTACTTCGGTCTCCTAGCTTTTGAGTATTCAAATGTAGATATCTCTATAGAGGGCCATCGTTTCTTGCACCTCGAATTCAATTCATCCTTTTGATTTACTTTCCTCTTTTGATTTTTCTTTCAAACATTATAGCAAATTTCACCAACCAATAGCACCATGGACCTTTCCTGCCCAATATCCATTCGACAAACGGAGCGATTACTCCGAGAGATGGATAAACAAAGTAAAAAAGAAACCGCAAGTAGTATCCCGGGCCCATCTTTGTAGGATGAGTTTTTTTTTTTTTTTTTTTTGGTGACTCAGAAGTATCATACAGCCGGCAGCCGGCGGCATAAACCCGGAACGACCCGCAAGGACCCACCTCCCACGAGTTGATGGTAAGTCACACAAATGATGAGGTGGGGAGTTGAACTCTAGTCTTGCGGGTGACCAGTGTGCAACTCCACCATCTCTGCCATCAATAGGATGGGTTTTGTAGGATGAGTTTGTTTCACAAAAAATTAATAATTTGAATAATATTTTGTTAAATAATAATTTGTATTATTTATAATAATTAAATGAAAAATATTTTTATCATTCGTGAAATTTTTGGACATAAATTATTATTGATAATGAAAATATTTTTTATTGACTAATTATTTTAAGTGATATCAACAAATATTTTTTTAAAAACTATTTTTCAAATAATTTACTCTCCGCAAAACAAATGGAATTATTTATGCTGTTTAGACATATGGATCACTAACCATTTAGGTAGACCTATTGGGTAAGTTTTGGTCCAAATCCATCAATAAACCACTAAAGCCCAACCCTAGGCCCAATTTTACCCACAAGTTTGCCCCTCCTCTAATTGTAATCAGTGGCATTGAAGACTAGCTTTTGACTCATTTAATTGAGTCCCATCAAATGCCACAACAGATATAAACTGTAGAATTTGCAAGAACATTTTTCCATCAACTTAATACCTCCATGGGATTAGCAATCATAGCATCTACCTTATCCTTAATTAAAACCCTCGTGATATTGAATGCTACATATTTCTCTAATGCCAGCTAAGAATCAATCAGTGATGGCCCACCAAGTAAGTTTTTACCAGCCTTTTAGGCCAGGCCCCAACCTCCTTTGATCTGTATACTCAGTCATTGAACTTCTTGCTATTCTTTAGAAAGACTCTCTCTCTCTCTCTCTCTCTCTCTCTCTCTCTGTGAACAGAAAACTGCACGCTCGTTGAATTCCTCTGCAGCTGCAAACACCAGAGACCGGGAGATCATGGGTACAGCACAACTACTACTGAACCTTCTTCTCCATCTCTCTCTGATCTTTCAATGCTCTCTTGCCGTCTCGCCATTCCGCAAGATCGTACCTCGCTTTCCTTCGCCCCTCATTCATCCCGAAAGTTCTCAACGACCATCGATCTCCAACGACCAGAGCGGCAGCAATGGGCTCTACGAAACCAGGTACTTCACGCAAGTCCTCGACCACTTCGGCTTCCGCCCCGAGAGCTACCAGACGTTCCAGCAGAGGTACCTGATCAACTCCACCTTCTGGGGCGGCCCGCAGAGGAACGCCCCGATCTTCGTCTACACCGGGAACGAGGGCGACATCGAGTGGTTCGCCCAGAACACGGGCTTCATGTTCGAGACTGCGCCCCGCTTCAATGCCCTTCTTGTGTTCATTGAGGTACATTGGCAACCGATCTAAATACTGAAAGCTATATTGTTTTGCTTTTGCAAAGTATATTATAAGGAGGACATAGAGATCATTATTCTTGTCTGTTTCTTTGAAGCATCGGTTTTACGGGAAATCGATTCCGTTTGGGGGCAACAAAGAGGTGGCATACAGCAACTCCAGCACGCTGGGCTATCTCTCTTCCACACAAGCATTGGCGGACTATGCGACGCTGATCACCGATCTGAAGAAGAACTGGACGGCCGAGGATTCGCCAGTGGTGGTTTTTGGAGGTTCCTACGGTGGAAGTATGCTGCTGTCTCCCGCTCTCTCTCTCTCTCTCTCTCTCTCTCTCTCTCTCTCTCTCTCTCTCTCTCTCTCTCTCTCTCTCTCAGCTTAGTTTAATTAATTAATTAATGGGTTCATCTTATATAATAGATTAATTGCGTAGTTAGTTGTGCATGGAGGTTTCTGGTTTGATAAGGAAAAGGAAAAAGGAGTTAAAACTTGTTCAGATGAATGATTTTGTTTATTGAAAATATGGCAGTGCTGGCGGCATGGTTCAGGCTCAAGTATCCGCACATTGCAATTGGCGCTTTGTCTTCGTCTTCTCCGATCCTCAACTTCGACAACATCACCTCTGCCTACAGCTTCAACGACATCATCACTCGAGACTTCAGGGTTCTCTCTCTCTCTCTCTCTCTCTCTCTCTCTCTCTCTCTCTCTCTGAGTTTGTCTGTTTTTGGTTATTCTTGGATTACAATGACTTTACAGAGGTGGGGACTAGGATAAGGTCAGCTAATAGGACATAGAAGGTCGTCTTCGGCCATGGGCCAGAGATCGTAGTGGAAAGATTTGCATGACAAAAGGAATCCGAAGTTGGTCCCAACCCCAACTTTCTAGTCAAAGATTCCATAGCCGCCCACCGTATACTATTCAAAGTATATTATGATTCCACTTTGTCTAAACATTTGTAAATCAGGAAAAGTCTGGAGATTAGTGTTTATTCTATTTAATACGTTTGATTATGTATTAGACTCCGACTAATCATTTCTTTACGTCGTGACACTATGTGACTTATTACTTTACACACACTAATTATTCAATGCATGTGTTCTCAATACTAATTATATAGATTTTATGTGAGTCGTGAACATATGAAAATCATGTGAGTCTAAAAGCGCAATCAATGTGAATGTTTAGGGCGAAAGCGAGAATTGCTACAAAGTGATCAAGCGATCATGGCAGAAGATCGAAGATACCGCGAACCGACATGGCGGACTTGAGATCCTGGGAAAATCATTCAGACTGTGCAAGTGAGAGTTGAGGCATAGGCAATTTTAGCTTCTCACGGATTTAATTTATTGTGTTTGGTGGGATATTTTGTTTATGCGATGACCCCTTTGCAGGAACTCCATTTATGCGGGTTATCTCCAAGGTTGGCTCCGGACTGCTCTCGTTTACACGGCCATGACCGATTATCCAACTCCTTCTAATTTCTTGAACCCCTTGCCTGCTTACCCGGTCAAACAGGTATAGCTTGCTTAACTAATGATAACATGTATTAGCAGTGTAATCTAAGCAAGATCTTCGAGATCATACTTTACAGTATTTCCAAGTCAAATTGGCATCTTTTGGGGGTAACATAGATCTGATCTTAAGGGGAAATTAAAGCTACTTCTCGATTTAACCAATCTCGTTTCTAAAGTCCAAGTAAACTCGACATTAAAACTGAAAGAATCCTTGTAGTATATGACCAATTTGTGAAGCAGATCTGATCTTTGAGGATTGTATGGTAGCGTGTGTGATTGACCCTGAAGGATTGGCATACTTTGTTCCAGCATTAGGCGACTTAGTCCCATTACTTCAAAATCAATTTGTGACAATTTAGTTAGCTCTCTCCGTTGCGCCGATATGGAGGGGTGATGACACCATTTTGTAAAGCGCTTTTCTGTTATTTCTTCAAGATATAGCTTGATGGCTGAAAAGACAAATCGGATACATGACGAACATTTATGCTCTCTCTGTTTTCATTTTGCGCAGATGTGCAAGGCGATAGATGATCCGAGCAAAGGGGATGATGATTTCGCGAAATTGTATGGCGCGGCAACAATCTACTACAACTACAGCGGTGGCGTCTCGTGCTTTGATCTATTGGATGATTCCGATCCTCATGGCCTCGGCGAATGGGCATGGCAGGTACCCCCACAATTTTTTCACTCTCTCGAAAGAAAATTTCTCTTTGTTGCTTTAGTTTCCAACTGAAAAGGTTGTCAACCGAGCTACTTGCAAATCATCATATAAAAAATGCTAGAGATGTCGAGACTCATATGCGAAATGGGTTTACTATATAATGGGATGGATTTTTTTGTACAATGGTTAGACGGGCATACCAACTTAAAATTTAGAAAAATCCATTTAGTACATCAGTCTTAATTTCTCCGGCATTCCTGTACACTGGATTTGATACTGTTGCTGAGATGAAGTTCATGGGCTCTTTCTTTATGGTTATGGTATGTCCCCGTAAATTTTACTTTTTGGATTAAAATGTGGGCTAGCTTTCTTTATGGAGGAGCCAATAATTACCGTAAAAACTCAAATGGGGAGAGTATCCAAGAAGAGCCTCAAGCATGGAAACTATTGTGCAGCTTGGGCCTAGATCACTCAAAAACAGCAATGAAAAGTCTAAAATCAACAAAGAGTTCGACTAGTGTTATCTTTTTTACCCCAAAGACAAAAGTGCCGTTTTCGCTTGATCTCTCGGAGTTACGCAAAGTTGAATGTGAATCTCACAATTCTCGACGTGTGAAATCTCGCGGGCCTCATCATTTTAAGTCATTAACTATAGTTTTGTGCCATCCTCCTGATTAATGTTGAAATGGTGAGGCCTTTCATCACCATTTCATGGTCTCTAAGCTATTCTTAATGCTAGCACTTGTTGTAATTTATTTCCTTTCCCTGCAGGCATGCACGGAAATGGTATTGCCAACAGGGGGCAATCGAGAGACGAGCATATTCCCAGCTCACAAGTATAACTACAATGATAGAGTCGCCACCTGCACATCTCTCTTTGGCGTTGTCCCTAGGCCCACCTGGATCCCTATTGAGTTCGGCGGTCATGTGAGTATATATAATAATTTACGAAATTTCACATAAATTTTTATATCACGCACATTCTTCCTTAGAAAATTTCAAAATCTGTTTATCCCACCGCTTAACCTGAATTTTTGAGTCCATCGTTGCGTTTACTTAAAAAATGAACAGGACATTAGGAGGACCTTGAGGAGATTTGGAAGCAACATCATCTTCTTCAATGGCTTAAGAGACCCTTGGAGTGGTGGAGGGTATCTCTCTCTCTCTCTCTCTCTCTCTCTCTCTCTCTCTCTGGTGTAGAGGGAATAATGGTTTGATAATCATGCCTCTGTGGTACAAATGGCAGGGTGTTGAAGAGCATTTCCAAGAGCATTGTTGCAATAGTGGCCGAAAAAGGTCAAGTTACTATCTCTTAAACTTAATATATAAGTGACTCTTCATTATATGAATAATCGTTATCCCAAAAAGATATTAGTGAATCTCTTCAATGGAAAATGTGAGGGACTATCTTCACATAAATACAAGGTTGTCCGTATTATGCACAATTACATTTTTAGTTACAAGTGATGAAATTGATTTTCTAGGACATACAATACATTCTTTTTAACCGTCGTAGGTTATCAATTACAGGGGCTCACCATGTCGACCTGCGATACTCAACTAGTGAAGATCCTGAGTGGCTTCAAGATGTGAGAAAGAAGGAGATCAAGATCATTTTAGGCTGGATCTCTCAATACTACCGAGACTTGGCCGAATCATCTTCCTAACCGCGGTTCTCGGACTCATAGTACTTCTAGTTCTTCAACTATCCAAGTGACAGCTTTTACTTTAGGGATTATAATTTGTCTCTTAGATTTTGTTTTATTAAGTGTTTCTTGACTTTGAATGAACGATTATCCAGTTTGTCATATTACATTTGATTTATGCAAACAAGTCACACATACATTTGTGCAAGATGAAATGAAATACCAAATACCAAATACCAAAAATTTTACTATGGCGATTTGATCAGATCCCCAATATAGTCAATGGTATAAAAGCTTAATCACGATGCATGTGAATAGACGTTGGCCACAAGCCTAAGACGACAAGGGTGACCCTGTGGATGGAATTTGTGGCAATCTTGGTTACCATGGCCTAGAGTTTACAACTCTTTATCTTATCAATTTTCGTTCTAAGTTTTTCTTAGCAAAGTTGACATTATCCTATGCCACATTATTCAGTTCGTCGTGGCTGAATATATTCACGTTTCACCCAAATATAGCCAATCCAAGTGTAAATTATCCTTAACTAATCACTTGGGAGCTGCTTTAATATTTTGCCCATGCTAAGGAGGAGCAGTTTATATACACTTTGGATTGCATTTGATCGTTCAGATTTTCCACCATATACTACCGTGCAATATTTTGATAAAACCTAATGTTGGTGAAAAGAGCAATTTGCCTCTACTTAAAGCAAAGAATAGGGTTTGGTAAACTAGGATTAGTTTACAAAAATATTATTTCTAACTGATGTGATGGATCTTTACTAGGATTACTTTACGAAAATCTTATTTCTAATTGAATATGACCTACTTATCTAACTGAACGTTTGCAATACACCACTTAATATGTCTAGTATGATTCTTAAGCAAAATGTAACTGACCGGTTATCACTGAGAGCTTGGATCTAACAATAAAGATGGTCAATCATTAATGTATCAATTTAATTATTCATAAAGAGGCTGCTTTCTCGACCTCGTAACTTTGTACAATTAGATGCTTTGCTCGATCGTGCATGTGGTTTGCCAGAAGAGGACCAATCAAAAACTCAAAAATCATCCATTATTTACTTTCCTAGAACTGGAAGTGTTGGAATGCTGATCAGTCGGTCGAAATATTACTTACTTTCTCGTATCATTACACTTATTAATAGAATCCTAATTTAATTTTGTAGGAATCATATCGGGATTTGCATATCAACCCTTGAAACACTTGTTTGCAAATTTTTCTAGCCAACGTTTTCTCACCTTTTGCCATAAATAGGACAATCTCGGCGGAGCGATATTCTTGTGACCTTGCTCCTGTGTGAAAAACTAACACAATCTAAACCTACAAGTTCAAAAAGTCCTAGTTGAACTTGAAACAATTGTGCAAAGATAAGGCGAGTTAATTGATATATGTGGATGAAGTCAAATTTTAAATGAGGTACATAGCAGCCGATCCTTGAACCTCATTAGTGAGCATTTGTTTGTCTCATTGTGGTGACCAAAATAAAAGATTTCTCTATTGAATGTTTGGCTTAGAAATGCGTGGAAGTCCGTCACTTAAGATCATTTGAGATTCGCTGTTTACATGTACAACTGTCATATGGGCCGTTGACCATGTAGGTCCAAATCCATCAGTAAACCACACAGCCAAGCCCAAGCCCAAGCCCAAGCCCAAGCCCAAGCCCAATATTACCCAAACGTTTGCCTCCTCTAATTGCAATTAGTGGAATTGAAGGCGAGCTTTTGACTCATTAAATTGAGTCCCATCAAATGCAACAACTGATATAAACCCAGAATTTGCAAGAACTACTTCTCGAAATTATTTAGTTTAAGGAAGGACATCTTTCCATCAACTTTATACCTCCATGGGATTAGCAATCATAGCATCTACCTTACCCTTAATTAAAATCCTCATAATACCGAATGCTGTACATTTGTCTAATGCCAGCTAATATACCAATCAATGATGGTCCCCCAAATAAGTTTTCCCAACATTTTAGGCGAGAGCCCAACCTCCTTCAATCCGTATACTCAGCCCTTGAACTTCTTGCTATTCTTTAGAAACTCTCTCTCTCTCTCTCTCTCTCTCTCTCTCTCTCTCTCTCTGTGAACTGAAAACTCCACGCTCGTTGACTTCCTCTGCAGTTGCAGACACCAGAGACTAGAAGATAACGAGTACAGCACAACTACTACCGAAAGTTCTTCTCTGTTTCCCTCCGATCTTTCAATGCTTTCTCGCTGTCTGGCCATTCGGCAAGATCGTACCTCAGTTTCCTTCTCCCCTCATTCATCCCGAAAGTTCTCAATGACCATCACTCTCTAACGATCAGAGCGGCAGCAATGGGACCTACGAGACCAAGTACTTCATGCAAGTCTTCGACCACATTGGTTTCCGTCTCGAGAGCTACCAGACGTTCCAGCAGAGGTACTTGATCAACTCCGCCTGCTGGGGTGGCCCGCGGAGGAATGCCCCGATCTTTGTCTACACTGAGAACAAGGGCGACATCGAGTTGTTAGCCCAGAACACGGGCTTCATGTTCAAGACGGCGCCCCGCTTCAATGCCCTTCTTGTGTTCATCAAGGTATATTGCCAACCGATCTAAATACTTAAGCTATTTGTTTTTGCTTTTGCGAAGTACATTACAAGAAGGATATGGAGACCGTTGTTCATACCTATATCTTTGAAGCATCGGTTTTACCCGAAATCAATTCCATTCGTGGGGCAAAAAGAGATGGTGTTCAGCAACTTGAGCATGCTGAGGTATCTCTCTTCAACGCAAGCATTGGCCGACTACGCGACACTAATCGCCGACCTGAAGAAGAATTAAATGGCTGAGGATTCACCAGTGGTGGTTTTTGGAGGTTCCCACGATAGAAGGATGCTGCCGTCTCCCGTCTCCCCCCATCTCAAAATATCTAAATATTAAACCACACATTTATATAATAACTTACATTTTTAGAACAAACACATTTATATAATAACTTACATTTTTAGAACAATTGACAATGGCTACACCAAGTCTCACATGATATCAGAGCTAGATATCTTGAATTTGAATCTTTTTAAACCCCATTTGTCACGCTAATTAAATTTCCACGTTTAGTACTAAGCAAAAGACTAGACTAAGCGTGAGGAAAAGTGTTTGAATATTTAAATAATAAATGATACCTTCATTTAAGAACTTTCACTTTTAGAACACTTGTTCGTTATTCCACAAAATCTCACACTCTTTCTCTCTCTCTTCATAGCTCAATTTAATTAAGTAATGGGTTTGTCTTATATAATGAATTAATTATACAACCGCCTGTGCATGGAGCTTTCTGGTTTGATCAGGAAAAGCTCTCTCTCTCTCTCTCTCTCTCTCTTAACAGCTTAATTTAATTAATTAATCGGTTTGTCTTAGATAATGAATTAATTACATAGCCGGTTGTGCATGGATCTTTTTGATTTGATAGCATGGATCTTTTTTATTTGATAAGGAAAAGGAGAAAAGGAGTTCAAAATTATTCGGATTAATGGTTTTGTTTATTGAAAATATGGCACTACTGACGGCATGGTTCGGGTTGAAGTTGTTAAGGAAATTCATTATGATATTTTGAAGATGACAAAAAAAATCAAAAGCTACTAGCATGTTTAATGATTGAGTAATAGACTATGCAAATGATAGAATCTGTAAATGATTTTATCAATGTTTATATTTGAAAGAATCAGAAGATGGACTCTATGCTGAAGCTGAACTTATTCAGACTATATATAGACCTTAAGGCTAAATATGTTTAGAAGCAGAATATGTTCAGACTTACGTCCAGATTGCAAAGTCTATTTCAGACAGAAAATACTCATACTCTAATTCAAACGGAAGACACTCAGACTTTACTTCTGATATAACATGCTCAGATTTTACATACAGAACGAGACACAAGTCCAAAATGTGACAATGTCTAGAATGAGACACAAGTTCAAAACGAAGCAGATTTAGAACGAAATATGTTCAGAATGAGATAATTTGATAGAACATAACATAAGCCCCAAACATATGACGGCTAGTGATCTGGTTTGAATTTCATATCAAAATAGATTTAATTGACTCAATCTAATTGATTGACAATTAGATCTTGAAGACAAGAATTTTCTAAAAAAAAAAGCTCTACTTATGGAAACCAATATTCTATTTGTATGGACGATCAGAATTCACTTCTATCACTCAATAGCTACTAAATCTTCTAGATATAGATTTATCAAATGGGTAGATCAGAAGACAATCCTCTAGATATTGTCCAACAACTAATTTGGAAGTAGATAAGTATTTAAGGACACTAATGACTGAAAAGCAAGTAAGTGATAGAGCATAGAATTCATAATTTCAAAGTCTGAGCGAACTTCAATCATATACTTGTCCTTTGGTGAACTTAAAAGTTTGTGATCGTGGGAAAAATATCAAAAGAGTGATTTAGTGAGATAGTGTGATCTATCACTGAGTATTTGTACCCAAAATTGCAATCTCTTGTTGATCACATAATGAATCCAATATGAATGCTATTAACGTGAGAGAGTGGACGTAAGCTTGATCTAAGCTGAACTACTATAAATTCCATGTGTAATATTCTCTTCTCTTAACTCTCATTATATAACCGATCACAAAAAAAAAAAAAAACAAAAAAAAAATCTAATTATATAAGTTTATTACACAGTTACAGGTTATTTCAAAAGTCTATTATATCGCATAATAGATTTTGAACATCTGGTAGCTTGTTTGTCAGACTCTAATATTTATTTAGACTTTACTCGCAATTTATTTTATTCCGCATTTATTTGTAAAGACTTTTTTTGAACACCTATTCACCCCCCTCTAGGTGTTCGTACTAGTATTTTCAGAAGTATCCACACATTGCAATCAGCACTTTGTCTTATTCTACTCTGGTCCTCTTCTTTGACAACATTACCTCTCCTTATAGCTACAACGACATCATCCCTCGAGACTTCAAGGTTCTCTCTCTCTGAGTTTGTGTCTGTATAGAATTTTATTAGACTTATGACTAATTTTTTTCGTACACTATGATACCGTGTCTATCCAATGTATGTGTTCTCGATACCACTGATGTAGATTTTACGTGAATCATGATTATATGAAAACCACGCAGGTCTAAGAATGCATGTCTAGAACGAGAGCAAGAACTACTATAAAGTGATCAAGCCATCATTGCAAAAGATCAAATATACGGTGAACTAGGCTGCGTTTTTTTTTTTCGTTTCTTTTTTCTGTTTTTAAACAAATTTTTTTTGTTTTTTTGTTCCTGGGAACAAAAAAGGAATAGAAATGCGTTTGGATGTGTTTTTGTTCCTTTTTTGTTTTTTTTTGTTCCCAGAAACAAATCTGGAACATAAATAAGAAACAAAAAAATTATGTTTCTTATTTCTGAAACACATTTAAAGAACAAAAAAAGAACAAAACCATAAGCTATCGTGTTTCTTTTCTATTTCTTGCTCAGCCCTTCGAACACCGTCTCTCCTCCTGCATCTTCTCCATTGTCGTCTTCTCCGGCGCCTCCCACTCTCCAGCGCTGACAGTCGCCTCTGTCTCGAGACCATCCAGCTTCTCCACCATCTTCCTCTTTGGTGCCGACAGCCGCTGCTCCTTCACCAAGTGAACCTGCTCACTGCTCCTCCTTCATCGATTGACGAGGCCCTCGCAGATCTAGGTGATGGCTGCTCAGAGCTCGAGCGTGAGGGCTCGCTCGAGCCAGCGCTTGCCCAGATCTAGGGCACCGTTGCTCACCAAATATGCGGTAGCGGCTCGTCTGCTCGCTCGAGATCTGGACGAGCACACTCGCCCAGATTTGGCGAGCAACGGTGCCCTAGATCAAGCGTTTGCTTGTAGCGAGCCTTGCTCTGCTCGTCACTCCCCCATCGCCGACTTCCGGCCCTTCCACGCGTCGAGCCTCGGGTTGGCCCTCGGGCTGTTGTTGCTCTTGCCTACGTTCTTCATCTTGCGATCGGTCGAAGGATCAGCAACGAGCGAGCAGCTCGCTTGCTTCTCTGCTCGAGCGAGTAGACGGTCGCTGCTCTACTCGCTCACAGCTCGCTCGAGCGTGAGCAGTAGTGAGCGTCTGCTCGCTTGCTTCTCTACTCAAGCAAGTAGAGCAACAAGCCCTGCTCGAGCTGCGAGTGAGCAAAGTAGCGAGCGTCTGCTCGCTTGCTTCTCTACTCAAGCGAGCAGAGCAGCGAGCCCTGCTTTGCTCGCTGCTCACTCTCGAGCGAGCTGCGAGCATCTGCTCGCTTGCTTCTCTGCTCACTCTAGCGTGAGTAGCAGCGAGCGTCTGGTCGCTTATTTCTCTACTCGAACGAGCCTTGCCTCGCTCGCTGTTGCTCACGCTCGAGCGAGCAGAGCGGCAGGAGTGTCTGCTCGCTCTAGCATGAGCAGATGCTCGCCATGAACATTTGCTTGCTCGCTATTACTCACACTCGAGCAAGCAAAGCAGCAAGAGTGTCTACTCGCTCGAGCGTGAGCAGAGGCTCGCGCGAGCATCTGCTCGCTCACTGCTGTTCACGCTTGAGCAGGCAGAGTAGCGAGCGTCTGCTCGCTCGAGCATGAACAACGCGTCGCTGCTGCTCACGCTTGAGCGAGCAGAGCAGCAGGAGTGTCTGCTCACTCTAGCGTGAGCAGATGCTCGCGCGAGCGTCTACTCACTCATTGCTGCTCACGCTCGAGCAAGTAGAGCAGCGCGTCTGCTCGCTCGAGCGTGAGTAGTGCGAGCAGAGCAGCAGGAGTGTCTGCTCGCTCGAGCATGAGCAGATGCTCGCTCGAGCGTCTGCTCGCTTGCTGCTGCTCATGCTTGAGCAAGTAGAGCAGCGAGTGTTTGCTCGCTTACTGCTGCTCACGCTCAAGCAAGCAGAGCAACGAGCGTCTGCTTGCTCGAGCGTGAGCAGCTTGAGCAAAGCAGCGAGCCCTACTCTGCTCGCTCGCTGTTGCTCATGCTCAAGCGAGCAGAGCAGCAGGAGTGTCTACTCGCTTGAGCGTGAGCAGATGCTCGCTCGAGTGTGAGTAGTAGCGAGCATCTGCTATCAATTTGCCACACATGTTTTATTTTGTAAATATTCAACATCTTTGTCAGAGTGCATTTTTAATAAAGTTTTTTGTTTTTATTTTTAACTGAAATCCTGACATTCTTAGAAAATGTAACATATAAAAAGAGGCGCAATAGTTGATGTTGATCTTGACATTTGCCAAATGATGGCCAAAAGTAAAAAATTAGGTGGATCTAAGCCACTTAAAAACAATTAGGTGGCTTTATTGATGATGAATAATTGAATATGTGGCTTGGTTAGAAATAGAAGCAGGTGTGAGAAATCGGCTAGCATATAATGGCACAATTCAATTACGCCAAAATAAACCATATTCATCATGTTCTTTTTCTGCAACTTCTTGGGTTTAGGTGAAGCACCAGATTTTTTCAACCCCCTCATCTCAATCTTTCCAATTCGCTCCAAGGGAACCGGAGGTTGAAAAGATCATGATCAACCCTAATTATGGATTCTTTTGATCGTGAAGCAATGTCCGTTCCTAGGCTCGTATATTGTACATATCTTGATCATAAGAGTCGTAAGCAATGCACAGATAAGCGGAGTCCGAGTATAGTATAAAATCACGAAATTACAAAACTAAAGTGCTAATATCTACAAAACTTAGTACAGATAACGTACTTACGTATACGGTATGATTTCATACAAATATCAGTACTTGATCTCATTTTGGTGACTGTTTCCTTCTCTTTTCCTTGTTTCTCACTCTATCTCAATTAGTTGTCTCCTTCCCAGGTGAACAATGTTGGTGTTGGTGGATCCATTATCGACATTGATGCTTTGAGAACTTCGGTGGATCCATCCAAAGTTCCGCCTTGCCGGTGCCAATCCACGAAGACATTTTTTTTTCCCTTGCTCTGTCCGCAATTTGCCAGTCCCTACCACATAAATCACAATTTGCTGACTTTGGAAACAGTTATCCGTACACTAAGGTTGGCCTTTCGGCTTATTTTTTCATTGTCTTAATCTTAGAGATCTTATAATTTAGTTGGACCGTGCACAAAATAAGATAAGGTATACGGATCCATATAGGTTACCATGCTGATTCTGTGTATGGCGTGTAGTTCTTATGGTATTATGTTATTGATTTAATTCATAACTCATATGATGCTCAATCGGTTGAAGATTCAATGGCATCTAATAGACACTCATTCAATGCAAAGTGGACAGAGCCTGTAACCAATATACTTATCGGCTTATTGGTGGATGAGGTAAAAAAAAAGGGAAATCGCACCTCTTCCACTTTCAACAAAGCGGGGTGGAGGAATGTACAATCTGAACTCAGTAGACAGACATAATTTCAATTTACCATAGTACAGCTGAGGAACAAGGTTAACAAACTGAAAAAATAGTACAGCAGTAGTAGTTTTCACAAACTCATTTCTCAGTCCGGATTTGGTTGGGATAATGTAAACAAAAGAGTTGTTGTCGACGATCCAAGTATATGGGAATCTCATATCAAGGTATTTCTTAACTTTGTGATCATTTTGATATCATTACAAATGTCAATTTTAAAATGTATGATTATATTGCTGAAATGTCATTATTGTGAAAATTGTAGATAATGTCGAGCGAGCAAGATTCAGGAAGAATGGATTTCCTCATTATCCTGAGCTCTGTATTGTTTTTGATGGTACATATGCTACTGGAGATCACATCATAGGAAGTACTCAAGATGCGAATGTGTCGAATGATGATGACAATGTAGGTGGTGACAACAATGGTGGCGATGCATATGGTGTCAATGCAGGTGGTAACTATGATAGTAGCAATGCAAATGATTTCATTGGACACCACAGTGATGACATACTCTTTACAATAGACGATGTTAGAACTTTAGTTCGTGGAAAGCACAAATTGGATAAAACTCCAAATAGTAAAAGGGAGGAGAAGAAAGAGTAACCAATTCGGTATTGCTAAAACTTGCAGAGCCATACAAGATTTTCTGAAAGTTAGGTCATCAAGTCAATCTGGTGGTGGCTCTGCGACCTCAGGGACTACACAACCACCTATAGACCCTTTCTTCGTATTTGCTGTGGTCCAGATTCTACTGAGTATGCCTAAGATAGAGCTAGATGTTTATAATAAAGCAGTGGAACGAGCATGCGCTAGTTCTCAATGGAGGGAGGCTTTCATTATATCCACACCTGCAAGAAGGATTGGACTTCTTCAATTCCTTTAGTAGATGTTTGAAAATATATTATGAATTGCACAGAGTTTCATTAGACTGTATAACTTATATTATCTATTAATCTTTAGTTTATTCAAATATGATTAGTGTTGAAATTCTTGTACTTATATGTAATGGCATATTTTATCGAGATTTTATGACTTATGTTTTTGAATGTTATTGGGATGTGTTTTCAAAATCTATATTGATGTTTTGGTCATTTTTTTTATTGTATAGGTACTATGGAAGGGGGATCAAATAGTGTGTCTAATGAGTAGGTACAACCAATTGAACAATTCTTGGATGATGATATTAACATATTGGTAGCGTAGTTCTGTTTAGCTACGATGGACACGTCCCTGCATACGAGAGAACCTATTAGGGACAATCAATTATCAGGAGTAGAATGGATAAGGGAGATTGTTCATGGACATTCAAATAGGATATATGAAGCATTTATGATAGAGATACATGTTTTTTTCTAAATTTATGTGACTTAATGAGGGTAAGGGGTTGGTTGAAAGATAGTCGATATGTTCAAATAGATGAACAAGTTGGGATATTCTTAAGTGTGGTTACTCACACAATAACTCAAATAGAAATTTATGTGAGATATTCCAATATTCAGGAGAAACAATCAGCAAGTATTTCAACAAAGTATTGAAAGCAATGATCAAACTTTCAAATGAGATAATCAAACCACCGTCCTTTGACGTCATTCCACAAGAAATTCTTATTGATCCTAGTCATAAACGCCACTTCAAGGTATGATTTTTATATTGATTTTATACTGTCAAATACATGTAGTTGGTAATCTTATATGATATTAGATTGTTAATTTATTGACAGGGCTGCGTAGGTGCTATGGATGGCATCCATATAGATGCTGCCGTCCCTGTGTCTCAGCGGATTCCATTTAGAGGTAGGAGTGGGAGAACAACCCAGAATGTGCTATGTATTTGCTCTTTTGATATAAAATTTACTTTCGTGTATGCTGGATGGGAAAGATCTGCCAACGATTGTCAAGTGCTTTCAGCAGCACTCGAAAATTCTCAACTGCAATTTCCCCGACCACCACCTGGTATTTACTTTTTTTATGAAGACAATTTTATGATTATATATTATGCCAAAGAATGGACCTAGACTTAGAACCAGGGAAGGAGAGTAAATTTCTTGCAGATATGCATCCCATAGTGGGCGAACATCTTCGTTCTAGTCCTTCAGGGACAGCCTTTTAGCAGAAAAACCACTCAACCCTTTAGTTCCAAGCCTAGAGACACTCAGAGATGCCAGGATGGAAACGTTTCTAACCTACCCAAGCTGCATTTCTTGAAAGATCCTACCAGGCTGGAGAAGAGAAAATTAGAAAGCCATGGAGAGATTCTCACAGGAGAGATTCTCACAAAGCACACACTTTACTTCAGGGGTCTCTGCCCAAAACATTACACCCTCCTTGCCTTATATAGGCAATAAGAGGTCACAAGGACACACACAGGGACCAAGCTCACGGGTCCGGATATAAACAAGGGCACCGAAAGGGAATTATTCGCACACTATGAACAGTAACTGTACTGTGAACAGTACATTCCCTAGCCTAGTACTACAGTGAACAGTGACTTGCTACAGTGAATTTGTACGGACTCAACGGTCCCGTCCATCACGAGCATTGTAGCTACAAACTGAGTCATCCGAGCTGTCTTCTAGGAGATGTGCCTCGTATTTCTGTTCAAAGGCTTCAAGGTCTTCAGGTGAGAGGATTTGATTCAGACTTCTTGATGAGGATGCCTGTTCATGAGCCCAATGTGATGCTTCTTCTTCAGCCCAGTTTGTATGTTCATCTTTTTGTGGGTCTGGCATTCTTGGCTGAGGCCAATTGGATGGTTTTGCATAGAAGGATGTGTCCATGCTTTGAAATTGTTCATAGGGATCCTGGGACAGAGGTCCTCCAAAGCGTGCATAGGGGTCCTGGGTGGACTGGACAATGTCATCTTCGCTTGTCAATTCAGGCTCTTGGGACGATGAGGCTTGTCTGTATTGTCCGAGTGCTTCCTTAGCTTCTGGTGCTAGGTCATAATGATCCCACGTAGTAGGTGCATTATTCCAGACATCTTCGGGAATGGTCTTGTTTTCCTGGCACAGGATTCTCTAGAGTTCTCGATATCCATTTTCACACAGTCGAACAGATCTGGGATAAGATTTGTAAATCCGGGCTTCACGGCTATTCAAGTTAGGTTTATAGGATGTGGTTCCTATTTCCAGTGGTACATCGAGAATACTACCATTGTTTTTGCAAAAATTCCAAGAACGTCGAAAAAACAGGATGGTATGGACTTCAGGGTTTGGCTTCATCGATCTAAGTTCTTTTTCTAGATCTTGTTTCCAACATGTAGGATGATAGAACCAATTTAGAAATTCTAAAAGATTTCTATCACATTCTTTTTCAATGTTTCTTCTGAGCAAAAATATTCTTATGAGGTTAGCAATGAATCTTCTGGTTGGGATTTCAAAAGCTATCAGATACTTATTGGTCAAGTACCATAATAACGTTTTGAGCTGTTCAGGAAACTCATCTTCCTTCCAGATAAGAGGATGAATAAATGGATAATTCATATTTAACCCAAAAGGATAAAGAATCGAACCTCCATTGAATCTGAATAGGTCTGTGTGGCTTTGCCACATGAGGTTCTCCAAGTTCTCAGCAAGGCTGTCGTTCTGGATTTGCTGAATAATCTTCTAGGGATATTTCCAGCTTTGTGAATCTTTGATGTTCTCGATTTTGTATTTTACTCCATAGTTGAGCATATGGAAAGCAGGCCTTTTGATATACATGTTGATCTCAGCTGGTGCTTCCACAGCCAGAAATAGAAAAGCTCAAAAACCAAATCCAGCTTCTTGAAGAAGGGAGGTTCATACCATTTGACCCATTAGCACCTCCTGTTAAAACTGGGTATTTACCCCCACCACCTCAAGCTTCCATTTTTGCCACTATTCCACCAGACCCTTATAGAAGAGAACTGGATATGGCAAACTTACGAAATCGTATCAAAACTCTGCAGAAGGAAAGAGGGAAAGAAAAAGCATCACCTACAGAATCAAGTTCCATCGTCATAAGAGAAAGGCCAGAACAAATGATGCTATCAAATCCATTAGAATCTTTTCTAAAGGATTTAGGCACCCATGAACCTGACTCTGTTATTCAACAGTCTGAACAGACTAATCCTCCTAGTCCGGAAAATCAAACTCTACTCCCAGTCGAGCACACTCCAAATGATACTGAAACAGAATCCTCAATATCCCTTTCCTCCACCTCATCTTTCTCAATTCCTGCAGTTGATACTCTTCCTATTGCACCAGTCACTTCATCAATATTCATGGCTGGCCATTCAGATGATGATATGGAATCAGATTATTTTGATATGGAAATGGGTCAGACAAGCAATCCTACTCGAAATCCCACTCAACATGTGTCAATTACATCAAAACAATTCTTCACCATTGATGATATTCCTTACCAGAAATGGCCACACCGGCTTGAAGAATTCCATACATGGCTAAAAACCCAGTCTATCACCAACCATGATATGAATGATGTCTTGTACAATTTCGTTACAAGATTCACAGGAAGTTTGAAGTTCTGGTGGCAATCACTGTCAGAACAGGACCAGATTCACTTTCTGATGTCACCTAATTTTAGTCATGCTCTCACTCTTTTATATCATGTCTTTGTGGGAAAGCCTGGAGATCTCATAGAGATAAAAAGAAGAGAGTTCTTTGAAAGACGATGCTGCTCCCTCCAGAAGAAACATCTTGATAAGCATTTTAAATTAATGCTTCAAACCTTTTACCAAGTTGGAGCAGACCCAAATCTGAAGCATGTTTTCCTTACTTCCATCCCAAAAGAACTATCCCAGATGGTCGAAAAGTCATTCTTTGGAAAACAAAGGCGGGTACAAGATATTCCCTTGGGAGAAATACAGCAAGAAATCCATCTATGCCTAGAAGAATTATGCTTAAAGCGCAAGATAGTCCAAACATACATCACAGATGACAAGCGCCTCGAATCAGCATGCTCCCGTCAGGAGTTGAAAATCAAATGCTCCAAGAAAGACTGTGATGGAACATGCGGCAAGTGCTCTCGAAAGAAGAAACACTACAAGAAGTTCTGGATTAAGAAATCCAGACATGGCTCCAAGCATTTCAGAAGAAAGAAGAAATGGCGATACCTACGCAAAAGAAAGGATCGCACAAGCCACAAAAAATCAAACCGATGCTACATATGCAACCAGAAAGGACATTTTGCCAAAAATTGTCCTCAAACGAGAAAAGGTCAGAATCATCTAATCCATCATATTGAGAATGAAATAGGTATCTCTCTTGAAAATGATGATATTGAATCCTTATTCTCTGCTGATGAAGAACCATCTGAACAAACTCTTTGTGCCATTCCTGCTTACCAAACTTCCAGTGAAACCGAATCAGACTCAGAGTCTAAAGATATTTTCCATATATCACCATCATCCCCGGAACCAAACCTAGACATATTTTCAAGTCAAACTCACTGTCCACACTTCCCAGTAAAAATCATTATGTCAAAGTTTGCCAGACCTATCGCTGTTATTGCTCTTATCGACACAGGAGCAAGTTGTTCTATCTTGGATACCAAAATTCTTCCTGAAGAATTCTGGACTCCTTACACCAAATACTTCAATTCTGCATCCGGAGATACTTTCTCCACAAATGTCAGAACCACTCCCGTAACTGTTCATTTTTTCCCACATTGCTCTATAACTGCAAAGATTTTTGGATCTAACCTTCCCAATAAAGACTTGATTATTGGGTGGCACATCATGACTCAAATCTCCCAGCTTCGAATCATTCCTGGAAAAGGTCTTAGGTATAAAGATCAATTCTCTGAGTTTGTCAATATCCAGAGACTATTTTCCATTCAAATGAGTCTATTAGATCCGATTATGCAAAAGTTATTAGAATCTTGTTCAGAATCCCATTCGGAATTTGCTCAAAAGTGCTCTCATCCTTTATGGAAAAACCCCGACTTCTTTATTCGCCTTCCTTTCAAGAAAAATGAAGACATAAACCGAACTAAGGCGAGCCATGTGGGAATGAAGCCAGAACATTTGGTTCTAGCTTAAAGGGAGTGCTCCGAACTTTTGCAACAAGGCCTTATTGAAGTTTCTGACTCACAATGGGCTTGTGAAGCCTTTTATGTTAATAAGCGTGCCGAGCAAAACAGAGGAAAAATGAGATTAGTAATTAACTATCAACCTCTCAATCTTTTCCTTCAAGATGATAAATTCCCTTTGCCATTCAGAGATTCACTCTTTAGTGGTCTTACCAAAGCCCACATCTATTCCAAATTCGACCTCAAAGCCGGATTTTGGCAATTGGGCATCCATCCTGAAGACAGATTCAAAACAGGATTCTGTATTCCAAACCAGCACTTCCAATGGAAAGTTCTTCCTTTTGGCTTAAAGGTAGCACCATCTCTTTTCCAAAAGGCCATGTGTCACATCTTCCAACCAATTCTATCAAGTGCAGCTGTATACATTGATGATATTTTGCTCTACAGTCCTGATGAGCAATCACACTGTCAACTCCTTGAGCAGTTTGCAGAAATCGTGAAAAAGCATGGCATTATGCTTTCTCAAAGGAAGATGAATATTGCCCAAACAGAAATCGAATTTCTTAGTATGCACCTTAACAAAGGAACATACTACCCAGGGCCACATATTGCTCAAGAATTATTAAAGTTTCCTCAGGATAACTTTACAAAAAAGCAAGGCCTGCAATTTCTTGGGATAATTAATTATCTCAGAGACTTTGTCCCAAATATTGCAAACCTCCTGATCCCTTTACAGTCTATGCTGAAGAAGAATTCCCCACCTTGAGGAAAAACTCAGACTAAAGCAGTTGCTGAACTTAAAGAGATTATGCAGAATCTCCCACCATTACAAATACCATCAACAGGTAAAAGAATTCTCCAAACTAACCCCAGTGATGAATACTGGGCAGCTGTTCTTTTTGAGGAAATTGATGGGAAGAGACTCCTTTGTGCTCATAAAAGTGGAAAATTTTCCCAAGCTGAAATGCATTAGCATTCCACTTTCAAAGAGATCTTAGCAGTTAAAATCCCAACAAATATATGTATATCATGTTATAGGGAAATATTACGTGATAGATTCGAGTTATGCAGCACTTCCAAGATTTTTAACTCCATTTAGAGGCGATTGGTATCATCTAAGCGAGTATAGAGGGAATGGGGGACGACCAAGGACAGCAAGAGAATTGTTCAACAAGAAGCACTCTTCACTAAGAAATGTAATTGAAAGGTCATTTGGGGTATTAAAGAATTGCTTCACCATTTTGAGACAGATGCCTCCATTTACAATTCGGAAGCAAGAACTTATTGTAATTGCTTGTTGTGCTCTCCATAATTACATTTGTGATCAAGATGCGATGGATAGAAACTTTGCCCTATATGGAGATCCGGAGTATCCATGCGGACCTACAGAAGTGGAGGTTGCAGATGATACATTGCATGATGCATCTAGAATAAACATGCTTAGGACAAGGATTGCAAATAAAATGGCGAGATATCATAATATGCCTGAGATTTCATGACTTTGTGTTTCTGACTTTTGTAATTTTGTTTTTAAGTACTCACTTATCAAATTCAATGTGATGAAGTTGAACGATGAACTATTTTTTTTCATTATTGTGATGTTATGTATGAAAGGGTCTATGTAGAGATCTATAAGATATTCTTCTTTTAGCTAGCTCTTATTGTACAAATTTTACTTACGAAATTTTGTTCCAAGCATGCACATGACCATGTTCAGAATGTTTGTCTTCACCCACCATGAAAAAAATTAAATTGATGAGCATTTCATTAAAGTAATAATACAATACCAAGTTTACACTTTATTTTAAAAAAAAGGCACGTGACAAAAATTTGGTACAAAGTTTATTTATAAAATTTTCTTCAAAGTATGCACTTATAACCATGTTCATAATGTTTGACTTTACTCACCATGAACAAAATTAAATTGATGAGCATTTTATGATAATGAGAATTCAAAACCAAGTTTACACTTTATTAAAAAAAAAATTGGGAAAATTTTGGTACAAACTTAAAAAAAAATCTTTTAAGTAAGCAAATATGATCATGTTTAGAATGTTTGTTTTCACTTACTATTAACATAATTAAATTGATGAGCATTTCATGAGAATGATAATTCAATACCAAGTTTACATTTTATTAAAAAAAAACACTTGAAAAAAAAAATTGTTATTTTGTGCAGTTACCAAACGTGTTTCTGTTCTTTTTCTATTTCAGAAACAGAAATTTTGTATAGTTACCAAACGTGTTTCTGTTCTTTTTCTATTCCAGAAACAAAAATTTTATACAGTTACCAAATGCGTTTTTTTGTTCAAAAAATGTTCCTCGGAACAGAAACATTTTTTTTTCTATTTCTATTTCCTGGAGCAATTTTTAAACAGAAATGTTACCAAACGCGCCCCTAGTAACGCGGACAGGTTATCCTGCAAAAATCATTCAAACTATATGATTCTTAAGCAATATTAGCTTCTCGTGGATTTGATTTATTCTTTTTGGCGGCTTCTTTGTTTATTAAATGACCCCTTTGCATGAACTTTTAAGGATGCGGACAATCTCACCAGGTGGCTCCAGACTGCTCTCATTTACACGGCCATATCCGATTATCCAACTCCTTCCAATTTATTTAATCCCTTGCCTGCTTACCCAGTCAAACAGGTATAGCTTACTTAACAAATAATAACCTGCCTTCAAGATCATATTTGACAGTACTTTCAAGTCAATTTCACATTTTTCGGTGAGCTCATAGATCTGGTTTTAAGGGGAAATTAAGTTACTTATTGAATTAACCGATCTTGTTTCTAAAGTCTAAGTGTAGGAAGAAAGTCGGTGGAAGATGACTTACCTCTATCTGATGGGCAGTCAACAATTTACTCGAGAATGAACATTAAATTGCGGATGAATCACGTACAAAAATACTTCACGTTGGTTTGAATGTAATTATGAGGAAAACATCTTATTTTCATAGTGTAAATGCCAATTGTTCTCGTAAAAGAGAAATGGAACGCCTTCTTTTTCTTTGATGGAAATCAAACAAGAAAATGATAAGAATTTCTAAGCATACGTTCTGCCAACCCCCTCAACGGCTGTCTTCAAGATTTTTTAATATGATTCCCTCACACCCTTTCAAATGGTATCTTTCCATCATAGCATATCAAGAAGAAACGGTGCGTTCCCATTGCACCCCATCATAGACTTACAAATTAAGTACAACACTAAGTAAACTCGACATTAAAACTGAGAGAATCCTCGTAGTGTATGATCGATTTGTGAAGCAAATCTGATCTTCGAGGATTGTATTTTTCCTGTGTGTGATAAACCTAGTCAAATGAAGGATTTGGCATACTTCGTTCCAGCATTAGGAGATTCGAACCTGATAATTCACAATCGATTCGATGTTGGGAAAATATGGCTTCGTATTGGGTAGAACAATGAAGTCGGATCGTTAGAGTACTCAGGTCGGACTTTGAGGCGTGATATCACTTTCTTTAAGGATTTATTTGCCCCACTACGTTGCTAATGGTCACCGGCAAATTTCCTCCAGGATACAACAAAGTCTCAGATGAGAATACTAGATAGCAATTCTAGTACTTCTCCAGGGTTTCTCATGGGAAACAATTAGAAATAATGGCTGTAATTTCTTTTGAAAGAAGACGAAAATTGAAAGATGATAATTGTTTGATCTCAAAACAAACGTACTTATATATGTCTTTCGAATAGAGGCAACTCTTCAAAAGATTACAAATGAACAAAGACAACCTTTCGGGAAAAGGTTACAAAATGAACAAGTATGTCTCAAAAGTTACGTTGAAAAAACATAAGAAATTCGAAATTAAATAAATAAAAAATAAAAAATAATTGTAACTTTTCGTGGACAGTCATACTGTTTCAACAAGACTTTATAGTTAATTTTTTATAAAATTAAATCCGAATTTTCAATAAATAAAATTAACGATTGTCAGTTAGTGCCAAATCTCGTCCACGTGCGCACTCACATCTTTTCGATGTGGGACAAGGCATCTCTTCATTTGTTTTATAAACAAATTACCAACAATCCCCCACTTTTGTTTATAAAACAAAAACAAGAAATAAAACATTAGAAATATACAGCCAAAATTTCCGTGAGATTAATATACATATATAAAGGTCTCTTTCGAGTTAAACCTTTACTTAGTGCAAGTATTTCAAAGCCCTATCAAAGTGACAAGTAGCTCGGCTTTAAACTTGTACTTTTATATAATAGAACCGGACATACCACACATACACTAACCTCTTGTTTCAGCGAGAAGTTCTATATTACTCCGCACTATTATGGCCTTGTGCTTGATCCTGTTTCATGAGCTCTCTAGAAAGCAACCCTAACTTTCGTAAGAAGCGGCACCACTTCTAAGCTCATATAGGTGAAGTATCTACCATGTGTTTCTGTTACTATCAACACATTACATATTTGTATCATACTTCATTAAGAATTCAATTCAGCCTACAAAACGTAACAGACAATATTGACTTCTCATATCATGGCCACGTCAATATCAAACAATCACATTCAATAACTTGTTTTTACCCATTAAACCTTGTAACTAGTGATGTTCTAGAAAAAGGTCGGGTTACCATTATTGGTGATTTCAATTAAAGGGTTTCAGCCCCGTTTCTTATGAGGTCATTATTACCATGTCTCTTGGTGAAGCCTTCATCAAAGGATCGGCAAGATTATTACTTGACCTCACATAGACAATTGTTATGGTACCATTTTTAATCAATTGTCTCATATACTCATATCTTAGACTAATATGTCTAAACTTACCATTATAGGTTCTACTATAGGCTCTTACCAAAGTAGCCTAACTATCACAATGGATAGAAACAGGAGCTATAGGACTAAGCCATGAATTGATATTCAACAAATTCATAGCCCATTTAGCCTCTTTCCCAAATTTTGCTAAAGCAACAATTCAAATTCTAGAGTTGAGTGAATTATGCACATTTGTTTCTTGCTTGCCCAAGAAACAATACATTCACGTAATGTGAAAAATTAATCCATTAGTGGATTGTTTATCTCTCACACTTGCAATCCAACTAGCATCGGTATATCTTTCTAATATAGCCGAATTATTATAGAACAATAATATAACTCTCTAATGTTCTATATTGGATTACTAGTATTTACTCAACTTGCATATACAAAAGTAATATAAGATCTCGATAATGTATCACATACATCAAAAACCAATATCACTCACATTAAAAACTCTCCACTAGGAATCAAATGGAGTACTCATATATTTGAAAACAAGATGTTTAAATCTATGCAACATCTTCTCCGTGTAATCACTTTAGCTCAAAGAATAACCCCCACTATTTTTTAATTTTAATACTTAAGATAGTATCTGCTTCTCCTAAATATTTCATTTTGAAAATGAAAGCTAGATACTTCTTAGTCTCAATGATTTCAAGTCCCCTTAAGATACTCCCACCACAAGAATATTTCATGAGGCATCCAATCAAAACTATGCATTGTCAAATTTCATGCTCAATGACATACATACATCAAAATAGAAAACCAATGCAATTCTACTCTCTTGGCTCATTTATGCTATTCCTTAGAATCAAATCTATGAGGGGCAAGGACAACAAATAGAACACATTAGAACCAAACAAGGGACACCCAAAAAACCCATTCGGTATCTCCAGATTGCCTCCATAAATAGAGCACTACATATCATCCCATGCATGTAAGAACATTCTCTAAAAATTCAGTAAATGCGAGCGAATCGAGTATCGAGGTATCAAAAGTGCATAAATTGGAATTGAGAGAGGCGAAAAGAAGATACCAGCAATTCTAGGAATGGAATCAACAACACCGAATAATCCGAATCTTCTAAAAGGTATAATCAAAGCCATACCTCATTTCTTCATCAAATTGCATGCAAGGGCAAAACCATAAATTTAACATTATTATGCTCGAAACCATTAGATAATATGATTGAATCGAATTTTCATGCCACTGCTTATGTGCTTGCATAAGCCCATAATAACATAAACATTCGTGCACATATTAATCCAGGATATCAAGCAATCAAGCCGATTCCAATTAATCTTGTGCTTGAATGCATGGCTCAAAAATACTAAAGCATGAAACTAATCAAGACCAAAAGTCTAGCTCAATCACACGATACCAAAATTCTATAGACATCTTCCAGTTCTAGTTCAAAATTCACACGCTTGTGTCAATCTTGTAATGCATTGCGATTGAACTCACTTTTCTTGGTCAACCGCCTACAACGATTAACAGCTCAAGCATACACATGCGTACCAATTTCTTGTTACTGAAGTCTTAAATAGGGGCATATCGCATCTCTTCAATTCTATCATGATCCCACACATAGAATTGAACACACATGCCAAAAGATGACTAAAGACCTCAATGACAAATAATGCAGCAGTTTACGTGCTAAACATGGAGATAAAAATATCGCATACCTTAGCATATAAGCCGATAAGCAAGAAAGCAATACCTCAGTACACTCTCAAGTAATCATCCAAAACATCCATGAATGACCCAACTCAATTTCAAAACCATAAAAAGTCAAGTATTACCAACCACAGCATCCACAGGGTCATGCAAAAGTTCGTTTCATTTTACATCAAGAATCATGTAGAGGAACAACATACCTGTGATAAGCGTCCCACCAAAAGCAAGGGACATGAACCCGAGCATATCAAACAATATGGTTATACTGCCTTTCTGTGGCCTTTGTGTCCTTTGAAATCAATAGTGTAAAAACATTTTGAAATGGTTAGCAAAATAGAATCAGATGTCCAGATGACCAAAGTTATGCATTCATGTGCTGGAAGCTCAGAGCAGCCTCACGAGGAGACATGGGGCACCCTCCATGCAGACGGCGCGCCACGCCATCTATCTCCTTCTCCTTCCAATGCTTGACATCATACCTCATAATCCAAACCTCCTCCATTTCCTTTGCATATCTAAGAGCTTCGTAATTGACTCGACATCTGAGTCATAGGGGTTGCTTCACAGCATATTTGGGCGGTAAGGACTCGACAATCTCGATGTCTTTCAGAACCTCTATGAAATGCTTCCAATCGAATATATCTTTCAAGTCACTGGGATCGGTCCGAAACGATTTGTGATTCAGAAAAGGAAGAACTAGAGTGGCATTCATGATCTTTTCGACCACAACCATATCGCAGATTCCTGTCCTCATCTGATTCAAACCCCCAGTAGCATGAACTAACAGATAACCATTGGTTTTTGCATCCGTTCTTATTCGATTCTTCAGCCGAGTGACGCACTTGTAGTAGTTGTCACTGTTTGGCTTCATCCAAATTTTTGGAGTTAACAATTTCTTCAAAATGCGCTTCGGCATATATTCACCGTCACCGCCATTGTTCTCGGCGACATAGCCGCTGAAGAGCGACACCTTGAGGAAGACCGAGAGCACGATGATCAGGATCAGGCCACCTTGCGCCCGACGTGCCGCCGTGATTGCACCCCATGCATCACTCACGCGGTAGAATCCTCGATCCTGAGCACCCTTTTTCTTGCACTTGATCTCACGAATCAGAGTCTCGGCATCCTTGACGTCGTTTTATGAGATGCGATGCCATCTCGCATGATATGTCCACAATGGATTTCGCATCGTGAGCAAGAGCCTCATCCATCACCTTTTGCTCCGGGAAATTAGCGTCATAATTCAAGACTTCGCCATCTTGTCCTTATGACAGAACAAAAATGGACAGATAAAAAAAAAAAAAAAACAGAGAGAGAAAATTCAAGAGAAAAGAGAGAGAGCCTGTATATCTCTTTCATGCAGAGGTCACTGGCATTGTGTTTGTAAATCTCATAAATAGCGTTTTCCAGAACCTCCCACGAGTGTTCGGCGTACTTCGGATCCACAAACACCTCCTTGAATGCGATTATTTGCGGATTGCTCATCTTACCCACCCGGAAACTTACAATCACGACCTGAAACGGAAGTTTCGGGTGTGCTAATCTCGGCGATGGTAAGGAGAGAACCAGATCCAATTGCGAGACTGGATGACGACTTGGTATCACTAAAAGCAAACGATGCAGAGTCGAACACAGACGAGAGAAGAGCATGCTTCAATAGACCGATTCGACGAAGAGATGTGGTGTTGTCTCCGTGCACAACGTTGGCCATAACTTCAATGTTGATGATTGCTATATCACTGGCTCGGAATGGGTTGCTGTCCAAGCGGGCTGTCCTATTTCTTGGGGTTGACACGTGAGGGCCATTAGAGAGAAGAGAGAGAGCCACGACTGCCAACATGAGTGGAGATAAATGCCATAATAATCAGAGAGAGATTTGTCCATGGAACGAAGAAGAGGGCTCCTTTTGCGTTTCGCACATCCTTTGCTTAACCCACCATCAACCGCATCCTTAACTCCATTGTTGCACAAATAAATCCTTAAAATTGTTGGGAAAATATGGCTTCGTATTGGGTAGAACAATGAAGTCGGATCGTTAGAGTACTCAAGTCGGACTTTGAGGCGTGATATCACTTTCTTTAAGGATTTATTTGCCCCACTACGTTGCTAATGGTCACCGGCAAATTTCCTCCAGGATATAACAAAGTCTCGGATGAGAATACTAGATAGCAATTCTAGTACTTCTCCAGGGTTTCTCATGGGAAACAATTAGAAATAATGGCTGTAATTTCTTTTGAAAGAAGACGAAAATTGAAAGATGATAATTGTTTGATCTCAAAACAAACGTACTTATATATGTCTTTCGAATAGAGGCAACTCTTCAAAAGATTACAAATGAACAAAGACAACATTTCGGGAAAAGGTTACAAAATGAACAAGTATGTCTCAAAAGTTACGTTGAAAAGACATAAGAAATTCGAAATTAAATAAATAAAAAATAAAAAATAATTGTAACTTTTCGTGGACAGTTGTACTGTTTCAACAAGACTTTATAGTTAATTTTTTATAAAATTAAATCCGAATTTTCAATAAATAAAATTAACGATTGTCGGTTAGTGCCAAATCTCGTCCACGTGCGCACTCACATCTTTTCGATGTGGGACAAGGCATCTCTTCATTTGTTTTATAAACAAATTACCAACATTCGAGAATTTAGTTAGCTCGCTCTGTTGTGCCGATATTGAGGCGTGACGGTACCGTTTTGTGAGACACCTTTTCTATTAATTCTTTAAGATACGACTTAACGACTGAACAAACAATCGGATATGAGACGAACGTTTATGCTCTCTTTATTTTCATTCTGCACAAATGTGTAAGGCGATAGATGATCCGAGCAAAGGGGATGATGATTTCGCGAAATTACATGGCGCAGCGAACATCTACTACAACTACACTAGTGGCCTCTCATGCTTTGATCTAATGGATGATTCCGATCCTCACGGCATCGGCGTATGGGCATGGCAGTGGCAGGTACCCCAACAATTTCTGACTCTCTCGGAAGAAAATTTCTCTTTGTTGCTTTAGTTTCCAACTGATAAGCTTATCAACCGAACTGTTTGCAAATCATCAAATGAATAATGCTAGAGATGGCGAGTCACATACCAAATGGGTTTACTAGATAATGTGACAGGTTTTTGTCAAAGTGCTTGAATGGGCATACCAACTTAAAATTTAGTAAAATCCAAGTAGTACATCAGTCTTAGGGGCTGTTTGGCAACATGCCAAATAGTACCCAATTCTGATTTTTTGTTACCAGGAGTAGTTTTGCAACAGAATCGCGTTTGGTAAAATTTTTGTTCCTGGGAATAGATTTGGAGTAGAATCAAGAATTAAAAAAAAAAAAAGTTGATTCTTGTTTCGGGAACAAATCTAAAAATCAAAACCAACTCTTCTTCTTCTCTTTTCTTCTTCTTTATCGACCGCCATCCCACCACCGCCACCCGCTGCCGCCGATTGTCGGCAACCAGTCCAACAAGCTCGCCGAAGGCAAGCCCAACCACTAGCGAGGCTCGGCCTTACCGGGGCTGGGCAAGCCTCGCAATGCCTAGCCCTACTTGTGGCCAGGCAGGCCTTGCCTAGCCCCGACGAGGCTCGCCCAACCTCGCCAATGGCCAGGCAAGCCTCGCCCAGCCCTTGTGAGGCCTGCTTGACCACTGGCGAGGCTCGGCCAACGAGGGCCGGCCTCGCCGAGGGCCAACAACACTCTGGTGATGTCGCCGGCCGGCGACTGGCCACAAGAAGAAGAATAGGGGAATAAGGAAAAAAAAAAAAAGGAAAAAAGGAAAAAGTAAAAAAAAAAACTTATTTAAAAATTAAAAGAAATTGATTTGGAACATAATCAATGAGCACGATACCAAACACAATTCTATTTCAGAATAAAAAATTTTGGACAATTACCAAACGGCTTAAAATGCTTAGAAATTGTTTTCAATAACAGAATAAAAAAAAAAATCATTTCTAATCAGAATCTGTTCCCAAGAACAGAATTATTACCAAACGCACCCTTAATTGCTTCGACATTACTGCACAACGGATTTGATACTGTTGCTGAGGTGAATTTTTTCTTTTTCTCTTTTTCTGATCAAACTGAGAAGAAGTTTTTTTTTTGGTCGGTGAGGTGAAGTTCATAAGCCCCTTCTTTTTAGTAATGGTATGTCCTCGTATTTTTTAACCTTTAGAATTAAAGAGTGAGCTAGCTTCATTTACGGGGGAGCCAATGATTACCCAAAAAAGCAAATGGAGAGAGTATCCAAAGGGAGCCTAAAGCATGGAAACTATTGTGCAGCTTGGGCCGAGATAAATCAAAAGCAAGCAGCCCATGAAACGTTTAAAATCAACAGCGATTTCGTGAGTTAGGTTTTCGTCTTTTCGCTTCTAACGTTTGCCATCAGTGGTGGAAGAGTTTCTTAATTATCATATTTTAACCCATCTTCGCAATATAATCTAGCACAAATCATCCGCGTCGAAATTAAAGAATTCTGCTAGTATTATCTTTTTTCACCCCAAAGACCAGAGTGCTATTTTCGCTTGATCTCTGGGAGTTATGCAAAGTTAAAATTGAATATAAATCTCACGATCCTCGATGTGCAAAATCTTGCGGGCCTTATCATTTTGAGTAATTAACTATACTTTTGTGGCAGCCTCCCAATTAATGTCGAAATGGTGAAACCTTTTGTTACCATTTCATGGTCTCTAAGTTGTCTATAATGCGAGCACTTGTGACCATTTTTGCAATTCGCTTCCTTTCCCCACAGGCATGCACGGAAACGGTATTCCCAATCCAGAGTGATCGAGAGACGAGCATATTCCCATCTTATGAGTATGACTACAATTATATAGTCACCAACTGCAAATCTATCAGTGTGACTACAATTATATAGTCACCAATTGCAAATCTATCTTCTGCATCATCCCTAGACCCACTTGGATCCCTATCATGTTTGGCAGCCATGTGGGTAATTTTATACAATCATATATGATAATTTTCGAAGTTTCACGTAAGTTTTTATATATTGCACATCATTCCTGAGGGAATTGCAACCTCTGTTTATCCTGCCTCCTAACCTAAATTTTTGCGTCCATCATCGTGTTTATTTAAAATGAACAAAAAATTAGAAGGGCCTTGAGGAGATCTGGGAGCAACATCATCTTCTTCAATGGCTTAAGAGACCCTTCGAGTGGTGGAGGCTCTCTCTCTCTCTCTATATATGTGTGTGTGTGTGTGTGTGTGTGTGTGTGTGTGTGTGTGTGTGGGAATCAACGATTTGATAATCCTATCTCTTTGGTAAAAATTTGCAGGGTGTTGAAGAGCATTTCCAAGAGCATTGTTGCCATAGTAGCCGAAAAAGGTCAGCTTTTTACTATCTCAAAACTTAGCATAAGTGACTTTTTATTTTATGAATGAACCATGTCCCAAAAAGATATTCGCGAATCCCTACAATGGAAAAAAGGTATGCAAGGTTGTCCCTAGCATGTACAATCACATTTTTGTGTACAGGTGATGAAATTGATTTTCAAGGACATCCAAGACCTTATTTTTTAACTGTTGTAAGTTATTGATGTAGGGGATCACCATGTTGACCTGCGATATTCGACCAATGAAGATCCTAAGTGGCTTCAAGATGTGAAAAAGAAGGAGATCAAGATCATTTCAGGCTGGATATCTCAATACTACCGAGACTTAGGCTGAATCGTCTTCCTAATTGCTATTCTCCAACTCATAGTACTTCTGGTTCTTCATCTATCCAAATGACAGCTTTTGCTCTAGGGATTAAAATTTGACTTTTAGATTTCGTTTCCTCAAATTTTTCGACAATTATCGATTTGTCGTATTACATATGATTAATGTATGAGTCACACATGTATTCGCGCAAAATGAAATGAAATACGAAATATAAAAAATTTCAATATAATGCTTCGATCAAATCCTCAATAGAGTTAATGATATGCGGGTTCAATCACAAAGGCATGTGAATAGACGTTTGTCGAGAGCCTAAGATGATTAGGGTGACCCCATGGATGGCCTATAGTTTGGAACTCTTATCAATTTTCCTTTTAGGCTTTTTCTTAGCAAGGTCGACATTCTCCTATTCAACATTATTAGGCCGGGCACGGCGGAATATATATATACACTTTTCACCCAAATATAGCCAATCCAAATGGAAGCTATCCTTAACTTGTCTCTTGGGAGCTGCTTTTTTATTTTCCCCATGCTAAGCAAGAGTAGTTTTTAAACACTTAGGGTTTCATATTTTCCACCGTATACGACCGTGCCATATTTTGATGAAAGCAAATATAGGTGAAAAGAGTAATTTGCCTCTACCTAAAACAAAGGATAGGGTTTAATGCTAAGATTAGTTCACCAAAACATTATTTCTAATTGATGCAACGGATCTTTATTGCCTCGAAGCTGAATATGACCCACTTATTTAAATGTATGTTTGTAATTTATCATTTAGTATTTCTAGTATGATTCTTAAGTAAAATGTACACTGACTCATGAGCACTGAGAGTGTGGATCTAACAATAAAGATGGTCAATCATTGGTATGTCTGTTTAATCATTCATAAAGATGCTATTGAGGCCACACAATGAATAATCTTATCATGGTACCACAAAATTCGCCCTCTAGACTTTAGAGACCATGATGTATAGTTGTCAATACCAACCTAGGAAATTAAACCCATAAACTGAAAGCAAGTCTCATCATTCGCATCCATCAAGAGCAAAAATCATTGTAATTTAAGTTGGTATATGCATCCTAGGCCGCAACAATTATCATTATTATTCCCATTTCAGGATGACCCAGAATTCCAATTTCCCATCTTTCTCGAAAATGAAGACGATGCACGAAGAGAGATAGGCCATGAACTTCAGCGTTTGACGAAATCTGACGTTGCAATGCAGGCCAGGTGGATCTTCAATTTGCTTGGGAAATGGGGAATATATAGGTCAGGATTTTGCTCTTTTCTTTCACCTTTTTGGCCCTATCGCAACACCAACCTGACACACTTCATAGGTCATGACTTTCCTTAAACAGATGCCTCCAGGGAGATGTCGTGTTTCCCCACCCAGGGGATACTACCATTAACCAGGAAGATTTGCCGATTGAAAAACCTCCATGGGAGTACGAATTCACCTCCTGGTAGATTCCTCAATCGCCCAACCCCGGTTTTTTCCTTTTTCCTGAAGGCATCCCCCGCTTCTGGCCCAAGCAAACTTCTTTCAGATGGTCAAGGAGATCTCCCCACTTTGGCTCCTCTAGACTGTGGAGTTCGATTTAATCACTCGACCACGATGAAGTGTACGCCAAAGCTGCAGCGACACGCAAAAGAACAAGCAGAGTTTTTTAAGATTTAAACGGCGCGTTGGTTGGGATGTAGTACCGCTCGCCCCGTTAATATAATCGGGCAACTTCGTGTCATGTGTCGGCCGCGTGACCGATCCGTAGAACACTTCATTCTCCATCCTGGTAAAGGACAGAAAGTCCCCAGTGTCCTTTTGTGTGCAGTGCAACAACACGCTTGCTTTTTATAAAATGAATAATTGCTAATTATGAGATTTTACCAGTATCACTACTAATTGTTCTAAAACCCTAAGTTATTAGATGAAAGTGGAGTTTGTCATTTAAATAATCTAACACTTCCCATTACATGAAAGCTATATTTTGGCTTAAACTTAAAGCGCGGAAATATGCAATTAATGAGGCAAATAGAGACCTAAAAAATTTGAATTCAGAATTTCCAACTCTGATACCATATGAAATTTTGTGAGCTATTAGATGAATGTGTTATTTATTTTTTAGATATTTTAACATCATTTTTATGTTTGCATGGCAAGAAGTTAGCAGTAAACATGTATTTTTATGACTCTGGAAACTGTACGTTCCTGCCGAACATTATGTACTTATAGTTTTGGGCCTAGTTCTATTTCAATACATAGTGGATCTTCACATGAACTTTGACCCAGGTTCATGTATTCATCCAGGGGTGTTATATGGCATTATGGACATAGAGCCTGTGATTATAACACAAGTGCAATCACCCATGAGTTAGATAACACGAACATCTTTTTTTTCCTATTATTGGATAGAGACATCAATAGCCTCTATATTTGTGGAGACTCTTTGGTGCGCGAACATTTGGACATGAATGATGTGATATTTTATACCTACATTTAACGATTTTCATTATTGTAACATGCTCAACAAGTTCATTTAAGTAAATTAAAAACTATATAAACATGTCACGTGATATTTCGTGCTTCAAAAAAAGTTGTCCTATTTATTCACGTGTTACCAACAGAAAGGTCAGATGATGACAATTCCACCCTTTTGCAGGGATCAAAGTTTGTTTCAGTCTACAATGGTGGCGTCTTTTGTCCGAAAGTCACAGACAACCATGGAAAATAACATAGTTTAATGAAACAATGCTATACTTTGAATGACAGCGAGAGAGAGAGAGCAGCAGTGAGGAGATGTTATCAGAAGTGAAGGATTGGAAGTTACTAGTTAGCTCGTTATATCGCCAAAGAGCAACAATAAAATGCACGCAGGATCTGTCCTTTGGTGCGATTGCTAATTTTATATATCGTTTCAGGCATAGAATAGAACTAGACAAATTTCATTTCTCTCATTTAAAGGGAGCAAATCAATTTAATTAGCCAAACACCACAATCCGCATGAATTTAGCAAGCTGAACTTTCTAAAATAAATGAAATTCACACATCACAAAATAAGTAAAGTCACGAGAATCGCTTTTAAGACTTTTTGCAAAGTATATACTTTTGCAAATCATTAAATCCTACAAGCATCCTTTTAATGGGATGTCATTATAGGACGTTATTTAATGATGATGTTTTACATAAAACTTGATAAGTGTATGCTCCTATAAAAGATATATAATATAGACTATACTAATTTTTCGGCTCAACCAATGTCTAGAGATACATGCTTACTACCATCTCATCCATGTGTGTATCGAATAGGGTTCCAACCTTAAGGTGGCTTACATGAGAGCAGAGGTATTTGTACCATGGTATTGTCATTGTACTGTGATGAAGGACATGTTTTCATGACATTTTTCCTAGGTTGAGGACCTCATGCGGCCTCAAAGCAAGGTGACAAAGGCACAGGTTCAAAGGTGGAGGTGCCAAGCGACGATAGTCGAGGATAGAGGGAATGAGGCAACGACGGAGACTAAGATGAGGAGTATAGACAGAGATGGAGACGGAGATGGGGGACTAAGATCTAATCGAAGCAAAGGGAGAATAGGGATGCGATGGCCGGTTGTGACGAACGCAAGCAGTGACGACAAGTGTGGAAGAGATGCCAGGATTAGTCTCGACGATGACTTCGGGCATGGCGTGAGGAGAGAGAAAACGAGAGCTCTTCTTACTTGAGTGGGAAAGGAGAATATCCCCTCAAAGTCTACATGTGTCACGATAAGTCACTACGAGGAGGCAATGCTTAGGAACAATAGTGCTCTCGGTTGCGATGGTCCGTGATATTGATTTTAAGAGACGTGTGATTGGAACACTAGTAAAACGTTGCCTTAATCACTAATCAACTATTTCAAGACCGAAAGAAGTTGGGATTCCACATGATTCAAGTCTATTGCTGTATATGCCCCCAATCTGCAGAACATATGTAATTAGTTTTCATAATCCCAAATATATGCTCCAAATAAACAGCAACATATGATTGATCAAGTGTTGCCCAATAAAAAGAGGAAAAATAACATAGGGTCTCATGTGTCCTCGCATCTCTCTCTCTCTCTCTCTCTCTCTCTCTCTCTCTCTCATCCTGTCCTTTCACCATATCTAGAAAGCTGCTCCCACCACTCCCGCATAAAAGCCCAAACGCTTCCTCTCCATCTCTCTCCGTCTCTCTCGCCAAATTCTATCATTTGAAAAGATCCATCTCCTCTCCTGCATCTCCTGTTCCTTCCTTCTCCTTCTCCTTCGTCTCCTTCAGACATGTCGCTCAACCACCCCCTCTCTACTTCAGACGGCACCCCGAACACTCTCTGGTGGACCACTCACCCCACCATGTTCCGCCAGCACAACCTCCTCCTCAATTTCAACCCTACCGACGACGACCCGCAAGACGAGGGCTCGCCCCCGCAGCCCTACGTCCTCCGAGGGGCGCCGCCACCGGCGGAGCCGTCGCCTGCAGAGAAAGAGCCCATGTTCGAGAAGCCGCTGACGCCGAGCGACGTGGGGAAGCTGAACAGGCTGGTGATACCGAAGCAGCACGCGGAGAAGCACTTCCCGCTGGTGGGCGAGGCGACCCAGCAGCTGAGCTTCGAGGACGAGTCCGGGAAGTGGTGGAGGTTCCGCTACTCCTACTGGAGCAGCAGCCAGAGCTACGTCCTCACCAAGGGCTGGAGCCGCTTCGTCAAGGACAAGCGCCTCGACGCCGGGGACGTGGTCCTCTTCCACCGCGACCGCGCCGACGCCGAACGGCTCTTCATCGGTTGGAGGCGGCGAGGGGAGTCGTCGCCTGGCGCCTCTGCAGTGGCGGCGGAGACACGTGTCGGTGGCGGTGGCGGGGGGTTCTATGCCGGGCGGCGTCCTTATCCTGGGCACAATGATGGGCCGTCGCAACCTGGCTCCTATGCTCATGGTCAAGCGGGTAATTTGGATTTTTTTTCCTTTACATGATATCTTTGTCTCTCTCTCTCTCTCTCAATTGAAATTGAAAAGAGAAAAAGAATAAGGCAAGTCTTTATCATATTGTAGTTTGTTTTCAGATTAGGTCTATTATTACATTTACGGTGAATGATGATGGCACGTCAGTTCCCTAGATGGAAATGCAACTAGGGTGGATGGGCACTAAATTCAAAAAAACAAAAACAAAAAAAAAAATAGTTCTCTTTCTTCTATTCTTTTCAACTATGTTAGAGATGAACATAGGAAAAATTGAACTTTTTTTAGCTAAGGAAATATTGGACACATGAACGTACTGCCCAGTTAGTACTTATGATAGGCAGCTTTTTGTGGCTCCCGAACCAGGGGGCGCGCCCGCCGCTGGGAACAACCCGAGGAGGGTGAGGCTATTCGGCGTGAACTTGGAGTGCCAGCTTGACGGGGACGAGGAGTCTGAGCCACCGGGCTCGAGCCACGGTCCGACCGGCCATGGCCTTTCCTCTAATTCATCAAACTATACCCCCTCACATGGTACGCCCAACTATTCCCTTGTTCTCTCTCTCTGTTTTTATTTTACTTGTCACATTATAAATATGTTCATACAGTTACCTTACCCCAAAAAAAATATAAATTTTCATACAGTGGCAAGTCTCTTTTTACTATTTTATGGATTATCTTGTGATGTCCCCTTTAGTCAGACACAACGCCCGGATAATATATTTTAAGGGCACTTAATGATAGGTTCCTCCATATGGGGGCAAAAATCATATTGGTTTCCCATACCTTAGAAAGGTTCAAAATAGAGGGTGTCATATAACATGATGGGTGTCATTTTTTTGTTTTTTTTTTAATTATTTAAGGAGTGTTTAAGGATATGATTTTCCATGCTAATTGATAATAATTTTTGACTGAAATTTATCGTTCATGTAAAATCCCAAAAGGATGTTAGATAAAAGAGCAATCGAATTACCATATTCATTATTTTTAACATGTTTCGATGTTCACAACTCTAGAAAGCCAAGTAATTGTGGAAATTTTAGCATATATATGGATTAAATATGTGTCTGTATCTCTGGGTTTAATTTGTGCAAGTGGTGTGATTTGCTCATTGTGATATTAAGTCGTCACTACTTCAAAGGTTGTTTGAAAAGAAACCCTTTTTTTAATTCACTTGAGAAAAAGTTCCCTTTGATATTGGTTTTGCTGCTTCGTTGTTGCACGCTGGAGGAGAACTGTAGACGTCAAAATTTGGCATTCATCTGCACTCTTGAATCTCTCAAACTGATAAAGCCAAGAACCGCTTCTATGATAGTAATAATTTGATCACTGTTCTCATCGGATACGGACCTTTCTAATCTCCGATTTGTTGCGCTACCACGTTCTGTTTGTTTGGTTCACGAAAAAGGTACATGTGATGGAATAAAATCCGCCTCTGAAATTGACTGACAGTAACATGTACTCGCCGAAAAAAGAAATGCAGAGGCACTGATTCCTACAACGTTGTGCGGCTTTTTGTTTTTGGTGTCTATTCCAACAGGTCTTCACTTTATCTGAGGAAGATCGTGTCAACCACATGAGAAATCGCTGAGGATAAGATCTGTGGACGTGACTTCTTTCTTCTCTCTCTCTCTCTCTCTCTCTCTTTTTTCATTTTTAAATTGGCTACGAGCCCCAGCTTGGGAGTGTTCATTGGGAATATTCAATATTTGACAAGAAAGGGTCGAAGAAACAACAACAAAAAAAAGGGAGAAAAATCCCAGATTTTTAGGCAATCCTGAAGTTCACAGCAAAGGAAATCAAATTGATCAAAGAAGAAAGACTGTAGATGGGAACATGAAGAGAAAGAAGGTGGGTAAAGGACCCCACAAGGGAAGAAAAAGAAAGAGAAAAGCAAGAGATCTCTTCATCAATGTCAAATGGTTGAAATCAGGGATCCATATGCTGCTCCAGAAGCTATATATACCCATAATTTCTTTTTTATTTATTTTTTATCCATGTAATGAAATGTTGAAATGGGATTGTTCGGGTAACTAGCGAAACACCAAAAAGAAAAGAAGGGAAAGGAAAAGGGAAGGGACGGTGCTGGTGGGTGGAGTTGAATAGATCATTGATGATGATGGCAGGTCTCTCTCTTCTGTACATACATCTTTTGAAAGATATTTAGTTCAAAATCTTCTCATGCGTTCTTGGTGACTCGTGTGGCCAGGATTTGTATTTGAGTGATGAGCCATAGTCAAGCAACGTGACTATAACAAGATCGAAGAGTGGTCCTTGGTATCATACCGAGAGCCCAAAAGGATCAAGCAATCTCAGAAGATAACAAAAGGTCGCTCAAAGCTTGATGGACATGGGACAGCCCTTATATTTGACCAACTTATATTCTCTTATCTTCTTATGGGGCAGTATCTGGAATTCATGTACTATACCATCGGATTTCGACGGAAGATGCCAATGATTAGCACAACTAATTTATCATGCTCAAACCTTCTGAACTTCACGCGCAGAGTCAACATCCATTGCCATTTCCGGACTTTCTTTTCGGCTCCACTTTGAAGTCAGACCTTCTTTCGTTGCCATTACCGAAGCTTCCTACAAATGGACCCGAGAAAAAATGATTTCTACTTCTATTGGCCATACATAGTGAGTTAGAGATAGGCCAGCAAGGCGATGGGGCAGTCCCAAATCATGTGCAACCGATCATAAGGCATTGGATCCGGTGGAACAAAGAGGAGGATGGCTGCTCAAGCCGTGACACTAAAGTCACTAAAGGATCAAAATAGCTGAAAGCGAAGATCCCTTTGTCCTTCATGGTGATGAGTTGTGAATCTATCTGAAACTCTATTAGGCCGGAGGTCCCAATGCGACAAGAATATTTTCACTCCTAGGCAGCAATCCATTCTAATCCTCATGAAATTGAATGAATCCCACGACAGATTACTAGTGAATGATGATGTGGTTCAAAAGCCTCTTGCTGAATAAAAACATCTAGCTCAAAAGTTTCCTTTGGAAGTGGATCGATCCCACGCTCCATATCAAGGACAGATGCAATATTTGACCTCACTTAAATCTTCAGTACTCAACGAAATCAAATACTGTGGATTCAAACTGCTCACGAATAGCAAAACCAGGAATAACAAGTAGGAAACAGGAGATTGACACGCGGGAGACTAGGCACTCGGCGCCTACAACTCTGTACTATACCATTCCGACATCAATTGTGATCTTACCTGTGTGGATCTCTTACGAATATTATTAGCTGCGTTGGTCCCACAAAGATTAGGACAAGAGAAGCAAACCCATTGACCTGGGCAAATCGATCTACCTCAACTTTGCACTGGCCTGAAAATAAGCAAGTGGAAGGGGGTCCCCTGTAACATGCTAAATTGCTAATGGTTAATAATTGGTTTTGAGGTGATGGCAAATCAATCGGATTCGAAGTCTCCTCCTACCAAATTACTGGCCAGAGCAACGCATTTCAATCATGGCATGCCTGAGAACAGTCGCATTTCTAGAAAAAACATGTGCCCCATTTTCCTTGTGTCAGGCTTTTTTATCCCTATTCAGCTCTCAAAGTCAACCTCATCCCTCACGCTCCAACCGACTCATTGAACAATGGGACACCCCTTTCTCAATAGGATCTCCTGGAGAAGGAGTGAAATGTACAAAAATGATGTGAACACAGTATTCCCCATTATGTCTCTTGAGACCGAGAGTCATGAGATACCTCCGGATTTTGGCAAAACTAGACATACTTCATTGGGCAATTCAAGTTACGGGGCTAATCCTAACAGACTCACTGGATGGAACGGAGTAGGGAGAGGAACGTCTAGCTTGCAAGACTACAGCTTTAAGTCATACAGCTTACGGCAAACTGAATGAAAGGTAACCATCAGGTCTCTGCAATATATCTTACTTGGACTAGAAAACTCATGTCATTGTTCCGTGAAAGTGATCAGTTATTCATCTTGTCCGAGGGTACATGCTCTAAAGAAGGAACAGGAGTCGCTTCTCTTTTTAGGGGAACCGTTTGAGGGTATGGGTCCTAAACTTTCATTCAGTCAACAATATTGTCCAGTCATTTTCGAAGTGTGCCAATCAATAAACCCGAATCCTAAAAAGAAGAAAAGAAATAGGCTTCCCAGTCTTATCTCATTAGTTCCATTTTGAATAATATGGCTAGACAGACGATTTAGTGGAAATGGGCATTGAACGATTCTACTGAAGGACGAGCATGGATCCCCACATGAAGGAGACAAGGAACTACCAAAATTTAACAAACACTTGATATCTAGCAAACAGAAGGTCCGTATCTCATTTGGCATGTTTCCCCACATGAAGGAAACAAGGAACTACCAAAATTTAACAAACACCTGATATCTACCAAACAGAAGGTCCGTATCTTATTTGGCATGTTTCCACGCTTTAAGTCCAAAGCTAATCCATGATGTGTAAAGATAGCACCACCAGTTCAAAACTCTCTATCCATGCAGAGAGGCATGGCCCGACCCAATGGCAAGGCAAAGGAAAGATAACAAAAGAGGGACCAAAGAGGACGCTTATGAGAGAGGAAGGACAACCTGAAATGCTGGACAAGTAGTCACTCAATTTCTGTCTTTCCATTCGCATTGAAAGTTTGGATATTTCCATGGGACCTTAGCAGTGCTTTCAGGAGAAGTTCTGCCTTTTCCTTGATGTAAAATAGGTAACCATACAAGACCTCAGTAGTACTTTTCAGCTGTCCAGCATTCACTGGGCATTAGAAGCACTCATTTAACCAAAAAATCATGGAGTAAAGCATCACCACTGTCAATCGAAGAAACTTCAATTGCCTCTAGATTTCTGTTGGAAAGAAGAAGCATTACACTAGAGAGAAATATACAAGACTTGGTACATCAAAGACTCGGCCTTGCTAACAGTCAACAAAAGTGCAAGCACCTACAGTAAGTGATTATTTCCAAGTAATACTTTCTAAACTGGATGGTCAAGCTATAGTCAACACCATCATGAGGAAAACATACACAAGTGATTGTCAGAAAGGTGTTTGGAAAGAACTTTATCTTTGGAAGGACACACCTCACAAGATCAATCAATTCATCTTTTCAGGCACATCACCCGTCTTCTGAGATGTAGCATCTCCTTTCTTTTCCATAACCTGTTGGACACCTTCTTGATATCCTTCTATAAAGCTTTTAAGAGCATCCCTATATGCAGAAGCTCTCATCATGTACACCCGCTGCAAAGCAGGCTTTAATGTTTCCATTCCCCCTCTTGCAGCCACAGCTATCAAATTTGTTCATCATAAGAAAGGAGTCTTAATGTAGAAAACTTTTTTATGCAACTTCTGTCGTAAATGCAGCCTCAATTTATCTGTCAAACTTCAGCATCCTTTTGTCACTACTATCGAAAGCTTTTGTCAGTCACTCTTTGAATCCAGTTCACAAGCAATCAACAGTATGAGCATATAGGTAACAGGTAAGAGAAATCAAGAAAAGAACTACAAAACATTTTGTTGATAGGTGAAATGGTTAGTTATGTAAAATGTTGGCTTTAACAGCAATCAACAGTATGAGCATATACTTTACCAAAAAAAAACAGTATGAGCATATAGGTAACAGGTAAGAGAAATCAAGACGAGAACTACAGAACATTTTATTGATAGGTGAAACAGTTAGTTATGTAAAATGTTGGTTTTAACAGCTAAGCTAATCCTTCGACAACCTAAAAAGAAGGTGAAGTTGTGAGGAAGGGTTATATGACTCAAGGCAAGAGACTCAGTAGTAATGTTAGCATTGCTAACAGAGGAGCCTCTTCAAGGACACTGAAACTTTTGATGGCTTGATGGTGAAGTTAGAGGAAGTATTTCACAAGAGCAGATCTGAAGAAAGTAGTAGGAGTGAGGCATGCAATTTCAGGCCATAAGATAGTCATGCTCTACATGGCACATGGTTTCAGGCCCTATGATAGTGACGCCCTGCATATCGATGCAAAGGTCCCCACATGGTTCCCAATCCTTATCAAGTCATTTGATTTTTTGTTTCAGAGCGAGGGAAGGAGGAAAAGAAAGGGGATGGGGGGTATTACAAAACGTGAAGATTGATTTAATTGTGGTGAGACATTTAAAATCCTCACAAAAACATGAGAAGATCAAAACTTTCTAATCTCCTATAATTCCTTGCAAACCCAGCCCATTATCCATGGAGAAGGTGCTTCTGCAAGCTTTACAAATAGATACCTCAAGTCTTGCTTTCAATCACTGCCAGATATCGTTCAACATTTTTCGTTGATTAGAAGAGGCATATGTAGACCTATCATGCATCTTACAGATAAATAAAGTGCAGACTAAATGTAGAGTGGATGATAGGAGAGAAGAGAGTTCGGTACTTAATCTTCTACTACAAATCCATAAATGCAGTGAGTCAAATTGCTTCAGAATCTTCTGTTATGTCCAAACTTCCAATACAGCTATACTCTCGCAGCAGAGCCGAGTCGCAAATTACAAAATCTACCAGGAAAACAGATCTAAGGCACACATGGTAATGTCTATCACCATGATGAAGAAGCAGACTTCCTACAGGATCCTTCAGTAATGTACCTCGAAGCCATGCATTACGCTTAGGAAAGGATATGGCACACTTGTCAATATTAAGATGACAATACGTGTTGGAAAAATTGCATCTTCAGCACCAAAATGCAATTGACAGGAATATCTAAGGTTCCTTTTTGTCCTATCAGCCGCACGTAGGGCTTAAGTGAGGGCAGTTATTTACAAAGGCCTCGCTCATGAAGCCAAATACCATTGAAAATGCAGTACTACTCCCAAATCCCCACATAAAGCTATGTATGACTGCAGGCCACTCGGGCACCTCAAACGCTCAAACAGTGAGCTGCCATTGTAATATCACTGCCGTATATATGTCACAACCATGTGAAGTCACTAAGCAAGTATAACGAACCAAACTTTCCAACTTCATAGGAAACAAGTTGGATACTCTAGGAAAAGTTTCAAATTCAAGGAGAAGCAGAAAAGGAAATCTTAAAGAAGACAATCTTGCACCAACAAATTTCTACTTTTAATGACAACTAAATTAATTTCTAAGCTATTTGCATGAAGGGAGTCTATCAGCCAAGCTTTGGAAGATCAGTAGATCGAAGCCCGTTTTAAAGGCTAAAAGGGATATCTGATTGGATCAAAGTTAGTTAGTGCGCCATAATATAAGTCTGTAGCTTGTCCCTAATGATACTAGTCAGGATGGGGCAGGCAGCCTAATACATGAAGAGAAGATGAGATGGGGGAGTTCCTCAATACTAAGGTGTCAAGGCGGTCAAAGAAAACCAGAGGTCCAAGCAGCCAATGCTTTGGTCGTGGCTTATGTTGGGATGACCAGAAAGCTAATTTCTCTAACAAAAGCCATAAGACAAAAACCACCTATGCCTGACCATTCACTTGGAAGCAATCTAGAACAAAAGGCATTCCTAAACTCAATAGGTGCTGATTTAGTGAGTTAATTGTGAGTAGAGAGAAGTTGCAATTGGACAATTCGAGATGATAACCTCTTCAGCCAAGCCGAAGAAGGCATCAGCTCATATCAAACCGTCCTAAAAAAGGAAAAGCCAGAAAGCCCCGCATGCCAATCTCAACTTTTCTTGAGACCGTATCGGCACAAGATCCATTTCTGACATCGAATCATTGTTTTTTTTTTTTTGGTAAAAGACATCGAATCATTGTTATAGTGGCCTAAAACACTTTTTCCTACAAAGGGTGTTCATGAAGCTTTTTCCACACTTTTTTTCTTTTTCTGGTTCAGAAAACTTGTATCTGTTATGAGCTTTACTATGTGGACAACTAGTCCTCTGCAAGAACAAAATCTGTCAGTGAGGGTTTGCTGAACTACAACCCTAGCTTTCCCAGGCATGAATTGCCTAATAGAACAATGGGGAGCTCAGCTAATGTGCTTGACATGAATCTCAAATACTTAGGAATATTCATGGTGGTCTTCAGAATCACACGCTACCTCTTCAGACAATTCCTAGTTGAGTTAATTGAAAATAGAGGTCATGTGTCTTTATTTTCCCTAAATCCAACCAGCTGAAATGAAGGATAAAACGCCATTCTCATGCTCAGCATCAGAAAAATCACAGATACAAGGACAGTGCATAACAAGGAATCAGAGACTGACACATGGAATGAGCACACATTCAGGATGATATTTACCTCTGTATGACATTTCAACCGTGGAATGATAACATCACAGCAATCATGTCATATTTAAGTCCCCAAGCATTAAATTCAGAAAGAAGGCACTTACCAAGATCCTCTAAAGTCGAAGGTTGTTTCTCTTCAGCCACTTTTTTGGCTCTTCTGGGCTTGTCTTCACTGTCTTCATCTTTCTTGTAATCGTTTGGTCGGAGCTCAGGACCAATATCGCGAACCCAGCTCGCAGCATAAAGCCTGGACGCCTCCTTTAACACCTGAAGACAACAAGTAATTGACTCAGATAAATTGTCAGAACACAAATTTCCATTCTCAAAATTAAGTAGTGACACAGCCATCAACCATGAGATTTTACTTTCAAAGCTAATGAAGCCAAGTGAAGAACCTTGAATATATTGTCCAAACAAGCTGTACATAATTGCGGAGCCACGAATACTTCGAATATTCCAACATTAAAACAATTTAGTATATTGATACTAAAGCCTAACACAATCTCTTCGTTCTTCAAATATAAATCCTGACATTTTCCAAATATCGTTCTAAAATTTATTTAGCCTCTACATAGTAAACGAAATTCACTCTTAATCCTGTCTCCAAAGTCCTTGATTTTATCCTCTAATCTTCTCTTGAATACAAAACGTTGGGACATAAGTGAGCAAGAATCCTCAGTAAGCAATTACTCACCTCCATAATGTGGGATCGAGCATGCTCAAAATAATTTAGTATAAGTTTTTATAACTAACTAAAAAAAATCACATCACATTCTTGTCGCGAGATAATAAGCATAATTCATAAATAGCAGTAAAATACAAAACAAGTATTCAATACAGCACAAAATCAAAGATTCAGAAGTTTCTTAAAATCAAAATCCTTTCTTCGCTCTTAGTTCTACGGCCACATTTTGCCCTGTGACAAGATCCAAATAAATTCAATCCCACATTAACTAGTGGTCAGCTCTGATTTTTTGAATGAATCGATACACAGCCCCATTTTAGGGGTTTGAAGTTCTTATTGTAGAAACTATGAGCGTTGGATATCAAATATCTCAAGTTCGTATGCCAGAATCTTATTTTAAAGAAGATCAATAGGTACAAAATCAAAGATTATTTTTCGAATTGTTTCCACACCTGATCCATTTTCTAACTTGTAGAATACACGAAGAAAAATTAAACATAGAAGTCAGCAAGCAATCACTTACCTTCTCAAACTGCACAAAAGCCAATCCTTAAGGTCTTTGGAAATCACTTGATTTTAATATTTCCAATGACCTTCTGCTTGCTAATGTAACCTCAATGTCACTTTATACGTTTTCTCTCTGCATGTCTAAAAATTTTTCAGATGAATGTCTCTTCTCCTTATAACTGCTTTGTTGAATCTCTCCTTCCTCTCATCCATATAGATCTTGAAGAATCATGTCCTTTATCCTAATCATTGTTGTATCGAATAACAAATATTGGCTCTTAATGCAACTCAATGATAATTAATTATGCCAGCTTTATTGAACTCATCCGAACTCTAAAGTACTTAGAAAAGGTGTACATTTTTATGTTTCTAGCAATTAGTGTAACTTCTGTTTCTTCTATCACACCTTGTTAACTCTCAAAAATAGAGGATCCCTCATAGATTTCCTGCCCATTCGCTTCTTCAATGATAATAGCTTCAGTTGTCTCTCTTTCTATTTCCTTTCACTTTGCTTTCAAACTCTTAAGACCCAGATAATGGTATACACATTTTAGTCATTACTAATCTCTTTTCTTAATCTACAATATTGAACCTGCTTTCATTAGTTTTTACACTAATTCCGCCTGTATGTCACTCTCTCGCACCCTAGAAATCCAACAAATAAAAGGACTTTCTGAGTAGCCACGCCCGACAATGCAGCCAATAACCATGGCAAAGGAAATCAATCCCTATCCTATACCGATGGCTTAACCAACAAAGGACGGCTTCCAGCATAAGTGCAACAAACGGCCTTTGAGAGTCAAATTATCAAACGGGTGACGTGCAAAGGTCCAGGTAACAATTCACCTCACCATTTCTCACAAAACCCAACAATCAAAACGAGAGCTTTATCGCATGTTATAGGTAATTCGTCAAGAATCAACCCAGAGAGAGAGAGAGAAGGGGGGGAGTGATTACTAGAAACCGGTCGTGCCAAGTGAGCTTGCGACGCTTCTTGATGTGAGGAGGATCGGGCAGCGAGGAGGGGAACGCGATCTCCTTCAAGTCGTAGCGAACGTAGTCGTACAGCTTCCTGCAGACCACCCTCAACTTCATCTCTCTCAACCGTCGACTTCGCTCATCCACCGCCTCCCCTGCTCTCCTTCACCTCTACTCTTCCAATGCACTTTGGACTCCCTCCTCTATAACAGTGCTCGAAGTCGAACCCGCGAGAGAGCAAGCCAGCCACGCGTCGAAGCTCGCGCACGGCCTGCAGACGTGAGCAAGACACGAAAGAGAGAGAGAGAGAGAGAGAGGCTGTCGCTACTCCCGGTGGCGGCACGATCGCCGTCGTCGGAGCTCGTGGAAGGGTCGCCGCTCGCGGGTGGTCGCGGCCGTCGTCGCGTCGTCCGGGATGGATCTCGGCAGCGGAAAGACCGGCCCGGCCCGGCCCAGAAATGAAATCTCGTTTCTGGCCCGGGCGCACAAAAGACCGAAAATCCAGGGCCGATCGTGTCGGGTCGGGTCGGGTCCGGCTTCGGGCGGGAGGGGGTGCCACGCGGGCATTTATTAAGGAAGGCGGTGCCCGATGTGGACATGCAGCAACAACGTGGGATCGGGAGACGTGTGGAATGGTCGTGGGAGGCGACGTCGCGCCATCAACTGAGAATAATTTGCAAATTGTGGAATCATCTGTGCTGGTGCAATATCGCAATCACGTCCCCAGGGATTGGATTTGAAAAATCCTTTTACAAAGCCAATATTCACCTCAACAATCTCTCTCTCTCTTTCTTTCTTTCTTTCTCCGGAGGAAGCAAAAGATACAAGACCCGTTCGAAAAAAAGGCCATGTTTTCTCGCCTCCTCCTCCTCCTCCTCTTCTGATGGATCTTCAACCCGCGACGCTTCAAATCTCTCTCCCCAGGAGGCAACTCGCCTACATCGTCTCGCTCCTCTTCCTCTTGATCTCGTCCGCGTTCGTCTTCGGTCTCCTGAGCCCCCCGGGGCCCGGCTTGTTCGTGCGTTCCGGTTTCCTGTCGCGCGTCCTGCCGAAACCTTCCGCCCGGGGAACGTGCGATTACTCGAGAGGCAGGTGGGTGAGGGACGAGGATCGCCCGCTTCTGTTCTACAACGAGAGCTGCCCGTTTCTCGACCCGGGGTTCCGGTGTCGCGAGAATGGACGAAGAGACGGCGGCTACGTTAAGTGGAGATGGCAACCCGACGGCTGTGAGCTTCCAAGGTATACTAGTTCTGTCCTGGGCACGTTTTCATGCATTTGGTACAGAATTTCACTCGACTATGTATGTATGCACTGTGGCTAGGAAAAACTTAGATCGAATGTACGTTCATTTCGACAAAATAGAGGGAGTGTCCATGCTTCTTCCCCAGTATCCCTCAGGTACTTGAGTTGGTCTGGTTGATCATCTGCAACCAAAAAAAAAAAAAAACGATAGAAGAAATAGCGTTCGTCAGAGATTTCAGTTTTCAATCTTTGTTATGTCAGAGCAAGCTGAATTAACTCTTGATATGGTTATCTCAATTGGTTAGATTCAATGCAAGCAAGCTCTTAGAATGGACGCGAGACGGAAGAATTGTGTTTGCCGGAGATTCCATCGGACGAAACCAATGGGAGTCACTGGTATGCATGCTTTCACAAGCGGCATCCAAATCTGCCATATACGAAGCGAATGGGAACCCCATAACCAAGCACAAGGGTTACCTCTCCATGCGATTCCAGGAATACAACCTCACCGTCGAGTATTACCGAGCTCCGTTCCTGGTAATGGTCGGACGCCCGCCGCCGAATTCACCTAGCTTGGTGAGGAGCACAGTCAGGGTCGACGAGTTGCATTGGTATTCGAAGAACTGGGAGGGCGCAGATGTCCTCATCTTCAATGCCGGGCATTGGTGGAACGAAGACAAAATCGTTAAAGCGTATGGAGTAACACTTGACCCGATCCTCGACTCGCATATACCATCGTAGAGATGTTAAAAGTTCCGGCAATAATATCGTGTATGCTTTTGGTGCTTGGGTTCCAGGAACAGCTACTTCCAGGAGAAGGGAAGCGTGAACCTGACGATGGATGTCATGGAAGCCTTCAGGAGATCACTACAAACATGGAAAACATGGGCACTGAGCAACTTGGATCTCCAAAGAAGTCACGTTTTCTTCCGTGGCTATTCTCCTGTTCACTACAGGTGTACGAATTAACCAAAATCAAATAGCCAGAAAAAACCCTCAGGCCACCCCCCCCCCCCCAACAAAAAAAAAAATAAAATAAAATAAAATAAAATAGTAGAAAGACTGATTAACGAAGCTTGTGTCAACTTCAGGATACTTTTCCACATGGTGATTTAGTGGAGTCTAGAGCAAAATCGTGAACTAAGAGTATGTCTTGCGTGTTTTAAACACTGCATTTTTCTCTCATCAAATTGCAATGAGTAAATCAGCAAGGTGTTGCTACATTTTATGCATTTCGCATTTTCGCATGTTGCATATTGCACAGGTAGCATACTGGTACATTCCTATACTGACTGGAGGAACTCTGTTCACCACTGAGCGTGAACAACCAATCTGCAGGAATGGGACTTGGAGTGAAAATGGCACATGCAACAGCAACAAAGAGCCAGAAACTGACTATACAAAACTGGAAGCCGAACCGCTGTATAATTTGTACATTTCAAACACGGTTGGTGAGATGAAAGACAGAAATAGGAAGGTTCAGTATCTGGACATCACATTTCTGTCAGAGTTCAGAATAGATGGCCATCCATCGGAACATCGTGAGCCAGGCACCCCTGCTGATGCTCCCCAAGATTGCAGCCATTGGTGTTTACCAGGAGTGCCCGACACTTGGAATGAACTTCTGTATGCTCACCTTTTGTCAGTAAGATTCCATGAAATGTAATTTACCAAAGAATCGAAGAATTGCCCAAGTCGATCATTGGGGCAGAAGCTATCATGATTTCAAGAACTGTACAAAAAGACAAAATTCAGTTCAAGCCGCTTCTTCCACATTTTCTTGGGTAGTCACATCGGCGGTCTCCATTTCCTTCACTTTTTCAAGCTGTCTCAAGAGATCCAACCTCTCTGGTCCATACGTGGAGGGTATCTGTGAAAAAATGACAAGCATGACATGAATTAATTAGAGATCTGCATGCAAGCAAGAAGTTTCATTAGATGAGTGCTTGGATAAGAAATGTCACAAACCAGTGATGGCACATATCTCTGGATGGCAGCCAACATGGCTGCATGACCAACGGCAGTGACCTGCAAAACATCATCCTACAAGCATTATTCACAATAAAGGACAAGCACAAATGAATTTTAGAAGACGATAACATTCTCAGTTACACAAGAATATCAGAAGAAGAGAGAATGAGGGCCTGAATTAAACCAACAGATTGTGGTAACAGCATATAGGAAACCAATTGAATAGAATTTTCGCCAATGGAAATCTGATTTCACTGTCTCTGTTTCCATCCCCCTTCTGTTTGAACAAAAGAAAAATTCAACCTACATCAGTCAGATTCATTCCTTTTTCAGCTCAGTTTCTCCCGCTCAGGAAAACTTCCTTACAGTGGGAAGGCCAACCTTCAGGGCATTTTTATAACCATAGTACACTTTGGACTCATAAGGGACCCTGGCTCAGATTATCATTTGCGAACTTATCAGTCATCCCCTTCTCAGAGCTCATTCACAGACAAGGAATATGAAGGGTTACGAGTTGTACAAATATGCACGGGCCTCTGTGTATGTGTGTGTCAGCGAGCGTACATATACATGTCTACAAGTTAAAATGAGCTGGTTAAAATGAGCTGGAAAATATCCTAATGTGCAAATTTACTGGTCAAGCTGTGATCTTGATTGGGAAATTTTTAGGTGACCACTAACAAACATATTATATGTCAAAATGACAAAATCTTTAAATGCAGGTTAATACCGCGAGAAACCATAGAAGAAAGATCCCTAACAAACCCTTTTTAAGTAGTAACAGCAAGTTGAGATTGCCTTGTTCGATACTACACCTACCAATCTAACTTTGTTGTAGCAGGGATAACTAAAAAAATAGAAGAAATATATCACTGTAGTAAGATGGAAAGAATGAGAACATTTTAGATACTTGATAACATTTTATGATAATATTATAATATTATCATAAAATCATAGGCAGCAGAGCAGAGATGATGCTTTTGATTGAAACTAACCGGAAGTAGCATTAGTACACCAATGGGAACCACAGATGCTAAGTCGGTGAGAGTTCTCTTGAGAACTTTCTTCTCTTTCTCTGTCAATTCATCACCTATTATCACTCTCCGAAGCAATCCCATAGCAGCAGCAACATCAATAGCCAGAAGCTGGGTTCCTTGCAGAACATCCTGCTTGATCAATGCAAGACAATTACAGTGAGATACCATCATTAAGGGAAAGAACAAAACCTTTAACAGATTGATACTAGAGGGAATGAACATAGCAATATGCATTTGCAGCTTCACGCTAGCTGGCCTAATCATAGGTTACAGCAACTCATTCTACCTTGCTAGTTGAACAAAACTAGTTGGAGAGAGGGTCCAAAGAAAGGCATTCAATGAGTGAAGCACAAAATATGATGAAACCTTCACTTTTTTTGCTTTAAATGGATGGTTTGTTCCTGTCATTATTCAGACAATTGAATTTTGATCAGGCGTTTAGGGGTCAACATATAAAGGAAGAAAAGGAATTGAGAATAGCCGCCAATCATTAGTTATAGCTTGATAAAATTGACAGATACACAGTAGCAGAACCCATCACAATAACAATTCTTGTCCAGCTTCATTCCTTCTCTTTATATTTATGTTGATGTCACACTAAATGCATTAAGAGATACCTCAGATCGGCATTTGCAGCCAAATAAATTAGTTCAATTCTCATTTCCCGAAGAACGGTGCACTTAGTATCTAGAACTATTGTTTCCTATCTGTAAGTGAAAGGGCAAAGACTCATATGGAAAGTAACACTATACTCCCAGTGATGAAAAGATTGCCCAATATTCAAGACAACAAGTGTCCCAGACATATGAAGAGCTGTATGTGCAAGAGGTCCTTTTGACTGTGCAGCGAGAAATCCTGAACTGAAGTTTTCTTCTACTTGAAAAACTGCATTGCCAATGGTCTATCCTAAACTGCACAGGGAGAAATCCTAAACTAGAGTTTCTTCTACTTGAAAAACTGCATCGTCCATAGTCTACCCTAATTGCTGAAAGCCTTGTCTTCTAGTCCTTATTGGTAAAGTGGAAAAGGGAAAGTCCAAGAATTAACAGAAACCCTTTTACAAGATCAAAAAAGTTATAGTTCTATCAGCTCAAAAAAAATTTAAAACCTGGTCCTTTGGACATATGAAGTTTGTGCTCTATCCAGGATTATCAAACTAAAAACTTTTGAAGAGCAGCATGAATATGCTTATGCAGAAGATATTGTGAAAACAGAACAAAAAGGATGAATAAACTCATAGAGCATCCACCCCATGGGGGGCAACGCAGGTGGTGGCGGTGCTTTGATCCCACCCATGTGATGACTACAAATCCTTCAGCTTCAATTGCCCCTCAGGCTTATCCGGAGCTAAGAGTGGGGGCCCCCCTAGCACCCTGTGGGGGGGTTTACCAACCACATGTAGCATAAGTGAGGATGGAGACAATTCTCATCACGGTTTATCAAAATAATTGGAAAAAAATATATATATATATCATGGAGCATGTAAGCATAAATACATATAACCTAGAGATGAATGATGCCATTACGTATCATAATAACAGCATTTAACCATACCCTACTAGTTCCTTTCAGCTTGTCAAATGATTTTTCAATTATATTCTCTTTCTTCTGGATGCCAATCAGAGCACTCTCAGCATCATCACCATCATCGTCAAAACCCTTATCAGAGAGCTGAACATCCTGAAATACACAAAATAACTACTAATAAGAATTATCAAACAAGATGGGTCGATGTGAAGTTCAATAGACATGGTGTATGGACAGGACAGGAAATCGCACCTAAATTCACACACGCACACACAGAGAGCCCAGCAATTCCTACAAATATAACCTCTGACCCCTCCAAAGATATACATGCACCCAACCATAAAGGCACATGTCGGAAAACCTACATGTGCTTCTTATTTGTAAGTTCAAATGTACACTCCAAAGATACTTGCATAGCTTCACCATATATGAGTATATGAGTACAACATCTAAGTACACTATGTTATGTGTTCCGTTTCTTATCTTCCATAACACTGTCCCCTGCCCTTTTCAACCATTAATACCATAATTAAGTCAGAGAGGTTTCAAAATGTTGATCCTGACAATACTTAAGCCACGGAAGTCATAGGCAGCTCACTATCAATCTTTTCCTGAACTGTTCGAGCCTGGAAAAAGAGAGAGGAATCACTTGTACTAATCCTTGGACTAAATAGGCATCGCTCAGACTAACACTGGAGACTAAATTTCAAAGAAGAAACAACAGACTATTTATCTTATTGAAGGTGAGTAAAGGGCATGATCTATCCTTGATCGAAGATCTCCTTCCTTATCGAGGCCTTTTTATAAAAGAGACATGCACATTCAGGGTTAATTGGCCCGAGAATGGATGTTGTCAGAGCAGGTGAACATGCAATCTGCTACTCACTTACAAAAGCTTCTGCAGTGTACTGAACAAGAAGACCAACATAAAAAAATAAAGATGTAAAAGATCTGTTTGGTACTGTGAACAGTAACATGTGTCTGCTCGTGTGCATGTGTCATCATCAACATTAGATGCGCAGAGGAAATTATATCACAAAGAGAGGCACTCCAAAAGATACCTCCTCAATGTCTGATTTATCAGCAGTTTTCTGAACTCGTTTTTCAAGTTCCATCAGCTCATTCCTCAGAAGTTCAAAACGCTGAATTCCACTTGTTTCAGTTTCATCCAAGCCCATCTTTGGAGTGATTTCCTGAACTTTTTCATCTTCCTTGTCCTACAGCGTACAACAATGAGTTTGGGTGGTTAAGAGTCAATAAATCTGTTCATTCTTGACGACACGAGAGATGATTATACCCAAGATCTGAGTAAACTCATGAGATGATGCTGATGTGCTTGATCGTGTGGGCAGATCTTCCCAAGTCACATAGCATGGTATAAAGTTGTCGCTTTCAAAGCCTGAACTAGCATGTATTCATTTATTTAAGTCATTTTTCTGAGTGACAGACTGAGTTAAATCTCCAATTAAAAAGAGACATCTATTGCTACCTCTCTTTAAAGTTTGTATTGCACATATCTCATTCATTGTAACTCCAGTTCACATTCTACTAATTTTTAAAGATTCAATGTGTGTACAAAGCTAGTAGTGTAGTGTTACTTTTCACTGTTTCACTTTCTACTGAATTACACAAGATAGACAAAAACAGAAATACTGCAGGAAGCAAATTATTTTCCTTCTTTTGCCACTCCCATAATTTTTATTAACCCACTTAAAGCCAGATCAGAACATAATCTGGAGGTAAGTATGTCCATGATAAGAAAGTCCAACACAGCAACAGACATGAAATGTATGCTTATCTTTAAGTGTTTAGGGCCCGAGAAGAAAAGATTTCAAGCACAGGTGCATAGATGATCCATGCAGGAGAGGATGCTGAATGCTTTTAAAGTAGATGGTTCATGGACAAGAGCACACATCATGACGGTGGAGTACTTCTAGAAGATAGAGAAAGGTCTACGCAATAAAATTGTGTGTGGGTGTGGGTGTGGGTGTGTGTGTGGGTGAAGAAACAATTCTCGACAAGAGGCGAGATCATACAGATGTGTTTGCACTCAGTAACTCAGGGCCCAACTTCCTGGCTGGAGGTTTGGTCAAGAGGCTCCAAAATCCACGTGCACTGCTGCCACTGGGAAAAGAAATGTCTCAAGACAAGTTGGAGAAAGGGAATGGCAAGGCTAATGAAGATAAATGAAACCTATGAATTCAAACTCGTGCATAGCTGCGAGAGTTAGATGGTCCTGGAAAATCTTCACCTTTTACTTCTTTCTGGAATCGAACCATCATTGTCCCTGGATTTTCCTTTTAAATACCGTCTCTGACCACGAATTGAAGACTGGGATTGATTGTCATCATCCACCTGCAACCACAGCACTTATCATAAAGCAAAACCAAAGTGCTGAACTTCAAAATGGAATAAAGAAATTTAATGAGAATCCTACAAATCCAAAACAGCCATACAATCAGAACCATCAGTTCTCCATTGGCCACAACAGTTGTGACAAAGCATTTTAACTGGAACTTGGAAGTATGATATTCAGCTTAAAAGCCAGAAAAACGTAATATTCTACCCAGTTGGCAAGACAGGATAAGACTTTCTTTTCCTAAGATCGTCAGGTTCTGCAAATTACCTGCTGAAGTGAAGCTGCTTTTGCTCTGAATGATGCCTCCAGAAACTCAGCCTCCTTTTTTAGTTTCCTTATTTTTTCAAGGTCAGAACAAGCAGCTTTTAAATGCTCCTTTCCAGGAGTAGAACTAGACGCGTGCAACTCCTGAAGCAACTCTTCTAGTCTTTGTATTGCTTCTTCGACACTCTCCAATGCCTAAAACCAAATGTATGTTAGAGACCATTACGAAATTCAACAAATGCTAAGATGCAACTAAATTTAAAGTATCACTCTCTTCAACTTATACTCCAAACATCCACTTTTAAGCTCCACAGTTGTTTTTATGACGGATAACTGAAGGAAACCAGCAAGGCCAAGGACATCACAGAGACTTCTAAAATAACAACTGAAGCCATTCATGACTGAAAATGCAAAGACTTTTCTCCTTAAAGGTTTCCAGAATATTGTTTTTGTATTGACTATGCCCTTATGCTATACACAGATGGAAACAGGCCGTTTGCCGCTAATCATTTAGTTATCAAAAGAGTATTGTCATCTGGCAACTTATTTTGAATCAAAAGAGACCAACCTTGTCAAAAGAATCTGACTCTTTGGCAGATCCCATATATTTTGAAGGCTCAGTCATACTGGAAATTCTCAGATTGCTATTTCTTGCCTCATTCCTGCATCAAATCTGCAAGTCAATAAAGTATACCACTAGTATCACAGTATATGCTATTGCTTTGGTGAAAATCTATTAATGCATTAGCAATAAACCATATCAAGACCAATAAAGTACTAAAACTGTTGAGTTTAGACGTAACTGCTACACATAAGCCTAAAATGACATGTTGCCACATCATATGTCTGACAGCTTGCCTACGAAGAAATAGACCTGACTAACTATAATTCTTGACTCACGGTGCAACAGCTCAAGTTCTCTCAGTGCGTATTGTGTCTACTTAACTGTGGGCATGCTTTTCAATTACAATACAGTCTCACTAGGAAATGTTAAGAATGCTGGACCAGGACAAGTCATCTGCCAGTAATTATGTACAGTGATTCAAATCTCATTATATTTGGCAACATGCTACTACACACAAACATGCCTTATATCTAGATCACAATATCCACAGATGGATGATTCACTACCTGATTCTGATGGGCTACCATATACATTTAGAGAGTTTTAAAAACAAGCTATACTTGCTTACCAAGAATTTAGTAGGACCAGGTGAAACACGCTATGTTCAAAAAATTTATACTGGTATATCCTTTCATACAATGTCTACATATTTCTATGGGCCATAAATCTCATTTTGTGTATCACTTTAGTCACTATATTACCTAAAATAATCTTAAAACGAAGACTTGGCTATAAGTTTTCCAAGCAAATATGTTTCCATCGTAATATTCATACACATAGCTAAGGTTCCACCCACAACACTCTAGCGACAGCAACAGCAAGAGCTTTTGAATAATCACAGCATGTTCATCTATTGAAAAATGCACATGTCAGGTTTGAGACTCCTCATTTAGATGTAGTAAATGCAAGTTTATATGCTAATGCATGAGGATGTAAAGGGAGAGAGACAGGGCTAGGAGTGTGGTAGCCTACTTTAGCATTCCAAGTTTGTCCATGCACTCCACCAAGTTGTTGTGCCTGAAGAGCAACAATAGGAAAAGATGGTTCAGTGTTACATAAAGATATTGATATTGCTTAGTACTTACAAAAACATAATTTCCCCACCCTCTAGATACAAATCCTGCTGCCTTGACATTTGAGGGGTTTTCCAGCCATTTACTATATTTAATAAAGCTCTGCATCCAATGAGAACATACATCCAACACCAGACCAATAGCTTCAGGATTTGGGGGATTTTTTTGTTTACTTTGATGACCATGTGACAGTTTCTGATTTACTGCCAGGCCAGGATAGAAAGGAAGCCAGTCCAACTCTTCACATACCACCTATGAAATAGGGAAAAAAAATCTCAGATTTGTAGATTTGGGTATCTGAGCACACTAAGATAGTTAAAAAATAAATGCTAACCTCCACATATAGCTGATAAGAACTTATCGCTGAAAGCTGAGGATAGAATAACACACTTCCTCCTATAAGGTACCTATGACACAAGACACATCAGTAATACCCCAGAAAAAGTTTAAACAAGCAACTTATATTAAAATGAGAGTAGTTATACCGAATAAAGCTCTCGAGAGGGTCCCCTATTTCATCAAAACCATTAGCACATAAAAAGATCTGGGTCCTTCTGCCTAAAGCAATGAAAAATCCAAAAATAGCCAAGTCCCTTTCCAATACCTGCAGTGAGAAAGAACAGAATTGAAGAGCCTTTTTAATGCTTTCACTCAAGAATAAGATTATTTCAGACCAAAAGTACAGGACTTCTTTAGAGCATAGGAAACATAAGTCTTATTATATCCCACATCCCTTAAGCAAAGCCACCCAAGGCATAAATGGTGTCACCATGGAACAGAAAAAGGAACGTGGAATATACCAAGTTTGTATAGTGAGAAGACTGTGGAACATAAAAAGGAACGTGGAATATACCAAGTTTAAAAAGTGATAAGATTGTGGTAGGCTTCTCTAGATAGACATCAAAGGATTAGTTTGTTGTTTTAGGACAATACCTGCTACAAAAGCACTTTCTACTAGAATATATGGTATGAACTTGGAGAAACTTTTGTTCATTGTTCGTGTGAAAAGAAGATGATTGTTTCTGTTTTAATTTGGTGCTCCAATTCCCTAGATTTACCATCACAAGGAGCAAGGGCGTCGAATAATCACGGATTGATCAGGAAATACATTGTGGTTTTAAGCAGTAGTTTGGTTGGAACAGAATGTGGTGCAGCAAGCTTCTGGCAAGAAGGCCTATTGGCAAACTAACTTCAGTAGAAGATTAGTCCTATGCTGAGATGAGAGAATTGCTGCAGCAAATGTCTGGACGATGGAGCTAAAGCATGGTGCTCTTATTTGTGTTTTGAGCTCTGTTCCCTGAAGCTTAAATAATGTCTGGTAGCAGAAAGAAAGGTCTTTTTGACCTGGTGTACTTCTGGATCATGACTTTTTATGAAAGGAAAAACGAAGTCTGAAATAAGAATTCACAAAAGTCCAGTAGCTAATCCACCCTCTCAACATATGAACACTCACAACTTGACTGATCAAAATCATTCCACACTAACCTCAATGCTTTCTGATGTAGTTAGTCTCGACCAAATTCTCTCCCTATCCATAGCTCGTTGCAGTTTCTTCTGTACAAGATTCACCCAGAAAACTACTTCCTCTGCATCCCGATCACTTCGAATTCTACACGACGCAGCCCTGGGTCCAAAATGGGAAAGAAACTCTCTGTGCAAACCAACTTTCTTTATTGAATCGTATGCTTGCTGGATGGGCAAGAAATCAACCAGCATGTCCATCAATCGACCAGTTATTTCTGGAATCATAGAGAAAAACTGCGAGCAGGAAACTTTTGCTGGTCCAAGCTTTGTGATTGCTGCTATGCAAGTTAGAGCCAACATAAGGAGAGATATATCACTTGAATTTCCTGAACGTGACTGTAACCCTTTCCCGCTCCTGGATGCAATTTAGAAACATCTCGGAGTAAGTTATTGCACAAAGATGCAAGCAATATCCATTTTACTACCCGCTAAACAAAACTGATAACATACACTGCGGTAGCAGCTGCGTAGTGTGAGTCCCCTTCAAAGTAATTGACAAATGATGTGACCACAGCTGGAACCTGTTCTGACCAAAACCAATCGTAGATATCGGCTTGCTTGGCTGGTAGCTCATCCCTGATCATACTCTCTAAAGGAGCAAACTGCCTTAATAAACTGCATTTAAATAGTCGGTCTTAGAAGCTCAGATTTAGTGGCAGTCTCAATCATGTGAGAAGAACATTGGCAGATTTACTCAATAAAGAAAAAGAATTACATCTAACACACATATAAAGAATGTGACTGACACCATGACAGCCTCTCCTCTTCTTCGTTTTTGTTTCTTTTAGGGAAAATTACAACAGAAATCCTAATAATTTAGCCCAATGTGCAATCAACCAAAGGATTGAAAAAGTAAATCAAACCCTAAACATTTTGAATACAATGCAATCAAGCCCTTCCGGCAACCACTTAGCCAATTTTGCTTACGTGGCACACGAATCTGACCTGGTGTCATTTCAATAATTTTAGCACAGGTGGCACTGACATTGTGTTGATGAAAAAAAATGAAAAACGCCAAACGTAAAAAAAAAAAAAAAATCAAAGAAATCAGAGAGAGAGATAGAGGCACTGTGAGTTTTTTTTCTTCTCTTCTTTTTTTTTTTTTTGTTTGGGGGGGGGGGGGGGGGGGAGGGGGTGAGATTGCGCCGCCCCCAACATCTCAAACACCCCACTGGCCTACTACTTGCTCTATCATACGCTCTCTCTATTGATTTTTCTTTTTTCTTTTTATTTTTAATTAGTGGATGCTATTGATTTTTCTCCAACTGTTCTTTTCTTTTTTTGGTTCTTTTGTTTAAATTTTCATAATTTTTTGCATTTTTCTGACATGGTGCTACATCAGCATAACATTTGCTAAAACCTATTAAAAAACACCATGTTGGATTTGTGATGTGCCATGTCAGCAAATTTGGCCAACATTGTCTCAGAAAGACAAAGTTGAAGCTTATCAAAAACGTCTAGGACTTGATTACACCTTTTCAAAGGGTTTAAGACCTGGATGCTCATGGGGCAAAATATTTTGGGCTTTTAGTGCAATTTTTCTTTGCTTTCATTCTAAATGTTCAGCATGGGTGGGTTAAGCCTTTAGGAATTCTCTTAAAAAAAAAAAGGACTTCCTCTTCAGTAGAATCTGACATTTACATGTAGAGTTCCAAATCCAACACACCATAATCTGGACTTAGAAACTAAAAATTTCGAGTTCTATCATCATGAAGTAAGCAAGAAATAGCATTTCTTTCCACTAAAAAATATACCATGTACCTTCTTTGCACAAAAACGTTCACATCCCTGTCTCTGTTATCACCACGAGATGAAATCTCACTTGCAGCTTGCAACAAGCAATACACTGAAGCCTGAAAATTCAGGAATCTTCAGATAACCTACTGGATTAAAAAATAAAGAATTGATTGATAAAAGGCCCAGACAAATGCATAACTTTGAAATTGCTGCCTCATATGCTTCTGCTGAGTCCAAATCACCAACTAAGAAAACTTAACTACTTCCTATTGATTTAACTTTAGAGCAGGCAGAGTATGTCAAAACAAATAACACCGCCCTAAAATCCTGACATCAAATTAATGGAGAAGATCTCCTGCAGTCTCACTTAAGACAAAGATTCGTGACTGTACTAAATAATGTTATATCAAACAGCCTAAGAAAAGAACGGCCGCAGGGAAGCAAAGGTATGGAAATGCTAATGATCATCACAACCAAGAATATGGCAGTCTGCAACAGCTGATTTCACTCTTATTTCACAAATAAGGCTAAATAGCCTGAACTGCATTTTCTCTTACCTGATAAACCCTCCCTATATCAATCAAAATTAGCATGAACTTATATAGTTAGAGCTTCTCAAACTAACGCAAAGTTTGATCTTATTGGATGATTAGCATTGACAACGTAGACAAGGTTGACTTATCCTCTTCCTTATCATAATAAAGGGAGAAAAGAAAAGAAGAAAGAAGACCAAGAAGGATCCCTGGGCCACAGCTATAATAGATGGTGGTCATAGATTGAACAGTGAGAAGCCTCTACTCTCCATTTGAAGAAAGCCGAGCATTAGCAGCAATGATAATAATGATAATCGCATCGCTAGCTTTACTATGCTAATATGGTAAGAGACATGTCTCTAGAGGACATTCCCCATGTTCACCCATATAAAAGAAGAGATATCGAAAAACTGGTGCCAAGTAGAAAAAGGTTTCGCATGTCATCACAAACCTGGTAAGACAGAGTCTTCACCCACGAATTTCTGTCCACACCAAGCCATGCAGTTGTGAACCAGGATACCTTTGACTGGGAGGAGCGCTCTTTAATTGCCAGCTCACATATCCTAGCAGCATCATGCAAGGACTGGACAAGCCCATCATTGTAATCCTCACCTTGTATAGATCTATCGAGTTTGACCCTAACTTCCTCCACATCACTACTAGAACTTGCCTGGGGACTGCCATTGACAGTGACACCATCATTAGAAGATGCTAGGGGATAGAGCTGCCCCAATCTTCTAGTATTTTGTAACCTTGAGCAGCCTCTCCTTGTCCCCATAGACACGTAATTGAGGATGTTACTGTTCTTCTCGAAGATGGCAACTCGTAAACAGCTTCTCTTCCTTGAATATTTCCAATTAGTTATCAAGTAGTTCAGGTTCACAACACTTTTACAGGAGAAATTGGTCCTGATTGGTTTTTGCGACATCCATGGATTTGAAGAACTGCAAATGCAAACGGAAAAGAGAAAAATTAAATCTAATGAGCTCCAAGAATATACATTTCTCCAGCACCACGCGTACTCCAGCTTTTTTTTTTCAGATAGGCATGTCTCCATTCAACAAAACCGAGCTTCAAGACAATAGCATTCAGCAAAAGGAGACTCTAAGCAATTCTCTATGAGCATGCACCGGGGACAGGTTAGGAATTCCAGCAGTCCACAGGACGATGAAATACAGTATGACTTCGTCATACACATCAGTAATTCGCGACTCTTAACAACTCAAACCTCGAGCTAACTGAATGACGCCGAAGCCGGAGGTCGCGCGCTGAGACGACGAGACTCGACTACAACCACAACAACCACACAAAACTCTAAAGGTCTAAAGAGTCCCCAGCAGGAACCTAAGGAAATACTTATTCCCAGCTCTGTCTCAGCAATTGCGGAACAACGACCAGAAAAGTCCACATTCCCCGACTTTTCTACCGGCGGCGGAATTCCGACCAGAGGCGATCGAAATCCACCATCCGTCCGATTCCGATTGATTCTTCGCGGAAACCTAACCCTCCAAACCATATCCCCTCGGCCGAGGATAAGCAAACAGGACGCGACGAGAACATCAGCAGAAGAGGAGGAGGAGGAGGAGACGGGGGGGGGGGGGGGGGGGGGGAGAACCTGGACGAGACGAAGGTCCGATCCTGCAACCGCACCGCCGCCATGAACGGAGCCCCAGCTGACCGGAGGAGGATGATGATGATGATTTCAGAGGGGAGTGGTGGGAGAAGAGGAGAGAAGAGAGAAGAGAGCAAAGGGAGCTCGAGGTGGTGACGTGGCGGTGGGGGGTTTATCCTACAGACGTGGAGAAACGGGCAATCACAGAAGGAGGCGTGTGTCCTTTCTCTTGCAAAATCTTGGAAATCCTGGGGTTCCTTAGCCAAACTAAAAGTTCACAATTACAATAAATTATTAATTAAATAAAGGAGCACACAGCCAAAAAAAAAAATTTTTAAAAAAAAATTGGAAACTCGAACGGATAATGGTCCAAATTATCTTCAACTTTGATTCTATAACTTTTAATTCGTTTAATATAATCTTTGAATTTTCACATAATATGTAATGTGTAATTTATTTAATACAGTTCTTGAACTTTTCGTCCAATACATAATGTTGAACTTTCGTCAAATACGTAACGTGATTCATAAACTTTTAATTTATTTAATGCAATCTCTAAACTTTTATTAGATATTCAAAATGTCTCTAAATTATATGAAATGTCCAATATTATCCTTCTATTAATTCAAGTTAAGGGATAATACTAAACAGTTTCATATAATTAATAGACTAAATTGAACATGTATACAAAATTCACAAATTATATTGAACAAATTGAAAGTTCAAATACGATATTGAACATTTGATTAAAATTTAGGACCATATTAAAAATCATATTGCATATGGGGTCAAAATTCATTGATCATTTGTATTATTTTTCCTAGCTTGAATTACCTAATAACCTCCAAAAAATTTTGGAATCTTTTAATCAATAGCCTATCCTTGTTATTGTCACACACCATCTTGATCAAGAATATTATAAATATTATAAATATTTGATATATTCAAAATTTGTGACTGGATACATTAACAGACAAGATTGTACTAAAAAAATCGAAGCATGATTATTAGAATGAAGAGCCTCGAAAGATATGATTTTTTTTTTAATTGTATACATAAGGGGAAATATGTTGGTCTAGCAAAAACAATTAGAGGGTTTAAATTGATCCTTTCCGGAGAATTAGATGTGATCTGTCACTTATTTTCAACCAAATTAATTGGAAAAGAAAAAAAAAAAGGTTCTTCTTATGCCACGTTTCAGAAGCTAACCTATGGTTTAATTCGTAAGACTCTCCATCAATCGAGAACCTCTAATCCATGGCAATATCAGCAGTATCACAAAAGGAGTATTGATAACTTACTGACCGTTCAAGTCTAATTTGCTCCTGAATACTTCTTTGCAATACGTAGTTAATCCATACATTTCATAAATTATGCTGGTTGAGGTTAAATGTACCAAAACAAAGTACTTGACGTCATATTTTTCCAAATTTCCCTCACATAGTCAAGATTAAATCAGCTGGGTGTTAATATTAATCTGATTCATGCATCATCTGACAACAAATTGAAGTAGGGCTAAAATTGAAGTTTTAAATTTTGGTCAGCTTTTGTTGGCACCAAAATTTGGCATGTCTAGTAGGAAGAGAGGCAAGCATCACCAGAAATAAACATAGATGGGTACGATACCGAGAGGACAGCACCTATCAAGTTCCAACACCAAGCTCTCACGATCCCAATCCAGAACAGGCGGAGATGGATACGAATACACATACACCAAAAATTTAGGGAAGGTCGGATTATGACCTTTGGGTGATGCTAGTCTTAGACCCCATGCACCTAACCAAATCGCTATATATATAGCTTACTTCATTCAAGTTCTCGCTTCTTTTATTTCATTTCACCAAACGCTAAGTCTAGCGAGTTTGTTTTGACTTTTACCATCAGGTTTTAGCTCCAAATGATCTATGATCCTAGTCCATGTTCTTTCTAATCGTTCTGTTCAATTATTCAAGGGCTCCGAGATTTTTCATCTCTGCCAATTCCAAATGCATATAAAGGTTTGCAGCACCATCCAGCAAGGCAGCTGCTTGCCAGATCTTCTTACGATTATTATCTATAGTTTCCAAAAGGACATAAAGTTGCAACGGCCGAGGAAATGAGAGGCGAAGAGTATCATAGATGGCACCATTCTTGAAGCCACGAGATTGATAGGAACATTAAGATTTCCGTCGTGAATAAAAATCTCGAAGATGTTACTGAGCATGGTAAAGGCACCGCTGACTGACTCGCCGGAGAACGGTCCTTCCAAAACACGGGTCGGGTTTGAATAGGGAGGGCCCAAAGGCAAAGGACGCCGAGGAAGCGGGCTACAGAGATGAAGATGCAGCACCAAGGATTCGGCATAGAAGGGCCTAGGAGGCACGGAAACTGAACTGAACCGAACCGGCCCCACTGTTTGGTAATGGCGGATGATTGCAAGAGAGCGATAAGGTTGGTGAAAAAGACAAGCCGAGCGAACAACATGAAAGGCCTGGAAAATCGAAATTCGGCCACATGCCATATGCCCGACTTGCGGCCAACCTCCAATGGAGGCATCAAAGGGCCTGCGCAGGGAAAGTTCATCATCCAGCATTAACACAAATGGTGCATAGACTACCGAATGCTTTTGAAGGAGAAGCAGTTCGGTACGCATTGCAAGGATCATAACGAACCATAATCCGAAAGTTTGATAAGTCAAGGATACTTTCCTAGACATAGCGTAACGACCTGTTCCACCAAGGGCGGGGAAGGGAGGGGTCGTCGAGGGCAGAAGACTTGGACAAGAAGCGGTTCTTGGCAAGTTTGAAGGATGGCAAATGGAGCAAGAATGAACCGAATTATGTATTGAACAAGGAAGAATGATTCTGATATATATATATATATAAACTGAAATTTATTCAAGGAGACATTTTTTAACATAATGACAAGTTTTGCTTTGAAACTCTAAAGTTAAGTGAGCTTAGATTAGAACATTTTCAAAATGGGTGACTTCCTAAAAAAGTGCCTACTTATATACCAAAAGAAAAAATTTATGAGGCTTGATATGAGACGGGTAAAAATAGATAATATCTCCAATGAGTTAATTTAGGGATGTCATACATCAAGCGAAAGTACGGCCATTCATGGCATCATCGCTCCATTCTTCTATCTACATGTTGCAATGCAATGAACATCATCGATCAAACTTGCCCTGGTCACTACCGCCAGGCCCGAACGAATCCAAATGAAGACCGCCGAGACGTGAGGCTTCTCTGTTGTCGATACACACCTCCACCAAGAAGAGCCCAAACAGCGGTCTCTCCCGCATTATATTTTAATTCCGTCACAGCTCAGGCGATCGAATAAACAATTTCGCAGAGGAGGATCGCGATGATTGACGAAACCTCCTTATCTCCAAAAATTTGCTAATAAATATCAAAGCCCGACGTCCATGATCCTTCGAGTCAAGACCTCCGTCGTCATCACGTCCTTATCGACGCGCACGCCCTCTCGTCACCCGAACCGCCAGGACGATCGAGGCCACACACCGTCAAAAAAAGCCCATCAGGCCCCTCCGCTCCCTGCCCGAATCGCCGACTCTTTTGCGAGGTCGCGTGCATATTTTACCAATTCGACCCACGTCTTTCGACCATAGTTCTTTGACTACTATTTACTTTAATGACAATTCATATATATATATATATATATATATATATATGTACAATTTGTTTATATGCAATTCACATGTATCGATTTAATAAATTGAATAGCTAGTCAATAGCTAGAATGTCAACCATTCATGTAACTGACAGTTGACATAAACAGTATAAAAAGATGGATTACATGGCTTAATTGTTGAACATTTGGTTGGCATGACTAGTAGTTTAGATATTTCCAACTTGGGTTGAATGATAGAAAAATTACCCGATCAGTCATGAATCTATTGTATAAATATAGATTCAGTCATAAATTTTTCAATTTTGCCAGTTACGTATTAAATCTTTGCTCGAATTCCAATTTAGTCATTCAGGTTAATTTTCACAAACCACCTCACGCAACGGTTGGTTACCATCGGCCTTCTTACACAACACAATGCCACATCAGGAGAAAAAAAAATAATATATTTTCAACTTGGATCAAAGGACACAATAGAGAGAGAGAGAGAGAGGTGATGCCAGCAGCTTTGGCTGATTAACAAGGTGGACAATGCGTGAGGGAGTCGGCAGCCGGCGGTGAAATAACTTTTATCATGAGCCCCGACCCCAATGCACGCGGTCACGGTCATGAACACACCTTGGATCCGACACTGCAACGGCAAATCCCCACCCTATTCGACTCATCCAATGTCAATATGGTCCGAACTTCTTCACAACAACGCCTTTTGTATCCATTCATTTGTCTCCGCATCGCCCCTTCTCCTACAGCTGCTCAGCCCCTTTCTAGACAAAACCATTATTCAAATCCCCCCCTTCTCTCTCTCTCTCTCTCTCTCTCTGCCTTCTAGTAAGTTTGACCTCAGCACAGAAGCGATGGCTTTACGAGTCTAAGATTCGGATTGCAACTGCGTTGCCTACAAGCGCTAGCTTCACCACGAAAGGGACGTGAATTGGAAACAAGTTGAAGAAAGAACATGTACATTGCTGTGCCCAAAACGTCCACTGCATCAAACAGAGACCGCGGTCTGATGGTGGCAAAAACCAACCGCATGCCTGACGAAATATGAAAATGACCCCCAACTTGAACCCCCCCACCCAATTTGGCCAGACCATAAAGACCCTTGCTATTTTGAACTTGTGCCAGATCCACAATTAATTTCCTACTCGTCTCGAGCCCTCATTAATAAGATAAGCTAATGCTCTGAATAAACCGATTACCTTTATTGTATGGTTAGAGAGGTTATTTGTATGCCTCCTTATTCAAGCGAGTAAACTCAAGAGTGTATTAAATACCTTCTAAAGAAGGGAGTATCATTTTAAAAATTGAAATATGTTGAAGCCCCACATAGGAGTCCATAATAAGGATGAATTATTCCTATTCTATTGGTAAAAAACTAATCAGAGTCGTAATCCGAAACGGTGGCATTGCCCATCATATGATCTAATCATCGCAACAAAACCAAATTTTATGATCCATTTCGTCGAGGAGTGTATAAAATTATTGTCATAGAGACCCCCCCTAAACCTAATTTTTAGAGATTTTGGACCCCACGCGAATTATACTTTAATTTTAATACGCCCGTGGGGCCCACATGGAGCGACGTCATCCCCTCCGCCCTTTATCTGTCGTTGACTCACCACCTCCCCCGAAAGATTTATCCATGCTCTACAGTAGTTCGTGAGTACAGTCTGGTGAAATTCCAAAGATACCCCGCCAGTCTAGTGCTGGCGGGGTCGGGTCGGCAGGGCAAACCGTCAATTACCGGCAAAAGAGGAGGGCATTTTGGGAATTGAGGGAACAGTTCGATTTTTTCCTGAATCCTATATAATGTCTCGGCTCCGCCCCCGATGCCTCCACAGATTCCGAGAATCACGCGACCGCCGGGGGAAATGAACGCCGAGGCTCCCTCCGTTGGGCAGCCGCCGCCGCAGCCTCCGCCGTCATCCGCCGCGGCGACGATCGCCGACATCCACGAGGACGTCCTGAGGGCCCACGTCCTGACGCGGCTCGACGGCCCCACCCTCGCCTCCGCCGCGTGCGCCTCCTCCCAGTTCCGCTCCCTCTCCTCGCAGCGCGACCTCTGGGCCAACGTCTGCCGCGCCACCTGGCCCTCCACCGCCTCCCCGCTCGTCTCCCAGGTCATCTCCACCTTCCCCGACGGCCCCCGCTCCTTCTTCTCCGACTCCTACTCCCTCCCCACCGCCGCCACGCCCGCGGCCCCGGGCCCTCGCCCGCCGTCGCGGCTGATCTCCGCCGTAGACATCCGCTACCGCGGCGACCTCATCTTCAGCAGGGCCGTGGAGACCGACGCCGACTCCGGGTGGTTCCAGTGCTCCCCGTTCCGGATCGACGTCCTGGACCCGAAGGACGCAGTCCGGACGGCGATACGCTTCCGGTACGCCGAGCAGGCGCGGCGCGACCTCGGGGACGGGCTCCGGCTGAGCTGGGTCCTGATCGACCCGGCGGGGCGGCGGGCGATGGACCTGTCGAGCCAGGCGCCGGTGTCGGTGCAGCGGCACTGGCTGACGGGGGAGCTGCACGCGAGGTTCGCGACGGTGGTGGAGGCGGCGGAGGAGGCGGTGCAGTGCGGGGTGGTGGTGACGTGCGGGGGTTGGGAGGAGGAGGAGGAGGGGGGCGGAGGGGGTATGCAGGTGAGGGAGGTGAGCCTGCAGGTGGAGGACGGGGACGGGATGTTCCTGAGCGGGAGGGACAGCCTGGGGGTGCTGCAGAGGGCGTTCGGAGGCGGGAGGAGGGGGAGGCGGGAGAAGGAGGAGAGGGAGCGGCGGCGGAGGTACGAGGAGTTCGAGAGGAGGAAGAGGGAGAGGAAGGAGAGGAAGCTGCGAACGGAGGGCACGCTCGACTTCTTGTTCGTTGGCTTCGGGGTCTTGGCCTTCTCTCTCTTCTGGCTGCTCCTTCTGTGCCGATGAAGATGAATGAAGAAGAAGAAGAAGAAGAAGATAACTTTGGATCTCTTATTATTTTTTTCTTTTTTTTTTCTTTTAATGAAATTGTTTCAATGTATATTTTGATGTTAGTTGGTTGATACAGAAAATATGGAGAAAGAGAGGAGGATGACGATTTTGGTTCCTGGGTAATCATTCATCGATCGACGTTTAAAGTAATTGGTCTGGGTATCAATTGAACAAATAACAGAAGAAGATATGAAGGTGACGCTTTTCAGTGAAAGTTGAAGGCGACGGGCTTACTTAAAATCGCAAGTACAGACACTGACAATGTATAGTATAAAGCAAAGACATCATCCGCAAGCCATGATTATCTTCGAGAGGATGTTGACTGAGGACCTACACCGTTTTGTCAAGCATGGTCCTACCGTAGAGAACACTCCCTCAATCTTAAAGGAAACGCCTCTAGAAAAGATGGGTATTGCTGTCTCCGTCAGCTACAAAGTGTAGGCTGAACTTAAATGTATGACGGCGGGTATGCTAAAAAGAAAACTGTAAGAAGGCAAGGACTGGCCATCTCGTTCCCCAGACAAACTAGAGATATTCACAATAGCCATTAGAAGATCTCACGGTAAAACATTCTCCATCTCTCCTTCTGATCCTACATCGTCTATAGTGAGCAAAGGAACGGGTCAAGATTGAAGGAAAGCAAGAGCATTTACATATTGACAACAGTCTGCCGGATATTGTTTTCATAGATGACACGAAAGCGAGCTATGCACATGTGCGCTCCTACTTCCATCAATCTGAGAAGGAAATCAGCTTTTTCGTTTTACTCACTTGAACTGTACCTTCAGCAATGTCTGGTAGAACATGTCAACAAACTGATCATCCTGGAACAGAAACAAATCAACAAGTTTATGACAGGGACACAGACACGAAACAGCTCGAATACTTTCCAGTGGATGTCAAGATGCGGAAATGGCATCCCATAGAGCGCCATGATGTAAAAAGGAACATATGTATGATACCGCATTTTTAAGTCTTTCCTTCAGACATGCAAATGGGTTGTAGAAATTTATGTCGCTATGCGATCTCAGACTTATTCAGTGATGCAGAAAGATAAGGCTCTAGAAGGCAAGTATAACCGCGATTGATGATTATTATACCAGGAATGGTCGCTTGTGTAAAAACTCATCTATAGAACTGATCCAATAAAGTAATAACAATACCAAACAAGAGAGGTCAATTTATGTCTCGCGAAATAGTCTCCAGCAACATTCTGTGTTGGCAGTTATCACCAATAGGCTGTATTGCCTATTTTTCTCAATTTACAGAAAACTTTTCAAAGGGTTGGCATGACCCCAGAAAAAGTGCTATAGTTTTACAAGTGATTGTGAGCTATAGAGAACAACTGCCGTGGAAGTAAAGACTGCTCAAAGACCAGTGGAAAAAAGGAAGTACCGGAACAAGCATATACAGAGAACAAATGCCAAGAAAGTACAAGACAGCAAAAAGACCAAGGAAAGATAGGCTAACCTGAACGAGCATAACAAGTGCATCACGAACTCTCTCTCTGTTGATTAAGGGTCTGTCAGCCGGAGGCGTAGGAATAGGAGTAAGAGATGCCGATGGAGTGGGAGGAGGGAATGGATTAAGCAGAGGAGTTCCATGTGGGTGTTGCAAATTCAGGGGAGGACGAAGGGAAGCAGCAGTAGGATTTGAAGATGAGATTGGAGGCAGCAACAGTGCAGACGAGGAAGATGGGGTTGATAAAAAGGAAGAAGGCTTGATTAGACGGCTAAATTGGTCGCTGCCACTGGAAAGATCAGAAGAATCATTCCGAGGTAGTGGATAATAGGGAGACGAAAGAGAGAGATTTAGCATGTCAGGATTTGGTGCAGGAGATGCAGCAACAGTGGGTACAAGGGGAGATAAAGGCACAGTTGCAGCAGAATGGTTGTGTTGCATAGACTTCACCGGGTCAGCATGCTTTCCAATATTCAAAGCCATCTGAATCAGGATAAGGGAGAAACATATTAGTCCGCCAATAGATAGAATGGTATAGTAGTAAAAACTGACATTGACATTCTGTAGAAGTGAGAGAGCTGGCATTCATGCAGCATTTGCAGTCTGATAAGATAATTACAACTACCCAGAGGGAAGATATCATAAAGTTTCACCAAAATTTCCTTCATGTGCGAAATGCAAAATAATGATTGGAACAAAATTTGAAGTTCCTGTCAAAACGAACGAAAATATTCTACTAATGTAGAAAAAAAAATGAATTAGTACGGATGACTTCTTGTTGGTATAAAAGAGAATTTGAGATGATTTTGGATTTTCTATCTTTTTCTGAAAGATTTTGGGCGTTTTGTGTGAAAGAAATCATCTAACATTTAAAGGTACCAGTAAAAAGCCAAATGTCATAATCTAAAAGCCAAACCAAACAGCCACTAAAAAGGTTTTAGCCAACCTATATAAATCAGCCTCAAACTGACGAAAGCACCATGCCCAAATTTTCAGTAAAAAATAATCAATGTTGAATCACAAATGATAGGACCACAAGGAGAAAAAAATCAGCATTCCTAGCTCACTATGGGACAGGCAGTTCTCAATGGCTCAAGCTCAATAACCCATAGGTATATAAACACAAATTTGCAGGTTTGAAGGAGAAAGCATTATAAGAGACCAAGATTTCTTTGTTTAAAATGCAAGACAGCATGCAACTGCATCCATAACACGTTTATATGCTTGAGTAGAATCTCTACTAAAATTGTAAAGTAAGAACTGTACATTGAAGAAGTTCATAAATGCTGTTGAGTCTTCAGGAGAGTCAATTGCAGGAGCTGTTGGGGATGGCTCTAGCAGTGTTTCCATGACAGACAAGCTTGAAGCTCCTTCAAGTTCCTCAAATTCACTAATCCATGTGTCCACAATTGAAAAAAACAAAGAACCATAAAAACACCAGATCTCATATTAAAGACAGATTATTGTCAACTTTTATCTTGTCCCACTGGCCAATTCAAGACTTCACGAGGAAATAGATACACAACATCTAAAGAGAACTTGTCAGAAAAGACCTCTGGAGAGTTTATCATTGCAACTTTTTCCTAGTGTTAGGGTTGGTCAGTCTAATCTGTGATTCCCATTAGTAATACAACAAGCATATTTCGCAGGCAGCCTGAACTTACTCTAACTTTCAAAATGTTTTGCATGAGGTGCCCGGAGTTTTTGCAACAAAATATAAACTCTGTTGTCCTTAGAATAACTATGTATCGGTGTAGACAATAACTTACAGGCACAGACGTTCATCCAACATTCATTTTACTTCAAAAGCTTGAATCATCATTACCTTTTGGTTGAAGGCTTTGGCTTTGAGGGCACCTTTGAATACGCGCTGAGTATCCTGGGAAAAGTAAAAAGTGTTAAAGATAAGCCATTCCTGTTAAATAGCAATGTTCCAATGTTGCTTATCCACACTCAACAAGAGCAAGACGATCATTCTATAATCCATATCAAAAAGCTCTGCCAAACGACAAAAACTGACAGTACATGTTGGGGACATCTTCCCATGGAAAACTCACTTGATTGACAGCTCTTGAGATTATTAGCCTCTCTTAATTTGTCATTCCAAACTAGTTTGGAAGGTATGTGATATTATCGAATCACAACAATAATTCATGATTTTTGAATGCTTTGGATGTATTGAGGCCATCCAAAAAATCAATAAGCAACTAATTATTTTTACAGCACATTGATAAATGCTATTCTAAATGCCTTGCGTATAATATTGAAATAAAATAAATTCACATAAGCCACCAGCATCGAAGCTTTTGTAATACATGGTTCATGAACTCTCGTGTGGCAATTTTGGAACATATTCAATCTTTTGCTGGTCTAGAAATATTACAAACACATTCCCCCATTAGGGTCCATGCCTAAATAAGAGAAAGAATTGTTTGCCCTACTCTAAGCACTGATTAACTCAAGCAGCAGTAGTTGCTTAATTATAACAGTTGCTGCCATCTAAGGTAAAACCAAAGTCAAACCATGTTTCCCTCCTAAGATTCAAAGTCCTCCTCAGCAATTTCTCCCTATATACTTTCTAGATGAAAGCAAACTAGATATCATCCATCAGTAAGTCTGTTGGTGGTGCGGCTCACCCGGAAACCCTTCCAGAAAAATGCGCTAATAGGTAAATAGGTCTTAAAATGAATATCCAGGACACAATACCCTCACCATAGAGCCAAAATTAATGAAGCAGGCTCGATAGTTTAATGGATAATCTGTATAGCAGATGGCCAAACTGGTACAATCTCGAGGCTGGTATGCCCTTAACCTAGTCTAATTTGCTGGTTCAGCCTAGTTCAAATGACATCATTTCAATAAAGTACCTTTTCTTCTAAACCCACATCTGTTTGGCTGACAAAAGTTATCGGACGTTACTCTCATTATCTGTCCTCTCGTCTGCATGTCTATTTCGTCCTAAATGTTTTGATAACAACAGAAATTTAACTGGTATGGGAAACAAACAAGAACCGATACTTTACCTAGTAAAGAGATTTGCAACCTCCTCGCATTCGCGTGGATTGTAGAACCAAATGCCATTAACTTCTTGCGCCGCATTACGATACAACAAGTATGGAACCTGGACTTCATACTCAAAATCTCCAAGCAGATTCTCTACCAAATTATCTGCTCATCATAAAATAACGTGCAATGCGTTACTTGACGCTCATTTGCTAAAGAACATCATCGCGTAAAGGCCATCCAATTACGACCATTCATTGTTTCCCAAACTAGGCAAGCTACTAGTAGCTCATTTGCATCAAAATCTGCGTTGTATCACAAGATGACTAGAATGCCAAGAGAAAAGTCTCATTAGCTAGAAAGGCGTAGCATAGTATCTGAAACCCTGAAAAAAAATGAGGCCACAAACCTGCACTTCGCCTATTCAGCACGATGAACTGAAACCGCGGCTGAGTATTCCTATTCAAAATGTCACGGATGGAGATCGTCAAACACAACTGTCAAGAAACTTTTTTTCCTGAAGCAGAAGATTACGACTTCTAAACAACAGCTACCTCTTGACAACAAACAGAGATCCTTCGACATCCTTGCGACTCTGCAATCACCCCACACGACTTTCTCATTCTCAATGTGACAAGCAGCTAGAAAACAGAAAGAAAAACAACCGACCGCCGCGAAAAAACCTCCCCCGAGTTCATCAGAATCCGAAGCAAACCACAAACGCGGATTCCGCCAAAAAAAACGGAAATCACCTAAAGCGAGCGCTATAAAGAATCGCCGACAAATCGTTAGAAAAAAGGATCCTGTCTAGGTACTGCTCCGATTCATGGGGGCGGCGGCCGGGAGTACTGGGAGACTAACCCATTGGTTGCTGTCGATGTTGAATTCGTAGAGCGTGACGTGGGTGGAGGTGATGAGGATCTCCTCGATGCTGGGATCGACGCGCTGGAGGACGGTGAGGTTGAGCACCTTGGTGCTGTTCTGGTCCAGATTCGGCGTCAATTTCCCGGCCTGCGACGACATGCCTTCCGTTGCCTTCCGTCCCGGCGGAGCGACGAGGAAACCCCCCAAACCGGAAGGATCTTAGTCTCTCCCCCGCGTCCGCCGCCGCCGGCGAGGCGAGGAAACTGCCGGAGATTTGAGGAGGAGGAGGGAGGATTTGAGAGCGAGAGCGAGAGCGAGAGAGAGAGGGAGTGTGGAGCTGGGGACTGCTTTTGCTTGGGAAGTGGAGAAGACGGTAACCCGAGTGCCTTTGCTGGGAGGGTTGTGCTGGCCGTTGCGAAATATGCACGGACGTCGGTCACATCACCGGACCGGACCGGACCGGACTGGGCCGGACCGCTAGAGATGGACCCGGGTCTGTCGCGCGCCCCCTTCTAGCCGAGAGTGGTCCCGGCCCGGGCTCAAACGCAGACGCTTTAAGCGGATCGGGGGTCGGTGAAGACTCGAACCGTTGAATCACAATGGCTTTTTTTTTTTTTTTTGGGGTTAATTTACATATATGATAAATAAATTTTAAACTAATCTTTTAACTATTGAAAATCTCAAACTGGTAAATTTATGAATAATTTACCTAAAATTAATTTTTTTACTATAAAAAATTCTAAATTGGTATATTTGTGATAAATGTACCATTTATTAATTTTCATTAAATATAATAAAAAATCATAAATTGGTACACGCATGGCAAATTAAAGGTAAAACCCACAAATGGTATATTCATCAATTATCACGTATCATTTAACTCAGTAATCTTATAATAAAATTTAACGGAAATTAGTGGAAGATAAATTTATTTTGGGTGTACCAGTTAGATATTTTTCGTGATTAAAAAAAATAGTTTTAGATAAATTTATTATAGATGTATTAGTTTGAAGTTTTCGTGATATTAATTCTTTATTTTCTTGAAGAAGATAACATCATTGCTCTAAAATTAGATTCCAACCTCTTCAAGAAAGTTGGCCTTTAAATTCCGCAAGAAGTTGACGTGCTATAATAGATGAAGAAATTGATGACGTGGCCGTAGAAAAAAGAATTTGCCAACACATGCAGCCGAAACATTACATTAGCCAACCGTAAGTTTCCCCATTCAATTCAACACAACTTCATACACTTAAGAATGTTTTTTTAACTCTGTATACAATTCGAATCGCACCCTCTTTGGCAAGCCACCTCGTGCGTCGCTCGAGGACTAATCTCGGGCTCGAACATGAAATTTACGGCAAAACACAGACCACACAAATCACAAATGGAAAAGAGCGAAAGGAAATGCTGCGACGATGTATGTAGCTGGTCGTCAGATCCTTCGGAGAGCCATGGCGGAAAGCACGACGAGCACCATGAGCAGGACGACGGCGATGAAGGAGCCCACCACTGACCCGCTCACCTTCTGGCAGAAATCACCAAATTGCTGGCAGATGGCCAGCCAATTTGTGTTCAGGTTGCCGTTGTGCGCCAGGTAGACTATGGCCGCCGCCGCCGCGCCGGCGGAGGTGGCCAGAGTTAGAGCCACCTGCCGAAAGGTTTCCACAATTGAGATCACAATTTTCACTCTTATCTATCACGTCAATTAACCATTCGGCCATTTTTTTAACCTATTTCTTGTAAGAGCATACGAGTATCATAAGGTCATTTGCATTTACCGTACATTTAACTTATAGTGTGAGAAAAAAGAAGAAAAGAAACAAAGGCGCGGCTCACCGTGTCCAGGATGAGGAGGAGAAACCGGGGTCCGACGGCACGAGGGCGAATGATTGTGACGATGGAGAAGGGGATTGAAAGCACCAAATAACCACCGACTAATGCCATGGCAATCACGAAAAACCTGCATACATAAATAAGTACCATATTGTCTAAGTAATATGCATGAAATTAGTAATCATTCTACTTATTAATCATAGGATTAAATACACCACATAATTGGTCAGTCTATATATCCTTGAATCTCCATAAAAGCTTTAACCAAATTTTGGTCTTTGAGACGATGGAGTATTGTGAAGAGTTCACTCACTGAAGAGTAGGGAGATCGTCGTAGCTGGCTTGGAACTGAAAGAACTGAGTGAAGAAGGGGAGTGTCTCTTCGCTCGTCCCCATGGCGGCGGTGGAGGCGAGGGTGGCCACGACGGCGCATATCCTCAAGATGAGGTCGAGGATGGCGATCCCTTTCCCCCATCCCTCAGGCCTCGGGGGCGGCAGAGGCGCTGGGATGAGCGGCGCTTTCCCTTTGGCGGCGGCGCTTGTCTCCTGGACCTCGATCGAGAATCCCTCGCCGCTCTTCATCTTCTCTCCTTTCTTTCTTGTAAGGGAGACACGGAAGGATTGGAATGAACTTCGTCCGAGGGCAAACTCAAGCTTTAGGCAGATGATCCGAGTGAGCTAGGAAGAAGTGGGCAAACTTGGATTGTGTGATGAGAACGCCAAGGGACTTATCTTTTTATAGAGCTGAGAAATTGTGCTTACTCCAAAAGGGAAATCAATACTGCGGAGTTTAGATTAATGATTACGTGGTGGAGCTGGAACGTTCAGTTGATTATGAAGAGGGCTAGAGGAGTTGGTGCTAACCTCTCCCGTAGTGGAAACATGCCTTCTGATTCATTCACATCCTTTTTTGGGTCGTTAAGTACAAAAAAAAAAGGGTTTGGCAGATGCAAATGTATTAATTAGAACATGGATTAGTTTGCTCCACTTCAAGATTTGATTAAGCCAGGCGAGACCTAGGGAAAATATTTCCCCAGAATTTGGTCTATGTGTAGACTCGGAAGCCCAATGAATCAGAAAGAAATCACTCGAGACCCATTATTGTGTTATACAAGATCTATCTATTTCATATGTATAATGTATATTTTACCTTATGTACTTCATAATTCTAAGTTGAAACATAATCCAGGTGCCCTTGATCGTCTTCACCCAAATCCTGGTCATGCATGCAATTATTGCAGGCAAAAAAAGCTCATGAACTAGGAAATTTGGCATATGATGATTAGATAAAGATATGATTTTTCTACATTGACTAAAGTTTTTATTCTCCTAACCGAACAACTAAAGCCCCCCAACCGTCCTATTCCAGCGGGGCAAGTACTGAGATTTCTCAATTCGTCCAGCTCGGATATCTCAGGACTCTCTTGTTCTAAGACATCCATATGCATCCAGCAGTCCGACATAATCGCGATTAATTAAATGGCTTGGAGCGTTGGAGTAGGCCCTTTGGAGAAGAGAGCTAGTGTTTTCGTCATCGAGTTTGACCATTTGAAGGATCCAATTTGGGAATTTTTTAAGATCGAAAAGGTGTTAAGCGGAAGAAGTAATGAAGTTGGTGGGTGTTTTAGCCTAAATCGATTATTTTAGTAAGGGCTTACATCACGAAAAAATCTCAAATTAATATATTTATGACAAATTTATTTCAAACTAATTTTTGAGTCATCAAAAATACCAAAGGAGCTACTCTCGTGACAAATTTAATTTAGCCTTCGTCAAATTTTATCATGAAATTGCTAAGCTAGGTAATACATAGCATTAACTTAATTGGTATGGCAAGTTTATGTGAAAATCCATATTAATTTTTGGTAAATCTATCATAGATCTATCAGTTTGGAGTTTTTTGTTATTTATAAATCAGTTTTGGGTAGATTTATCATAAATGTATTAATTTGGTGTTTTTCGTGCTATTAACTCTTTTAGTAATATATGTAGCAAAATTGGTGGTCTCTAGATTTTTTTTTTTTCGTGATTCTATATTGTTATCAAACTTTTTCTTATGCAATCTAATAAAAAATGGATAACTAATAGGCCTTATTAACAAGGAGAAGCCAGGTTTAAATAACTTGTGTCTTATCTTATTTATATATATTGGTGAGTTTTGAGCAATATACGATGCATTTAAAATTTGAAAGAGACTATATTCAGTTTTGAAATTTTAATCATGCATGTGTAAAAAAATCTTATATTTATATAAGATAATCACTTGTAAGCATGAAAAACATTCTCGATAAATTAAAGTACTTATTTTATGGTAAAAAAAACAAAAAAGATGGCATTGACAATGACATGTTTCATAAAGCATATATCTTCACGATTAATTATAATTACATGTATTATCAAATACATGCTATCTCACTTATATATATATATATAGGAAATCTATTTTGGCCATACACATCAATAAATTGACACGAGAAACAGTAGAATTTAAGAAAACAAAATATTTACCGATGCTATCACCATATGTAACTACATCTTCTAAAAAAAGATAATAGCATAAATAGTTCTTAAACTCTAGTCTAATGTGCAAAATAATTCTTTTTTTTTTTTGGTTGGTGTGCAATATGTGGTTCATGCATTTTAAATTTTTCCAATTTAGTCCATGAACTTTAATCCAGTCTCCAATGTTGTCCATTGGAATTTAATTTGTTAAATATAATTCCTAAACTTTTGGTATTAATTTAATTTACACTTCAAATTATATGAAAATGTTAAATGTTATTTTTTAGTTAATTTAAATTCAGAGATAATTTTAAATATTTTTATATAATTTATGGATTAATTCTGAGACGGCATTATACGTTGGACTAAGGTTTATGGACCATTTTAATAGTTTACCCATTCTGAAGATAAATCTTTTCCAGGAAAATGGAGTGAAGGTGAAGCGATGACTGACGACACTTTCCTTCTCCCTTTCCTCCTTCCAAGCAACCAGATCAAAGCAAGCGAGCGAGCATTTCGCGGTCGTACGCCCCGCCAAGTCGTAGTCCAGGGCCCTCATCATCACCGTCATCATCATCGTCATCTCCACCATCGTCGCCGTGGTGTAAATGCGTGACCCACGTCCAAGAAAATGGTGATGCCTAGGATCTGGACTGGGTTGAACCATCCGAGGGCGAAGGCCGCGCTCATCTGGGTGCTCTGCTTCGCGCTGTTCAACTTCCTTCTCCGCATGGCGCTGAACAATTCTTCGCAGGGCCCCGTCCCGACTCCGTCTTCCGGTGGTACGTCAGGTGCTGGGGTTTTTCTTGACTTGCTTGTATGGTCTCTCCTTTCGAACTGCCCGCGACTGCTGTTCTTGATCTGCTTCGGGGATTGGGAAGATGGAATTGCGACGTGGGAGATATGGGTTTTTTTCTTCGTCGATTGTCCTGATGATCTCGTAGCGAAAATCTGGTTTACCGACTGAGCAAAGCTGGCGTCGATTCTTGGCTTTCTTTAGAAAGAGAAGTGAGATGAGGGTGGATTAGTTTTGAGTGTGGAGTGAGATGTTTGCTGTGGCTAATTAGACATAAACAAATGGTGGGAGGGATCGAATTCGTTTGCCAAGAAGGTTTGATTGGTGCAATGTAGTGGGTTCCTGTTTCCGGGCAAGACTTCTTTGCATTGGAGAGTTAAATGAGACTGTGGTGGAAACCCAAAACTTATCTTTGTAAGATGAGAATTGTGTTGGTATTTTTGGTTTGGTAGGCTGCTTAGTTAGCGGTTCGTTCTTAGGTTTCATTATGTTAATTATGCTAGGTATGCTAATGCGGGTACAAAAAATTATAGCCAGTGATGGGGCAAACTTTTAGTGACAGTGGTTATTACCTGCTTGTTTAAATGCTCGTTTGCCAATGTGAGACTGTTAGCCTCATTGTCAAGTCTTCCTGGTGGTTTCTCAACTTAACAAACTTCCTTGCATCATTTGTAAAGCTTCATTTTGCAACAGATATCCCAATTTCCAACACAGAACGGAGGTCTAGATTGTATGATCAAATGGCACAAGACTTGGATGAGCATGGGGCAGCGTTTCTTAAACAAGGGGAGACCTCCCAGTCGTTATCCCTCTCAGAACTATTCACTTTGGTGGATGGAGTTGTGAAACCTGTACCTAAGGTAACTTCTCTGACGATTTAACCTTTACAGACAACATAGTTATTTCCTACTTTTATGTATCATGACATTGGTACTGCTTATTTTTCCAGGTGGCAAATCCTCCTGTTCGAGCAAATGTACTGTACTTAAGCTCAAAATACTCAAAACCCATATCGTAAGAGAGCTCAACAATATGCTTGATGCTATTTCATTTGCTTTATGTTTTTCTTGGCTAGTGTATTACTGGAATCATGGCTGTCACCACAAATTGGATGGGCCATGTTCTTCCGAGTCAATTGTAGCTTAGCCAGGCTTTCTGTTGATATTGTATAGTTGACATATTGGTGTAGATCTTGCTAATGGCCAGTACTGTGTGCTATTGTATTTTTAGTCTGCTTGGTCAGTTACGTCTAAGAAATTAAAATCTTTTCCTTCTCTGCCCTGCTAACTATCACTGGCAAGTTTCTGATATGGATGTTGGAGAACGGTGGAAATCATTTCTGGCTTTATTAAAAAGTATTTGACAGGACCAATACTTGACAACATGTAATAAAATCTATACAAGATGTCACTTAGATGTAATTTGTACACTTGGAAGTAATTTAGCTTACTCTTCTTTTCTTTTACCCAATCACCTACTCCCAGCATCAGTCGTCTTAGGAAGTGATAAGTAATTCCTCGCATTTTCTTTCTTTCTATAACTCGTAATTCTATATGGAAGTGATGCTTGATCTGAATCTTGTGCACCACTAATTGCAGGGACTCTGTACGGCAATTATTTGAACCATATTTTGATAAAGGTAAGCTTTTGTTTTCTATTAAATTGCCTCTCTGGCAGTTTGTTATTTGAATTCTCCTTCATTTTAGTAAGATTATTTAATTTTATTGGCAAGCTAATGGGAATCTTTGTTAGCAATCTGGTTTCAGAACTCTAGTCTGTATCATTTTAGCATGTTCCATGCCTCTCATCATATTTCTCCTGTTCCAGCCTCTGAAGATGAGGTAATCTATGCTTAATGGGATTTGATTCTTGATGTACATTCTGCTCAGACTTGGTACTAATTTTTGTTTAAACAGATTGAAGCTGAAGCTTCTGCTGTGAGGGCAGTTGCAGATACTGTATGCCCTTTGAAGATTGTGTTGGATAGGGTGGTTTTGACGTCAACTGGTGTGCTTCTTGGTTGCTGGCAGGTAACTTTTAAGTCTCAATGTTCAAGAGCTCTCCTCTCTCCTGCACAACTAATTGCTGTTGGCTAACTGCTTCTCAAAATCTCTGAAAACTCTCCATGGTTTACTGATGACTACTGATGATCTTTCATGAATTATTTGCAAAGTTGCTTTGATTGATGATGATGCTTAATATATGTCCAGGTTACCTCAGGGACAGATCCTATCTCCATTCGTGCAAAGTTGAGAACTGCACTTCCGCATGCGCCAGAAAAGCAACTTGTAAGTAGAGACGACTCCCTCCCTGTTCAACCTGTGCTGTGAAGGAGGTCTAGGATTCAACCATATGATAGAATGGGAAATATCACTGTCTTCGTGTCTAAGTGGCATGGGCAAACAGCTGGGGTTGAGTACGTAGGTAGAGAAGTTGTGCTTGTACTCACAGATACATGAGAATGATTGTATGGTAACTCTGTTATTCTCCTCTATCTGAATTATATAAATTATGTTTCTTGATTTAGGAGGGCAGAGTGAGTGTAAACATATGATATTCATGCTTAATAGTATGGCAAAAGTATCTGGTCATCCTTTATATTTGGATGGAAGCTTTGTTCTTTTCCCATATATCTATGTATGAATGTCGTACATTTTCGGTAACTTTACCAATTTCAATGTGCAGTATGATGCTGCTATTCTTCATACATCCTTTGCCAGGCTCTTGGGTCCTCCTAAAGCCACTCCCAAGGTAATAATATAATCTGATGTACTATGCATTCTAAGTTGCTGGCTAATTCACATTTATTGACGCTAAAGGTGAGCTAAAAAAGAGAAAAGGGAAGCAGGGAAAGAAAAGGTTGAGGCTTCTGTTGCACATGAAGAGTAGTACTGCCATCTCTATGGTACTCGACTAGGTCCATCTTGAGGCCAAAGAGATGGTGACATTTTCTTATTAAGTATCAGTGACATTCATAATGACGCAAATGCATTGAATTCGTGAGCAATGACTTCAGTTAGACTCTTCCGTAGAATGAAGGAATTTGACACCATTCAAGGCTTTGGAAAGCGCATGTAGATTCTCGTGGGAATATTAAGCTTTTATAGTTACAGTCTGTACTGAGCTCATTTTCATGTCATACTCCTTCAGGACTTGGGTACAAATTCAGAACAGCTACAATTCTTCCATGAGCTAGTTGCTCGACTAAACAAGAAACTTAGAGGATCTGAGGTTCGTTCTTGCTCTTTATTAGGAATTTTAATACTATATCACCGTGATTAAAGTACTGTGTATTTGTTATCTGTTTGGGTGAAATATTGCTTGCAAGTGTCATGTGCTTGGTGGCTCTCATGTGGAGAAATGTACTATGAAAGTCATATGAGATAGCCTCAGAAACTGCCATTCAAAATAAGAAACGACCCGTGACACCCCTCATGTAATCACTTTTTGCAATCTGCATTTTTTAGAGGAGAATGTGCATGAAGGAAACTGTATTTCTAAGCAAAGGGGCCACTGAGTTCTCTTTGTGATGGAAGAAAATGGGAGACAATTTTGCATGAGACAGACAATTTCCTTTATCTATTCATTCATGATGACACTCTAGGGATATGAAATAGTTTGTGGATTCACAGTATGAATGGAGCGAACTTTGCATATCTAAGTAAAAATTTTCCCTGAATTGTCAAAATGAAGTTCTATTGCCAAAGAAAATTTTGTACTTGTTTGCATTACATGACAGAACTTGGTACTTTCCTAGCCTCATGTGTTGTGAGATTGAAATTCATGTTTATATATATTATCTACCCATGCACAGATCATTTCCTGTTGTAATTTATGGTTGCAACTTCATGACCGATGCTGGTGGCAATTTTATTTTACCAATTTGGAGTAAAATTAGATAGCATAAGTTCTTGGGGATGTTGTCCACATCATTATGAATATTGATTCTAAATCGCATGGGGCAAGTTCTTCTTATGTCAATCAACATTTCGATTATCTCTTCACAGGATCAATTGTTTGCTGACAATTTGTTGCATCTCTGTCCCGAGACTGCGCAGGCATTGGTGTCTGAGCTCTGGTATGTTGAGGAATATGATGTCTTGGCTTTAGCAGTGGATGGAAGAATGAAAGTTCGGAGGTTCCAGCTTGGTTGCACCGGAGCCTAGGGTGTTTTATCTGCCACACTTACATGATCGCACCTTTTCTTGAACAGTTGAATATTGATCCGACGAACATTTCTGCGGAATATAGTGAATGGACACTAATATACAGTGACTTGATGTTACCTACTCCCTTGATGGATCATGAGTGTATCTCGCCTTCATCATGAGTCTGTTATAGCCACCATGAATACAAATGTTTCTTTCCAATTGCGACATCTTCGTTCATCTATCATGATTCTCCCTGCCTTTTTACGCCTTTAAGTTTCCCTTGAGAAAGCGCTGCGTGTTTCATAGGTATGTATTGGTTACTTTCCAGGATACCATCATCGTTACCTGAGGCGTGCACTTATATGTGAAGAAAAAAGATCAAGAGAAGATGCTTATTATGCACTTGGTAGTGGATGCTTGAATAGAATGATGCCTTGTCCGTTTTTTCACTCTATAATAGTGCATCCATATCTTCTTGATTAATCATAGCATGCACTTAGTTATGGTAATCATCATTGCTGTGATTAATTATTGTTTTGGTTCTTAAAATGATGAAGATACATCAGGTGACACTCATGTCCCCTTACCAATGTTTTTGTATTTAAGTGCTACTTTTATTAGGTGGAAGGGTCAATTTGACCTGAAATTCTTAGTTTCCTGCCGTTTCCCTCTGCCATTCTTTGAGTCTACTCCTTTTTCCACTCCCTTTGGCAACATCCACTAATTAAGAACTTTGGCAGCATCCACTAATTCGGAACTTAATTTGAAAGCCATATTTCAATCTGGACTTTTTTGGGATGCTCCTAATAACCAATGAATGGTAAATGCCTTTTTTTTTTTGCATGATTGCGCGATTCTTTTGGGCGAGTCAAAAATTGGAATGATACTTCGCCTTAATTTGTGTTAAGAGATATGTTCTCTTCAGAGTCGGTCGATATCTTGTTAGCAATGAAACTGTTGGATTTTATTAGAACCACTGTTGGGGTTACGCATGGCGCACTATTGAATTATTGACATGCGGAAAAATTAAATTGAATGACTAATTTCAGACACATAGATAACTAATTAAACAATTTAATTTAACCAATTGTGGTAATTAACACCTAGAAAAATTGGAATGTTTAATGATAGTTATATAACGCAATGCTTATGCCTATGTTGACATAATTAAGCATGAGAGAGATTTCAAATCGGACTTTGTTATAATTATGCTAAAGACTGTCAGCATGGATAAGTATAAGAATGATTATTAAGATGTAAATCTTTGCATGTCCAGCGCATTTATAGGCCAATTTGACCTTCCTAGATGGGAATGGAATAAGGTTTGTCGAGTACTTTACTACAGAGAGAGGAGAAGAAATTGTGGCTGTTCCAGAGGCCAGGCGATCGGACAGCAGTGCTTCTATGGTAATTATTGATCACCTTTGAAGAAATGCATATGATGAAGAGCGTATATCTTTCTATGAAACAAAATGAGTCAGAATGAAGTGAATTATTCAGCCAAAACCAAAATGAATGGAAGATTTATTTTGCTGTGATAAAATAGTATCGCATCTGCAATGTTGTTGAATAAGTATTCTATTATAAATATCAAGAAGAGGGCTTACGGATGACAATTTTGTAGAAAAGATTGTTAGGACGTTATTCTGAGTGTCTTAGGGTTATAATCTTTGAAATTGTAGTCCTTGTACGAAAAACAAAACTACCAACTCCAAATATATTTATATATAATTGTAAGGGCTTACGGATGACAATTTTGTAGAAAAGATTTTAGGACGTCATTCTGAGTGACTTAGGTTATATAATCTTTGAAATTGTAGTCCTTGCACAAAAAACAAAACTACCAACTCCAAATATATTTATATATAACTGTAATCGTGTAGCCAATCATGTTTGGTGATTACAAGTGACTTTTATCCTCAGATAGTGTCTATTACATATAGCTAAATCGGAATCCAGAGAATGCTTGTTTCCATGGTCGTCATGGATCTCTGAGAACTTCGCTATTGACACAGTTTCTGCCTATGAATTTGTACACAATCAAGGACAATCGTAATAAGGGTTGCGCTTAAAACTCTTAATTACTAATTCGAAGAGAGGAAAGATAAGTGAACTCAGCAGGCGAAGGAAACAAGGCATAAAGGCAACTTTTCCAATTTGCAGCAAGACAGATGCATTAACATACTTGAGACGAAACAAAGACAATACAATCAACACTAATTTGCGATGGGGAATCTACAACTGGTTACACTGCATGGTACCGGTACTCTGCCTTGTGACATGCTTCTGATACTTGAACAAGTCGATGATGGCCTCGAGCTGCTGGGGAGGCGAGGCAAGTGAGGCAGAAATTGATTTTGATCATGCATGTCTTCCGATAAAACTGCCTTGTGTAAGTCCTATTTCTCGAATGGTTCCACATAATATGATATACTGTGTGTCTTACTTTGATTATATGCGAGAGAGTTTGAGCATTGGCCTTTAATATGTCAAATCCTAATTTTCTTCTCTCTTTGTTCCAGACTATTGAATGATAAGTTATTGGAAGGGAAGGTTCCAGAGGACTCTGTTATGTCCATGGAGGATCCATAGAGTAGATTACTCTCATGGAGGATCTATAGAGTAGGTTATCCTCATTCACTTTTGGTTTTATTGAATTCCTTGAACTTTGTAGAGACAATGTATTGCAATGCTTCAAAATTTGGTTGAGTTGATATGCTAAAACTAGCCGAAAAACCCAATAGGAATCTCATTGGGTGATAAAGAAGAGGTGAAGAGAGGAAAGAAGGGGGAGGGGGAACAACGTAAACCCGACCTGAATTATTGCTTCAGGTATTATGCTTTTCGGGTTGGTTCAGGTTGGGTTGGAACGTACTACCTTATGATTCGAGTCGGGTTAGGTAACGTTAAAACCCGACTTGACCTGACCCGTTGCTAAACTTTGGTCTCTTTTTGACATTTGGATGAGTACCGCGCAAACTCACTAGCAACTAGCATTCCGTTTCTTTCTCGCAAAACACAATCTTCAATCTCTCATCGGCCGCACTTCTATAGCTGCCAAACCCGCTTGTCACAAGCGGCGCATGACATTCCCCTTCTAAATGGGCCTTTCTCCCAAACGCAATTTCTCCTATCAATAAAAAGGAGAAACAAATAACCAAAGCAACTATGGCAGTGCCCTGAATTTCATTAGACTTATTGGTTGAATGGCGTAAGTGGAGCCCCGGTTTGAAGAAAAATTCAATGAGTTGAGCGCCTAAACTAAGCCTTTCTAAGGATCGATAAGATAAATTTAGTGAGAAGCTTTGGGGGAGAATATTTTTTAATGCCGAAATGTTTGGATGAATACAAAGAAGGGAGAGAGCTCTCTTATTTATACATGAAGTCCCCATTAGACTGTTGATCGACTTTATATTTAACGGACGAGATCCCATTTCCCAATTATTAACTATTGGCATTTATGATGCTCTAGAACTTTAGATAATTACGATATCGCCCGTCCTTGAGAATGTCCTGAAAATTTTAGATGACTTTGGACGGTCTTCTTTGATTGAGTACTGTCCATTGATCAGGTCACAAGGAACCTTGAAACTGTGACATAAGCCTGGCAATGAAAGTTCAAGAAAACAAATGTCGCAGATTATGGAAATTGTTTTTGTGTTGGAATCACCATCAAAAGGGAAAGTCCAACTTGGACTCGAAATTGGATACAAGTTTGCTTTGAAATACACGCGAACCAACTTCCAGATTGAAGCATTCAAGTAAGATAGAAAAAGGAAATTGCCTTTTAGCATTAGTTTGATTTATTTTCTTGCTCTATCTATTTTACTAGTTGGTCACTTGCTTTTCATAACAATTACCCAGAACGGATGTGAGATTGACAGGGATAGAAAGAATGGAACTCCCATTATACACCGGATTGCCTTCATATGTCCAGTAACACACTCAGCTTCTTGGTAGCGGAATCATAAGCGAGTTGATCCCGACCGGGGTAGACACCCTACAAGCGAGTCCATCCCGACCGATATAGACAGCTTAGTTTATCCTTCTCGATATTTATCCCCACATGCAAGTTAAATTCTGCTGGACCATAGTCTCAGTTATTATAGCTGTCGAACTCAACATTGATGATCTGATTTTTGAGTGAATCCCCGGTCGTTGAGTTGAGCAATCCCAAATACCCACCAGCCGAGTTTGGTGGAGATGGATGACCCGAAGGTGCAATGAAGAAGGCAACGCCATCACCAAAACTATCGCGATTTGAATTGTCTAACGGTGAACGAGAAATGGGACGTGAAGTCTGCAAGTTGTGTGGTGTTCGAGAGTCCCACAGCTGCACTGGCTTCGAGTACACAATTCGGCCGACACGGAAGTGAAGATCGGCGATCTGCGAGGTCGACGACTCCAGGGAAAACCTTGCTGTCCCCTCCATTATATTCGACGCTGGTGTCTTAGTCGAAATGAGGTATGTCGAAAGAGATCGAACAAGAAGACGGAAGGAAGAGAATGGAGAGCATCAAAAGGCAAGAGATGCGTAGATGTTCACTTGACAAAAGCAACCTTTCGTCATTGGCATCTCAAGGGACTTGGTAGGTTTGATCAGTGTGGACATAGGGAATTCCCTGAGAGAAGAAACGAGAGTTCTTGAAGAAAATTCAAGTGGGGTGTGTTGTAATATTATCGCGGAAACACTAACAGAATCTTACAATTAATTCAACATGAAACTACCGTAGAAATAAATGAGAAACATTAAGGATATCAAGGATTTATGTGATTCAGTCCGATTGTCAATAACTACTCTACGGTAAGAGTCAACAACAAATAATCCATTAATAATTAAAGAATTAGAGTTATAATCGCTTACACGTTTGAATATATCCCACAACTTTATTAAGCCTAGAGCTTTTTTTTTTTTTTTTATGACTGTATTAAGCCTAGAATTCAAGTGTTTACAAATAAATAACTCAATTGAATGTAAAACTCAATGCACTGATCACTAGGTTCAAGCTCTTCATCCTGCTGAAAAAGCTATTTTCACACGACTTATGTCCGTCACACACATTCCCAACAAACGGTATCAAAGCCGATGGTAGATTGGTGGGGCCTCAATCTATTCCGGTGTTTAGTGACTATCTCAAGGAAGGAATATGACAACCAACATAATCTTTTAGCAATAGGGCCTCGTGGTGTAGCATCACGGGTCAGATGACACACTTCACGGTTCAGTTTATAGAAAGAGACCAGAATGAAAGTTGGTGCAAAAAAGTACATAAATTAAGGGGGGCATACCTAACATTAAGTTCACACGTGAGAGAGATTCTAGAGTTACATGTGTGAATTATGTTAGAAAAGTTAGAAAAGTCATACATAAAGTATAATGTAAAGCGGTTAATATATCCTAATTGGCTCATAATTTTTTAGCTTAAGCTTTCAAGTGAATGTGGATTTAATTGGATATATTGATAGGCTGGGATATGGATATTCTTTTAATGATCTTTCTGGATGAAGATATCGGGTTTATGTTGCCTTCTCCTAATAGGGTGTCAGTTTTACTTGAGCGAGTATAGCATAGCATCATTATAACCCGAGCCAAATGTTCAAGAACTTATGGGCAATATAGACTACATTGAATAATGTGATCATTGTCACTTTTATATATACTTAGGTTGCATTTGGTGGGTCAGATAAATTTTTGGATATAGTAACTTTTATTCTATTCAGTGTTTAGAGTAATGTGAAATCCAAATTATCCTATCTATCATTTGAATTAATGCGAAATCTAAATATGATTGGATATAGCCAAAATATAGTTGGGATAAAAACATCTCATTAAGAGGTGAGATAGACCCAATCTGACAAAAAAAATTAAGAAAATTATTTTCAGAATATTTTCAAGCTTTTATTTATTTTCTCTTTCATTTGGAATGTCACCATCACGTGCTTTTCCCTGTGGTTGGCTATCAATTCCGCACCTGACGGCTGACGACGCCAACTCAAGAGAAAGGAAATTAAGTTTTCTTTCAAGGTCACTTCAAGTCTTCTGAAGGCCCTGAGAAAACGCTGCCACCAAGTGGGATTCTTAAGTTTTTCTCTTTTTATCTTTTTTGGTCAGAGTGGGATTTTTTTAGATTAAAAAAAATTAAATAAAAAAGAAATAACAAATCATTTTAAAAGCATCGTCAATATTAAATATCATTTAAAGTAAAAAGAATGGTTTCAACGTATGAACAAATACTACAAAAATCCCTAAACTTGTCCACCGTAACAAATATCCCTTAAAGTCCTACCCCTTATTACAGTTTTATTTAAAATTATTTAACACATTGGTATAATTTCAAGGCTTTTCACGATATAAAAAAAGTTTGGGGTATTTACAAGTTTTGGATTTTTAGTGACGCAATATATATTTATTCTAGGACAAAATAAATGTAGGATTTCTATTAATAACATCTCTATTATAAGATACTTTTGACTTGCAATCGTGAAAGAAAATATTTATCATTTAAAATTGTCAAAATTACAACTTGAACATCTAATTTACGCAACTTGAAGCATCAATAATTTATACTTGAGTCATGGCAGTCCAAGTTAACTCTGGAGTCAAGATTATGATCACCTCGTGAAAAATTAAATTTATCTAAGAAATTAAATTAAATTAGATTTGTTTGATTACAGATTTCCCACTTTTTCACTACAATAACCAGCTTAATTTTTTTTTTTCAACTTGTTTGGCAATTTGATGAAATCTCATTAGATTAGGTTAGTATGCGTGTGGGTTGCTAATTTGACTTTCATTTTATCAAGATTTGAGAAAATGTTTTCACGAGTACACTGCAAAAGAATTGAGAAATACATCTAAGTAATTATTCAAAGTACAAAAAAAAGTTCACACGCATCAAGTATATTTCTTTCTTGTTGGTTTCATTTTCTTTATGGAAAAAAGAATTAAGGAGATATATCTGAGACTTTTCTATCAAGAATAATATTCCAAATTTGTTCCACGTTATGGTTCCGATTGTCCATTCCCATTACATGGTAATTTGTGGTCCACAAGGCCCTCCCGTTCCCATAGCAACGTCCATTTATATAATCCTTTTTATTAGGAAATCAACAAGCTAACAATACTTACAAAAAAGAAGAAGAATGATTTGAAAAATATTTTTCAAAAGATGATCGCTTGAATTACTTACAAAAATAAATAAACAAAAACATTTTTATCATTTACGAAGATATTTGGACATAAATTATTATCGACAATGAAAACATATTTCATTGATTAATCATTTCAAGCGATATAAGTAATTAACATATTTTAAAAAAATAGCTTTCAAGTCGTTTATCTTTACGAAACAAAGCAAGCCCTCATTGTTAACTTTTTTTTTTCCATGTTCTAATTATCTAAGGTTAAATGAAGGTTAGGGTAAATGCAATGGGTCCAAAACACGCCATTGATATGATAATGAGAGGGAGAGGCACCTGCCTCCACAGATGAAAATTGACGATACCTACGCACCCGACCGACCCTCGTGCTGAGAATTTGACCATTAGCTTCACCTGCCCTTCCCGTCCCTGCCCGTCCCGAGGCTGGTCTTGTACATTAAAGTCGCTTGCGGGAAAGGAATCTCCACTCCTCAACTCCCCCCACCTCACCTTCCGTTTTGGCTCACTGGCTCTTCTTCTCATCTTCCTCTCTCCTCTCTGCTCGCATATTTATCACTTCTCTCTCTCTCTCTACCTCTTCGCTCGCGTGCTCTCTTGTCAGTGAACATCCCAGAAAGCCACTGCTTCGTGTAGAGTATATGTAAGTCTTTCGCTCTCTACATCTCTCTCTCCCTCTCTCTCATGTAAACTTATGTTGGCTAAGAGGTCACAGCATCCTTCCATTTCAGCTCTACGAAACCTGCGCTTCCTTTGCTTTTCTTCGAAGTTTCTTGGTAAAGTTGGAGAGGGCCGATTTCTCGTTTCAAGATAAACATATTTTCAGAGTCGTATTTCTCTTACGGATTAGGTTTTCGCAGCGAGATGGCTGCACAATCAACTTCAAATTGGCATCGGAAGTTAGTTCCAATATGAGGCGTATCACGAGTTCCTCTTGTGCTAATTCTAGCTATAGGAAAAACCATGAAAAATCGAAGATCGAAAATGGAGAATCGAATTCGATAGCGTTTCTGCTCTAATACCACATCAAATTAATTTGCGTGGGAGAACTGGTTTTTTTTTTTTTTTTCTTTTTTGGGGAATAAAGAAAGCTTAAGCGTGTTGAGAAATCATGCATTACATATATATTCTACTATTTATAGATAATTCATGCATCGTAAATTAGCTCCAATCCCTTAAAAAGAATAAAAAGCTCAACATCGCATCTCCTTTGCATGAAAAGTATGTGTTTCATCATCTGATTTTGCTTAATTCCATTGACTTGTCACACAGCATTGACGTAATATGTTGTCGCACAAAATACTTCTCTCCTCCCGCTTAAATAAAAAGACAATTGCTCGGTAGAGATTTTTATTTTTCTTCAAGAGAAATAAAAGTCAAATTTTGCAAAGGTTGTCCCTTTAAAGTAACTTTTTTGCCTTTTCTTTTTTGCAAAAAGTTAAAACTGTAAAAGAATATGCTCGAACCGAAACACAGTGGAATCTTGATTGTTGTCCTCTTTAGCAGCCCAATTGGTGCACGTAAGCATAAGTGGACCTCCCCAACACAGATATCACTTAGCAGCAAACTAGTCAAACATGTTTACAAAGAATAAAAGTAATTAAATCGATATTTTAAATGCTATATTTTGGTTCAGAAAATCAAAGTGACAAGCAGATATCACTAAATCCTTCGAAAAAATGCTTGACAATGTTTCATTATTCACCAAAAATGCAGCCTAAGTTAAAGTACTTTGGACATAGTAGTATTGTAAAAATGCACTTCCGACCGAGATCTGCTTTGTCCCACTTCATGCAGATCCTAGAGCCCCCTTTTCCCGAATGAGCAGCACTGAACTCTCCATGCAAAGCCCTATCGACACCAAAAGAACAGGCGTTTCCACTTTCTTAGCTCAATGGCCGGTTTACTCCTTAGGCTGGTCCGTTCGCCGCGACAAGGGCTTGCGCCTTGCCGTCGGAAGCTTCCTCGAAGACCATAGCAACAAGGTCGAGTTTGTCCAATTCGACCCCAACACGTCCAATTTCGCTTCCGACCCTCGCCTAACCTTCGACCACCCTTATGCGCCGACAAACATCATGTTCTTCCCCTCTGAAGACCCCTCATACCCGGACCTAATCGCCACCTCCGGAGACTACCTGAGGGTGTGGGAGATCAGTGAAGACCGGACTGAGCTCAAAGCCCTCCTGAACGGCAACAAGAGCAGCGAGTTCAGCTCGGCCATCACCTCATTCGATTGGGCCAGCTTCGAAGCCCGCCGCATTGCCACTTGCAGCAACGACACCACGTGCACGATCTGGGACGTAGAGAGGGAGGTGGTCGACGCGCAGCTGGTTGCTCACGACAAGGAGGTGTACGACGTCTCATGGGGCGGGTTCAACGTCTTCGCCTCAGTCTCCGGGGATGGCTCTGTCAGGGTTTTCGACTTGAGAGATAAGGAGCGGTCGACCATCATATACGAGAACCCCACCCCGGAGAGCCCGCTGTTGAGACTGGAGTGGAACAAGGCTGACCCGAAGTCGATGGCCACGGTCGGGATCGATAGCAATAAGGTGGTGCTGTTGGACATTAGGTTTCCGACCACGCCTCTCATGGAGCTTAATAGGCACAAGGCCAGCGTGAATGCGATATCATGGGCGCCCCGTATAGGGCGGCAGTTGTGCTCCGTCGGCGATGACTCAAGGGTGTTAATATGGGATGTTGGCACCGCCGGATTGCGGCCAGAAAATGCCGGGGAGGTGGAGCCGGAGATGTGGTTCGGGTCAGTGGCCGAGATCAACAACGTGCGCTGGTCTCCGGTTGAGTTGGACTGGATCGCCATTACTTTCCTGAATAAGCTGCAGCTTCTCAGAGTTTGAAGCTGATAATTTGTACGTTCGAGAGAAGTTTGTTCATTTCAAGTAGTTGTAACTACTACATGTCTAAGTCAAACATGAGTGTAAACTTAACCTGCACGCTAGCGAAGGCTTACCACTGACAATACGGGCATTGGAATTTTATGGTATTATTAACTGTACATGAAGTCAAGAGGAATCAAGAAAATTAGGAATTAAATCTCACGGACAAAAATATTGAAAAATGTGCGTGACACGGTAGGCCAATTTCAAATATGTACTCTACTTGTTTGTCGGTAGTGACAAATAAGGCCATGCTTGGTGAGCAAAATAATAATTGTGATCCTATCACGTGTTTGAATGTTGTCCAAGATAGGACAAAGTAGGATAAAAGAGGGACATGGCCTAAATAAAAGTATTCTATATAGAGGGTAGGTTAAAAGGTTGATAGAATTTCTTATGTACATGATATAAAAGTTATTTCTTGAAAAACCTAACCTCTCATTCTCATTCTCCTTGGTAATTCTCTAGCTCATGTTGAAACTCTGTGAAAATGGTGAGAGAGTCTAAGCATTATACTTTTTGGATTCACAAAAGCTCGATGATCATGCTTTCTCTCATCGTCTAGTGATTTGATTTCTTTAATTTTATACTACACTAATTAACTTATTGGCATTCATGTTGTACCGATGCTTTGTCTCTCTTACTAGATCTGGAATTCTCTAGTCGATGATACTGATGTGGCTGGTTAACATCTATTGCCGTAGTTGATTTTATGGCTTTGCAATGCTGCAAGAAGCTCCCTTGTTATTTGAGGTTTTGACCATTAAATTATTGGCTGAGATTATGAACTTAGCTAGCGTTGGAAGTAGGTTTTCCATAGTTGAGAGAGGTGAGAACAAGTCGGCAATATTCATGGTTTGATCGTTTGAAGTTGTCTCTGTTTGTGCATTTCATGTTTTTTTTAGAGGTAATCATGAGAGAATTGAGTATAGAGATGGTTTCGGAAAACATACAAATTACGGGAGACATCGAGCTCTTCAGGGACTTCAACCATTTCACATTTGGGGCCATTTTCAGTGAGATTCTGTGAGATTCTTCCCATTTTATTTCTAGCCCTGCATTATTAACTTCTCAATTAGCTTCGCTAGTTTTAAAAAAGTTTGATCGTGGGGGTTTGGACAATTTTGGTGTTATCTCACCCGTAGTTTTTCTTATCTGTGTTTTTTATTTTCACCCTCAGTAGATTTGGATCACGATGATAACGAAGAAATTTTTAATATTCTAATGTTAAAGGAGATGAACTAATAAATATTTATTCCCCTTACTGGTCCACTGGGCTTCTCCACCATGAACCCAACGAGCGTCTCTTGATTCCCGGACAAGCTTGGTTGAATATAAGAAAATACAATAAATTTCTTATCCAAATCCAAATTATGTCTTGCACTAGAAATAATTTTGAAAGGTCATACTTGGCATCTCGTGAATAATTTTAAATAGACCCTTACCTTAAGCACATAAAAGCACTAATTAAGCTTTTACCCAAAAAAGAAGAAGAAAATTTCTTACATTAGCAAAAGCGTATTTGCTTGCTTGTTTAGGATGAAGTTTATTTAAAAAACACTTTTTTACTTTCTCGTAAAAGTGTCAAAGATTATTTCAATTTAAAGAAAATATGAAATTCCCATATGAACGTATAGTCAATGTTTATAGATCAGGAAAAAATTTCAAGTGTGTAAAGTAAAATATTAAAAGAGAAAAGAAAGGCAAAGTGCGTCCCTCATAAAATCCAAAATTAGGCAATAAATAAAATTACATCAGTTTACCACGAAACGCTTTTACCTTTGTTCTACTGTGAAAAAAAAAAAAAAAAAAGAGGGAAAAATCTCCACCCGTAGACCACCTTTCTCCCTCTCTTCTGCGGCAGTCGCCATTGCAATACTGAAAAAAGTCCACACGAAATCGAGCAATTCGCACTCAGCAATTCGATCGAATTAGCACCTCTTCAACTGCCGATCCAATTCGCGAGCTTGATTTCCTGCTCGGGCACATACCGATCATGGCGATGACTATCCAAGGTTCGATTTTTCTTGCTTCATCTTCCTCCTCGTCCTCCTCTTCCTTTTGGGATTGTCCCTTTCTTGCCCTAGACGCCGAAATTCCCGCTCCCCATCGGCTTCTCAGTGAAGTAGAGAGCGAAAGGTTCGAAATTGGGATGTGGGCAGTGCTTGAAACTCCCGCTGAGCTCGAACCTGGGTTTGTAGTTCTCGTGGGTTGAGCTCAGCGACTTCGTCCAATCCCTGAAGGCTAGTCTTTTTCCGAACTGATTTTGAGGTGCCCTTTTCCCCTTTTTTTTTCGTGGGTGGAAGATTGGAAGCGCTCTGCGGTTCTGTTTACCCCCTTTAGATGCAGTTCATTTTGATGGAGAGGATGAAAGCTTGATGCTTTCTAATATATAAATTCAGTTTAGGTTCATGGGTAGTTGCTGTTACTTGATTTGGGCCGTGCTTGATTCAACCATGAAAATGCACGAGGTGCTTCGATGGCAAACCGAAAACGAAATGAGGTTTGAAGGGCGTGACGAGCTGCTCGGAAAGGATTTAGTGTCGCTTGAGGCAATCAGATGATTGCTAGAATGTTTGGCAGAGTAGAAAAAAAATTGTCGTGGCTAGCAATGTATTTATTCGCGTTGAAGATTGTCTCCACTCTGTTGATCATTTCGTTTTAGGTTTGGCTCAAGAATCTTTGTTACTTCTTTGCTCATATACTGATTGTGTTCTTTTGCTTTGCCCTGCTGTCACGGGATTCCTGGCGGCCATTTTTTCCACAGTGTAAGTTGCAAAGTCACATTTCATTTCCTTTTGAAGAAAATGCCATTGTCATTTTATCTGTGATGCAACTCAGTGAAATTTAATGTCTAAAGCAAGATTTCCTTGTGTGCAGTCTGGCTGGGCTTGCTTTTATGTTTTCATCCAGCATCATGCTACAGATCTTGGTATGTACTAAATTTCAGGGTGGGAAATAAACTTTGTGACAGAATTATGTTGCTTGTTTATGTGGATAGTAACTCCAGTGCTATTGTAAATGATATGCTCTTATTTTACACTACTTTGAATTTTATTTTCCTTGCTGTGCTCAAAGAGCTCTGTCTCATTGATCTACTGGATCCTGCCAATTTCATCAAGAACAAACAGCAATTAGGTTGCCTAGGTATACATTTGCAAGGATTGTCTAATCCATCCTGCACTTAACTATGCCAGTCTTTTCATCTTTATTAAGTCTTTTAAGTTCTTTGTGGTATTCTTTCCTTGGATCCTGCCAATTTGATCAAGAACAAACAGCAATTAGGTTGCCTAGGTATACATTGGCAAGGATTGTCTAGTCCATCCTGCACTTAACTATGTTAGTCTTTTCATTAAGTCTTTTAAGTTCTTTGTAGTATTCTTTCCTTGAGATGACATTGCTAATCATGTGCTATTGGGCATTGATAATGAAGAGCCAGTTTGAGGTTTTATTCTGGTGATCTGTGTATAGAATGCTTTACAGGAATTTGTTGTGCCATGTTTTGGCAGAGAGAATTGGAATCAATTATTGAAGTTTAGTTTGGCAAATATGTGTTCGTAGATTAATTGCTCATGCGCTTCAAAAATGGATTAGCGATCCTTTCCCAATTTCCTTTAGCAGATAATTATGATGGTCAATGCTGTCATTTGCATATATTTGTGTCATTCCTCCCAATTTGCAATAGCAGTAACTATGCCAGTCGATAATGTCATGTGTATTTATACTTGTGAATTCTTTCTGCCTTTGACTGTGTGGGTGTCAGTGGCTTCAATATGGAAACACTTAGCTAGTGAAAAACATTTTTGTATTTTCTTTTGTCCATTTTCTTGGACCCCCAAGCATCTCCAGAACTCTCTCTCTCTCCCCCCAAAACAGTTTTGTGAAACCTGGGGAACAGCATTTTTGAGTTGTCCATAGAGGTTTGTGGGTCCTCTAGCTGTGAATATATGTTTCTCAAGACGTTCATGTGTGCATATCTTGCTGGTTGGCCCAACTGCTTGGGATTCATCTTCTTTTTCCGTTTCAAGGAACTTCCACACTTCGCTTTTGTACATATGTTATACTTCAAAGTGCACCTCTAAATTGGTTCCTTACCAGGAAATCAGCTGAATTGAAACTTACTGTCACTCTATTAAGTGATTATCATAGATTGTTGTTCTTATGTTTGCTCTTTTTTGGTTCTTATGTTTGCTCTTTTTTGCTCATTTTTGACAAACAGGCCTGTGCATTGTACAATAATTGGTGGCCAATGCTATCAGGCAAGTGTTGATACTGCAAATTTATCATCCTTCAAACCTGATATTGTCTCTGGAAATTACTAACATGCTCATTGTTTCTTGTAGCTCTAATGTACGTCTTGGTGCCCATGCCTTGTCTATTTTTTGGAGGCGGGTCAACTCAGTTTTTGATCAGTCGAGATGGTGGAGGGTGGGTACTTTCAATCATTACGCTTTCTTGCTTTCTTTATTCTGGGTTAAGAGTTTCTAAACTTGTTGGAAGAGTAGAAACTTACTGCCACCATGGTCCAACTTTCTGTACTGTCGTAAACAGATGAAGTTTGGCAACTATAAGTGGTGCTCATGAGTCAGTACTCGTAATTATTTTCAGCCCTAAAGATCAAACCAAAGTTAGTTTGTTTCTAAGTTCATTTCTAGATTGAAAATTTTCTAGTGGCTGGATTCTTCTTACTCATACCTTCTCTAATTGAAGAAATTTTGATGGTATGACTGTCATGCACTGCCATAATCTTCTCAAGAACTCATGAATGTATCGGCTTTTCTACTCCAAGAATGTTATCTTGAATTGACCGTTGTATAATTATTGTGGAAAGTTAGCAGAAGGTGAGTTGGAATGATTGCTGTGTGATTGTTTGTGGTGGAAGCCAGAAAATAGAGGGAGAAGGTGTAAAGGTTCACTTCATTTCATAATAGCTTCCTCTTGGTTCTGGGGATCGAGTAAAGATCTCTAAATTACTCACACCTGTCATCCTATCTTTTGTTGTAGCTTTATTAATGATTGAACTGAAACTAACAGCTCGTGTAATTTGGCTTTTACAATGAAAAGGGATGTCAATGCCATTGGTGATATTCGTATTATTTAACCCTATACAGTTGCATGGGTACATTTCCATAACTGTGAATTAATGTCCTGTCCTGGTAACATCTATCTTGCCTTAATTCTTTCTTTTAAATTTTTTATAGCTGGATTGATGCTGCTAAATTTTTGACCGGAGCATCTTCTGTTGGAAGCATAGCTATTCCTATAATCCTCAGACACGCGAATCTGATTAACACGGGAGCTATGTTCATTGAGTTCACATCTTTCTTCATATTTGTCTTCACGGTACTGTGCTTTCACCGGGCCAGCCTTGATGATGAGTGGTGATGAATCCTGATGCCAGATTGAATAGATCAAACGTGAGACTCTGATGTGCAGTTGGAAAGGAATACAAATACTATACCCTGTAAATCTTTGTTGGAATATGCTCAGTTGGCAATTTGAACGATTTAACTTTTGCTCGTGATGTGAACCTCTTTTCTTTTTCTGTGTGTTCTAGTGATGTCGAGTTCTTTGCTTAAAGATTCTTCAACACCAAAATCAGAATAGTCATTTAGTGATTCTGTTTTGATTAGCATTGCTTGTTTCTCCGGAGTTCTTTTTCGTGAATGACAACAGCAAAGATGGAGCAACTGTTTGTTTGGGAAAATTGTTTGGTACTTCGAGCTTATGTTAGTTCACTTCAACTGGGTCATTAGATCCGGTGGGATCTACGCGAGATCCATGTTATCTAAACGGCTCATGAGGGGCTAATATAGGCCAGGAGCACCCAAAAGCAGCCTCTCCCTCTCTCTCTCTCTCCTCACTTAGTTGTCCTATATCGCTGATAAAGATTGTAAATGCCCTGGACTGAGAGGTCTTCTCTGTTAGCGTGTGATCAAGAAAGACAAAAGTATCCCAAGCATCAATAGTTTCTTCATGCATTGAGCGAGCAAGACCCGGAGCGGCTAACGTGGTCACGGGAAAAGGTTGGTTGGACTCTCCTCGAATGGGCCCATGACTACAGATGGGGAGATACTCTGCGGTCCATGTCGGAAGAGCCCTAGTTCACGGTCAAGGCCGAAGAACCAGCTCGAGCGTGTTGGGGATAATCCTTCCCACGTCGGATAATTAGTGGAGGACTGGACAGTTTGATTGAATGTTTTCCTTGTCTCGGACTATGAGTGCCCGAACGATTGGTATCAAAACCTCCATTTGGGAAGAATTTCTTAGATCATTGGAGGTTTTGCCTGTGAATTGTCATCCCAATGAGTTTCTTAGAACATACCATGATGAAGGCCAGTGTCATGGTGTAGACTTGTGTTTTAGAGTTCTATATGTGTCATCATGGGCTATTGGTAATATTCACAAAATGAAGGTATCGGACTTCTATTGAGAGTCTTAGCAATATTTTGTCAATAACTGATGATATCTAAAATGTATGGACTGGGCATAAGAGATTATGGGTGAATGTGGACTAGTAAGGTGTTATTGGATTTGGTGCATGATATCATAGTCTAGTCTAGATGTCACGATAGGTATTAGGTACTATGCTATACTGAGTGTTGCCATGTAAAGGAACAGGAAGGAAATTTTGGGTTGATTATTAGTGGTGCAAAAACATACTTGAATTAAAAGGGGAGCTAAACAAGAATTTAGGTGAGACCAGGATTCAACTGAACATGGCTTTGGTCCAAAATTGACGAGTTTGTTATTGCAATCTTATATACATATGTTGGGAGCTAGGAAGCGGTAGCAATACCAACAATGTGACATGACTTAAATTTGCAACCTTGTACAAGATATCGTGATTATTACTGATGGGTTACCCTGCAACCAAGATGCTTCACTAGAAAGAGAGTTGAGAGTTTTAGGATGTGCATGATAATCATTTGTTTTTCTATTTTTTTTGTTTCTGCGAAAATGTTTGGAATAAAAATTTGTTTTGTAACACAATTTCTTATTTCTATTTTTGGAACAAATTGTTAGTCCAAAAGTAAGTTTAGAATAGAAATGAGAAGTAAAAATTTTATACTTTTTTATTTCTTAAAAAATAATAAATAAAAACTCTTCTCATAACTCGCCCTCGTTGTTAGCCACTTGCTTGAAAAGAAGACATCTGGTATTGTTATTAAATTAATTTCTATTCGGAGAAGCTGCCCTCCGTGAGGGAAGAGGGGAGGGAGGAGAAATTTGATATGGTTATTAAACGTGTATTTTTGTTAAGAAACTTGTTCAGAGAATAAGAAAAAGAAATATATTTTTCTGATTAGAAATCGATTTATGGAACAAAATGATTTTCATTCGCGCCTTTAATTTCTCCACCAACATTTGCCCTAACTTGTACCTACCAAAGAAGAAATCTGTCCTTCCCCTTGAATGATTATGACACTTTTTAGTGGCGTGTCGGACTAGATAAAATGCAAGTCAACCGCTGAATGATTGTCACAAATACGTAATTGTTTACACTTGATGGTGGCAAGAATCAAATATATGTCATATGTCTTAGTTGATGTTAGCTTTTTGTTATGTTCAGCCAAAGAACAATCATGTAAAGTAGAACAATTCGATGTAAGTTTCCGGATTGATGATTGATGCTGAGATTTTCATTCTTTTTTGCGCTCACAGGATACCGGTATATTTCGTCTTATTTTACAAGGAAAGGGACAAGTGTGATGCACGTTCGTGGGACACACTCGGCATCTATATATATATATAAAAGTTTGATTAGTCAAGAGTTAGAAACTTTCAACATCGAAAGACAACCAGTCCAAAGTCAGGACAAGAATAAATTAACCTAAGTTCTAAAAGAAGTAATTAATTAGTATAAGAGATAAATATAATATATATATGAAAATGATGGTTGCGAATATAATAATGGCATGACTCGTGAGAGCAAGTCAAGCCAATAATCTTGGGGGGGGGGGGGGGGGGGGGTCCTCTAGTCAAGTCTTTGCACTGCAATTGCAAGGAAACGTTCCTCCCCCCTCATTTTCCACGACACTTCCCATCAATATGCATACCCGACAAGTTTGGATTTTATATGCATGTATCTCTCAGTTTAGTTGAATTTTGGCACGGAACTTGAAATATTTGTGTATTAGATTGAAAACATCACTAATTTTCTCCAATCCGAGAATTTCCTAGCTACTAGGAGCAATGTTTTGCGGGGTTTGGTTTTTCTTATTTAAGTGTTTCTTCTAATGAAATTCACGAGAAATTTTGAAAGCATGGAAATGAAAATGATGTAAATATGAATCGTCAAGTTAAAAGTTCTCTCACTAAAATGATTTTTTTATGTGATAGAGTAGTTTAAAAGTTTGGCGTACTAAGTAATTTGATGGTCTACAATTGCCTATTAGATAAGTGGATTCTTTTTAACGGTTACTAAACATTTAATATTTTAATATGGTTACTTCTTAAAAGAATCTTACTATACTTGTTTTTCATCTCACTAACTATTTAGACTATTCCATAGAGTTAGATCTTTGATAATTTAAGAAGGATCAATTACACACGTTGTTCGCATCCTCTCGTTCATGGAGAATCGAATCTCACATGTATATGGGGAGTTTAGGCAATAAGTGAGACAACCATATATATATGCCATCTAATGAATTTTGACATATTTAAGTGTCATTCACCTTCAAGCCTTCCAGCAGAGTATGTTAGCAGAGTATGGAGTATGTTTTACTCGATTCATTTGTAGTTTAGAATATTCCAAGTTTTTTGATTAGATTTTTGAAAAGCAGTTATGCACTCTTAAAATCTTTTGAACAAAAGTAGGTAACGACAACTGCTTTGAGTTATTGACTTGAGAAATGTAGACTTGAATTCAAAGGACTTCAAAATAGTTTAATCAAACATCAGAGCTTTCCCATGAAAGAAAGAAATACTTGGAATTGAGGGTCCAACACGACTTTCTAAACTTTTCCCAAAATAAAGTATAATTTGCGCCAAAAAAAAAAAATGAGCAAGCGCTATATATTTCCCTGGATGAAGGTGATGCGCAGCTGTGAAGAAACTTACACAAAATAAAGTATAATTTGCGCCAACAGAAGAAATGAGCAAGCGCTATATATTTCCCTGGATGAAGGTGATGCGTAGCTGTGAAGAAACTTACATGAAATTGTGACCTTATTGTGTCCAAATGCTCTGGAAGTGACAACCGTGATTATAAGTTAGCTAGCTTTGATTAAGTTTATCATCGTGGCTTTATATCTAATTATTAAGTCTATCACATATTACATGCAAGGATAATGCTAGGCATAGCAAGAATTTAGCATTTCACCCTGTAAATAAGTTTTGTACAAAGCTCTTCACTCTTCCAAAATAAGACATCACAGAGCCCCAATAAAAATAGAAGGAAGCGCTAGACATGATTTTAAGGCGATAAATTTTCCAAAATTACTAAAGCCTGTTGCACTAGATGGTTGTCTTGATTATTTCCCAATATACATGCTTTTTCCATAATATCTGCGAATTTGATAATACGTCAAAAACCAAGATCGCAAAGTATTTGTATCCATCTATTGGAAAGCTTCTAAAATAATATTACCAAAAAAATTAGAAGAAAATTAAATCCCCAGGTAATCTTTTGGGAGCTCTGCGGTTTATTGCACACAAGCAATAATTTACATGGACCATGACAAAACATGCGCATACAAACGCACACCAGTTTGATTCGTCAGAGTTTCACATGGAAATACTCACGGAAATGAACATGGTGCACGTAAAGATATCGACCAGACATTTTGTATTAGTTCTACATCCATGATCGATTCTAGAATACAACTGCATTTTAAACAGACATTAAAATCAGAAAGAACTCACATCTGCTTAGTATCATTGAGGAGATTAGGAGTTACACCGTTTTAATCATGATAATATTAATATGCTATTTCTTTTTATTTTATTTTTTATTTATGCATAGTAAATTAGCCTTCTTTAATTAAGACCAGAGCTGTTCCCAGTCGGGCAAGAACAATTCGGTGTCACTGGGCAACATCTCGACATCAGTATTGCTTCCTAGTCCTCTTGCTTGCGAAGGAATTGTCCCATGGTCTCCAGAGACGCCTGAACTGTCTGGCGATGAGCTCACTCTCTCCATGAATGGAGAACTGCTTTGGCGAGATAATGCCATTTCTTGATGATGCCGATGATGATCATCCTCTGGTATGGTGTCCCGTTGAAATGTGTGGCTGCTTCTAATGATTTCTCCCATCGGTCTCCGGTCGAATGACCTCAAGGTCTTCGTTTTCTTGTACACCCGACACACGCTGAATTCATGCCTTGGCTGCAATTATAGACACAGACAAGAGACATTAATCATGTGTCGTTTGATTCGTGCATGTTCTTACAGCAACAAGAAATCAAAAGCGATGTCAATTCATTCTGCTGTGGTTCTATTTCATTTTGTTTCTTGGGTTCAAGAATTGGTGTAGATTTATAAAAGAGACTAGTTAAGTTTTAGATTGGAAACTCAATGCGATAGATTAAACTATTACTTTCGCTTCCCAGACAACATAGAACATGTAAAGATAAAGACGAACGAGAATATGTCTAGGTTGCTGCAAGCACTAATGTTACTGGGATCTTCTTGTTTTAATTACTCGTAATATTATTGCAATTACACCACCACTCCAGCATAACAATGTCCAGAATTAGATTACACATGAAACACATGAAATCATGTTAAATTATTCCATACGTGTGTGACATAGATTATCCGACAGTTTTTTCGATAAACGTTGGACTAGGGTATTACTTACCGTCATTGGGATTTCTTGAGGAGAAGAAGCCTCCCCTTCAATGGCCTTGTACTCATTCATCTTCCATTCGGTTTTCATGCCTTTTGGAGCCCGTCCTGTATAGAACACCATAGTTCTCTTCAGTCCGACAATGCGATTGCTCGAGTAGACAAAACCAGGAGAGCCTGTAGCTTTCCAGTAGCCAGTGGTCGTGAGCCGCCTCGGCCTACCGCCGCGGTACTCGCTCTCTTGCCTAGGGATGAAGAAGAACCATTGCTCCGGATCTGCATGGCATAGATCTCCCGCAAATTCTGGATTCAAAAGAATTTTGTCACATAATAGAATAAAGTATCGATCAAGGAGCTGTAATCTTTCTTTAGAGGAATCGTAATTGTTTTTTAACCAGTTCTAACACACGAGCATGAGTTCAAAATTGTTCATGAAATTATAGACTGTGTATACATATTGTGGATGCATATGAACACTGCTTGGGAAAATAAATCATGAATTATGGAATGATTTCTCCAACTGATGCATTCTAAAGTATAAGCTTGCTGCAAAAAAGTTGAAGCCCATCGCTTTAAACTTATTTAGAAGAAAACCATGTATAAATTAGGGCCTAACAGGTACAACTTCCTTATGAGATTCTCCAAATTCTCGTTGGTTCTTTTCTATTCAGACAAGGGCAGAAAAAGTGGAGTCCATCATCTATATCTGTCGTAGCATGTTGTCCCATACTTGTAGACCTTAATAAGAGACCGTGTTTGGAAGGAGTATCCATTTTATGATTTGGAGAAATGCAAGAAATCTCAAATGAGAAGCATCTGAGACCATGGTTTCCCTAAAGTCGAAAGGGGCAAATAGCAAATACCTTTAGAAATGCCTAGTACATCGGCCCAAAAAAAAAAAAAAAACTGGATTGAGCACGATAGTTCTGAGGTTAATTAAAAGAAAGTCGCAACGCTTAATTAAAAGAAAGTCGCAACGCTTTGTTTTTCTGTCTCTGCAGGCATATCTTAACGGAAAAGGCTTTCCATCATGAAAACAAGAGATGATCAAGAAGAAGAAGAAGAAGAAGAGAAAGCAAGGATTGCGACGTACGCGGAAGGTCCCATGGATTGAACTCGTAGATATCAAGAACGGGTATGACTCGTTGAATCATCCCGAGTAGAGCCTCTCTAGTTGCCTCGAGCTTGTTTCGTAAATAGAACGAAACCAGCTCTTCTTCGGTCGGGAAGAACCGAAACCCTGGTGGCAAACCCTCCATCTCTCTCTCTCTCTCTCTCTCTCAAAACAACTTGCTTTCGGCTTTTCTATCTTTTTGTTTTTGTTTGTAGTTGTATGCAAGAACGTGTTGAGCCCGTCACATATAAATAAGCGAAGAGATCGATCGAATTCTCGGGGAAAGGTTGAGAGACGAAGAGAGAGGGAGAGAGAGAGAGAGAGGAGAGAGCTTTTATTTTTCATTTTTTTTGGTCGGTGAGGAGAGAGATTCAATAATAGCGAAATAAGAGAGAGACACCAGGGTTTTGCTTGGAAATTTCGACGCGCCTGTGTAGGAGAACCTTTCCTCCTATCGCTGATGATCTCCGTACACGAATATGGTGTAGTTTTCCCGGGTTGTACTTTGTCGTCATTACAGAGAAACTAGGACCACCGCCTGCCTGCCTGTCTGTGATGACACGTACTTATTAATCCACGAGCACAATATCACAAATTGGACGGGAGAAGGGGGCGCGGCTGTATACGTTGAAATAGTATCACGTGTGTTCATATTAACCGGATTATGAGCCATGAGGGTGGTTGTGAGCCGGATTAGGAGTCAAGGAATGGATGCATCTATATCAAAGGAATATTATTTGCTTTGATACCATGTTGAAAAATTCAACTCAAAAGTGGATGGAAACCACATATATACAAATAGCATATAAAATTTATTTTCAAGTCACGCGGGACAAAATTTAAATAGTTTTGACTTAGATAATATTGTATTCTTGTTACATGGTGATCCGGCATTGACTACGAACTGAAGCTATTGTTGAGTTTCCAATATACCTCCTAACATAAACTAAACCTCCATCTCTCCCTCCCCCCACTCTCTCTTGTCCCTCCCTCTCTCCCCCGCCTTTGGCTTGCCCACACTGCTAGCACCGCTCACCCTCAATGTCCTTGGGCAACCTCAAACCTTGACTTTGAGCAATCGCTCTACCGAGCTGCCTCCGTCGCCGCCGAGACCTCTCTCTCTCTACTTAATTAAAACCCATCGACATGAGATCGATAACTTCCAACGACCTCAACCAGAGGTCAAGCCAATATATGGACAGGCTTAGGAGGGAGAGGGAGAGGAATGGGAGGCGGTATTTCTCTTTGGTTGGTTGTGTAATGAATCTGGATCAAACGGGAGATCAAAGATGTGAGGACTGTAGCCCCGCAATCACTTCTAACGTATGGGTGGGAATATGACGATGATGAAACTGACTTATATCCAGGATCAATGATATCGGAGGGAGATCTCTTCGCAAATTTAAGTTGAATAATTATTTCGTAGAGGGTGTGAAAGCCTCAGTTACACTAAATTAAAAAAATAAAATTAGTAGGAAAAATTTTAAAATTATCTCCTAGCTAAAAAAAAAAAAAAAACCGTGATTCCCCTTTTATAATTATGAAACAATAATGGAAATATTCTAAGTTTTGACAATCTAGGAGACCCTTCATAATTATATAAAAGACATAAAAATATTATATGAATTTGCTAATCAAGATTTATGTATATTGAAAAGTTTCAGATATTTTGCAATAAATAAAAGTCAAATAGTGAAAGGCCGGTGAAAAGGAAAAGAGAAAGTAAGCTTCAATAGTTATATTGTGGAAACTTGATGACAACCGTATGTAATTGAACCGACCTATTAGGTTAAATTCATCTTAGTTTATTTTGACATAAACATCGATTAGGAGATGATTTACTTAAAAAGCGAAACTGTGATTGCATAACTCATTAATAAAGCCAGAAGAAAACAATAATTCATGAGGCAAATCAAATTCCTACAATATGGGGTGTGGGTAAGACGATAACATTGCCTGTGCTATCCATCAATCTACGTGCGAGCATGTACATATTGCGACAATTTTAAGTATTTCAAGTTAAAAAATTAAAAATTAAAATGCATTCATTGCAAAATCTTACTAAGTAAAAAGTAAGAATCAAAAGTGAATTCAATTAATGATTTTGCTAAAGGTATCCTTAAAACAAGTTAGGCAAATTGAAATTACCGCCTCGATTTTTCCCAATTATCTTTTTTCTCTCTGTATTTTCTCCTTTTAATTTCTCTTGGACAACTTAGGTCAACAAAATTACAGTATAATAAAAAGATATGGTGTAGCTGCAGCAAACTCAAATTTGTCAACATGTCCTGCGCATGCATGCAGGCAGAAGTTTAGCGCACGATGTTTTGGCCATATTTCCAAGTCTATTTACTTGACTAAGTCATTTAGACGTCTTAAATTCAACATCCAATTTATGTCCATGCTATATATTTCAAACATCGATCCATATCACATCTTTCTTGGAATCCATGTCATTTTCATCCATCAATCTAGAATTCTAATGGAATTTCTCTTCTTATCGTGACTTGACCCTTTTTGCGTGAAGAAGAAGCTTTCCTCGGGGCTGATGGAATCGCACCATCATAATATGTTCTCTAAAATATAGAAAAGAATAATTTCTAGAAAAAAAAATTATATTCACTTTTTTTGTTACGAAGAAACCCACTCTGAATTGACAAAGTTCATATTAACTTCCCAACTACCAAACGGAAGATGTTTTTATATAATCTTGTAATTTACGCAATTTTTACTTAGTCAAGTGGCTGGCAAGTATCGACCAAAAAAAAAAAAAAGTGGCTGGCAAGTCACATTAGAATATTTCGTCACAACTGTGGAATGAACTTTTTGGATAACACTCAACGGAGATATCAAAACTAGTTGCCCTTTTCCACCTTGAATAATTATAGAAAAAGGTAGCCAGTCAGTCAGTCAATCAAGAAATTTGTGAAAAAGTTTTAGAAACATGTTCTTTTATTTTTTGCCAAAGAAAAGAGCATGAAGTAGGGTCCAAATGAGGATAGTTTTGAGAAGACATTAACTGATTGATACGGCTGTAGCGGAACTAATTACGTTAAGAAATTGAGAGAAAAAAAAGTCCTTTCCTTTAATAAAGTTCATTTTGGAAGTAAATAATTCTCTATATTTTATAGATTAATTGGATTCACATGCGGGAGTCTTTGAGTAAAAAAGAAGATGGTATAAAGCCTCTGCCTCCTCTTTTCCCAAAGAATGGTTTAAGTAGACCTTGCTCACCATGAAAATGAAATCTCCTATACTGCAGTTAAGCTGGGACTGAATCCGTCGGGTCTTTTGGATTTTCTTCACCAGTCTTGACGCTGAGTCCGGACTCTAGAGTGCGTGATCCATTGGAGTTGACTTGGGCATGATGAATCACTATTCATCTGACGACTCGAAAAGCCATTGTGATGAGTGCTTTTTTTGGTGTATCTTAGATGCTTTGTCATGAGGATTTGCACAGATCTTACTTATCCCATTTAATAATGAAAAAAGCAAACCGAGTATGTTGATTTCGTCATGTCCCACATTGATTTATCTCCACTTCCAATTTTCGGAATACAATGAGCAACATTCAAGCTTACCTCAAGTTTATTAAATTAGCAATTTATTGGTTTATTAGCAATTGATATAAAGAATGTTGGGTATTGTGTGAAACCGGGAACGGCCCTTCAATTCAAATAAATGGATAATAGTCTGACACATCATTTAGTAAACTTATTTTGTAAACTGGTTTTAATAAGTTGTACTAAAGAATGTTAATTATTTCTAACTAGATTTATTGATGAGCAAAACTAGATATATTAACATCAAAAGAGAAAACTGGTATGGTAGTTTACGTGGTAGACTAAAAGTTTTCATTTAAACTAGGGGACCATAAGAAATCCCGGTAAAAATAAGTTAACTCATGCAGTGTACCAATTTTGTAAATCATGGCTACTTGAGGAAAGCACCTATTGATTGGTGTACTTATTTAAATAAGTGGGCCACAATCTGTCATTTAAATAAATGGGACATAATTATTATTCTTCCTTGTGAGACAATGTGCAGCTATTGTAGCTTGTGGAATCCATCATTTATTTCATTGACGAAAATTATTAGAAAGAAAATTGTTCCACTATAAAAATTACCTAAAGATGACCTGCGGGTATGAAATTACACTAGAAAACTAAAGAGCAAACGGTACCTACGACTTTCAGTTAGGACTAAGACAATCAATTAGCTGTTTCGATAACTAATTGGAAATTTTTTGTACAAACTACAAAAAAAAATATGTATACATAAAAAAAAAAAATCTTTCAAAAAAAAAAAAAAGCAGAGAATAAATCATAAGGGATTGATGTGCATGAACAAGATAAATTAGACATTGAAACTTGTCAAAAACTTACAACTACCTTTTGACTCTTTGAGATCGCTTACAAACTTGTCGATTTAATTTCCCAGTTTCAACATATCTCGTACTTTTTTTTTTTAAATTCATAAAATTAAAGCCAATCATATAGTTGAGAGCTCTTATTGAGAAATGCTACAGAAGTTCCAACTAAACCCATTCACGACAAAATATACGACATAGTGAAAGTACTGAAGCTTCTCCTTACTTTATGCACTGACTTCACTTTGTCTCCTCTATTTTTCAGATTTCACTTTGCCTTTTTAGGAAAAATTTGAATGAGCAAATTGATTTCTTAAGAATTTGCTTGTTGCAGCTTAATGAAATGTCAAAAATGACTTGTTTGCTTTCCCATTGAAATCTGAATTATGATTCAAATTTATATAAAAAATTATACATAGATCTATATGTCAATATTTTTCTAATCATGAAAGTTTTGGGTCTTTAAGATTAGAAGAGTATAAAAAGTCAAGTGAGTGTGGTGCAAAATTTGAAAATTTAACGACGAAACGTGAAAAGTAAAAATCAATTAGACAAATCCTAATTAAACATTCCTTTAAAAAGACAACCACAAAAACCTTAAGCTCAAAAATCACCCAAGAATCCTATCCCACAACCTAACCTCCTCTGGCCACCATCGGCCGCCATCAGAAGTCACCTTGCCACGGCCACCACTGTTTTCAATCCACTAAAAACGCAGCAAGATAGAAAGAAAAATGATGATTTTGTAAATAAAACTGGAACCTAAACTGATTGTGTCTAATTTGAAAAGTCATACTACAGAAGTTTGCAAATCACTCTTCTTATATTTACCTTATTTGTTTTTCTTATGATGTAGGTTTCTAAACTCTTTGACTCGATTAATACCCACCAATGTATACAAACCATCTCATTTGTGTCCATAGGATTAGACTCCATTCATATGGGGTGGTGAGTGAGGCCCTAAGGCTACGTTTATCATCTGAATTCTAGTTAGGTAAGAATCAAATAAGATAAGATATGAAATCTAGAGATTTTGTTATATCCTATGCACAATTTAGTGAATCACAATAATAAATTCAAATATATTTACATCATATTATGTATATTGTTTAATATAAACGACATATTAATGTAAATAAACCTAAAATTTCACAAATGGAGATGGTAAAAAAAATTTGCAACACTCTTGCCTACTTTTTTATTAGCTTTTTTTCATCTCTTTTTTAATTATTTTATTTTTATTTCTTTTTCCCTTCTATCATTCTCCAATAAATATTTATTAAATAGTAAACTATTCTTATATACTTTAAATACTAAAGAACTTAAAATATAAAGATATATTTATATTTATATATTGAATTTATATAGATAAATTAAATCCAAATATATAAATAAAATAATATTAAATTAAAAAATAAATTTTTATTTTTTTATTATTTTGAATTTCTTATATTAGAATTCAAATATAATTTACGTCGAAATATAATTTAAATTTTTTTTAATTTAATAATTTTATTATTCAAGAAAAATATCTGTTTGAAAAAAAATCCGATTCGGGCGGATTTTTCTCTCAACTAATAAAGAATTCCTATTCATCTTTATCTCACCTTAACCATAGATAATTTTATGCAGCCCATATCCCTTTTACATATGTTTTTATCTTGTTTTAAGCAGGCACCAAACGGCAAGCGTAGGATATGATAAATTTTATCTTATCTCGAATTTTATCTTGATTGCTAAACGTAATCTAAGATTATTAATGAGATCATTCTTTATATTCTGAAAAAAATTATTCAATTTGTCCTAAACTTATTGTGTGACTTATCAATTCTATTATAAACCTTTTGGTTTTGTCAATGTAGTTCTAAACTTTTACGCAAAATTCCAATATAAGTCTTGCAGCCAATTATTGCATGAAATCATGGACATGGCGAACCACAAGTTGTCCATGTCAACATGTTATGTATAATGGTTGGTGATGAATAGACACTGCATCAGCAATTTCCTATAGCAATTAGTCGAAAATATTATATTAGAATTTCTCATAAAAATTTATGACTACATTGACAAAATTGAAAATTTTAGGATCGAATCGACATCCATTAAATAGTTTTAAGATCGATTGGATAATTATCTCTCTTTCCTTAACTGATTTCAGCGAAAAAGAAAAATTGCCTGCCCCTCAAAGTTTCACGGCTAGCCCAAGACTATTAAATGAGAGGTCCCACCTGATTCAAAGGTGTATATAAGTTAGTGTTTATATGTCCCTACGAGGGCTTGACTTAAATCACACCATAATACTTTCTCTCCCTCTCTCTCTCTTTAACTTTCGGCGCAATCCGTGAAACAGCGTGGGCTGCTCTTTCTCGTCCATTACCGCGTGAAATCTGCACGACTTTGCACCATAATATAATTATGGAAAGAATAGGGTCAAGCTCTCGAGTTGTCTTGCCTTTGACTTCCCCCTTCTTCCAAAGGATATTCAACGTCTTTATTGGTGCAAAATTCACGTTTTGGAGGTTTCACGTGACCTTCTAAGGATGGAAATGCAACACGACAGTGTGAATGCTCTAATTATTTAGAAACGGATGGTCGAACCGTCCGAAGAATTGCGCTCACGACTTGAGCCTAGACTTTGTCTAGCGATAGCACGAGGATGGTCAAGCTGCTTTTTAATTAATTATAATTTGGTTGTTAAAGCCAGCACAAGTGCGCTCCACTTTTCAATTCGCTTTTTCAGTGGGGCCAACCCCACACATTTGGAAGCAATTTCGACTCTAGCACTATTGATTTGCTTCACACCCATATAACTTTGGTTACAATGTTATACGAATTTTCACATGATACGTGGGCTGGATTTTTATAGTTGATCCTTTTTCTACTACCGTTATGCAATCAGAGATGCATGTGTGAAGTTTCTGTTTTCCTCTCACATCGCAAATTTACCTGGTGATATTACTTTTAAGTTCATCATCGAGGTAAAGAATAGGCATTCATATATAAGGCAACCCAATTTGTTTGTGTGCATATTTCTACACCACAAGAAATCAGGTTAGGAGTGACAAAATTTTTAACACTATTGAAAGGCTCATGTCTTTAATTATTGTTCTTTGTATAATTTTAATGTGAAAATTAATTTAAGATTTGAATAACAAAAAGATGAAATACATTATTTTTTGGGTTAAAACCACAAGAACTCTAGACTAGTATAACTATGAAAATTTTACCATAGATTAATTTTTTAACCACAAAAATCCCCCCATCCGGTATATATGTGATCATAAAAAAATTATAAACTAGTATATTTATAACAAATTTACTTTTTGCTAGTTTTCATTATATTTAATTAATACCACGAAAAACAAAAAACTGTACACATGTGACAAATGGAAATTAAAACCTTAAATCGATGTACTTATCAATTATTGCGTGTCATTTAAATCAACTATTTGACAATATATTTAATGAAAACTAGCAATGAGTAAATTTGTTACATGTATATCAGTTTGAAGTTTTTCATTATATTAACTCCTCTTTATAAAAAGGGCACGGATAGAGAGAACCGAATAAAAACTCTAATCATTGAATTGACTTTATCTTTTCATTTTAGAGGTTCAGGAAGTAGGTCTAATAGTGGGGTATTGGTGACAAATATATTGTCGGGGTAGTAGCTCATCCTGTCGTATCAATGCTCGACCTTTTCATATCTAGAGAATTTCGGGGTCATTACCCTGCCAAAGTCATCTTTGCTTAATAAAGGTTTAATTATTAGATTTCCTTAGGCAAGTATTGGGAATTCTGGACCATTAATTTATTCTTAGTTGGGACAGCAGGTTGAATTTCTTGACCGGCGAGAGGAAATCTTCGCGGAAAGTCTTTGCTATAAAGTTCAGTGTTCTCACTCTTCCTCAATTTTTTCAAGAACCCTTTTTCTCATATCACGTGATGCAACATTTACGTATAGATTTATCGGAAGCACTTTAACAACTTTATTACCTTTAAACGATAGGTACTCATCTATTATATTAGTAACATGTAGGTTTATATTTATTAATTTAAAGTATCTTCAATTTCTCAAATAAGAATCTAAAGTGAATCTTATCTTAAATAGGGATCTGAAGTATCCTTTATTTCTTAGTTAAGGGCTTGAAATTGCCATGCTAGTATCAAAAAAGGACTCGACCTTATTGATCGATGAAGGGCATTTTCATCATTTACTTTTTATTATTTTTTAAAATTTTTGAATTTTCTTTTTTCTTGAAAAAAGAAATACATGGGCGTGAGGCTAGCCTCGGCCCTCCATCTGGATTTTTTTTTTCTAATTTGTGTTTTGCTTTTTTTTTTTGCTTTTTAATTTTTGCCTTGTTTTTCTTTTTTTTTTTTAAGAAAAAAATAGAAAAAAAGGGGAAGATAATAAGAAAACTAAAGGAAGAAAATGCCCTTGACTAGCTAGTGAGGTTAGGTTTGCTGAGAGTTACATGACCACTCCAATCCTTATTTGAGAAAATTAAGACACTTTAAGCTTACCTCTATTTGAGACAATGTTCACTTTAAGTCCTTATTAAAAAAATCAAGGGCACTAGGTCCTTATTTGAAAGTTTCTCAATAATATATGTTATTATTAGGCATTGTTACCAGAACGATATATGTTATCTCATCTCCCTTTTGTTTGCATTGGTGAGTTGCACATTTAATCCTTATTATCTTTGGTTATATCGCAATTTAGTCCCTATATTTTTAATCGCAAAGAGTTGTTCTTTATTTTCTGGAAATAGAAGGAAATCGACCAATTTTTGGTGAAATATCGACTGAAATTGCACGTGCTTGGTCGTTCGAATAAAATGCGTGGACCCCGTGCAGGCAAACACCACCAGGACAGCGGGCCTCATAGCAATTGCAAGGAAACATTTTGTGCCTCCTCATTTTTCACGACATTTCAGTCAAAGACATAACATCTGTCTGTTATGGTAGTACATCATACATGCACGCCTCTTTCAAGTTAGTTGAATTAATTCGGCATCATAAATATATATATATATATATATATATATATATATATATATATATATATATATATATATATATATAATTAAAAAGATCACTAGTCTCTTTAATCTCTACCTAAAAGATGTGGAATTCCCAACGAACAGGAGCAGCATTATGTGTGTGTGTGTGTTTTTTTTTTTTTTGGTCGAAGCATTATGTGTGGTTTGATTATACTTATTTAGGCATTTCTTCTAATGAATCTCATGAGAATTTTCAATAGAGTGGAAGCATGGATCGCTAAATTATAATTTATCTCATTAAATCTGTTTCATATTCTAGGGGTACTTTGAATGCTTGATATATTTGACAGTCTACAATTGGCTTTTAAATGAGTGGATTATTTTTAGCAACCAATCAAATTCTACTCCGCACTTCATATACTTACTTCCTAGAAGAAGTTATAAATATTATCTTTCAGGTCACTAACTACTTAGACAAATCCATAGAATTATATTTTTCATAATTCAAGTAGTTTTTAATTATACATATTGTGCCCGTTTTCTCTTTTGCTAGAAGTGAATCCTATATGTATATGGGGGATCTAGACATTAGCGATAGCAAGATAAAAATATATAATATAGTTTGACATATTAGAGTGAAATTCACTTTCAAGGCTTCAAGCAGAGTTTAAAGTGCGTTTTACTCAATTTATTTATAGTTTATAATATTGCAAGTTCGAAATTTTTTTTGAAAAGCGGTTATGTATTCTTAAAGTCTTTTGCGCAAAAATAGGTAACAATAGTTGTTTTGAATAGTTGACTTAGAAAAAATAGGCTCTGAACTCCAAGAACTTGATAATACTTTTATCAAACACCAAAACTTTCCATGAAAGGCCTTCATTATTGAATTTGAGTGCCTAACACTACTTTTTGAAATTATCCCAAACTAAATATTGCTATATATTTCTCCGCATGAAGGTGCGACATAGCTATGTAGAACCTTACATTATGTGGTAACCTTATTGTGTCCAAGAATTCTGCAAGTCACAACTGTGATTATAAGTTAGCTGCTTTGAATAAGTTTAGCATGGTAGCTTTACTTCTAATTATTAACTCTTATCACAGGTTACAAGCACGAATAAGGCTAAGGATACTAAAATTAATAATACTGTGGCAAATTGCACGCAGCTATTTGAGTAAATGGTGAATATTTACATACCCAACAAGAATTTAACATTTTTCTTTGTAGATCAATTTTGTATATAACTCATTATTCCTAGGTAAGACATCATAACCACCCCTAAAAAGGATGGACTAGATATGATCTCAAGGCAATATATTTTCCAAAATTAATAAAGTCTGATGCGCAAGATGGTTATGTTGATTATTAGTCGATACATAGGTCTTTTTCATATTAACCACGAATAATAAATTACACGTACCAAAATCAAGATCGCAAAGTTTTGTATCTATCTATTCAAATGCGCACGAAATAATTCTACGAAAAAAGAAAAAAGATAAAAAAGCAAATCAAATCCCCAGGTAATCATTTGGGATCTCGAGTGTTCATTACACATGTTCAGTCAATCACATAGACCAATTCTTCACATAAGCACGCACGAGCAGACCCGTTTGATACATCACAGTTTCGCCTGGAAATAATCACAGAAATGAATATGATAAAAAAAAAAAAAAAAAAAAACATTGACTAGACATTTTATATTAGTTCTACATCCATGGTCGAGGATGCACGCCTACTTCAAACAGACCTTAAATTCGACAGAACTACACGTTTGCGTAGCAGCACTGCGGTGATTAAGAGGTACACCATTTTAACCATGTTAACACGAATCTGCTATTATTTACATATACATAGTAAATTAGCCTTCTTAGTTAGGACCAGAACTGTTCTCAGTCCTGCAAGAACAATTTACTATCATCAGGCAGCATCTCCATATCAAAACCGCTTCCTACTCCTCCTGCTTGTCATGGAATTGTCCCATGATCTTTGGAGGCGCATGAACTATCTGGTGATGAGCTTTCTTGAGTAGACTAAATCGGAGAGCCTGTAGCTTTCCAGTACCCAATGGTCGTGAGCTGCCTCGGCCTTCCCCCGTGATACTTGTTCTCTTGCCTGGGGATGAAGAAGAACCATTGCTCCGGATCTCCACGGCATAGATCTCCTCTAAATTCTGGATCCAGAAGAATTTTGTTACATGATAGAATAGAGAGTATGGGTCGAAGATCTGTAATCTTTCTTTGGTGGAATTGTAACTGTTTTTTAAACAGTTCTAAACCATGAGCATGTGTTCAAAATTTTTCATGAGATTATATACCGTCCATAAATATTGTGGACGCATATGAACACTGCTTGGGAAAATAAAATCATGAATTATGGAATGACTTCTCCAACTAATTTAGAAGAAAACCATACAGCCTCAATGCTGCAAAAAAGTCGAAGCCCATCGCATTAAACTTATTTAGAATAAAACCATACAAAAATATCCATAAATTAGGGCCTAATAGGTACGACTTCTTTATGAAATTCTCCAAATTTTCGTTGGTTCTTTTCTTTTCAGACAAGGGCAGAAAAAGTGAAGCCCATCATCTATGATCTGTCGTACTATGTTTTTCCATACTTGTAGAACTTAATAAGAGATTGCGTTTCGAAGGAGTATCCATTTTATGATTTGGAGAAATGCAAGAAAACTCAAATGAGAAGCATTTGAGAGTCCTGTTTCACTAAAGTCAAAATGGGCAAAAAGCAAATACCTTTTGAAATGACAAGTACATCCGCAAGAAAGAAAAAGCTGGATCGAGAACGACGGTTCCGAGGTTAATTAAATTAAAAATTGCAATGCTTTATCTTCTCTCCCTGCAGGCATATCTTTCAATTAGAAAATGCTTTGCAACATGAAAATAAGAGATGATCATCTAGAAGAAGAAGAAGAGCAGGGTCAATTATTGTGACGTACATGGAAGCTCCGACGGATGGAACTCATAAATATCAACAGTGAATAAGCCCGTGCAGAGCCCCTTTTTTTCCCTCGAGCTTGTTCTGTAAATATAATGAAACTAACTCTGCTTCGCTCGGGAAGAATCTAAACCCTGGTGGCAAATCCTCCATCTCTCTCTCTCTCTCAACAACTTGCTTTTTGGCTTTTGTATCTTTCTGCTTTTGTGCGCAGTTATATACGAGAACGTGTTGAGATCGTCACATATATATCGGGAAGCGAAGAGATTGAACTCTCGTGGAAGGGTTGATAGAAGAAGAATAGCGAAGAGAGAGCTTCACTAGTCGTGAAATATGAGAGAGAGAGAGAGAGAGAGAGAGAGAGAGAGAGGGACGTGGGCTTTACTTGGAAATTTCCACGCGCTTGTGTTGAAGAAAAACTTGGAAGTCTTTCCCTCAGAAGTGTTTTCCTGGTTGTATTTTTCTCTTTTTCTTTGACGGGTCATTACAATGAAACTCAGCACCACCGCGTGCTCCCAGATAATGACATGGACTAATATTCCACGAGCACAATATCACAAATTGGACCGGCTTTTGATACTTCTAGAGATTGTATAAAACTCTGTATATTTCGCATGATTAATCCCGATTAAATCGATATTTTTCTTCTTTAAATGGTCATCTAATAAAGTCCATAAATAAATTTATGTACTATTCCTTTGATAATGAATCAAATATTACATTTTTTTGTCATAATATCTCTACTTCTATGTTATCCTTGCCTAATACTTTTATGGTCCTGAACTCTCCTTAAATTTGACTTCAATAGGACAATTTTGTGAACTTGATTGTGATGTTCGTTCTCTTCTCATGGCTGTCATGGGTAGGTTCCATGAACCGGACAAAATAGACAAGTCGTAGAGTGGGATGCCTATTTGAGCTCGTTTCCTTGAATATTCCTGATCTCTTTTGCTGGTTGGGCTTTCACCATATCTTTTGAAACTTGGCATTTTTGATTAAGTCATGTTTCTTCCTCTTGATTAAGATCTTAGATTTTAAGAGGTCAATTATGTTTTGGCGATAATAAACATCTTGAATGTCCACCTTGTCAACTGGAGAAACACCATGCCATGCCATTTGATCTTAGAGAATTTGTTTCTCATGCTCCTATCTATCACATTCACTATGATATTTAGATATCATCTTCAATTCCTACCATGGGAGGCTCTTATTATTTAGTAATCTTTGTGGATGATCATTCTCATTATATATGATTTCTTCCTATAAAAAATAATCTGAATTAACTTGTATCCACCATAATTTTAGTGTCATGATTAAAACACATTTTTCAGAAGATTTTAAGGTTTTTTGTATTGATAATGTAATGGAATATAGAGATACCGAATTTCTTAAAATTCTATCCCAAAATGCTATTATTGTTCATTGTTCTTATCTAAGAAACTCGTAATAGAATGGTTGAGCTGAACCAAGACAACATATATATTATAGATAGGGTTAATGCTAAGAAAAACTCTAAATTAGTATACATATGACAAATTTAACATAAATTAATTTTTTACCACCAAATTCTCCAAACTAGTATATTTATGATAAATGTACAATTTATTAGTTTTTATTAAATTTTATTACTGAATTATTGAATTAGATTACATGTGACAGTTAATGTGTGAACCGTATTGGGGTTTTACTCTCCATTTTTTTTATTAAATGTATCGGTTTATGGTTTTTTATAGTATTAATTTAATTTAACATAAATTAATAAATGGAGAAGAAGGTGTAAAGGTTCCCTTTAGTTCATAACTTCATAATAGCTTCCTCTTGGTCCCGGGGATCGAGGGAAGATCTTTCTATTACTGACACCCGTTGTCCTATCTTTTGTTGTAGCTCCATTAATAATTGAACTGAACCTGAGCTCGTATGATATGGCCTTAAAAATAAAAAGAGATGTTAATGCCATTGGTGATATCCGTTTTATTTAACCCTATACAGCTGGATGGATACTTTTCCATTACTATGAATTAATGTTCTGTCTTGGTAACATCTATCTTGCCTTAACTTCTTTTTTTCTATCGCTGGATTGATGCTCTAAATTTTTTACCGGAGCATCAACCAGAAAATTATCCAAAAAATCTTAAATTTATTGCACTTTTACTGATTCAATTATAAATTTTTTAATTTTACCAATTCAGTCACAAACAATTTCACTTCTTGCAAATTGAGTTTATCCTTACTGGCCAAATCCGAACCCCCTCAAAAAGCCAAAAAAGAAAAAAAGAAGAAGATAAACCATAAAAAATAAAATATTATTAAAAAAGTGCCACGTTAGCACCGTCCGTCCATATTAGTAATTTTCAGCCAAAATTGATTGAATTGACTTAATTGACAAGAAGCGAAATGTTATGGGATCGAATTAGCAAAATGTGATAAGGATTATGACTAAATTGATCAAATTGAAAAGTTTAGAACTGAATTGATAAAAGTACAGAAGATTTAGAATTATTTGGATACTTTTGCTGAGCATCGGCTGTGAGAAGCATAGCTATTCCTATTATCCTTAGACACGCTAATCTGGTTAACACGAGAGCTATGTTCATTGAGTTCACATCTTTCTTCATATTTGCCTTCACATTACTATGCTTTCACCGTGCCAGCCTTGATGATGAGTGGTGATAAATCCGGATGCCAGATCGAATAGAGCGAACGTGAGACTCTGATGTGCAGTTGGAAAGAAATACAAATTCTATACCCGGTCAATCTTTGTTGAAATATGCTCGGTTGGCGATTTGAACAGTTAACGTTTGCTCGTGGTGCCGAATCACTCTGCATAAAGCTTCTTCAACACCAAAATCAAAATATAGTCACTTGGTGAGTCTGTTTTGATTAGTTACTGCTTGCTTTTTCCAGAGTTCTCTTTCGACTATGATAACAACAAAGATGGAGTAATTGTTTGTTTGGGAAAATTGTTAGGTGCTTCGAGCTTATTTTAGCTCACCTTGACTGGGCCAGTAGATTTGCCGGGACTCGTGGGAGATCCACATTATTTGACGGCTCATGACGGGCCAAATATAAGTTGGGAGTACCCAGAAACGATCCATCTCTCTCTCTCTCTCTCTCTCTCTCTCTTACCATCTGGTTGGCCTATATGACCGACGATGATTGTCGATGCCTTGGACCGAGAGTTCTTCTGCGTTGGGTGTGATAAGAAAAAGACAATTTACGGCAAGTATTATGATATATTTAATAACATTTCTATTTTCGAAAATATTTTTTATTTAAAAATAATTTTTACCATTTCTATTTGCGAAAACAAAGTAGCGGATTTTTTTACTTTTTATTTTTGTTCCGAATTTATTTCCTGACCACTAGTCTATTTCAAGGAATAGAAAAATTAACTGATGTAATAAAACGGATTTATGTTCTTTTTCTAGTTCCGAAAAATAAAACAACAAAAAAAAAAAGGATGGTCACTGAATAAATCTTTTTCTTTATTTGTTGACGAGCAAGACCCGGAGGGGCTAATTTAGGTGCAAGAAGAGGTTGGTTGGACTCCCCTGGAATGGGCATGTGGCCTAAGAAGTATTAACACTTTCTAGGAGCTTTCGTGTTGTGTCCGATACTCTAACATGCTTCAATATGTAATTAATGAATGTTGAAAAATCTAATACGTGATCAACTCTCCTCAACACGCTCTGACACGCGAGTTCAGAATTCCGACAAGCGATTCCGACATGCATAGGTTTAATTTTAAAATTTTTTAATACATGAGAGATTAAAATGTAAATATATGCAAAAAAGGAACAAAAAAATGATAAGGTTAGGCGCTGCTGTTGTTGCCATCGTCAAAGGGGGTTGGCGACCTCGCCGGCCCTAGATAATGGAAGGGGGTGGCCCTTGTTGGCCCAGGCAAGGCCATTGCTGGCTAGACGAGGCTCGCCATAATTTGGGTGATGCCTCAGCTAAGGCCTGAGCAAGGCTCGCCTAGATTTGGGCAACGTTGTGCTCTTACTCGGGCCTAGTGAGGGTCGCTAGTCCTCGCTTGGGGCTGGCAAGGCCTCACCCAAGGCTGGGGAGGCTCATTGGCCATAATGAGGGCTGGTGTCACCTAGATCTAAGCAAGCCTTGCTAGCCCCAGTCGAGGTGACACCCAGATCTAGCGAGACTCGCCCAAGCCTCGCCTAGGCCGGTGAGGGCTGCTCCCCCTCCGTCATAGGCCGCCGCTTAGGGCTAGCGACCTTGCCAACCCCCTCCAATGGTAGTAATGGCAGCAACCTAGCCAGCCAAGTAACCATGACCTTGCCCATTTTTTTTCCAATTTTTTTTTTTTAAGAATTATTTTAGCTTTTTAATTTTTTTTTACTATTTTTTAAATAAGATTTAAAGAAAATAGTCATAAAAATGCCACGTTGGATAAATAATTTAATTTGAAAATACTACTTTAGAATTTTATGTTAAACAAATTGACAGTGTTAATGAAATGATTCAATTGCATCAATTTGATAAATTTTATGACTCAATTATACTTTTCCGATAAGTTTTAGGACTTGCTGTGTATATATCCCTAAATTAAATAGTGGACTATGGATTGCCTTTTTTTTTTTTTTTTCCCTCCAAGTTTTATGGATTATTGCAACGAAATGTAGTTGAATTTGTCAAATTAAAACAATGAACGATATTAACAAATGCTTGATTAATATTTTAGTGTAAATTAATTCTATACTCTTTTTATTATTTATTCATATAACATGTCGGAACGTGTGTGAATTCTTTATTTTTTGATAAATAACGTATCGACGTATCGTGTAGTGTCATGTCACGTGTGTTGCATATCTGTGTTGGTGCTACATAGCCCAAGATTACAAATGGAGAGATACTCTGTGGTCCCTGTCGGAAGAGTCCTCATTCCCGGTCAAGGCCGAAAAACCAGGTTGAGGGTGTTAGGGATACTCATTCCTACATCTGATAAATATAGTTGGTTCATCACTCGACAGGTTTAAGATTTTGTAACGAGAAGGGTTTGATAGAATGTTTTCCTTGGCTCATCACTCGAAGGGCCTGTCATCTCAGCCTCATGAATATGCAAATCAGATGACAGCAAGCTGAGTAATACTTATATCGCGACATGACTTAAATTTGCAAACTCATATAAGATATGGTGATTTTTACTGTCGGATAGCTGCGCAAGCTAAAACTCTTCCCTAGAAAGAGGGGTGGGAGTCTTAGGGAGCGTTTGGTAATGATTCTGTTCCTAGGAGCTGATTCTAACTAGAAATGATTATTTTTTATTCTATTTTCGGGAACTGATTCTGAGTAAAAAAGCGCGTTTGGTAACTGTTCAAAATTTTTTATTCTTGAATAGAATTGCATTTGATATTGTATTAATTGATTCTATTCCAAATTAATTTCTTTTAATTTTTAAATATTTTTTAAATATATATATATTTTTTACTTTTTTACATTGTTTTTCCTTTTTTTTCCCCTTTTTTCCTATTCTTCTTCTTCTTCATCTGGCCGACGACCCTCACCGGAGCGTCACCGGCCCTCGGTGAGGTCGACCTTTGTCGGCCGACCCTCATCGATGGCCGGGCAAGCTTCACCAGCAGCTGGGCGAGGCTCGCCTAGCCACTGACGAGGCTCACCCAGCCCCGCCAGTGGCCAGGCCGGCCTCGTCGGGGCTGGGCGAGGCTGGCCTGGCCACCAACGAGGCTGGGCCTCGCCAAGTCTGGCGAGGCCGAGCCTCGCCGATGGCTGGGCTTGCCTCCGGCGAGCTCGCCGGACCTCGCCCTGGCCTGGCGAGCCTCCGGCGACCGGCGGCGGACGGCGGCGGCGAGCGGTGGCGGACGACAACCGGGATGACAGAAGAGAAGAGCGAGGGTGATTCTTTTTCTGATTCTTGGACGGAGAATCAAATTTTTTTTTTTATTCTCAAATCTTGTCCAAAATTGTTCCCGGGAACAAATTTGTTCCAGAGAACAAAAATTTTACCAAACGCGATTCTCGTCCAAAACTGATTCTATGAACAAAAAATCAGAATCTGGCACTGTTTGGCACGTTGCCAACAGGCCCTTAGTTTCTGAACCTTTTCATTTGCCCTAACTCGGATTTAATGAAGAAGAAATTTGTTTTTCCCTGTGAATGATTATGATACTTTTTGGTTGCTTATACGTTAGATTTAACAAAAGACTCGAAACAAAAGCCAGTTGAGGTCGAGCTTATCGTTATTAATGTAACAAAAATATGCCATAAAACCTTAATTTCCTGATCAACGTGACAGACCACCTAGGTATGAACAAAATCTGAGTTGAAGGAATATCTCACTAACCCATGAACAAGGTAAAATGCGAGTCAATTGCTGGATGAATGGCACCAATACGTGATTATTCACACTTGATGATGCCAAGAATCGAATATATGTTATATGTGTTAGTCGATGTTAGTTTTTTGTTTTTCTTTAGCCAAATAACTGATCATGTAGAGTAGGACCATTGATGTAAGTTTCCGGATTGATGATTGATGTTGAGATTTTCATTCCTTTTTGCGCTCATAGGATACCGGTATATTTCGTCTTATTTTACAGGGAAAGCGACACGTGATGCATGATCATGGACACACTCGACATCTATATATATATATATATATATCAAAGTTTGATTAGTTGAAAATTAGAAACTTTCAACATTGAAAGACAACCAGTCCAAAGTCCGGACAAGAATGAATTAAATGCATGTGAAATCGATGGTTGCGAATATAATAATGGCATGACTCGTAAGAGCAAGTCAAGCCAATAATCTTGGGGGATCTTTTGTCAAGTCTTTGCACTGCAATTGCAAGGAAGCATCCCCCCTCCTCATTTTCGACGACACTTCCCATCAAGATATGACCCCACGAGTTGGGATTTTACATGCATGTCTCTGTCAGTTTAGTTGAATTAATTTGGCACGGAATTTGAAATATGTGTATATTAGATTGTAAACATCATTAATTTTCTCCAATCTCTACTTAAAAGATAGGGAATTTCCTAGTTACTAGGAGCAGCATTGTGCGTGGTTAGTTTATTTATTTGTTTATTTAGGCATTTCTTTTAATGAAATTCATGAGAAATTTCGAAAGTACGAAAATGAAAAAGATGTAAATTTGAATCGTTAAATTAAAATTTCTCTCACTAAAATGATTTTCAATGTGATAAAGTACTTTAAAAGTTTGATGTACTAAGTGATTTGATGGACTATAACTGGATTTTAGGTAATTGGATTATTTTTTACAATAACTAAACATTTAATATTTTAATATGCTAACTTCTTGAAGAATCTCACTATACTTGTTTTTCATCTCATTAACTACTTAGACTATTACATAGGGTTATATTTTTTATAATTCAAGAAGTGTTAATTACACATGTCGTACTCATTCTCTCTTTCATGTAGAATAGAATCTCACATGTATATAGGGATGTAGGGAATTTAAGCAATAAGCGAGACAACTATATATAAAAATATATACCATCTAATAAATTTTGGCATATTTAAAGCGTCATTCCCTTTCAAGACTTCTAGCAGAGTATAGAGTATGTTTTACTCGATTAATTTGTAGTTTAGAATATTGCAAGTTTGAAAAGATTTTTGAAAAGCAGTTATGTATTCTTAAAGCCTTTTGAGTAAAAAGTAAACAGCGTTAGCTGCTTTAAGTTGTTGACTTGGGAAATGTAGACTTGAATTCTAAGAACTGCAAAATAGTTTTACCAAACATCAAAGCTTTCCCATGAAAGAACAACATAATTGGAATTGAGGGTCCAACAACACTTTTTAAATGTTTCCCAAAGTAGAGTATTATTTGGGCCAAGAAAAGAAGTGAGCAAGCGCTATCTATTTCTCTGGATGAAGGTAATGCGTAGCTGTGAAGAACTTTACATGAAATTGTGACCTTATTTTGTCCAAATGCTCTGCAAGTGACAACTGTGATTATAAGTTAGCTTTGATTAAGTTTATCATCGTGGCTTTATATCTAATCGTTAAGTCTTTCACATATTACATGCAAGGATAATGCTAAGCATAGCAAGAACTTAACATTTCACCCTGTAAATAAGTACAAAGCTCTTTACTCTTCCAAAATAAGACATCATAGAGCCCCAATAAAAAAAGAAGAAGGATGTGCTAGACATGATTTTAAGGCAATATATTTTCCAAAATTACTAAAGCCTGTTGCACTAGATGGTTGTCTTGATTATTTCCCAGTATACATCCTTTTTCCATAATATCCGCGAATGTGATAATACTTCAAAAACCAAGATCGCAAAGTGTTTGTATCTATCTATTGGAAAGCTTCTAGAATAATTTTACCAAAAAAAGGAAAAATATTAGAAGCAAATCAAATCCTCAGTAATCATTTGGGAGCTCTACGGTTCATTGCACACATGCAATCATTTACAAGGACCATTTCTTGACATAACAAGCACACACGAACACACACCCGTTTGATTCGTGAGAGTTTCGCATGGAAATAATCATGGAAATGAATATGGTGCACGAAATGATATCGACTATTCATTTTGTTTTAGTTCTACATCCATGGTCGATTCTAGGATACAAGCGCATTTTAGACAGACATTAAAATTGGAAAGAACTCACATTAGCTTAGCATCACTGAGGAGATTAGGAGTTACACCATTTTAATCACGATAACATAAATATGCTTCTTCTTTTTTTTTTGGCATAGAAAATTAGCCTTCTTTAATTAAGACCAGAACTGTTCCCATTCCGGCAAGAACAATTCGGTATCACTGGGTAGCATCTCCATGTCAGTATTGCTTCCTAGTCCTCTGGCTTGCAAAGGAATTGTCTCATGGTCTTCAGAGACACCTGAGCTATCTGGCGATGAGCTCACTCTCTCCACGAAAGGAGGACTGCTCTGATGAGATGATGCCATTTCCTGATGATGCCGATGATGATCATCCTCCGATATGGTGCCTTGTTGAAATGTGTGGCTGCTTCTAATGATTTCTCCCATCGGTCTCCGGTCGAATGACCTCAAGGTCTTTGTTTTCTTGTACACCCGGCACACACTGAATTCATGCCTCGGCTGCAATTATAGACACAAACGAGAGACATCAGTCACATGCCGTTGCTCGATTTGTTCGTGTTCTTACAACAAGAAGAAATCAAAAGCGACGTCAATCTATTCCGCTGTGGCTCTATTTCATTTTGTTTCTTTGGGTTCAAGAATTGGTGTAGATCTATTTGCCTATAAAAGAGACTAGCTGAGTTTTAGATTGGAAACTCAATGCGATGGATTAAACTATTACTTTTGCTTCCGAGACGACATAGAACATGTAAAGACAAAGACGAACGAGAATATGTCTAGGTTGCTGCAAGCCTTTGCACTGATGTTACTGGGATTTCTTGTTTTAATTACTCTTAATACCATTGCATTTACACCACCACTCCAGCATAACAATGTCCAGAATTAAATTACACATGAAACATGTGAAATCATGTTAAAATATTCTATACGTGTGTGACATAGATTATCCGACAATTTGTCCAATAAAGATTGGATTAGGGCATTACTTACCGCCACTGGAATTTCTTGAGGAGAAGAAGCCTCCCCTTCAATGGCCTTGTACTCATTCATCTTCCATTCAGTTTTCACACCTTTCGGAGCCCGTCCGGTATAGAACACCATAGTTCTCTTCAGTCCGACAATGCGATTGCTTGAGTAGACAAAACCAGGAGAGCCCGTAGCTTTCCAGTAGCCAGTGGTTGTGAGCCGCCTTGGCCTACCACCACGGTACTCGCTCTCTTGCCTGGGGATGAAGAAGAACCATTGCTCCGGATCTGCACGGCATAGATCTCCCGCAAATTCTGGATCCAAAAGAATTTTGTTACATAATAGAGTAGATAGTATAGATCAAAGAGCTGTAATCTTTCTTTAGAGGAATTGTAATTGTTTTTTAAACAGTACTAACACACAAGCATGGGTTCAAAATTGTTCATGAAATTATAGACTGTATACATATTGTGGATGCATATGAACACTGCTTGGGAAAATAAATCATGAATTATGGAATGATTTCCCAACTGATACATTCTAAAATATAAGCTTGCTGCAAAAAAGTTGAAGCTCATCGAGTTAAACATATTTAGAAGAAAACCATAAATAAATTAGGGTCTAACAGGTACAACTTCCTCGTGAGATTCTCCAAATACTCGTTGGTTCTTTTCTTTTCAGACAAGGGCAGAAAAAGTGAAGCCCATCATCTATTATCTGTCGTACTATGTTCTCCCATACTTGTGGAACTTAATAAGAGATTGTGTTTCGAAGAAGTACCCATTTTATGATTTGGAGAAGTGCAGGAAATCTCAAATGAGAATCATCTGAGACCATTGTTTCACTAAAGTCAAAAGGGGCAAATAGCAAATGCCTTTAGAAATGCCTACTACATCCGCACAAAAAAATAGCTGGATCGAGAGCGATAGTTCCGAGGTTAATTAAAAGAAAGTCACAATGCTTTGTTTTTCTGTCTCTGCAGGCATATCTCTTAATGGGAAAAGGCTTTCCATCATGAAAACAATAGATGATCAAGAAGAAGGAGAAGAAGAAGCAAGGATTGCGATGTACGCGGAAGGTCCCATGGATTGAACTCGTAGATGTCAAGAACGGGCATGACTCGTTGAATCATCCCGAGTAGAGCCTCTCTAGTTGCCTCGAGCTTGTGTCGTAGATAGAACGAAACCAGCTCTTCTTCGGTCGGGAAGAACCGAAACCCTGGTGGCAAACCCTCCATCTCTCTCTCTCTCTCTCTCTCTCTCTCAAAACAACTTGCTTTTGGCTTTTCTATTCTCTTGCTTTTGTTTGTAGTTGTGTGCAAGAACGTGTTGAGCTCGTCACATATAAATAAGCGAAGAGATCGAATTCTCGGGGAAAGGTTGAGAGACGAAGAGAGAGGGAGAGAGGAGAGAGCACTTTTTTTTTTTTTTTTGGTGGTGAGGAGAGAGCTTCAACAGTAGCGAAATAAGAGAGAGACACCAGGGCTTTGCTTGGAAATTTCGACGCGCTTGTGTAGGAGAAAAACCTTTTGTCCTATGAACTCCGTACAGAAATATGGTATATTTTTCCCTTACAATGAAACCCAGGACGACCGCGTGCCTGCCTGTCTATAATGACGCGGACTAATATTCCCCGTGCACAATATCACTAATTTGGATGGGAGAAGGGGGCGCGGTTGTATTTGTTGAAATATCTTGCCGTGTGTGTATATATATAAATTGGATAAGGAGCCATGAGGGTGGAAGCATGTACTAAGCCGGATTAGGAGTCATGGGATGGACACGCCTATGCTAAAGGAACGACACTTGCTCTAATATCATCTTAGAAAATCCAATTGGAAAATTTAAACTTTTAAATTAATAAAGATCACACACACACACACACATATATATATATTCATTGTCAAGCAATGTAAGACAAAATTTCAGCAGTTTTTACTCATGTAATATTTTGTTCAAGCCAAATGGGAATCCAACACTCACTAAATGAAGCTATTGTGAAAGGAGATCAATAGATTCGATCTCTCCATTGAGATTCTCATAGTGAAGTTATTGAGTTTCCACTGTACCTCCTAATAAAAATTAAACCTCTATCTCTCCCAACGCCCTTCTCTCTCTTGTCCGCTAGACTTTGAGCGATCGCTCTTCACAATCTTAAGTTTGATATTTATTTTGTAGAGGGAGTGAAAGCCCTAGGCCCTGTTTGTTAATGTTGTTTATTTCTACTTATGAACAAAATTTCTGTTTTTTTGTTTCAGGGAGCAAAAAAATAATAGAAACGCATTTGTTTGTTTTTTGTTCCAAATCTCTTTTTTTGTTCCTAGGAACACATTTGGAACAGAAACAAGAAATAAGAAAAACGTGTTTCTTGTTTCTGGAACAATTTTAAAAACAAATTTTCTCTCTCCTCTCTTTTTCTTCTCTTTTTTTTTTCTTCTTTTCTTTTTCTTTTTTCTTTGGCCGGTCGTCGGCCTTGGCCATGGCCGGCCCCTAGCGAGGGTCGACCTCGCCAGGGGCTGGCGAGCCTCGCCGTGGCTGGGGGAGGCCGCCGGCCATGGCCGAGGTCGGCGACCGGCCAAAAGAAGAAAAAAAGAAAAAAAGAAAAAAATAATAAAAATATTAACAAATTAAAAGAAACAAAAAAAGAACACAAATTTACCAAACGTGTTTCTATTAATCTTTTATTCCCGGAACAAGTTTACCAAACGCCTTCTTCTATTCAAAAATTGTTCCCCGGAGCAGAAATATTTTTTTCTATTTTTGTTCCCTGGACCAATTTTTTAACAGAAACGTTACCAAACACACATTTAGTTACACTAAATTAAAATAAAAAATAAAATTAGCAGGAATTTTTTTTTAAAATTATCTCCTATCTACAATTAAAAAAAGAAGAAGAAGAAAGAACCGTGATTTCCCTTTACAATTATGAAACATAAATGGACATATTCTAAGTTTTGACAATCTATGAGATATCCTTTCTCTTCATAATTACATAACAGACATAAAAATATTCTATGAATTTGCAAATCGAGATTTATGTATATTGAAAAGTTTCAGATATTTTGAAATAAATAAAAGTCAAATAGTGAAAGGCCAGTGAAAAAGGAAAGAGAAAGTAAGTTCAATAGTTATATCGTGGAAACATGATGACAACCGTATGTAATTAAACCGACCTATTAGGTTAAATCCATCTTAGTTTATTTCGACATATACATTGATTAGGAGATGATTTACTTAAAAGCGAAACTGTGATTGCATTGACTCATTAATAAAGTCAGAAGAAAACAATACTTCACGAGGCAAACTAAATTCCTACAATATGGGATGGGGGTAAGATGATAACATTGCATGTGCTATACATCAATCTACGTGCGAGCATTTTTATATTGTGACAATTTTAAGTATTTTGAGTTGAGAAAAAATTAAAAATGCATGCATCGCAAAATCTTAATGAGTCAAGATAAAGAATCAAAAGTCAATCCAATTACTGATTTTGCTAAAGGTATCCTTAAAACAAGTTACGCAAATTGCAATTACCACCTCGATTTTTCCCAATTATCTTTTTTCTCTCTATATTTTCTCCTTTTAATTTCTCTTGGACAAGTTAGATCAACAAAATTACAGTATAATAAAATAAAAAGATATGGTGTAGCTGCAGCAAAGTCGTATTTATTCTAAATGTCCTACGCATGCATGCGGGCAGAAGTTTGGCGCATATCGAAGATGTTTTGGCCATATTTCCAAGTCTATTTACTTGACTAACTCATTTAGACGTCTTAAATTCAACATCCGATTAGTCTCTATGCTATATAATTTCAAACATGATCCACATCATTTCTTACTTGGAATCCAGGTAATTTTTATCCATCCATCTAGAATTTTAATAGAATTTTTCTTTTCATTATGACTTGACCATTTTCACAATGTAGAAGAAGCTTTCCTCGGGGCTGACGGAATCCCATTATTATTAAACCATCATAATATGTTCTCTAAAATATATAGAAAAAAAATTAATTTCTAGAAAAAAGAACTATATTCACTTTTTTTTGTTACGAAGACTCCCACTCTGAATTGACAAAGTTCATATAAACTTCCCAACTATCAAGGAAGGATGTGTTTACTAACCTTGTAATTTACGCCAATTTTTACTTAGTCAAGTGGCTGGTAAGTCACATTAGAATATTCTATCACGAATATGGAAGGAACTCTTTGGATAACGTTCAAGGGGGACATCGAAACTGGTTGCTCCTTTCCACCTTGAATGCTTATGGAAAAAGGTGGTCAGTCAGTCAATTAAGAGATCAACAGAAAAATTTTGGAAACACGTCCTTTTATTTTTTGCTAATGAAAAGACTATGTAGTAGGGTCCATATGAGGATAGTTTTGAGAGCACATTATCTGATTGATACGGCTAAAGCGGAACTAATTACGTTGAGAAATTGAGAGGGAAAAAAAGGCCCTTTCCTTTATTAAAGTTCATTTTAGAAGTAAATGATTCGCTGTATTTTATAGATTAATTGGATTCGCATACAAGAGTCTTTGAGTAAAAAAGAAGATGGTGTAAAGACTCTGCCTCCTCTTTTCCCAAAGAATGGTTTAAGTAGACCTTGTTCATCATAGAAATGAAATCTCGTCCACTGCATTTAGGCTGGGATTGAATCTGTCAAGTCTTTTGTATCTTCTTCACCAGTCTTGACGTTGAGTTCAGACTCTAGAGTGCGTGATCCATTGGAGTTGACTTGGGTATGATGAATCACTATTCATTTTGCGACTCGAAAAGGCACTGTGATGAGTGCTTTTCTTGGTGTATTTGGATCCTTCGTCATGAGGATTTGCACAGATCTTATTTATCCCATTTAATAATGGAGAGAGCAAACCGACTATGTTGATTTCGTCATGTCCCACATTGATTTATCTCCACTTCCAATTTCTGGAATACAATGGGCAACATTCAAGCTTATTAAATTTGCAACTTCTCGGTTTATTAGCAATTGATATAAAAAAATGTTCGGTATTGTGTCAAACCGGGAACAGCCCTCTAAACAAATGGATCGTATTCTATAACTGATAATAGTTAGGCACATCATTTAGTAAACTTATTTTGTAAACCAGTTTTAATAAGTTGTACTGAAGAATGTTAATAATTTGTAACTAGATTTATTGATGAGCAATACTAGATATATTAACATCAAAAGAGAAAACTGGTATGGTAGTTTACGTGGTAAGACTATAAGTAACTGGTATGGTAGTTTACGTGGTAAGACTATAAGTAGACATTAAACTAGTAGACCATAAAAAATCCTAGTAAAAATAAATTAAATCATATCGTGTACCAATTTTGTAAATTATGGCTACTTTAAATAAATGAAACATAGTTATTATTCTTCCTTGTGAGACAATTTGTACCTACTGTAGCTCGTGGAATCCATCATTTATTTCATTGACGGAAATTATTAGAAAGAAAATTGTTCCTCGATAAAAATTACCTAAACATGACATGCGTACATGAAATTAAACTAGAAAACTAAATAGCAAACGGTACCTACGACTTTCAATTAGGACTAGGACAATCAATTAGCTGCTTCGATAACTAATTGGATTTTTTTTTGTATAAACTAAAAAGGAATATACATAAAAAAAAAAGAACATCTTTCAATAGAAAAGAAAAAAACAGAGAATAAATCATAAGAGATTGATGTGCGTGAACAAGAAGGCTAAGACATTCAGGTGCATTTAGGAACTGCCTTCCCAAAGCCCCTTGAGCATTCAAAGCTCTTTGGGCAAAATCAAAAGTGTTTGGCAAATTTTTTTTTGAATTCCATTTGCCAAATGCAAACCTTTAAAAGACTGAAGGCCCAAGACAGGGTTGCCTTGTTCATTATCGGCAATTGAAACTTGTCGAGAACTTATAGCTACCTTCCGGCTCTTTAAAATCACTTACAAACTTGTTGATTTTATTTCCTAGTTTCAACATATCTTGTACTCTTTTTAATTCATAAAATTAAAGCCAATCATATAGTCGAGATTTCTTATTGAGAAATTCTACAGAAGTTCCAACTAAACCTTCTACAACAAAACATACGGCAGGCATGGTGGAAGTACGGAAGCTGCTCCTTACTTTATGCACTGACTTCACTTTGTCTCCTCTACTTTTAAGATTATCACTATGCCTTTTAGGAAAAATTTGCATGAGCAAATTTATTTGTTAAAGATTTGTTCGTTACGGCTGAATGAAATGTCAAAAGTGACTTGTTTGCTTTCCCATTGAAATCTAAATTATTATTCAAATTTACATAAAAAAAAAATTATACATAGATCTATGTGTCTATATTTATCTAATCGTGAAAGTTTTGGGTCTTTAAGATTAGAAGAGGAGAAAAAGTCAAGTGAGTGTGGTGCAAGGTTTGAAAATTTAAAGACGAGATGTGAAAAGTGAAAATCGATCTAGACAAACTCTAATTCAACATTCCTTCGAAAAGACAACCGGAAAACCTTAAGCCCAAAAATCGCCCAAAAATCCTGTCCCACACCTCAAACCTCCACTACCCACTACCGGCCGCCATCAGAAGTCACTTTGCTACGGCCACCACTGTTGTCAATCCACCAAAAACGCGGCAAGATAGAAAGAAAAATGATGATTTTTTAAATAAAATTGGAACCTAAACTGATTGTGTCTAATTTGAAAAGTGATAAAGCAGAAGTTTGCAAATCACTCTTCATATATTTACCTTATTTATTTTTTCTTATGACATAGGTTTCTAAACTCTTTGACTCGACTAATGCCCACTGATTTATACAAACCATCTCATTTACATCCATAAGATTTGATTCCTTTCATATGGGGTGGTGGGTGATGCCCTAAGGCTACGTTTGGTCATTTGGATTCTAGTAAGGTAAGAACTAAATAAGATATGATATAAAATCTAAGAATTTTGTTATATTTTATCAATTATTTGGCGAATCATAGTAATAAAGTCAAAAATATTAACATCATATTATATATATTGTGTGGTATAAACGACATATCAATGTAAATAAATCTAAAAGTTCACAAATGGAGATGGTAAAAATTTCTCATGACACTCTTGCATACTTTATCTTTGTTAGCTTTTTATTTTTTTCCTCTCTTATCTTATTATTTTATTTCTTTTATTTCTTTTTCCCCTTCTATCATTCTCTAATAAAAAAATTATTAAATAGTAAGATGTACTAATATACCTAAAATATAAAGATATATTTATATTTATATATTGATTTTATATAAGATAAAATTAAATTCAAATATATAAATAAAAGTAAGATTAAATTTTAAAAAATGTTATTTTTTTTTATTTTGAATTTCTTATATTAGAATTCAGATATAACTTATATTGAAATATAATTTTAATTTTGTTAATTTAAGAAGTTTGTATTTGAGAAAAATAACTTTTCTATTATGAATATTATAAATCCTATCCATTTTTTTTTTATCTTACCTCCGTCACTAAATAATTTTATCTAGTCTATATCTTTCTTACATCCGTCTTCATCTTGTCTTAAGCAAGCACCAAACGGCAAACACGGGATAAGATAAATTTTATCCTATTTTAAATTTTATCTTGACCGTCGAACACAGCCTAAGATCATTCACGAGATCACTCTTTATATTTTGAAAAAATTATTCAATTTGTCCTAAACCTATTGCATGACTGTTGCCGAAATTCAAATATAGTTCTAAACTTTTACACAAAATTCCAGTATAAGTCTTCTAGCTAGTTGTTGTTGGAAATCGCTGTTGTAACAAACCACAAGTTGTCCATGTCAACATGTTATGTATAATGGTGGACGATGGATACACACCACATCAGCAATTTCCAACAGCAATTAACTGAAAAAAAAAAATTACATTTGAATTTCACGCAACAATTTATGACTACGTTGACAAAATTGAAAAGTTTATGATTAAATTGATGTTTGTACAATAGCTTTAAGACTAAATGGATAATTATCCCTCAAATGATTGCTTCTCCTTCTTTGAACTGATTTCAATGAAAAAGAAAAATTGCCTACCCAGTACCCCCAAAAGTATATAAATGAGAGGTCCCACCTGGTTCGAAGGTGTATATAAGATAAAGTTTATATGTCCCTACGAGGGCTTGACTTAAATCACACTATAATAGTTTCTCTTCCTTTCCCTCCCCCAGTATCTCTCTTTAGCTTTTGGCACAATCCGTGAAACAACGTGTGATGCTCTTTTCTTGCCCATTAGCGCGTGAAATCTGCACGACCATGCATCATAATACAATCATGGAGAGAATAGGGTCAAGCTCTCGAGTTGACTTGCCTTTGACTTTCCCTTTTTTCCAAAGGATATTCAATATCTTTATTGGTGCAAAATCCTCGACTCTTATAGGGACGCGGTTATGGAGGTTTCCTGCGACCTTCCATGGATGGGAAATGCAACAGGACAGACTGAATGCTCTAAACTCCGAGAGGGATGGTCGAACTGTGCCAAGAATTGCGAGGACGACTTGAGCCTAGACTTTGTCTAGCAATAGCATGACTATGGTCAAGCTGCTTTTTAATTAATTATAATTCGGTCGTTAAAGCCAGCACTAGCGCTACACTTTTTTAATTCGATTTTTCATTAGGGCCAACCCCACACATTTGGAAGAAACAAAGAAAAAAACAAAAAAAATCGGCACGAGCACTATTGATTTGCTTCACGCGCATATAGCTCTGGTTACAATATTATATGAATTTTCACGTGATACACGGGCTGGATTTTTATAATAGATCCTTATTCTTGTACCGTTATGCAATTAGAGATGCGTGTGTGAAGTTTCTCTTTTCCTCTCACATCACGAATTAACTCAGCGAAACTACTTTTAAGTTCATCGTTGGTGTAAATAATTGTCATTCGTAAGTAAGGCAACCCTATTTTTCGTGTGCATAGAAATCAAGTTACGAGGGACGAAATTGTTAACGTGATTTAAAGGCTCAAGTCTTTAATTATTGTTTTTCTTATAATTTTAATGTGAAAATTAATTTAAGAGTTTGATAAGCAAAAAGATGAAGTACATTTTTTTTGGGTTAAAATCACAAAAAATCCTAAACTGGTATAATTGAAAAAAAAATATCATAAATTAATTTTTTTGACCACAAAAAACCCTCCATCTAGTATACATGTGATCACAAAAACCCCAGCTGATACATTTGCGACAAACTGACCGAAATTGAATTAATAGCATAAAAAAATGAGTATACATGTGACAAATAAGAGTTATTTGACAGTGTAATTTAATGAAAATTAACAAATAGTAAATTTTTCACAAGTGATCAATTTATGGTTTTTGATAAACTTGTCGTAAATGTATTAGTCTGAGGTTTTTCGTAATATTAATTATTCTTTTTATAATTGAAGGGCACGAACAAAGAGAATCAGATAAAAACTCCGATAGTTGAATTGACGTAATATTTTCTTTTTGGAGGTTTAAGAAGAAGCTCTAATGGTGGGGTCTTGGCAACAAATATATTGTCGGGCTAATTAACCTGTTGCATCAATGCTCGACCTTTTCGCATCTACGGAATTTCGGGATAATTACCCTGCCAAAGTCATCTTCTTAATAAAGGTTTATTTTATTAGATTTTCTTAGATAAGTACTGGGAATTCTGGGCAATTAATTTATTCTTAGTCGGGACAGATGGTTGAATTTCTTGACCTACGAGAGGAAATCTTCGTGGAAAGTCTTTGCTATCAAGTTCAGTGTTCTCACTCTTTCTCAATTTTTTCAAGAAACCTTTTTTCTCAAATTATGTGATGTAGCATTTACGTATAGATTTATTAGATCTTCAACAGCTTTCTTACCTTTAAACAATAGGTACTCCCTTATTATATTAGTAACATACAAGTTTATAGGTATAAATTCAAAGTGTTACCAATTTCTCAATAAAGATTTAAAGTGAATCTTATCTCAAATAGGAACCATAAGTACCATTTATATCTCAAATTAGTACTTGTAATGGCCATATTAATCTAAACAAGTGATCCAACCTTACCGATTGATCAAAGGTATTTTCCGCATATACTTTTTATTATTTTCTTTAATTTTTAATTTTTCTTTTTTTCTTAAAAAAGAAATATACATGCGTGGGGCTGGCCCCAGCCCTCCATCTGGATTTTTTTTCCTAATTTGTCTTTTTCTTTTTTTTTTTTCTTTTTTTAGTTTTAGCCTTGTTTTTCTTTTAAGAAAAACTAGAAAAAAAAGGGGGAAGAAAATAAGAAAATCTAAAAGACGGAAATGCCCTTGACCAGCTGGTGAGGTCAAGCTTGTTGAGACTTACATGACCACTCGAACCCTTATTTGAAAAAATTGAAGCACTTTAGGCCCCTATTTGAGACAATATTCAGTTTAGGCATCACTACCAGAATAATATATGTTATCTTGTCTCCCTTTTGTTTGCATTGCTGAGTTGCACATTTAATCCTTATTATCTTTGGTTATATCACAATTCAGTCCCCTCTACTTTTAATCGCGAAGATTTGTTCTTTATTTTATGGAAATAGAAGGAAATCGACCATTTTTTAGTGAAATATCGACTGAAACTGCACGTGCTTGGTCGTTCGAATAAAATGCGTGGACCCCGTGCAGGCAACCACCGCCATGACAGCGGGCCTCACAGCAATTGCAAGGAAACATACCTTGCCTCCTCATTTTTCATGACACTTTCAATCAAAGGCATAATATCTATCTGCTAGGGTAGTACATGCATGATGCACGTCTCTCTCAAGTTAGTTGAATTAATTTGGCATTATAAATATATACAATTAAAAAGATCACTAGTTTCTTTAATCTCTACCTAAAAGATGCGGAATTTCCCAACTAACAGGAGCAGCATTATGCGTGGTTTGATTATACTTATTTAGGTATTTCTTCTAATGAATCTCACGAGAATTTTCAATAGAGTGGAAACATGGATCGCTAAATTATAATTTCTCTCATTAAATTTGTTTCATATTCTAGGGGTACTTTAAAAGCTTGATATATTTGACGGTCTACAATTAGCTTTTAAATGAGTGGATTATTTTTAGCAATAAAATCAAGTTCTACTCTACACTTCATCTACTTACTTTTTAGAAGAACCTATAAATATTATCTTTCACGTCACTAACTACTTAGACTAATCCATAGAGTTATATCTTTCATAATTCAAGTAGTGTTTAATTATACATGTTGTGCCCGTTTTCTCTATGCTAGAAGCGAATCCTATATGTATATGGGGGATTTAGACATTAGTAATAGCAAGATAACAATATAGTTTGACATGTTAGAGTGTCATTCACTTTCAAGGCTTTAAGCAGAGTATAAAGTATGTTTTACTCGATTCATTTATAGTTCATAATATCACAAGTTTGAAAAGATTTTGAAAAGCAATTTTGTACTCTTAAAAGTCTTTTGCGCAAAAATAGGTAACGATAGTTGTTTTCAATTGTTGACTTAGAAAAAATAGGCTCTGAACTCCAAGAACTTGATAATACTTTTATCAAACACCAAAACTTTCCATGAAAGTCCTTCATTATAGAACACCATAGTTCTCTTCACTCCCACAATTCGATTGCTCGAGTAGACTAAACCGGGAGAGCCCGTAGCTTTCCAGTAGCCAATGGTCGTGAGCCGCCTCAGCCTCCAGCCGCGGTGCTCGTTCTCTTGTCTGGGGATGAAGAAGAACCATTGCTTCGGCTCTCCAGGCATAGATCTCCCGCAAATTCTTGATCCAGAAGAATTTTGTTACATGATAAAATAGAGAGCATGGATCAAAGACCTGTAATCTTTAACAGTTCTAACCCGTGAGCATGTGTTCAAAATTATGAACACTGCTTGGGGAAATAAAATCATGAATTATGGAATGACTCCTTCAACTAATTTAGAAGAAAACCATACACCCTCAATGCTGCAAAAAGTTGAAGCCCATCGTATTAAACTTACTTAGAAGAAAGCACCCCACCCCACCCCCGCCCCCACAAACACATACACATATCCACAAATTAGGGCCTAAACGGTACGATTTCTTTATGAAATTCTCCAAATTTTTGTTGGTTCTTTACTTTTCAGACAAGGGCAGAAAAAGTGAAGCCCGTCATCCATTATTTGTCGTACTATGTTCTTCCATACTTGTAAAACTTAATAAGAGACTGCGTTTTGAAGGCGTATCCATTTTACGATTTGGAGAAATGCAAGAAAACTCAAATGAGAAGCATTTGAGACTACTGTTTCACTAAAGTCAAAAGGGGCAAATAGCAAAGACCTTTTGAGACGCCAAGTACATCCGCATGAAAAAAAAAAAAGCTGGGTCGAGAATGATAGTTTCGAGGTTAATTAAATTAAAAATTGCAATGCTTTATCTTCTCTCTCTGCAGACATATCTTTCAATTAGAAAAGGCTTTGCAACATGAAAATAAGAGATGATCATCTAGCAGCGTCGAGGATTGTGACGTACATGGAAGCTACCTCCATCTCTCTCTCTCTCTCTCTCTCTCTCTCAACAACTTGCTTTTTGGCTTTTGTATCTTTCTGCTTTTGTTTGCAGTTATATACAAGAACGTGTTGAGATCGTCACATATATATTGCGAAGCGAAGAGATTGAACACTCGTGGAAGAATTGATAGAAGAAGAATAGCGAAGAGAGAGCTTCATTAGTCGTGAAATGAGAGAGAGAGAGAGAGAGAGAGAGAGAGAGAGAGAGAGAGAGAGGGAGGGACATGGGATTTGCTTGAAAATTTCCATGCGCTTGCGTTGGAGAAAAACTTGGAAGTCTTCCCCTCAAAAGTGTTTTCCCTGTTGTATTTTTCTCTTTTTCTTTTACGGGTCATTACAATGAAACTCAGCACCGCGTGACCCAGATAACGACATGGACAACTAATATTCCACGAGCAAATATCACAAATTGGACCGGCTTTCGATATTTCTAGAGATTTTATGAAACTCCGTATATTTCGCATGGTTAATCCTAATTAAATCGATATTTTGCTTCTTTAAATGGTCATCTAATAAAGTCTATAAATAAATTTATGTACTATTTCTTTGATAATGCATAAAATATCACATTTTTTTTTCATAATATTTCTATTTTTATATTATCTTTGCCTAATACTTTTACGTTTCCGAACTTCCCTTAAATTTAACTTTAATAGGACAATTTTGTGTACTTGATTGTGATGTTTATTCTCTTCTCATGGTTGTCATGGGTAGGTTCCACGTACAGGACAAACTAGACAAGCTATAGAGTAAAACGCCTATTTAAGCTTGTTTCCTTGAATATTCCTGATCTCTTTTGCTAGTTAGGCTTTCGCCATATCTTCTGAAATTTGACTTTTTCAATTAAGTCATGTTTCTTCTTCTAGATTAAGATCTTAGATTTTAAGTGTTCAATTATGTTCTGGCAATAAGAATAATCTTAAGTGTCTACTTTGTCAATTGGGGAAACAACTTGCCATGCCATTTGATCTTAGTGAATTTGTTTCTCATGCTCCTATCGATCTCATTCACTATGATATTTAGAGACCATCTTCAATCCTTACCATGGGAGGCTCTCATTATTTTGTAATCTTTGTGGATGATCATTCTCATTATATAAAGTCTTTTTCTTATGAAAATTGATCTAAATTTACTCGTATCCACCATAATTTTATTGTCATGATAAAAACGCATTTTTCATAAGATATTAAGGTTTTTCGTATGATAATGCAATGGAATATAGAGACACCGAATTTCTTAAATTCTATCTCAAAATGGTATCATTGTTCATTGTTCTCATCCAGGAACTTCATAATAGAATGGTCGAGCTAAACAAAAACATAGATATATTATAGATAGGGTTAATGCCAAGAAAAAAATCCAAAATTGATATACATGTGATAAATTTATCACAAACTAATTTTTTTTACCACAAAAAACTTCAAACTATTATATTTGTGACAAATGTACCATGTACTAATTTTCGTTAAATTTTACTGCTAAATTATTAAGTTAAATAACACATGACAGTTAATGTGTGTATTGTTTTGGGGTTTGACACTTCGTTTGTCATAAATATATCGGTTTGTGGTTTTTTGTGGTATAATTTAATTTAATAGAAATTAATAAATGGAGAAGAAGGTGTAAAGGTTCACTTTAGTTCATTACTTCATAAGAGCTTCCTCCTGGTCTTGGGGATCGAGGGAAGATCTTTTATACTACTCACACCTGTTGTCCTATCTTTTGTCGCAGCTCCATTAATGATGGAACTGAACCTCACACCTCGTATAATTTGGCTTTTACAATAAGAAAGAGATGTTAATGCGATTGGTAATATCCGTTTTACTTAACCCTATACCGCATGGATACTTTTAATTACTATGAATTAATGTCCTTTGTTGGTAACATCCATCTTGCCTTAACTATTCCTTTTTTTTATAGCTACATTGATGCTCTAAATTTTTTACTAGAGCATCGGCGGGAAAATTGTCCAAAGTGTCCTAAACATATTGTCTTTTTCCCAATTTAGTCCTAAATCTTTTAATTTTGTCAATTTAGTCATAAACATTTTCACTTCTTACCAATTCAGTTCATATGATTAATTTTGACTTGAAATTACTAACGTGGATGACTAGTGTTGATGTGGCACTTTTTTACTAATATTTTAATAGTATTTTTATTTTTTTAATGATTTTCTTTTTGAACTTTTTTTGCTTTTATTTATTTATTTTTTTTTTTGCTTTAGGGTTCGGATTTGGCCGACAAGGTTTGCCGGCCAACCTTCACCGGCCCTTGCTAGATCTGGCCAAGCGAGGGCCCCGAGCAAGGTCACTGCCCTCACTTGGGGCCAACGAGGGCTGCTAAGCCCTCACCTAGCTAGATCTGGCGAGGGCGTCGCGGCCTTCGCTTGAACTCACGAGGGGCGCAATGCCCTCGCCTAGAGCCCCCTCACTTGTGGTTGATGAGGGTTGGTTAGCAACCCTTCTTGAGCTAGTTTTGAAACCCTAAAAAAAAAAAAGTAAGAAAAAAATATAAAAAATAAAATATTGTTAGAATATTATTTAAAAAGTGTCACATTAACGTCGACCATCCACATTAGCAATTTTCGACCAAAATTGGCTAGATAAACTTGATTGACAAAAAGTGAAATGGTTTACGATTGAATTGACAAGATGTAATAAGGCTTTGGACTAAATTGATAAAATTGAAATATTTAAGACTGAATTGACAAAAGTGCAATAAATTTAGCACTATTTGGATAATTTTCCCAAGCATCAGCTGTGAGAAGCATAGCTATTCATATTATCTTCAAACACCCTTATTTGATTAACACAGGAGCCTTGTTCATTGAGTTCACATCTTTCTTGGAAAAATTGTCCAAAAAGTCATAAACCTATTGCACTTTCATCAATTCAGTCATAAACATTTTAACTTTGCCAATTGAATCTTAAACATTTTCACTTCTTGCCGATTCAGTCCATCCGGCCAATTTTGGCCAGAAAATGTTGATGTGGACGTCGGTGGTGCCACGTAGGACTACCGGTGCTGACGTGGACAATTTTAATAATATTTTAATATATTTTTTCTATTTTTATGGTTTTTCCGTTTTTCCTTCTTCTTTTTTTTTTTTTTCTCTTTTTGGCTTTTTTCTTGGCATTTTCTAGTGGCCGGCCACCAACCACAGGTGACAGCTAGCCACCAGCCACAGCTAGCCGACAAGCCTCACCCGGGCGAGGAAGAGCCTTGGCGAGGGGAGCCCTCGCCCAGGCGCGACTCGGCCAGGGTCACCTAGGCGAGGCCAACCCTCCCTCAAGCCAAGGCGGCCTCGCCGAGTGTCGGCCGGGCGACGATGACGCCGAGCGAGGCCACCCTGGTCACGGTGAGGGTCAGCCTCCCCAGATCTGGTGAGGGGAGCCCTCACCCAGACCAAATTTGGTGAGGCTGGCCCTCACCCCTAGCCGAGCGGGCCTGTGGCCGGTGACCAACGCCCCCCCCCCCCCCCCCCCCCGGCTAGGGGCGAGGGCCGGCCTCACCAGATCTGGTCTAGGTGAGGTCAATGCTCGCTTGGGCCAGGGTGAGCCTCAGCAAGGGCTCCCCTCGCCAAATCTGGCGAGGTTGGCCCTCGTCAAGGCCAGGGCGACCTCATTCAGCCGACGCCCGGCAAGGCTACCCTGGCCTGGGGGAGGGTTGGCCTCACCCAGGCGACCCTGGCCGAGCCTTGCTTGGGTGAGGGCTCCCCTCGCTAGGGCTCCTCCTCGCCTGTGGCAGGCGAGGCCAATTGGCTAGCTATGGCTGGTGGCCAACCATCACCTATGGCCGGTGGTCGGCCACTGGAAAAGGCCAAGAAAAAGAAAAAGAAAAACAAAATAAAACCAGAAGAAAAAATAATAATAAACTAAAAAAAATTAAAATATTATTAAAAATTGCCCACGTCAGCGCCGTCAATCGTATGTGGCACTATCGGCGTTCACATCAACATTTTCCGGCCAAAATTGGCCAAATGGACTAAATCGGAAAGAAGTTAAAATGTTTAGGACTCAATTGGTAAAGTTAAAAGATTTATAACTGAATTAGCAAAAGTGCAATAGGTTTAGGACTTTTTGGACAATTTTCCACATCTTTCTTCATATTTGTCTTCACAGTACTATGCTTTCACCGTGCCAGCCTTGATGAAGAGTAGCGATAAATCCCGATGCCAGATCGAATAGATCGAATGTGAGTCTCTGATGTGCATTTGGAAAGAAATACAAATTCTATACCCTGTAAATCTTTGATGAAATATTCTTAGTTGGCGATTTGAACAGTTAACTTTTGCTCATGATGTGATCGGATGTTCTTTCATGGCATGTTCTAGTGATGCCAAGTCACTCTGCATAAAGCTTCTTCAACACCAAATCATAGTATAGTCATTTAGGCTGCGAATGATAAAATTTCTGTTTCTTAATTTCTCTATTTTTCTGTTCTCTGGAACAAGTTTGGAACAAAAATCTGTTTGGTAACGCAATTTAATTTCTCTATTTCTGAAACATATTTCTATTCTAGAAATTGAATTGGAAGAGAAATTAGAAGCTAAAAATTGTAGCTTCTCAGTTTCTAAAATAGAAATATAAATTATTTCTTCTTTTTTCCATCCTTCTTCCTTCAGTAGAGACATCGACTCTCCTCACTTCTTACCTTTGCTTTTCTATTTGGGTGTTCCTTCTCCTCACTTCAACCAAAAACCCTAGTGCTGTCGACTTCGAAGCTGTCCATCCTCTCCATCAACTCCGACACTATCGTTGTCCTCTTGCCGATCTGATCGTCGCTCATCTCACCGTCGTTGTCCTCAAACCGTCCAATTTTCTCCGGTCGTCCCGTCGAACCCACCTCCTCTGTCCACGTCCCCTTTTCGCTCTCGATTTTGCAACTCCAGTCATCGTTGCCCATCTCTGTCGTTATTCAATCTGCTCGCGTCCGCGTTCATTCGCGGCCTTCCCTGGAACTTCCCCCCACGATTCCTTACGAGGTTCGATTGATCCTTCCCTTCTTGCCTCTCTTATCATGTTTCGGCTTTCATCTCGCAGATTCGATTTCGATTTCCCTATTGCTTGTTGAAGAGGGAGGTGTAGGACGACAGCGAGGAAGCTGATCAACGGAGCGGTGGCGGCATTGACGACGGAGACGGCAAGGGATTCGATTGAAGGAGGAGGACACTTCCCAAGGAACTCTCCAGGAGCGTGGTGGTCATCGATTGTGAGTCCACGGCTAAGGGCGGCACCTGCGACGTGTACCTGGTTGGGATGGCCCATGTCTCCGAGGTGAGTGCTGTGAAGTTTCAGACTCTAAATTTTGGGTCATGATTATCTATGGCTGTTCATCTTTAGCATGACGACTTTGATGTCATTCTTGAATTGATTGGAATGCAATGAGAAATCGGTAAATGAATTATGATGATTGGGAGGAAATCAAAATGAGACTTGGAAATTGAGTTTTCTTGCAGCTGGGTTGATGATATGTTTGGTTGATGAGAAAATGTGGCATTGAAAGAGAACTGAATTCATGGAACCCTAATTTGTCCATGCATAATTCGTTTAGTATCAGTTTCATGTTATTGTGGCAACGCAAGTTTGTGCTGTAAATGTACTAATATGGGTTTGGTTGCAGGAATCATGTAGAGAAGTAGATGACACTTGAAACCACAGGTGTTTTTCTATTCTTGCTAATTGATGGATGGATAATGTTTTGGCGACATTGCATTGTTTATGCTTCAGAACTACCTCTAGTTACTGAGGAAGTTTGAGAAAATTTAGTGTTTCTGTTTGAGCGCAAGTGGTAAATTTGGAGTCATGCCATAGTCGAGCGGCTGTGCTTACACCGCAAAATCTAAAAGTGTGTGGTATTTATACAATACATTGACTGAGAAGGTAAACCAAATAAATATGCTTAGGAAAACCATTGCTAATAAAATGGTAAGGGATAATAATATGGCGAAAATTCCATGAAATTGTATTTTCAATTTTTGTAATGTATTACTATTATTTCGACTATGATTTTGTATTTGAGGATTTATTATGTTATAATATAATCAATTTCTATTCCTGGAAATAGAAATTTTATTTTGTTATCAAACGGATTTCTATTTCAGAAATAGAAATTTTGAGTCGTTATCAAACGAATTTCTTTGCTCAAAAACTTGTTCGGGGAATAGAAATTAAGAAATCAATTTCTGACCATAAATCAATTTCTATTTCAGAAATTTTATCGTGCGCATCTTTAGTGATTTTCTTTTGATTAATTGCTGTTTGCTTTCTCCAAAGTTCTCTTTAGGCTATGATAACAGCAATGATGGAGCAACTGTTTGTTTGAGAAAATTGTTAGGTACTTCAAGCTTATTTTAGCTCACTTTGATTGGGCTAGTAGATTCGGGGGGACCTATGGGAGACCCACATTATTTGACGGCTCACGACAGGCCAATATAGGTTAGGAGTACCCGAAAGCAACTCATCCCCAACACCCCCCCCCCCCCCCCCCCCAAACTTTCTCTCTCTCTCCATCTGGTCTGGTTGTCCTATTTGACCGCTGAAGATTGTCGATGCCCTGCAATTGCAAGGAAACATTCCCCCACTCCTCATTTTCGACGACACTTCCCATCAAGATGCATGCTGAGCAAGTTGGGACTGTACATGCATGTCTCTTTCAGTTTACTTGAATTAACTTGACACGGAATTTAAAAAAATATGTTCAATTGAAGAGATCTCTAATTTTCTCCAATCTCTACTTAAAAGATGGGGGATTTCCTAGCTACTAGGAGCTGTCCTGTGCCTGATTTGGTTTTTCTTATTTAGACATTTCTTTAAATGAAATTCATGAGAAATTTCGGAAGCGTGGAAACAAAGAAGATGTAGATATAAATTGTTAAATTAAAAAATTTTCCACTAATTTTTTTAATGTGATAGAATATTTTAGAATTTTGACCAACTAAGTGATTTAACGGTTTATAACTGCCTTTTAAGCAAGTGGATTAGTTTTAAAATTTACCAAACATCTATTATTTTAATATGCTAAGTTTTTAAAAGAATCTTACTATACTTGTTTTTAATCTCACTAACTACTTAGACTATTCTATAAAGTGATATTTTTTATAATTCAAGAAGTATCAATTACACATGTACGCATTCTCTCTTTCATGTGGAATCGCACCTCATATGTATATGGGGTTTAGGGCAATAAGCGAGACAACTGTGTGTGTGTGTCATTCACTTTCACGACAATATGTTTTACTTAATTCATCTGTAGTTCTGATCATTAGAAGCCTGAAAAAAAATATCGAAAAGCAGTTATGCACTCTTAAAATCTTTCCAGCAAAAGTATGTAACGACAGGGACTTGAGAAAAGTAGATTTGAATTCAAAGAACTTCTAAATAGTTCTAAATAATTTTATCAAACGTCAAAACTTCCCATGAAAGAACGTAATACTTGAAATTGATGGTCGAAAACCATTTTTAAAATTTTTCCTAAAATAAAGTATTAGATGGGCCAAAAATAGAAATGAGCAAGCTCTCTCTCTCTCTCTCTCTCTCTCTCTCTCTCTCTCTCTCTCTCTCTCTCTCTCGCAACTGTGAAGAACCTTGCATGAAATTGTGACCTAATTGTGTCCAAGAACTCTGCAAGTGACAACTGTGATTATAAGTTAGCTAGCTTTGATTAAGTTACATGTTACATGCAAGTGTCACGAGCCGGTCGATCAACTCTCGATCAACTCTCGATTCACCCATGCGGCCTTAAGGTTTTACCTCTAAGCAGCCTTTCACACTCGACTCACAACGAGCTTCTAGAGTGAGAAACACTTGATGAGAGAGAAGCTCTGGATTTTCATATATGTTGTGAATGAGAATACAATAAGGGAGGACACCCCTTTATATACAAGTATAAGGTAAACCCTAGCCGTAGATCTCCCTTAGATCTAACGGTGGAGATTGCACCTCCCCATCTACCAACCACCGGCATTTATAGCCAACTACTAGCTATTCGCATTTATATCGTATGCGTACAAATACAGTATCACCCACCCCTAGGAGAATACTTTACATCTCGGGAACATAGGTCGAGGCTCATCATGTGTCACGCCCATGCCATGGAACCCTCTTGGACATGCTAACTTTCGGGCCGTGACATTCTCCCCCACCTAATCGGGCGACGCCCTCGTTGCATCTTCGGCATGGAAATCTTCTATCTCTTTCTTGAACTGCCAAAGATTCTCCTCGGGCTCCCAACTGGCTTCGCTCTTCGGAAGACCCTTCCATCGGATCATATACTCTCGCTTGGGCGCACAATATCGTTTCCATATGACTCGATCCGCCAAGATGCTCTCGACTTCTCGATCATACGAGGTTTTGGCTCCGAACGGCGCCCGTTGTGACTCCCCTCGATCCGGGTCTTCCTCATCAACTTGGAAAGGTTTGAGCATACTTACATGGAAAACCGGATGTACCTTTAGCTTGGGTGGTAGCTCCAGCTTGTATGCGACATTTCCAAACCGTTATAGCACTTGAAATGGCCCTTCGTAGTGACGAATCAACCCTTTGTGCACATCATTGTATCGAAGAACCACGTGCAGCTTGGCCAACACTTGGTCTCCAACTTGGAACTCCACATGCCGTCGCTTCTTGTCCTCCCATTTCTTCATGCACTTGGAGGCTTTATGTAGACACGCCCAGGCCAAGTCCGCCTCTTCTTGCATGTTCTTGGCGAACTTGTACGTGGGCGGACTACTCCCCCGGTAACCCGAAGCAATTGTGCTCGGGGTGTTCGGTTGCTGCCCAATTGCAACCTCGAACGGACTCTGGCCGGTTGATTCACTCCGCTGCAAGTTGTAGGAGAACTGGGCTACGTCAATCAGCTTTGCCCAATTCGTTTGCGTCGTGCTCACGTAGTGCCGGAGGTAGATCTCCAAAAGTGCATTGACCCGCTCCGTCTGACCATCGGTTTGGGGATGCAGACTTGTCGACATGTTCAACTCCGACCTCAGTAGCTTGAACAACTCGGACCAGAAACGTCCCGTGAAGCGGGGATCCCGATCGCTCACAATCGTTCTTGGTACTCCCCAGTACTTCACCACATGCTTCATGAACAGCTTGGCCGCCTCCTCGGCCGGGCAATCCTTTGTCACAGGCACAAAGGTTGCATACTTTGAACCGGTCAACCACCACCATCAACGTCCGGCACCCTTCGGACTTTGGTAGGTTGACGATGAAGTCCATGGAAATGCTTTCCCATGGACGAGTTGGGACGGGAAGTGGCTCCAGCAAACCCGACGACGACCGTTGCTCCAGCTTGTCTTGTTGGCAAACTAGACAAGCCTTCACATAGGCCTCCACGTCGTCACGCATTTGTGGCCAATAATACCGATCTTTGATGAGGGCCAGCGTGCGGTGGATCCCTGGATGACCCGCCCACTTCGAGTCGTGGCACTCGCGCAAGATCTCCTTCCTTAGCTTCCCATAGAATGGCACATACAACCGCCTTCCCTTGGTGTAGAGAAGCTCGTCCTCACACCAAAATTGTTGGGTCTTACCTTCCTTGGCGTACCCGATGAGAGCTTGGGCTCTTGGATCATGCTCCAGCCCTTCTTTGATGCGGTCGACCCAAGGGCAGCTTGGTCGACTCACCGTATGGCTCATCAGCTCCGTCCTTCGACTCAACGCGTCTGCCACGGAGTTGGCCTTCCCTAGCTTGTACTCCAGCGCGTAGTCGAACTCCGCTAGGAAGTCTTGCCATCGAGCTTGCTTCGAACTCAATTTCTTTTGGGTCTGAAAGTAGCTCGTGGCCACGTTGTCCATCTTCATGACAAACTTTGATCCCAGGAGATAGTGTCTCCACGTTCAGAGGCAATGGACCACCGCGGTCATCTCCTTCTCTTGAATGGTATACCGTCGTTCAGTATCGTTCAGCTTCCGGGACTCATGTGCTACCGAATGTCCATCCTGCATAAGTACACCCCCAATAGCATAATCCGAGGCGTCAGTTTCTACCTCGTAGCACTTGGTGTGGTCAGGCAGCACCAACACCGGCTCTTCCATCATGGCTCTCTTTAGTCGATCAAACGCTCTTTGGCACCGATCCGTCCACTCCCATGGTTTCTCCTTCTTCAAGAGGTCCGTGAGCGGCACGGTGATGCTCGAGTAACTCCGAACGAACCACCGATAGTAGTTGGTTAGGCCGAGAAACAACCTCAACTCCATCACTCTTGTTGGCGGCTCCCATTCGACGATCGACTGGATTTTGGCTTTATCCATGCGCACTCGTCCACCCCCGACGATGTGCCCCAGGAACGGAACTTCCTTTTGGGCGAAGGCATACTTCTCGTGCTTGACGTACAGCTCGTTCTCATGCAAGACTTGGAAGACTTGCCTTAGATGCTCGACATGCTCTTCCAACGTCCGACTATAAACCATAATATCATCTAGGTAAACCACTACAAATCGGTCTAGGAAAGGGTGGAGTACCTTGTTCATCATTGTGCAGAAAGTGGCCGGAGCATTGGTCAAGCCGAACGGCATCACCAGGAACTCGTAGGACCCATATCGCGTCACGCAAGCGGTCTTTGGCTCGTCCCCCTCGGCGATTCGAACTTGATAGTATCCCGATCGGAGATCCAGCTTGGTGAACCACTGAGCTCCCCCAAGTTGATCAAAGAGATTCGCAATGAGCGGGATCGGGTACTTGTTCTTCGCGGTCAGCTTGTTCAGCGCCCGGTAGTCGATGCACATCCAGAGTGACCCATCGTGCTTCTTTTGGAATAGGACCGACGCACCGAATGGAGCTTTGGACGGCCGAATATAGCCCGCATCGAGCAGCTCCTTGAGTTGTTTCCTTAGTTCTTCCAACTTGAGTGGCGCCATACGGTAAGGCGCCATGGCAGGCAGTCGAGCGTCAGGCACAAGCTCGATCCGGTGATCCACCTCCCTCTTGGGTGGCAGCTTCTTCGGCAGCTCCGAAGGCATGACATCCTTGAATGAGTTGAGGACTTAGGTTGCTTCCATCGGGACTTCCTTCCCTTCACCCTCGTCGTCCTCAATCTTCAAGGCCGCTAGGAAGGTCACCCCTCCCTTCCTTGCTCCTTTGGTGAGTCGTATGGCCGAGATCATTTTCCGATCATGATCCGACTCGCGGTGAACTGGAATCACACATTGACTATTCTTGTCCAACACACATATACATTCCGCAAAGGGAACTACAACAGTATGGATTCTATCTAGGAATTTAATTCCAATGACAAGATCGTAGTCGTCAAGTGGAATTACCTCTAGAGTTTCCTTGCCCCTCCACGATCCGAGTTGTAGCTCCACGTCCCTTGCAACCCCGATCGCAGGGACTTCTTTTGAATTCACGGTCTTAAGCCAACCAGCTCCCTTCTCAACCCGTAGGTTAAGTTTCTTCGCGGCCTCCTCCGAGATGAAGATGTCGGATGCTCCCGTGTCCACGAGCGCACTTATCGTGGTCACTCCGATCTTCACGTCTGCGAACATCAAGCCCTTAGGCTCCTTCGCCTTCTTGGCCTTGTTCGTGCTAAGGAGTCGCAGTGATCCCAACAGCGCTTCCTCCCTAGGTTCATCCTCTTTGCAAAGAGCAGCTAGCTTGGCCTTGTTCGGGCAATCCCGCGCCATGTGCGGACCGTCACAAAAGAAACAGCTATACGAGCGTACCTTCCTTTGTCCACCTCTGTTTTGTCCCGCATTAGCCCGGTGAGGGTGAGGACCATTCGGCGGTCTAGCTCCAGTCAGGCGATTGTTGAATCTACCCCGATCTCCCCCACCAGTGCCCTTATCTCTGGGACGGGTGTCCGGTCGGGATGTGGAAGGTGACACCTTGTACTCCACGAGCGACTCGGCTACGGTCATGGCCGTAGTGAGGTCTCCCACGTTGTACCGCTTTAGCTCTTGCTTTGTCCATGGTTTGAGACCACCCATGAACTGGTGAAACGCTTTGACTTCATTCATCGAGGGGATTTGGAGTAGTAACTCTGAGAACCGCTTGATGTAGTCGCGCACACTGCTCTTCTGCTCGAGATGCTTCAGCTCGTCACGAGCTTCCTCTTCCGCGTAAGCGGGGAAATAGTTCCATCGGAACTCCTCGACAAAACCATTCCAAGTTGTGATAGGATTCCCACACCTATCATCCGACCAACAACGCCACCACAACAATGCACTATCAACTAAGTACATCGATGCAGTGTTTACCCGAGTTTGATCGTCGTTCATTCCCATGGCCTGGAAGTATCGCTCCATGTACCACAAAAAGTTGTCCACATCCTTGGCCACCCGCGAGCCCCGGAACTCCTTTGGCTTCGGCGTGTCCACTCGTGGACCTTGCACCGTGATGACACCGTTCACGCGTGCAGCTTGTGCTTCGGCGAGCTTACCCGTAAGCTCCGCAATCTCTGCGCGCATGGCCGCCATTGCAGGTTCCAAGGGTTCGTACCGTTGCGCTAGTTCCTCTTGTATGGTCCCCAGCAACTCGTGGCGGAGTTCTCCCATGCCAGTCTTGAGCTCTTGCACTTCCGCAACCAGCTCCTCTCTTCCAGCATCAACTCCATCCACGGTCTGGGTCAGGTCATCGACCGATCCTTCGCCATTCGTTGTGCAAGATCCCCCATAGGCTCCTTCGAACCACCACGGTTCTTCTTCCCCCGAACACCGCCCTTCTCGGCGTTCCGCCCATGATCAGCGCAGTCATCACCCAAGACTAACGCCTCATTAGATCGTGGATCAGCCATTGCACTTGCCTTGGATCACAAATCAGCTCTAATACCACTTGTCACGGGCCGATCAATCAACTCTCAATCAACTCTCGATTCACCCGTGCGGCCTTAAGGTTTTACCCCTAAGCAGCCTTTCACACTCGACTCACAACGAGCTTCTAGAGAGAGAAACACTTGATGAGAGAGAAGCTCTGGATTTTCATATATGTTGTGAATGAGAATACAATGAGGGAGGACACCCCTTTATATACAAGTATAAGGCAAACCCTAGCCGTAGATCTTCCTTAGATCTAACGGTGGAGATTGCATCTCCCTATCTACCAACCACAGGCATTTATAGCCAACTACCAGCTATTTGCATTTATATCGTATGCGTACAAATACAGTATCACCCGCCCCTAGGAGAATACTTTACATCTCGCGAACATAGGTCGAGGCTCATCACGTGTCACGCCCGTGCCATGGAACCCTCTTGGACATGCTAACTTTCGGGCCATGACACAAGGATAATGCTAAGCATAGCAAGAATTTCACATTTCACCCTGTCAATAAGACATCATAGAGCCCCAATAAAAAAAAGAAGGAAGCACTAGACATGATTTTAAGGCAATATATTTTCCAAAATTACCAAAGCCTGATGCACTAGATGGTTGTCTTGATTATTTCCCAATATACATGTCTTTTCCATAATATCCGCGAATGTGATAATACTTCAAAAACCAAGATCGCAAAGTATTTGTATCTATCTATTGGAAAGCTTCTAAAATAACTTTACCAAAAAAATGGAAAAAGATTAGAAGCAAATTAAATCCCCAGGGTAATCATTTGGGAGCTCTACGGAGTATTGCACACATGCAACCATTTACTTGGACCATTTCTTGACATAACAAGCACACGAACACACACCCGTTTGATTCGTGAGAGTTTCGCATGGAAATAATCATGGAAATGAATATGGTGCACGAAATGATATGGACTATCCAGTTTGTATTAGTTCTACATCCATGGTCGATTTTAGGATACAAGTGCATTAAACAGACATTAAAATTAGAAAGAACTCACATTTGCTTAGCATCACTGAGGAGCTTAGGAGTTACACCATTTTAATCACGGTAACATAAATATGTTTTTTATAAAATAAAAAAAATTATACATAGAAAATTAGCCTCCTTTAATTAAGACCAGAACTGTTCCCAGTCCGACGAGAACAATTCGGTATCACTGGGTAGCATCTCCATGTCAATATTGCTTCGCAGTCCTCTTGCTTGCAAAGGAATTGTCCCATGGTCTTCAGAGACACCTGAACTATCTGGCGATGAGCTCGCTCTCTCCACAAAAGGAGGACTGCTCTGATGAGATGATGCCATTTCCTGATGATGCCGATGATGATCATCCTCCGATATGGTGCCTTGTTGAAATGTGTGGCTGCTTCTAATGATTTCTCACATCGGTCTCCGGTCGAATGACCTCAAGGTCTTTGTTTTCTTGTACACCCGGCACACACTGAATTCATGCCTCGGCTGCAATTATAGACACAAAAGAGAGACATCAGTCACATGTCGTTGCTCGATTTGTCTGTGTTCTTACGACAAGAAGAAATCAAAAGCGATGTCAATCTATTCCGCTGTGGCTCTATTTCATTTTGTTTCTTTGGGTTCAAGAATTGGTGTAGATCTATTTGCCTATAAAAGAGACTAGCTAAGTTTTAGATTGGAAACTCAATGCGATGGATTAAACTATTACTTTTGCTTCCGAGACGACATAGAACATGTAAAGACAAAGACGAACGAGAATATGTCTAGGTTGCTGCAAGCATTTGCACTTATGTTACTGGGATCTTCTTGTTTTAATTACTCTTAATACCATTGCAGTTACACCAGTACAGCATACCAATGTCCAGAACTAGATTACACATGAAACATGTGAAATCATGTTAAAATGTTCCATACGTGTGTGACATAGATCATCCGACAATTTGTTCAATAAACATTGGATTAGGGCATTACTTACCGCCACTGGAATTTCCTGAGGAGAAGAAGCCGCTCCTTCAATGGCCTTGTACTCATTCATCTTCCATTCGGTTTTCATGCCATTCGGAGTCCGTCCTGTATAGAACACCATAGTTCTCTTCAGTCCAATAATGCGATTGCTCGAGTAGACAAAACCAGGAGAACCCGTAGCTTTCCAGTAGCCAGTGGTCGTGAGCCGCCTCGGCCTACCGCCATGGTACTCGCTATCTTGCCTGGGGATGAAGAAGAACCATTGCTCTGGATCTGCGTGGCATAGATCTGCCGCAAATTCTGGATCCAAAAGAATTTTGTTCCATAATAGAATAGAAAGCATAGATCAAAGATCTGTATTTGGTGGAATTGTAACTGTTTTTAAAACGGTTCTAACACTTGGGCTTGGGTTCGAAATTGTTCATGAAATTATGGACTTTGTGTACATAGTGGATGCATATGAACACTGCTTGGAAAATATAAATCATGAATTACGGAATGATATCTCCAATTGATACATGCTAAAATATAAGCTTGCTGCAAAAAAGTTGAATCCCATTGCATTAAACCTATTTATAAGAAAACCATACACGTATATATATATATATATATATATATATATATATATATATATATATCAATAATTAGGGCCTAACAGGTACAACTTCCATATGAAATTCCCCAAGTTCTGATTGGTTCTTTTCTTTTTAGGCGGGGCAGAAAAGTGAAGCCCGTCAAACATTATCTGTCGTAATCTGTTCTCCCACACTCGTGATACTTAATAAGAAACAGTGTTTCGAAGGAGAATCCATTTTACAATTTGAAGATTGCAAGAAATATTGAAAGAGAAGCATCTCAGATCATTGTTTCACCAGAGTTGGAAAGCGCAAATAGCAAATACATTTAGAAATGCCTAGTACGTGCAGGGGAAAAAATAGCTGGATCAATAACGAAAGTTCCGAGGCTAATTAAAAGAAAATCGCAATGCTTTGTTTTTCTCTCTCTCCAGGCATATCTCTTAATGGGAAAAGGCTTTGCAACATGGAAACAAGAGATGATCAAGAAGAAGAAGAAGAAGAAGCAAGGATTGCTACGTACGGGGAAGGTCCCATGGATCGAACTCGTAGATATCCAGAACAGGTATGACTCGTTGAATCTGCCCGAGTAGAGCCTCTCTAGTTGCCTCTAGCTTGTTTCGTAAATAGAACGAAACCAGCTCTTCTTCGGTCGGGAAGAACCGAAACCCTGGTGGCAAACCCTCCATCTCTCTCCCTCTCTCAAAACAACTTGCTTTTGGATTTTCTATCCTTTTGCTTTTGTTTGTAGTTGTATGCAAGAACGTGTTGAGCTCGTCACGTATAAATAAGAGAGGAGAGAGCTTCGATAGCAGCGAAATAAGAGAGAGACACCAGGGTTATGGTATAGTTTTCCCGGGTTGTATTTTGTCGTCATTGCAATGAAACTCAGGACCACCGCGTGGCTGCCTGTCTATATGACACGGACTATTATTCCGCGAGCACAATATCACAAATTGGATGGGAGAAGGGGGCGCTATATATAAACCGGATTAGGAGCCATGGGGTGGACACACTTATGCTAAAGGAACAACACTTACTCTAATATCATGTGAAGCTTAAACTTTTAGATGGATGGAAACCACATGTATATAAATAGCATATAAAATTTATTATCAAATCATGTGGGATAAAATTTTAATAATTTTGACTCATGTAATGTTGTATCCTTCCCACATGGTGATCCAACGCTCACTATAAAATGAAATTATTGTGAAAAGAGATTTAGTGGATTTGATCTCTCCCTTGGGATTCTCACAGTGAAGTCATTGAGTTTCCACTATACCTCCTAACATAAACTAAACCTCCATCTCTCCCTCCCCCCTACCCTCTCTCGTCCCTCCCTGTCTCGCCTGCCTTGCCCGCGCTGCTAGCATCGCTCCCCCTCAACGTCCTTGAGCAACCTCAAAGCTAAACTTCGAGCGATCGCTCTACCGAGCTGTCGCCGTCGCCCTCGAGACCTCATATTTGTTCTACATGTCCTGCGTATGCATGCAGGCAGAAGTTTGGCGCATATCGAAGATGTTTTGGCCATATTCCCAAGTCTATTTACTTGACTAACTCATTTAGACGTCTTAAATTCAACATCCGGTTTGTCTCTATGCTATATAATTTCAACGTCGATCCACATCATTTCTTTCTGGGAATCCAGGTAATTTTCATCCATCAATCTAGAACCCTAATGGCATTTCTCTTCTTCTCGTGACTTGACCTTTTCGCAATGTAGAAGAAGCTTTCCTTGGGCCTGACAGAATCACATTATCATTAAACCATCATAATATGTTCCCTAAAATATATAGAAAATATTAATTTAAAAATAATTATACTCACTTTTTTTGTTACGAAGAAATTCACTCTGAATTGATAAAGTTCATATAAACTTCCCAACCACCAAAGGAAAGTTATTTTTATGTAATCTTGTAATCTACGCAATTTTTACTTAGTCAAGTAGCTGGTAAGTCACATTAGAATATTCCATCAAGAATGTGGAAAGAACTCTTTGTATATGCTCAAGGGGGACGTCAAAACTGGTTGCTCCTTTTCCACCTTGATTACTTATGAAAAAAAAAAGGGGTAGTCAGTCAATCAAGAGATTAATGAAAAAGTTTTGGAAACATGTCCTTTTTTTTTTTTGCTGATTAAAATAGTATGAATTAGGGTCCAAATGAGGATAGTTTTGAGAACACATTACGTGATCGATACAACTAATGCGGAACTAATTACAGAGTCCTCCCCTTTATTTAAAGTTCATTTTGGAAGTAAATGATTTGCTATATTTTATAGATTAATTGGATTCACATGCCAGAGTAAAAAAGAAGATGGTGTAAGGCCTCTGCTTTCTCTTTTCCCGGAGAATGGTTTTGATAAACCTTGCTCATCATGGAAATGAAATCTCGTATACTGCAGTTACGTTGGGATTGAATTGGTCAGGTCTTTTGTATCTTCTTCACCAGTCTTGACGTTGAGTCCAGACTCTAGAGTGCGTGGTTCAATGGAATTGACTTGGGCGGGTATGATGAATCACAATTCATTTTATTACTCGAAAAGACATTGTGATGGGTGCTTTTTTGGTGTAATTTTGGATGCTTCATAATGAGGATTTGCACAGATCTTACATATCCCATTTAATAATGAAAAGAGCAAACCGAGTATGTTGATTTCGTCATGTCCCTCATCGATTCATCTCCACTTCCAATTTCTGAAATACAATAGGCAACATTCAAGCTTATTTCAAGTTTATTACTTAGCAATTTCTCAGTTTATTAGCAATTGTTTTAAAAAATGCTGGGTATCGTGTCAAATTGGGAATGGCCCTTTTAATAAGTGGATCATATTCTACAACTAATAATAGTCTGGCACATCATTTCGTAAACTTATATTGTAAACCAATTTTAATAAGTTTAACACTTCTCTTTAGTATAAGTAGTTTTCAAATCACTTTTCCACATATGCACAGTGCTAAAAGATGCATTGTACTTTTAAATGTTAATTATTCATTACTAGTTTTCGTGGTAGAAATCACCCAAGAATCCTGTCCCACACCCTAATCTCCTCTAACCACCGCAGGCTGCCATCAGAAATCACTTTGCTACGGCCACCATTGTCGTCAATCCGCCAAAAACGCAGCAAGATAGAAAGAAAAATGATGATTTCATAAATAAAACTGAAACCGAAATTGATTGTGTCTAATTTGAAAAGTCATAAAGCAAGTTTGCAATTCATAGGACCTGAGTAAGTCCTTAAATTGCTCCCCGTTTCAATGGAATCCCCTTCGGGTGAAAAGGGGTATTTTCCACAGGGCTCTCCATCACAACCCCTCCTTCGCGGAGGGGCAAGGATCCCATCCTGGATTCCCGCGATGCCTCATCCTCGTGAAATATCGAGTCAAGGCATAGGAAAATGAAAGGGGCTCCCCCCAGAAATGGGGGGAGTGTGACGAACGGACGATTGTGTCTAATTTGAAAAGTCATAAAGCAAGTTTGCAAATCACTCTTCATATATTTATCTTATTTATTTTTCTTATGACACGGTTCCTAAACTCTTTGACTCAATTAATGCGCACTGACATACGCAAACAATCTCCTATACATCCATAGGATTAGACTCCATTCATATGGAATGGTGGGAGATGCCCAAGATTATCCACAAGATGCGCAGAATTGAATTGTATGACACTCAATCCTAAAATTTTGAGTTCTGTTAATGTAGTCCTAAACTTTTATGTGAAATTTCAAGATAATTATTCTGGCCAATTACCATTGTAAATCACTGACGTGGCGATCTACGAGTTATCTACATCAGCATGCTATATAGGACGGTCCAGCAATGACTCGATGCCGCATCAACAATTGGCCGAGAAGACTTTATTAGAAATTCATGCAAAAGTGTGAATAACATTGGCAAAATTGAAATTTTTATGAGTAAATTGACGTCCGTATAGTAAATTTAAAATTAATTGGGTAATTATCTCTTATATTGTACTTTGGGATAGCTTATCTTTCCTTAAATGATTTCAAAGAAAAATTGCCTACTACTAAAGTATCTTAGCGAAGCCCAGGACCATCAAATGAGAGAGGGCCCACCTGGTTCAAAGGTGTGCGTAAGTCAAGTTTATATGTCTCTACGAGGGCTCGACTTAAATCATACTAGAAACGTCCCTCCCTCGCTCCCAGAGTCTTTCTTTAATTTTTGGCGCCATCCATGAAACAACGTGCGATGCTCTTTTCTCGTCCATTAGCGCGTGGAATCTGCACGACTTTGCACCACAATACAATCATGGAGAGAACTGGGTCAAGCTTCCGAGTTGACTTTGCCCTTTGGTTTCCCCTTTTTCCAAAGGTTTTTCAATACTTTTATTGGTGCAGAATCCACGACTCTTCATAGTGACGCGGTTATGGATGCTTCATGCGACCTTCCATGGATGGGAAATGCAACAGGACAGAGTGTGAATGCTCTAATAATTCCAAAACGGATGGTCGAATCAAGCGAAGAATTGCGAGGACGACTTGAGCCTAGACTTTTTGTCCAGTAATGGCACAACTATGGTCAAGCTGTTTTTTAATTAATTGTATTTGGGTTGTTAAAGTCAGCAAAAGTGCGCAACAGATTTCAATTCGATTTTTAATAAGGGTCAACCTCACACATTTGAAAACCAATTACGGCACGAACACAATTGATTTGCTTCACACCCATATAGATTTGACTACAATATTATGTGAATTTTCACATGATACACAGGCTGGATTTTAAAATCGATCCGTATTTCTACTACCTGTTAGCGTGTGAAGTTTTTCTTTTCCTCTCATCTTGCGAATTAACTCAGTGAAAGTACTTTTAAGTAAGGCGACCCTATTTGTTCGTTTGCACATTTCAAAACTATAAGAAATCAAGCTATAAGTGACGAAATTTAAAACGTGATTGAAAGGCCGATGTCTTTAATTAGTGCACTTCATATAATTTTAACATGAAAATCAATTGAAGAATTTGATAAGCGAAAAGATGAAATATATTCCTTTTTGGGTTAATATCATAATAACCCCAAATCAACATAACTGTAAGTCTATAACAACTTTACCCGAAATTACTTTTTTTTTATTACAAAAAAAAACTCTTCAAACTAGTACACATATGACATATTTACCTAAAATTAATTTTTTTAATCACTAAAAATCCCAAATTATTATATTTTCATTCATTAGTTTCCAGTAAATTAGATTAACACCACAAAAAAAAATAGTATTTTTGTGATAAACAAAAAGTAAAATCTCAAACTGGTATATCTGTCAACTATTATGTATCATCTAATTCAATAATTTAACAGAAATTAATGAAGAGTAAGTTTATCACAAATGTATCAATTTAATATATTTCGTATAATTAACTCTTCCTTTTTTATAATTCAAGGGTACAAATGTAGACAACCGGATAAAAATTCCTATTCAACTTAATCTTTTCCTTTTAGAGGTTTAAGATATTGTTGGGGGTAATAGCTTAACTTGTCGTATCGATCAATGCTCGACTTTTCACGTCTGCGGAACTTCGGGGTCCTTACTATGCTATGTCTGATTAAATTTTCTTAGATAAGTACTAGGATTTCTAGACCATTAATTTATTCTTAGTCGAACAGCAGGTTAAATTCAGTGATCGACAAGACGATTTCTTCGCGGGAAGTCTCTGCTATCAAGTTCGGGTGTTATCACTCTTTCTCAGTTTTTTTCTAGAATCCTATTTCTCATATCATGTGATGTAGCAATTACGTATAGATTTATCAGAAGCACTTCAACAGCTTCATTACCTTTAAATGATAGGTACTCACCTAGACCTTTTAAATAGATAGATCAGGTTGGGCCGATTTGAATTGGGTCTTAAATGGTCCGACACAAATTAACTCATTAATTTGTTTACACTTCTATATTCAACCCAATTAAGGAACTCATTCTAATGATTTTTTTAAAGATTATATTTTAAAAATACTTCCAAATCTAGGAAAGCTTGTTTTTTATGAATTTTTTTTTTTAAAAAAATGGTATTACTAAAACACTTTCATTCAATAAAAATTTAGTTGACAACTTTTATAATTTTTTTCAAAAAAATGGAGGCTCCGTTTTTTCTTGAAAATGTTTGTTAGGAAGCTAATTCCTAGGAAAATAATAATATTTTAATTGCATTTACCTGAAATTTGAAAATAAATTAAAAAATGTTTTCCATTGTTTGGTATGAAAAATCTTATTTGATTTTCCTCCACGCATTCCTTTTAATAATTTTTTTATTTATTTTATTTTAAAAAAAGTCGATCTTTTAATTTTTAATTCTTTTTTCTTTATCCTTCTTCTTCAGGCGATGGCCGTCCATGGCGACAGCCAGCGAGGTCTTAGCCTCACTAGATTCATAAGTTTGTGTCTCGCTAGATTGGCGAGGCCTTGGCCTCACCTAAATAGCAAGCTTGAGCTTCGCAGGCATCCAACAAGCTCGCTTCTCTTCTAGTTGGGTGTCATCGTGGCTAGCCATTGGCCAAGGAAGATGGAAGTAGGAAGAAGAAAGGAAAAGAGGAAGGAAAAAAGAAAAAGAAAAAATAATTTTGATATTTTAAAAATATATCTACAAGGCTGAAGAGAGAGAGTATGTGGATGAGCTTAGTGGGTGAAAATGAGTTCTAAACTTATCCCACTTAGATCCATCTATTTTGGCCTTTTAAGTTTAAAATCCATTTGAGGTAGGTTCTTCAAAATTGAATTACTCATTTTGACCGGTCTAGTATTCACCTATTATATGAGTAAAAAATAGGATTGTATGTAACAATAATACGGAAAAAATTCCAAATAATGACTGAAAGTACCCTCAGTTACTCAAATAAGAGCCCAATGTGAATCTTATTTCAAAAAAGGGCTCGAAGTAAATTTTGTATCAAATAAAGTCATGAAGTGTCATATCAATTTCAAAGAAGGACTTAACCTCATCGGTTGGTTAAAGGCATTTCGTTCTTTACTTTTTATTATTTTCTTTAATTTTTTATGTTTCTATTCTTTTCTATAAAAAAAAAAGAAAAAGAAAATATAGGCAGTTTCAATTTGTTTCTTTAGTTTAAGCCTTTTTTTTTGTTTTTTAAAAAGAAAAAAGAGAAAAAAAATAAGAAAATAAGAAAAACTAAAGGATGGAAATACCCTTGAAGGCCAAGTCCTTCGTTGAGACTTACATGACCACTTCAAGCCCTTATTTTAAATAAGATCCACTTCAAACCCTTATTTGAAAAAAAAAAATAAAGCGCTTTAGGCCTTTATTTGGGACATGGTTTACTTCAGATCCTTATTTAAGAAATTGATGGCACTTTGGACTCTCATTTGGAATTTTCTCTATGTTGTTATTAGGCACCATTACTAGAACAATATATGTCATCTCGTCTCCCTTTTGTTTGCATAGGCAAGTTGCACATATAATCTTTATTATCTTTAAATATGCCACAATTTAGCCCCTATACTTTAGGAAGTATTGCCACTCTTCGAGAGCTTTCACGTCATGTTAAACACTCTGATATGTGTCCGACACTCTCAGACACTCAACACATATCAAAAAATCGGATACTTGATTAACTTTCCCAACACTCTCCAATACTCGAGTCAAACTTTCGACATGCAAGTTTTCGACATGTGATTCCAACACGCAAGGTCAATTTTAGATTTTTTTAATAAATGGTACGTCAAAATATATATGTGAAAAAATAAAAAATAATAATTAATTGGAAAAGAAGAAAATATAGTTTTATCTTTTCTTCTGACATTCACTTCCCGTCATATATAATTCACCTCTCAAATTTTTTTTCTCTCATTTCTTCCAACTCATTTGATTCAAGAGTCTAGAATGTGAATTGTTTTTTTTTCTCTGAATTTTATGGATTATTGTAATAGAATTGAATTTATCAAATTAAAATAATGAATATTTTTAATAAATTATGGATTATTATTTTTAGTGTAAATTCATTTTAGGCTTTTTTATTATTTATTTATTTATAAATTTGAATCAAATTAATGATAATTTATTGTATATAAAAATATATTTTTAATTTATAACATGTCTCAACATGTTAAAATTCTCTATTTTTTTTATAAACATGTCGACATGTTGTGTCGTGTTATGTCACGTGTTGTATATCATTGTCGGTGCTATTTAATTGCGAAGAATTGTTCTTTATTTAATGGAAATATAAGGAAATCGACCAATTTTTTGTGAAATATCGACTGAAATTGCACGTGTTTGTTCGTTCGAATAAAATGCACGGACCCCATGCAGGCAACCACCTCCATGACAGCGGGCCTCACAGCAATTGCAAGGAAACATTCCCTGCCTCCTCATTTTTTTATGACACTTTCCATCAAAGGCATATTAAATCTGTCTGTTAGGGTAGTACATGCACGTCTCTCTCAATTTAGTTGAATTAATTCAGCATTATAAATATATATAATTGAAAAAATTACTAATTTCTTTAATCTCTACCTAAAAGATGTGTTTCCCAGCTAACAAGTGTAGCTTTATGCGTGGTTTGATTGTACTATTTTAGGCTCTTTTTTTTCTAATGAATTTCATGAGAATTTTCAATAAAGTGGAAATAAGCAAATATGGAAACGTGGATCGTTAAATCATAATTTTTCTCATTGAAATTTTTTTCATATTCTAAGAGTACTTTGAAAGCTTGCTATATTGAGTTATTTGACGATCTACAGATGGCTTTTAAATGAGTGGATTATTTACCAACCAATCAAGTTCTACTCCGCACTTCATATACTTACTTCTTAGAAGAACTTACTATAATTATTATCTTTTATGTTACTAGCTACTTAGACTAATCCATAGAGTTGTACTTTTCTTAATTTTTTTTTTGTTAGTCTTACTCTAATCCTATACTAATTCTCACTTTCAGACTTTTGCCCCGCCTCTTTACAAGGCGTGGGAATCGAAACCCACTCTTGAAATTAATTCGTCCCCATCTCAACCCTCCTGAGAATGTGAGGATTCGAACCCCGGGTAAACCCCAGTGATTATACTTTTCTTAATTCAAGAAGTGTTAATTGCACAAGTTGGACCCATTTTCTCTTTCACGTAGAAGTGGATCTCATATGTATATGGGGGATTTAGGCATTAGAAAGATAACAATATTCCGACAAAAAAAAACAACGTATAAAATAATTTGACATATTTAGAGTGTCATTCACTTTCAAGACTTCTAGCAATATTTGTAGTTCATAATATTGCAAGTTTGAAAATATTTTGAAAAGCAGTTATGTACTCCTAAAGTATTTTGCCCAAAAGTAGATAACAACAGTTGCTTTGAATTGTTGACTCGAAAAACTTCATAATACTATCAAACGACAAAACTTTCCATAAAAGGCCTTAATCATTGAATTTGAGTGCCCGACACTACTTTTAAAAATCTACCCGAACTAAAGTATTGCTTTTTATTTTTCTGCATGAAGGTGCTACATAGCTATGTAGAACCTTACATTATGTGTTCGCCTTATTGTGTTCAAGAACTCCGCAAGTCACAACTGTGATTAGAAGTTAGCTGGCTTTGATGAAGTTTAGCATGGTAGCTCTATTTCTATTCATTAACTCCTATCACAGTTTACATGCACGAATAGGTAAGGATACTAAAATTAATCATACTGTGGCAAATTGAAAGCAGCTATTTGAGTAAATGATGATATTTACATACCCAACAAGAACTTAACATTTTTCTTTGTCGATCTATTCTGTATAACTCTTTACTATTCCTAGATAAGACGTCATAGCCACCCCCTAAAAAGGAGGAGCAAGATATGCTCTCAAGGCAATATGTTTCCAAAATTAATAAAGCCTGATGCACAAGATGGCTATGTTGATTACACCTTTTACATTAGTTCTACATTGATGGTCAAATTTAGGATACAAGCCCACCGTGAACAGACATTAAATTCAAGAGAACTACGCATCTACTTGGCATCACGAAGGTGACTAAGAGTTACCCCCATTTTAATTATGACAACGCGAATCTGCTATTGTTTAGTTATACATAGTAAATTAGCTTTCTTAGTTAGTACCAGAATTGATCCCAGTCCTGCAAGAACAGTTCGCTGTCATCGGGCAGCATCTCCATGTCAATACAGCTTCCTAGTCCTCCTGCTTGCGATGGAATTGTCCCAAGGTCTTTGGAGGCGCATGAACTGTCTGGTGATGAGCTTGCTCTCTCCATGGGCGGAGAACTGTCTCGACGAGATGATGTCATTTCTAGAGGATGTCGATCATCATTCGGCATGGTGTTCTGTTGAAATGTCTGGCTGCTTCTAATGATTTCTCCCATCGGTCTTCGGTCGAAAGACCTCAAGGTCTTCGTTTTCTTGTACACCCGGCACACACTGAATTCATGCCTTGGCTGCAATCATATACACAAATGAGAGACATTAGTCATGTGCCGTTGTTCGACTCGTGCGTGTTCTGACAACAAGGACTCAAAAGAGACAATCCAATCTGCTGTGGTCTATTACATTTTATTTTTTCCGGTTCAAGAATTGGCGTAGATCTATTTGCGTATGGAAGTGACCGGTTGAGTATTAGATTGAAAACTCAATGCGATAATAGAACATGTACAGATAAAGACGAATGGGAAATTGTCCAGGTTGGTGCAAGCACTTGCACTTATGTTGCCTGGATCTTCTTGTCTTGATTACTCTTAATACCATTGCAGTGACGCCACCACTCCAGCATAACAATGTCCAGAATAAGATTACGCAACATTTGAAAGTATGTTAAATTATCGTACAGTTTTTTCGATAAACATTGGATTAGGGCATCACATACCACCACTGGGATCTCTTGAGGAGAAGAAGCCTCCCCTTCGGTGGCCCTGTACTCATTCATCTTCCATTCAGTTTTCACGCCACTCGGAGCCCGTCCTGTATAGAACACCATTGTTCTCTTCACCCCCACTATGCGATTGCTCGAGTAGACTAAACCGGGAGAGCCCGTAGCTTTCCAGTACCCAGTGGTCGTGAGCCGCCTCGGCCTCCCGCCGTGGTACTCACTCTCTTGCCTTGGGATGAAGAAGAACCATTGCTCCGGATCTCCACAGCATAGATCTCCTGCAAATTCTGGATCCAGAAGAATTTTGTTTTATGATAGAATAGAGAGTATGGATCAAAGATCTGTAATCTTTCTTTGGTGGAATTGTAACTGTTTTTTAAATAGTTCTAACACATTAGCATGTGTTCAAAATTGTTCATGAGATTATATACCGTCTATAAATATTGTGGATGCATATGAACACTGCTTGGGGAAATAAAAAACGTAAATTATGGAATGATCCTCCAACTTATTTAGAAGAAAACCATACATCCTGGATACTACAAAAAAGTCAAACCCATCGCATTAAACTTATTTAGGAGAAAACCGTACATTTATATCCATAAATTAGGACCTAGCAGGTTCAACTTCCGTATTAAATGCTCCAAATTTTCGTTGGTTCTTCTCTTCTCAGACAAGGGCAGAAAAAGTGAAGCCCATCATCTATTATCCGTCGTACTATGTTCTCCCACACTTGTATTACTTAATAAGAGACTTCGTTTCGAAGGAGTGTCCATTTTATAATTCATAAAAATGCAAGAAAACTTAAATGAGAAGCATCTGAGGCCACTGTTTCAGTAAAGTCGAAAAGGGCAAATAGCAAATACCCATAGAAATGCCTAGTACATCCGCATAATAAAAAGCTGGATCGAGAATGATAATATTGAGGTTAATTAATATAGAAATTGCAATGCTTTATCTTCTCTCTCTACAGGCATATATCTCAAAAGGAATAGGCTGAAGAAGAAGAAGAAGAAGAAGAAGCAGAAGAAGAAGAAGAAGAAGAAGAAGAAGAAGAAGAAGAAGAAGAAGAGGAGGAGGAGGAGCAGTGTCAAGGATTGGGACATACGGGGAAGGTCCGACGGATGGAACTCATAGATATCAACAACCGGTATGACCCGGTGAATAAGCCCGTGCAGAGCCTGTCTTGTTCCCTCGAGCTTGTTTCGTAAATAGAACGAAACCAACTCTTCTTCGGTCGGGAAGAATCTGAACCCTGGTGGCAAATCCTCCATCTCTCTCTCTCAACAACTTGCTTATGGCTTTTGTATCTTTTTGCTTTTGTTTGCAGTTATATACAAGAACGTGTTGAGATCGTCACATATATATTGCGAAACCAAGAGAACGAACTCTCGTGGAAGGGTCAATAGAAGAAGAAAAATAGAGGAGAGAAGAGAGAGAGAGAGAGAGAGAGAGAGAGAGAGGGACGTCGGTTTTGCTTGGAAATTTCCACGCGCTTGCGTTGAAGAAAAACTTGGAAATCTTTCCCTTGAAAGTGTTATCCCGGGTTGTATTTTTCTCTTTTCTTTAACGGTGGTCATCATTGCAGTGAAACTTAGCACCGCCGCGTGCTCCCAGAATAACGACACGAACTAATATTCCATGAGCACAATATCACAAATTGGACCGGCTTTTGGTACTACTAGAGATTTACTTAGGAGATTATATGAAATTCCGTGTATTTGGCGTGATTGGTTCTGATTGATTGGAATCGATATTAGGATCCTATCTCTAACCATCTGTGTCTTGTCAAATGTTACATTTTGGAAATACAAGATGCTCTCATTTCTTCACCCCATCAAATTGTCGACTCATGTTCCCTTTTTCACCAACACTAGTGGACTTACTTCCAGAGAACCCACGACCCATCCACTTTTGAATCTTCCTCTCCAAAATTTGCCTTCTTCCAATCTCGATGCAGCTTCTTCTGACAGTGCCACCTCGGCAGCATCCAACATGTCTGCTCCATTCGCGAATTCTCCACCGACCAACATTCCTCCAAATATTCTAAGTTGTCAAGATCAATATGAAATCATAGATTCAATCAATTTGCAAATCAATGTTTATTTATTTTGAAAAATTTCAGATATTCTGCTTTCAATAACATCGGATAGTGAAAAGCCAATGTAAAGAAAAGGAAAATGCCCAACTCAAAAACTTAAGCTTATAAATAAAAAGAGATCATGTATGCATGAACAACATATACACCTCCATTGTCAAATAGTGTTGATAAATCAACACATATCAAAGTCCTTGTCTATCAATGGTCATATATATATGGTTTGATTTTGACCTACATATAACTATTGATAGATAATGACTTTGATATATGTTGATTTATGTCGCATTATTTGACGATGAGATTTACATGTTGTGGTCTCCATCCATATATCAGCTTAGGTTTTTAAATTGAACTTTCTAACAATACGTTACCTTACTTTCTCCTTTTCTTTATAGTACGTAGGATCACCAGCAATGACTGAACCGATCATGTCGAATGAATATTGATTTGAAGGATTATATAGGAATTTCACGTAAATGTTTATGATTGAATTGATAAAATTAAAAAATTTATAACTAAATTAGCATCCATACAATTGGATTAAAAAACTGATTTTGTAATTTCCCTCCTAAAAAGTAAATGATTGGGAAGATAAAAACTATGAAGTCATTTTTTTTTTTATTATTGTTTATAGATATTCTCTGATATCTAAAATTGTAAGACTGCTGTCGATACTTCTAAATTTTGTTAGTACACAAAAGTTGCGTAGTTTGACATAAAAATGTTATAACACTCATAAAAACAATGTCGTTTGGGGATTACTGAACCACTTAAATCCATCTAAACTCAAGTTGGAAGTATCAATCGACAAATAAATGCTCTCACACTTTGCTATAAGGTCACTAAAGGCATAAGAAAACAGATTTTGTGAGGAAATGAAATTAGGATCAAATGATAGTCTATGAGGCAAGTTAAATTCCAATGATAAGCGATGTGGGTAAGACAATAACATTCACCGTAAAATCGTGATTCTGAAATATTGTGAAGTTCAAATCTCCTGCCATTTGAGCCAATAATACTGAATGTTAGTTTAAACAAACCACATAATTTAAACATTCGCCAAATTTTTTAAAAAAAAAAATGAAAGATGATGGACTAATGTACATGTCAGTATCATCTATTGTAACAGTTTTTAGGTGCTCGAGTTCAAGAAAAAAATTTAAAATTACAGGCGCTGCAAAATTTGATTAAGTAAAAAGTGAAAAAAATCAAGCACTCAAGGGTTTTGCTATTAAACGGTATGCTTAAAACAAGTTGGGGAAAGAGCAATCAAGGCCCCAATTTTGCCCCCAATTATCTTTCTCTAACTATTTTTTTCCCTCTTAGTTTCACTGCAGCAAACTTGTATTTGTTCTACATGTTCTGTGCATGCATGCAGGCAGAAGTTTCGTGCATACAACGAAATCGTTTGACCATTTCCAAGTAAACTATACTTCAGCGAAGAAATGTCTATTTATCTGACTGACTCATTTAGACATGTTAAATTCAACATTTCTCTCTATGCTACATCATTCAAGACACCGATACACATCATGTCTTTCTCGTGATCTAAGTAATTGTCCAACATCAATTTGGAATTTTCCTGGCATCTCTCCTAATTTCACTTCACCCTCTTCGCAATGTAGAGAAAGCTTAACATTAAGGCCGAAGGAAAAAAGTTACTTTGCCTTTTTGCAAGGGAGAATTATAAAAAAAAAAAAGTCATAAATCTATCATAATTATGTCAATTCAATCCTAAACTTTTTTTCTTTTTGTCAATTCAATCTTAAACATTTTGTAATTGTGCCAATTCAATCCATTCAACCAAATTTTGTCGGCGAACGTTGACGTGGCCATCCCGTGAACGATGACGTAGATGTCCGATGAATGATGACGTGGCATTTTTAATTTTTTTTTAAAATTGTAATACTTTTTTTACTTTTTTCGAATTTTAATTCTTCTTTTTTTTTTTTCCATCTTCTCCTTCATCTAGCTAGTCAATGCTAACTAGAGGTGTGGGCCAACGAGGGCAACCCCGTCTGCTGAGGCTCACCCTCACCAGCTACTAGTGAGGGCAAGCCTCGCTCAGCCATGGCTAGGTTCGCCTCACCATCGTTGGGCAAGGTCTCACCAGATTTAGGAGGCTTGCCCTTGCCAGATCTTGCAATAGCAGTCTCACCATTGCTAGGTGAGGCTCGCCCTCACCAGCCCTCCAAAGGAAGGAGAAGATGGAAAAAAAAAAAAAAAAGAATTAACAATTCGAAAAAATATTAAAATTTAAAAAAAAAATTACCACATTAGTGTTTGCTAGACAGTCGTCACCGACTGACATCCACGTCAACATTGGTCAGCTAAATTTGGCCGGATAAACTAAATTGGCATTATTGCAAAAGGTTTAGAACTCAATTAGCACATACAATAGGTTTATGATTTTTTGGGTAATTCACTCTTTTTTGCTGCAATGACAAAACCTACTTTAAATTAACAAAAATAAACCTAACAAGAACCGGAAGGAAGACTTTTTATGTAGTATTGCAACTTACATGATTTTTGGTTAGTCGAGTGGCTTGTTAGTCACATTAGAACATTTCGTTAGGGACATAAAACTTTTATTGTAACGCTCAATGAGCTACCAAACTGGCTGCCCCTTCATACTTTTATTACTTATTAAAAATGTGACTAGTCCTTTAATCAAGAGACCCATGGAAGGGTTCTAAAAACATATCATTTTATTTTTGGCCAATGAAAAGAACATGAAGTAGGGTCAAGATGAGGAAACTTACTGTTTTATGAACGCATTACGTGATTAATACGGCTAACATAGAACTAATTACGATATAGAAATTTTGGGTGGACATAATTATTTCTTCATATTTTATAGATTAAATCTAATTAAATGGAATGCAAAAGTCATCGAGTAAGAAAGAAGAAGAAGTAAAGTCTCTGCCTCCCCTTTGCCCAAAGAATGGTTTAAGTGGACCTCGTTCATCGTAAAAATGATATCTCGTATGGTGTAAGTAGGTCGGGATTGAACCTGGCAGGTCTTTGTATCATCTTCACCGGTCTCGACGTTAAGTCCGGACTCCGGAGTGCGTGGTCCAATGGAGTTGACTTGGGTATGATGAATCAGTATTTATTTTATGAATTGAAATGGTCCTTGTGACAGGTGCTTTTTTGGATGCTTCATCATGAGGGTTTGCTCAAACCCTACTTAGTTCATTTGGTAATGAAAGGAGCAAACCGAGTATGTTGATTTCTTTATGTCCCACATCGATTTATGTCCACTTCCAATCTCGGGAAAAAAAAAAAAAAAAATTGGGCAACAACATTCAAGCTTAATCAGGGTTTAATAAAGAGCAATGCTAGGTTCATTAAAACTTGTCTAAGAAATGCTGAGCGATGTGTCGAACTGTAACCAACTCATTAAATAAGTGGTCATATTGAACAACTAATAATAGTGACATATAATTTAATAAATTTATGTAGTAAATCTGTCTTAATAAATTTATCATTTCTCTTTATTATTATATTTCTCAGTTTTAACTCATCGTGTACTTTTTTAGTATATTTTATCAAATGAATATATCTCTAGCATAAAATGAAAGCCAACCATATACTTGAGAGCTCTTATTGCGAATTAAGTTACAAATAAACCCTTCCACAACAAAACATATGGCAAAGTAGAGATAGCGATAACAGCGAATATTCTCCTTACATTATGCACTCACTTCACTTTTTCTCATAAATTTTATTATTTTTCATTTTAGGACAAATTTGCATGGGCGAAAGGACCGAGAATTTGTCTATTGCGACTTAATGTGAAATGTCAAAAGTAGCTTTTTTGCTTACGTAGTGAAAACAGCGAAGGTTCTCCTTACGTCGTGCGCTAACTTCACTTTGTCTCCAATTTTGAAAATAATTATTTGGCATTTTAAAACAAATTTACATGAAAGAAAGAACTAAGACTTTGTCTGTCGCCACCTAATATGAAATGTCAAAAGTAGCTTTTTCACTTCCCACTAAAAGCTAAAGCATTATTCAAATCTATAAAGAGAACACTACATTTAAATCTACATGTCGACATTTATTAAAATTAAAGCATCGATCAAAGTCAAATGCGTGTGGGTGCAAGATTTGAAAGTTCAAAAACAAAAGGTGAAATATAAAAATCACTCCAGACATACCTTAAACTACCATTCGTTTAAAAAGGCACCCCCAAAAACCTTGAGCCTAAAGTCACCCAAATGTCCTACCCACGCCCTAATTTCCCCTCCCGCCATTGGCACCATCAAGTCATCCTGTCAGGGCCGCCAAAACAGTTGTCGACCCACCAAAATGCAAAGTCAGATTTTACAAGCCAGAGTCCTCTTACGATGGCAGAAGGTAGGTTAGGACAGTAAGGGTTGCGATTTCTCGATTTGGGAGTTCTTGGAATGACAGGAGATTTAAATTTGTGGCAGGGGCGTTATAGGAAAATAAATGATGGTTTCATAAATAGAATTATGACTTTAACTGCATGATGCAAAATTCTGCAAGTCTCTATGTATATTTATCTTCTTCTTTCTTATGCCCAGATATCTAAACTCTTTGACTCGACTAATACTCACCGCTATACGCAAAGTGTCTCGTTACGTGCATAGGATTAGATTTCCTGTGGGGCTTGACTTAAGTCATTCTATAATACTCCTCTCTCTCTCTCTCTCTCTCTCTCTCTCTCTCTCATAATCTCTCTATTAACTTTTGGCGCAATCCGTGAAACAACTTCGTATGGTCTTTTCTCGTCCATTAGCGCGTGAAATCTGCTCAACTTTTCACCAAAATACAATCATGGAGAGAAAGCTTGTGAGTTACCTTGACTTTCCCCTTTCTCAAGGATCTTTAAATTTATATTAGTGCAAAATTCAGGACCGTTTATAGTGAAGACTGGGACGAGACAAGTTCAAGAAAGGGCAGACGCGGTTACGCAGGTTTCATGGAACCTCCCAAGATGGGAAGTGCAAGAGGACAGAAGTCAAAAGAAAACGAGAAGCAAAGCTATCAAGACGTGTAAGTAGCTTGCAAGGTGTGAATGCTCTAGATTCTGAAACGGATGTTCGAACTGTGCGAAGAATTACGAGGACGACTTGAGTTCAAGACTAAGACTTTGTCTAGCAAAAGCATGACTATGGCATTGGTCAAGCTGCTTTTAATTAATTATAATTTGATCGTTAAAGCAGAACGAGTGCACTACAGATTCCAAGGACTTCTCATTAGGCCCACCCACAATTGGAGAAACAGTGTAGTCATTTGTGATTAAACCTTGATAGAATAGAGTGGAAAGAGGATTTCTATATATTTTTGTGTTTTTAATACTGATAATACAATAGCCTATTTATAGGCTGTTCTAGACGACTATCTAAAGCAATAAAATATTATTATCAAAAGAAATCAGTTATAATCAATCAAGAAGATAAACATTTCTAACATCCCTCATCAAACTCAAGGTGACATAGAAGAGGCCAACCGAAGTTTGGAGAAAAGATCTTTAAAACGCCTAAATGGATATACCTTAGTGAAAACATCAGCCGTCTGATCAATTGAGGAAGTGGGAACAAGATGAACATCACCATGAAGCACATGAGAGCGTATGAAATGGCAATCTATTTCAATATTGTCGCGACCTAAATTTCGTGTGCATCACCTAAATTTAGGCTAATGAACTATTAAGTCTTTAAACTTAACTCGAGCTCTCCCAAGCCCATAGCAATTCACGACTTAAGATTCAAATATTTAACAAGCAAATGATTATTATTTAGGAATCGCCACTAATCAGTTTATGGTAGGTCAATTAGACACCTAAGTAAAATAATGTAAGGATTATTCTACTTCTACGAAACAAAGACTATAGGTACGGGGACTTAATTACACTAGATTTCTCTAATGCCCTTTCGATACAATTTCTTTTTATTTATTTTTTTAGAATGTTTTTGCAGGCAGTTTGGATTTATTTTAATCTAAATTACTATAATGCAATGGGTGATCACACAAATGCTCAATCATTATTTATTTATTTATTTTGTGACCCAAGGAACCTCCGTGCGCCATCTTCGCTTGGAGTAAATCATGGAGGGAGTAGAGTCACCACTACCCTTGCTTCCCGGATAAATCATGGATTCCTTTCCAACAAAGGAGACGACGCGGGGATTCAAACTCTGAACATCTCGCGAAAGGAACCAGCACCCAACTACTACGCCACCGCCACAGGTGGTACAAATGCTCAATCATTATTAAACATTCAACAAATAAATTGCATCACACAAAGCAAACAATTTTTTGGGTTTTCTTGAAAATTAGAATTATTTTACAAAAGTGCATTTTTTAACTAAGTGACTTAATCTTATTAATATGCAAATTCTAATTAAATGGGCTTATTATGCAAACTAATTATTATGCACCTCATGACCTAACTTCACTAATGAACAAATTCTGATTAAATGATCCTATTATGCAAACTAGTTAAAATGCACCTAATATTTTTGTATTTTTTATTGAAATTCAAAATTAATAACCCTAATTAAACTATTTAAAAAGGGATAATTTTCTAATTTATTTTAGGGATTAATTTGACTTAAACCCCATCCTATCTTAGAAAACTTTTTTTTTTGAAAAATGAGATAATTAAAATGTGCAAACATTATTCTAAAACCCTAAAAAAATTATTTAGGTCCAACCCTAACTTATTTCTAAAAATGCAATCCTAAAAATGTAATCCCAAAAAATTTCTAATTTACTAAACCTACATAACTGATTTACTAAATGCTCATGCAGAGTTTTGACTTTTTGAATTTTTTTTATTTTTTATTTTTTTAAGATAATTAATTATTAAATAAATATCAAATCTAAACTATCAACAAAATCAACAAATAAAATATTAAAATAATCGAAAAAATAACATATCGTTTCATAAGTCAAATTAACGATTATTCTAATCCTGATTATCACGATAAAGAATTCAAAATAATTAATAATCTGATTCGAAATCTTACAGATCAAATTAATAATTATAATGATTTAACAATTAAAATTATACCAAAAAGCCCAAAAATTAATATAATTAAAAAAAATGAGTCGATGTCTCTCGGATCAAATTAATAATTACAATAATTCCAGACAAAAATCCTTGCGGATAATGCCTACAAAAATTTATTGACATCTTTTTACCAAAAAAAAATTATTGACATCAAATATTACAACATAAATAGATAAACTAAAAAAAGAACAAAAAATGAGATAACATAAAATAAAGTAAAATAAAGTAAACTAAAATAAATAAATAAAAAGAAAAGGCTAAACTACCTAAAAGGGGAAACGGCGGTGGACGGCGCCGGGCAGTCGTTGACCGGTCGTCGGAGCTCCGGCGGAGAGCGGCTGCAGGTCGACGGCGGCAGGCTCGAGCTTGGGGGAGCGGCGGCGCGTTCGTCGGGTAAGGAGGACCGGTACGGACTGAGGTGCGGCAGCAGGGAGGCGTGGGCGTCGCGAACAGCAGTCGAGTCGCGGGTCGGCGCGGCGGAGCAGAGGGGGCTGCGGTCCGGCTCGGGAGACGGACAGCAAGAGGGTCGCGGGGGCGCAGCGACCGGCGGGCGGAGAGGCGAGCGCGGGCCGGCGAGCGTCGGCGACAGGCGCAGCGCTGGGCTGATTGCAGACAGAGCAGGGGCAGCGACGAGCACGCAGGAGAAAGCTGGTGAGACGCGGCGGGGGCTGGTGGCTCGGCTGCCGGCGTTGGATGGCGCTGGCACGGTGGTGGCGCGAAGAGTCCGGCAGCGCAGGAGCTCGGTCACGGCAGCCTGGGCAGCAGCGAACAGAGGGGGTGTTGGATGGCTTCCACGAAGGAGACGATGAACAGTCCCCTTTTCTCTTTTTTCTCTTTCTTCTCTCCTGCACGTCACTCTCTCACGTCTCTCTGTATTTTTTCGAACTCCCCTTTCTGCTGACTTGACTCTTCCCTTATCCAAAAGAATTTTTTTTTTCTATTCCATTTTGAGCTCAAGGAAACCGAAGGAAGAAACCCCCTCTCACGTTTCGCTTTGAATTTTTTCGAATTTCCCCCCTTTCTTGAAAAATGCAGCACTCTTTTATAATGGTTCCAAACAGCAGCATTTTTATGGCATTTTCCAAGTTCCCATCTCTTGCCATATTAAATCAAATCTATAAATTAGAGTAAGATTTCGTAATCAGCTCAATCTTCCTAAGATTTTTTCTATTTTGCAAAATTCATGCCCTTTATTCATTTGATTTTTAAATTACTTCTGCATTTAACAAAATCTGAATATCTATCAGAATTCCAATTTTCCATGCATAATCAATCAAATCAATAACCTCCAATTATTCATTTTTTTTCTTTTATTTATTCATATGCAATTTTTATTTTCCTTATTTCCCTAAATTTACTAAAATTAGGTGTTTGGTACACTTATGGAAAACATTATTATGAGCTATTTGAATGGCACTTCGGTTATCACAATGAATGATTGTTCCACCATTATGATGAACTCCCATATCTTCTAATAACCATTGCAAACATAATAATTCCGAAGTTGTATTGGCAAGAGCACGACATTTCGCTTCCATACTCGATCAAGCGACAGTAGTCTGTTTCTTAATCCACTAGGAAATAAGGAACTTTCCTAAGAAGAAGCAATGGCCCATAGTAGAGCGACGATCAAGAGGATCACCAGCCCAATCATCATTAAAATAAGCTGTTAACTCTAAGGATGAGTTAGCAGAAAATTGTAGACTATGAAATAAGGTGCCCTTGATGTAGTAATGAATTTGAAGAACAACAGCAAAGTGAGTCATCCGTAGTATAATTATGAATTAACTCACAATATGAACAGCATGAGCGATGTTAGGATGGGTAACAGTGAGGTAATCCAGACTACCAATTAACTGTCAATAAAGTGTAGGGTTTGGAAGAGGAGTCCTATCTTTTTCATCAAATTTGACATTATCCTCAATGGGAGTGGTAGCGGTCTTGTTATTAGTGAGTCCAACTCGAGAAAGAATATCAGTGGCATATTTTGCTCGAGAAAGATAATAGTCAGAGGAATCTAAAGCAACCTCAAATCCTAGAAAATAATTGAGCCTTTCAAGATCTTTTATTTCAAACTATTGACTCAAATACAACTATATTTTTGTCATGCCTTCGTGATCATCACCAGTAATAATCATGTCATCCACATATGACAATAGTAGAATACTCTCACGAGTGTTGAACAAATAGAGTATTATCATAGGGATTGTATGCAAATCCAAGGCATTCCATGGTAGAACTAAACTTGAAATACCATGCGCAAGGAGCCTATTTTAGTCCATATAATGCTCGGCGTAGACAACACCCTTTACCAAGAGTATGAGTATATCCAGGAGGTGGCTTCATATACACTTCTTTAGTGAGATCTCCATTAAGAAATGTATTTTTAACATCCATCTGAATAGAGGTCATCGCTTAATAGCAACGACAACAAGGAGGCTACGAACAGAAATAAGATGTGCAACTGGAGCAGACATCTTACCATGATCAATGTCATACTCTTAGATAAAGCCTTTTGCTACTAGTCGAGCTTTATAGCATTCCACTGTACCATCTACCTTAGTTCTTATTTTGTGCACCTATTTACAACCTATAGATGACTTTTCAGGAGGCAAATCAACCAAATCCCAAGTATGAGAGTGTTCTAATGCTTGCAACTCATCTGCCATTGCTTGGTGTCAAAGAGGATTAGTACGAGCTTCTCTATATGTGCGAGGCTCGTGAAAAGAGGCAATTGTAGTCTAACAGTGAAAATCATAAAGCTGAACAGAAGGTTGACTTACATGGGTGGAACGACGAATAAGAGAAAAATGAACTTTCAAGGGTGGTGACTCTACGGATGGCATAGACATATTAGGAGTTGCCAAAGTGGGATTTCCAAAGATACCTGCATCAAGATTAGGAGAGGGCAATTCTAAAGAAGAAGATGCAAGAATGTCATCTTCAAGAAATAGATTGACAGAAGGATTGATGAAGAAGCGAATATTTGGAACAATGGGAGAAGATGCAAAAGAATGTAAAGATGAGAACATTTTATGTTCCCAGAAGGTAACATGACGAGACACATGAAGTCGATTGGAGACAAGGTCCCAACATCTATACCATTTGTGCTCAATGCCATATCCAAGGAAACAACAAAGACGAGCACAAGGTTCTAACTTTGTGCATTCATTTGGAAGAAGATGCACAAAACATGCGCTACCAAATACTGAAAGTAGACCGTAATAAAGAACACCGTCATACAAGTGCTCGTATGAAGAAATTTTACCTATAGTTTGTGATGGAATACGATTAATAGTGTAGATAGCAATATGAGATGCCTCCCCTCAAAAGTGTTCTGGACAAGATGTTGAGATCAAAAGAGTGCGTACAATATCTAAGATATGCATGTGTTTACGCTCTACTCAACCATTTAGTTGGGAAGTTCCTAGACAAGAACGGTGAATAATAGTAACGTTCTAAGAAAAAAATTTAATGAACTCTCGTCCTTATATTCCATGGCATTGTTAGTACAAAAAAACTCAATATCTCGAGAAAAATTGTGTTTTGATCATAGCAACAAAATTACCATAGATGGGTAAGTTCACATCGACTTTTCGTGAGATAAAGCCATGTATAACATGAATAATCATCAAAAAAAATCACAAAATAACGAGAACCTCCCATAGTGGAAGTTGGAGATGGTCTCCAAATATTTGAATGAATTAGATCAAAGGGAACAAAATTGACAGATTCACTAAGATTGAACGGTAAAGCATGATGTTTTCCTAACTTACAGGGTAGACAATCAAAGGTTTTATTGTCAATGGAACCTAGACGACCACTTGAAAGCAAAGGACTTAATCAAGAAAAAGAAAGATGACCCAAATGAAAATGTTAAGTTTCGGGTGATACTGTGACAACACAACCAGTGAAGGAGTTGGGAAGCTTTAATGAAATAAGCTCAAACAACCGTTCCACTTCACAACCCATCCCAATTGTCTATCCCATCCGTGAATCCTACACACAACAACCATTGCAAGAGAAATGAATGTCAAAACCAAGCTCACATAATTGATCCATAGATATAAAGTTTAATGAGAATTTAGGAATCATAAATGTATTGGGTAAGGACAAGGTAGATGTTGAAATGTTCCCTGTATGATTAACTATCATCTAAGAGTTATCAGTAGTGTGAATAATAGGTATTTGTGAAGTGTATGATTTTGACTTGAATAAATTAGAATGGAAGATCATGTGATTACAACACGCAGAATCAAAGAACCATGAATCTGGAGTATCTAAAGCGACTGATAGAGCAGAAGGGCTAGAAGTACCAATTTCTTTAAGAATGGAACCAACCATGGACCAACGATTATCTAAAGATAATGTGACAGATGAACTGTTAGACGAATCCTCTATGGTAGAAGCAGTAGTGGATGGGCGGCATGCAAGTGGACCTCTAAACTGAGATCGGTTGTTTGTTCCTATAGGTTGCTTAGATTGTAACTGATAACAGTTTGATGTACGATGACTAGGTCGGCAATAGTGCGTACAATAAGGCTTGCACCATGAGGATGAGCCAGAAGTGGCAAGCATGTTGTGCCTTTAAAGTCAAAAGGCGAGTTTCCTCAATTAATAGCTCCGAAACAACTACCTCAAGATGAGGTAAAGGATCCCGATGCAAAAGTGAGGCTCGCACAAGTTCATACTCATCATTGAGAGCCATAAAAAATTGCATAACTCGCATACGATCACGATATTTAGCAAACTTGCAAGCATCAATAGTCGAATCCCATGTTGGTTTAGATAAAGCTAGCTAATCTCATATAGCATGCATGGAAGAAAGAAAGTCATTAATAGACTGACCTATCTGCTAATGCATGCAATGTAAGTTCCTAACAGTTGATATTGATGAGCAATGTCTGATGTGGAATAACAATTAGCAATAAGATCCCAAGCTTCCTTTGCTATATGTAGGCGACCAAACTGAAGTTTGATAGATGGAATCAAAGTGTTTCAAAAACACGTGAGTATCTAGTGATTCTTACTCTCTCTCTCTCCTCCAAACATTCAACAAAAGTATCATCATCCTCTTCAACAACCTAACTAGGCTCATGAATACTTTTAGTGACATAACGCCAAAGCTTACATCCCTTTAAAAAACTAGATATTTCTTGAGACCATAAAATATAATTCGACTCATTTAGGATTGGTCTAAATGGGCATTGAGATTTCTAACTTGTCCATGATAGACAATGTACTAGTAAACTCAACATATTCTATAATGAATTTGAGAAAAACTGATATTTGTAGAGCTGATATGGAGAAAATAAGGCTAAAAATAAATTGAGGACGTCGAAATACTTTAAGAATCAATCTAGAAATGCCAAGAACTAGTCAGAATCGAGCTAAACTAAACCCTAAGAATTGATCAAAATTGGGTTGTACTAGTTAAAAAACCTTGAGAATTGGTCGGAATCTAGCTGAACTAGTTGGAAAACCAAGCGAACCGATTGGAAACTAGCTGAACCGATGGTAAATATAAGTGAACCTGTCGGAATTTCGATGAACTGGTCGGAAAACATCAAGAATTGGTCAAAATCAGGCTGAACCGATCAGAAAACACCAAGAACTAGTCAGAATCGAGTCGAACCGGTCGGGTCAACATTGGTCAACGATGATCAACAGTGGTCGGCTATGAATATGACATCACGCTGACATGTGATGGCATCACTGCTCGAGGATGCTGTGGATCACATGCGAGGGGGGCACGTGGATCTCACGCGCAGAAGGTTTGGGCAGCGCATTAGGGCACATGACTCACTTTATGGCGACATCTGTTGCTATTTTGGACTCATAGGAGAATGTAGAACCTATTTCTGGTGGTTTTCAATTGAAATGTCTAAATGTTGTCTTTGAAAGTTTCACCTATAGTTAACGGCATTAGTGGTCCCGTAGCATGGCGGACGTGGTGGCGCGTGCGGCTTCTCTCCGTGTCGGTTGATGATGAATTTTCTAGGTCTGACTCATATGAGATAGACGAATCTAATGATGGTGATAGATTTTTTAAATAAGCAACGAAACTATATGGGTAGTGATTAAAGGCGACGGTTTTGTGATGGATATTAGCGTAGCTGCGACAATAGCAACCACTTCCTGAGACAAAAGTTGGCTTTGATACCATGATCTATGAAGCACGGACACGCTTGGGGACCTTCCGTGTCGTGTCGGACACGTGTCGGCGTGTCCGACACGCTCGGACACGCTCCGACACGCTCCGACACGCGGTCAACACGTGTCGGATTTTCCGACAAGTGGTCAACTCTTCTCGACACGCGAGTCCGAGCGTGTCCGAGCAAGAGGCTGGGTTTGCGGATCTGCAAGCGTGAAGGGAGAGTGAATCGTTGGCGATGGAGGGTGAAGACGAGGCGAGGGAGAGGGAGCAAGGCTGCGGAGGCGAGGCGGCAGCAGTGAGGCCGTGACGGTGAGGCCGTGACGGTGAGGCCGCGACGATGAGAGAAGGCTGGAGGAAGAGAGAACCAGGCGACTGAGATGGCCGCGACAGAGGACCGGATACAAGGCTACGACCACAAAAGAGCAACTGCAACGAGGTGACCAAGAGAGAGTAGGGATTGAGAGGAAGAGGATCGTGCAATGGAGGAGGGAGAGGCCGTTTTTCCAGAGTTTTCAAGGCTGCTCTCGAAGGGTTTGTAACAGATGAAGAATGGGTGTCGTGCAAGGAGGATGAGCACGGAAGAAGGAGGAGGCTACGATTTGGTTTTCCAAGGAGGGGGGGTGCCGTAAAGGAGGAGTCAAAGGAGGATGAGGCAGCTAGATTTGGGTTTCCAAGGAGGGCAGAAAAAAATTAAAAAATGAGGTACCGTGCAAGAAGGACACGCCTAGGAGGAGTGATAGGCAGCTAGTGTTTGGGTTTTCAAGAAAGAACAGGAAAAATAAAAATAAAAAATGATGGTGCCATGAAGAGCCTTAAAAAAATTAAAATGGAATGCTGTCGTGGGTGGGATTTGTCCTTTTATTCTTTTCTTTTTTTGGAGGGCGAGGGTGGAGGGTGATTTCAAAAAAGAAAAAAAAAGAATAATGTTAAATAATAATAAATTATGATCATCATGAAAAATAATAAATTTATTTAAATAAATTGACTTTACTTTTTATTTTTGAAATAATTATATGTATATATATAAATATATTATTTAATATTTAACGTGTCGGAACGTGTCGGAATTCTCTACTTTTTGAGAAATGACGTGTCGCGTGTCGTATTGTGTCGTGTCACGTGTCGCGTGTCGCGTGTCGGTGCTACATAGACCATGATAGAATATAGTGGAAAAGAGAATTTCCATATATTTATGTGTTTTTAATAGTGATGATACAAGAGCCTATTTAAAGACTATTTTAGACGACTATCTAAAGTAATAAAATATTACAATATCAAAATGAAATCAATTATAATCAATCAGGAAGATAAATATATCTAACAATTGTCAAAGGGTTACGCAATCAGCGATGCATCATCTAGCGAAACTATTTTAAGCGCATCCTCAGTGTAGAAACTAGCATTCATAAGTAAGTTGAGCCTTTCAGCCAAAAAAAAAGGGGGGGGGGGGGGGTAAGGTGAGCCTGTTTTACATGTATGCGTGTTTCAATGCTACAAGAAATCAGGCTATAGCTTATGTAGCACCGACACGGACACGTGATACGTGACACGACACGACACGACACGACACGCTGACACGTCATTTCTTAAAAAATAAAAAATTCCGACATGTTGGGACACGTTATATAATAAATAAATATTCTTATATATACATATAATTATTTCAAAAATAAATAGTAAAGTTAACTTATTTAAATAAATTTATAATCTTTTATGGTGATCATAATTTATTATTATTCAACATTATTCATTTTTTTTTCTTTCTTGAAATCACCCTCCACCCTCTCCCTCTAAAAAAGAAAAGAAAAAAAAAGACAAATTTCGCCCAATTGGACAGGCATCCCATTTTAAACTTTTTTTGCTCTTCATGGCACCATCATTTTAATTTTTTTTTTCAAACTCTTCCTTAAAAACCCAAACACTAGCTGCCTACTATTTAGCCTAGCTACCTACTATTCAGCCTAGGCGCCTCCTCTTTGCACGGCACCTCATTTTTTAATTTTTTTTCTACCCTCTTTGGAAACCCAAATCTAGTTGCCTCCTCCTCCTAGACTTCTCCTCCACGGCACCCCCCATTTTTATTTTTATTTGCCCTTCCTTGGAAACCTAAACCATAGCCTCCTCCTTGCACGCCATCCCCATTCTTTATCTTTTTCTACCCTTCTTCTTAAAACAAAAAGAGCAACCTTGAAAACTCTCGGAAAATGCTAGCCGCTCCCTCCTACTTCATTGCACAATCCTCTCCCTTTCAATTTGTACTCTCTCTTGATCGCCCCATTGCTCGCTGCCTTGCCTCTAGTCCTCCCTCTTTTGCGGTTGTAACCTTGTCTCTAGTCCTCTGTCACAGCCATCTCAGTCGCCTAGTTCTCTCTTCCTCCAGCCCTCTCTCACCATCGCGGCCTCACCGTCGCAGCCTTGCCTCCGCAACCTCGATTCCTCTCCCTCGCCCTCATCTCCACCCTCCATCGCCTTCTACAAAGATTCAATCTCCCTTCACGCTTGCAGACCCGCTCCAAAAACCCAGCCTCTTGCACTTCCGGACACGCGAGTCAAAGCGTGTCGATAAGGTTGACCACGTGTTGGATTTTTTCGATGTGTTGATCGCGTGTCCAAGTGTGTCCCAGCATGTCGGACACACCGACACATGTCGGACACAACACGGAAGGTTCCCAAACGTGTCCGTGCTTCATAGGCTATAGCAACGAAAAATAATACCATCACCATTGATACGCTACCATGACGACAACACAATTCATCGCCATAGCTTGGCTAGTGGCAGTGAAGGAGGAATTTGGCTTCCATTTGATATTCATCACTGATCCACACCGTTAGAGCAAATCAGAACAAACCTACAAATCCACTATCCGTTTTACGCCGAGCAATACATGGAGTAATTCCCGATATAGCAGTAAAAGCAGTCGTCGAATTATCTTCTATCCATCACCAGGCCTCCGCAGGACCACAGCTACCACCGATTATAAACTCTAGCCCCACAACCCTTGGGGCCACCATCACACGCACAAACTCCCTCCTCTGGTTGAGCCTGCGAATCCGAGAAAGTCATGTGAAAGTCGCGTCGACCTTCCAATGTTCGAATACTCGCACACAAACACTGATGCATGGACGAGTAACATGAAGATGGCGGCAACACATGGAGGTGGTGCTCGGTGTTAGGCAAAGAGAGGGGAGAGATTTCCATATCAGGGTTTTAATGTGTGTATGGGTGCGAATTTTTTCCCAAATTGGTATAATTTCTGATAAAGTTGGTGTAAGTGAGTTGCGTGGCTTAAACTCGATCTTTTCCTTGATTTCCATTTCAACTAGTTAGGGAGAACAAACTTAATTTGCGAGTTTATTCCCGAATTAAAGATGATCACAACACATAATTAAAAGGCCCATGTGCTCAGCTTTCGCCCTTCGTATGATTTTAGCGCGAAAATTATATAATTCTTCAATAATTCAAGGGTGCGAATATAAAAGACAAAGCAAAAAACTCATTCGTAGCAATAGAGCGAAGCCCATCTATTTCTATTTCTCTATCTAGTCACAAAACATTTCGCCATGCCAAAAGAAGGAAGGGGTGTGGTCATTGGAAACGATCAATGAAGTTTTGAGGTTAGTCGGTAATTTAAGAGGGGTTGAAGAACTTTGACCGTGTCGAGCATCTCTCCAAAATTCCACCCCACAAAAGAAGGCCAAAATCAACCTATTTGAATTGACTGAAAGGAAAAAGCCACCAAAAATCCTAAATCTTACCCATTATAATAAATTTACCCCAATTTTTTTTTTATAATACAAAAAACCTCAAATTTTATCAACTGTGACACATTTACCCCAACTTTATGGCTAAAGAGTATTTTCATCTTCTTCTTTTTTTTTTTTTTACTTTTTCTTTCCTTTTTTCTTTTTTTTTTCTTCTTCTCTGTTGGCAAAGGGAAGTCGGCCCAAGTGAGGGTGACTTGGACTGGCGAGGGTGGCCCTCAATGGCATCAAGCGAGGGTCGGCATCCAGCGAGTGTCGCCCTCGCTTGGGCTAGTGACGGTTGTGGCGAGGGTAGCCTCGCCTACATCGAGGGAGGGTTGCCTCGCTAGATCTAGCGAGGGTTGACCTCGCCCAACCCGGGGGAGGGCCACCCTCGCTCGCCCAAGTAAGGGCAACGCTCGTCTGATGCTGGCAAGGGTGGTCTCGCTTGAGTCCGGCTTCCCTCCACCATGGCCAATGGAGGGAAGAGGAGAAGAAAAAAGAAAAGAAAATTTTAAAAATTAAAAAGTAAAAGACAAAAATGCCCTATAATTTGGGGTAAATGTGTCACGTGAATATAAGTTTGAGGTTTTTTGTGTTGCAAAAAAAAAAATTAGGATAATTTGTCATAATTGGTAAAATTTGGGTTTTTTTATGTCATAAAAAAAGTTCGAAATAAATTTGTCACATTAAATAAAGTTTAAGGTTTTTTGTGGGGAGAAGTACACTATCAGTATCATAACTTATGTACGGCGCTTATTTTGGTGCCAAAAGTTTCAATCGAATTATTAAGTGTCAAATCAGAGGAAAAATGATCACTTTGGTACCACCAGCGGGAGATTTCGGCCAAAATGATTACGTAGCTTTTATATTAAAAAAAAAAAATCGACATGGCTTCAGAAACGACGTCATTTTTCGTCCTCCTTAAGAAACGACATCGTTTTGCCATCCTAAGTGGATGGCCTTACAAAAACGATGCCGCACAACTCGTTTTGGGATTTTTTTTATTTTATTTGGAGATTGAAATTAGGGTTACAATCCTCGTCGGCCGCCGACCCAGCTCGCTCAACTGTCGTCAACCTAGCTTGCTCGATCGCCATCACTCAGCGACATGAGGTTCGCACTTGAGATCACGGCCTTCAACTTAGCCGCCAAGTGGCCAAGTCAGGGTTGGGGTCGGGGTCAGAGCCGCAGCCATCGAGTGCGGGGGCCATCAAGGACAGCGACTGGCCCATCACAGGTGATGCCGCCATGGTTGAGATTGATGCTAGTGATGGTGTGGACATCGGGGTCGTCGAGGGTGGGAGAGCAGAAGACGTTGGGGCCGACCTAGTTGGCGGTGCAGTTGTTGGGGTCGGAGAGGATGGCCTGCTTCAAGGCCTAAAGGGTGATGTAGGCGCTGCGGAGGCGCAGGTTCTCGAAGGGGGCGGAGGGGCCGACGACGACGTGCTTGCCGTGGTCGCCGAACTTGTCGAGGTAGTAGAGGAGGTGGCGATGCTTGGCGGCAGCGGAGAGGACAGCAAGGGAGGAGAAGAGGACAAAGAGGACAAAGAGGGCGGCGGTGGCTAAGATTATCCGGTAGATTTAGGGTTTAGGATTTTGAATTGGAGGAGAGACACCAAACGATGCCATTTTGTGGTTTACATGCTAACTGTACTTTCCAACGAGCCACATCAGCGTCAAAAATTAATAAAAAAAAGTGTCATGTTGAATTTTCGGCCAATTTAATCGGAGTTAACACTAAAATGATTGTTTTTCAAACTTTTTGGCACTTAAGTGATTCGACGGAAACTTTTGACGCCAAAGTGAGTACCGTACACAACTTATGACACTGATAATGTATTTTTCCCGTTTTTTGTGACATTTTTCCTTGACTTAAAACCTTTTTAAATTTTTAGAAGTTTAAGAAGTGAGTCCAACAGCAGTGTCGACAACACGATATTTGTTGGGGGTAATTGCCTATCTTGTTGTGTCGTTGCTCAACCTCCTCACATCCATTGAACTTTAGGGTCGTTACTTTACTGAAGTTATCTTTGTTAATAGGGTTAATATCCTGAAAATTTTCAAATTGATACATTTGAGACAAATTTATTCCAAACTATTTTTTTGACCACCAAAAATTTCAAACTGATATACCTTTGACAAATTTATCCGAAATTGGTATACTTGTGACATATTTACCCTTTATTAGTTTTTGTTAAATTTTATCATCAAATTATTAAGTTAAATGACATGTAACAGTTGACTAGTATACCAATTTGGGATTTTATGTTCCGTTTGTCACAATTTACATTTTTTGTGATTTTTTGTGGTATTAATCCAATTTAACGGATGGTATATTTGTCGCAAATTTATCAATTTAGGGTTTTTTACAGTCGAATAAATTAGTTTTTGGTAAATTTGTCATAAATGTACCGGTTTAGGTTTTTTCATGGTTGGTCGGGATAAACTTGTTACAAGTGTACTGGTTTTGGGTTTTTCATAATCAAAAAAATAATTTATGATAAATTTGTCACAAGTGTATCAGTTTGAAATTTTTTAGGATATTAATTCTTGTTAATATAGGTTTTGTTGTAATAGATTTCTTAGATAAGTACTGTCAATTCCGTACTATGACCCGACCCTTTTGTCATGGACATGGACGGGAGGTTGAATTCCCCGACCGGCGAGACGATATTTTCGTGGAAATTTTTTGCTAGCCAGTCGCACTTCAGCAAGTTCATCACCTTTACATAATTCGGGGCGAATGCTCTAAATTCTGGTTCGGATGGTTGGACTGTGAGAAGAATTATGAGGACGACTTGAGTTAACTCTTAAGACTTTGTCTATCAATAGCATTACTATGGTCAAGCCGTTTTTAGTAAATAATATCTTGGTTTTTAAAGCAAAACAAGTGCGCCACAGATTTCAATTCGATTTTTCCTTAGGCCCACCCACACAATGGATAAACAGTCCGGATATTTGTGATTAAACCTTAATTCTCCAACGGTTACGCAATCAGAGATCCATCGTCTAGTAAAAACTGGCATTCGTAAGTAAGGTGAGCCAATTTTGTACGAGTGTGCGTGTTTCAATGCTACAAGAAATCAGGCTATGGCGACCAAATATAATTCCATCACCATTGATATGATGCCACGACGACAGCACAATTCATCCCCATAGCTTGGCTCATGGCGGTGAAGTTGGAAATTAGCCGCCATTGGACTCGTCAGTGATCGTCGTTATAGCGAGACAATATCAACCTTGTCACGTTAGAGCACATCAGAACAAACCTTAAATTGGCGAATCGTCTTCTAACCCTACAACCCTTTAAGAGTGGCCATCGCACGCACAAACTCCCTCCCTCAGGTTGAGCGTGCAAATCTGAGGCTCTTATTAAGGTCGCAATGTCAAATCAAAGGTTATCAAGCTTAGCCACGTCCCACCGTTCATGTGGATTAACCTTGCAAGTTGCAATATTTTAGAAATCATACACAGTTATACATGTATAAATTTGTAATATAACTGATAATTATCAAAATAATCATAAACTTATTAAATGGATACTAATTTAAAATCTTAAATGTTTTGATGATTTATTAGTGTAATATTTTGGCTGAAAATTACTGATAAGGATGATTTTTATAGTTTTTTATATAAAAAAAAACTTGTTTTTTCCTTTTTAAAAAGAAATTGAAAAAAAATGTAAAAATTAGGAAAGCAACACTGCCAGATGTTGACCGTGAGTAGTAGGGCCCCTGAATCGACTAAAGATGCAGGACTTCACGGTGTCGAGGATTCCAGCGCAGCAAGCAGGCTATGACACGATGGGGCTTCAACGACGTCATGAGTCATGACAGCTGCGCTTGCCTTGGCTTGGGCATGATATTTTTTGAATTTTTGAATTGTTTCTTCTTTTTCCTTTTTCTCTTTTCCTTCTTTACTTTTTCCTTTTTTCTCAGTTTCTCTTCTTTTCTTCTATTTTTGTCTTTTTTTCCCCTTTTCCTTTAGGTCACCGGCCTCAAGCGAGGGCTACCCTCGCCATTGAAAAGGCCTGACGTAGGGAAAAATGGGGGAAAAAAATAGAGAGAGAAAGCAAAAAATACAAAGAGAAAAAGGAAATAAAAGAGTTTACAAAATACGAAATATTATTAAAAATTACTCATTTAATGTCAACTGTATCACATAGGACTATTGATGTCTACTTCAGTTATTTTCAATCAAATTTTTGGATGGACTCAATTGCATAGCATAAAAAGATTTATGACTTAATTAACAAAAATTTAATAGATTTAGGATTTTATAGGCATAAGCATTGGGTTCTCTTACGAAAACAAGAGATACCCTATTTTAAATTATGTGATTTCTTTATCAGGAAATTAGGATATTTTCTTCCTTATTTCGCCATGACAAAAGTTTTCAAAAATAATGCCCTTGTTGCTTCAAAATTTGATCTTTCCTAGTCTGAGACTCCCCAGGTGCTAGACACATGAAAATTTCGGCCACTATAGGTTTTGAATGGGCCAAATTTCATCTCTTGTGGACTTAGTCCTAAAAATTTAATTAAGTTCAAAGCCTCCCTGCTTGAACCTATTCAGCACCTGGTTAATTAAAATGCCATTAACGTGGGCCTGTGACGATTAAAAGGTTCGTAATATAATGCAAATTAACAATATTTTTGTTTTGGTTTTGACCAACTCCTAATTTTTATGAAGTGAATAATCAAATGGGGTTGCGTAAATTTTACGTGTCAACACCCACTTAGCAACCCTCATTGGCTCACCTCGAGAAAGGTCGTGATAAGCGTGCTTCAGAAAGTATAAATTATGTTTTGCTCAATTGTAGCAAAGCCCAATTCTAGTTTGAAAAGATTCTGAAAAGCAGTTATGCACACTTAAAAGTCATTTTCACAAAAGTAAACAATGACAGGTGCTTTGAATTGTTGACTTGTAGAAAATACGCTACGACTCCAAAAAATCTTTCCTTGAAAAATACTTAATAATTGACTTTGAGGGTTTGTCACTACTTTTTAAAATGGGTTAATGCTTTAAAAAACCCAAAACTGATATGCATGTGATAAATTTATCAAAAACTAATTTTTTAACTATAAAAAACTCCAAACTAGTAAATTTTTGAGAAATTTATCACAAATTGATATACTTGTGATAAATTTATTTTCTGTTAATTTCTGTTAAATTTTACTAAGTAAAATGATACATGATAGTTGACTGATGTACCAATTTGGGATTTTATTTTCCATATGTCACAATTATACAATTTTTGTAATTTTTTTATGATATTAATCCAATTTAATGGAGAGTATATTTGTCACAAATGTTTCAATTTAAGGTTTTTGGCAATCGAACAAATTAGTTTGGGTAAATTCATCACAAACATACTAGTTATGATCAAAAAATTAGTTTAACAAGTGTATCAGTTTAGGGTTTTTCAGGATATTAAACTTTTTAAAATTTTCCCAAAATGCTGTACTTTTTCTGCATGAAGGTGGTAGGCAGCTATGAAGAAACCTTACACAAATTTGTTAGCTTATCGTATACAAGAACTCTAGAAGTCACAATTGTGATTATAAGTTAGGTAGCTTTGATCAAGCTCAGCATGATAGCTTTAATTCTATTCATTGACTCTATCACTGGTTACATGCACGAATAATGCTAAGGATACTGAAATTAATAATAGCGTGGCAAATTGCAAGCAGCTATTTGAGTAAATGATATTTAAACACCCAACAAGAATATAAATTTTTCTTTGTAGATCGATTTTGTATAAAACCATTTATTATTCCTAGATAAAACATCATCAGATATGATCTCAAGGCAAAAGGTTTTCCAAAATTAATAAAGCCTGATGCACAAGACAGTTATGTTGATTACTACCCATTATATAGGTTTTTCAATATTAACAGCGAATTCTAACTTATATGTACCAAAACCAACATCGCAAAGTTTTTGTATCTATCTAGTGGAATGCGTCTGAGATAATTTCATCGGAAAAAGAATGAGATTAGAAGCAAATCATATTCCCAGGCAATCATTTCGGGGCTCTAGAGTTTATTACACATGCAATTAATCACATGGACCAATTCTTCACATAAGAAGCACGCACGCACGGACCCATTTGATTCATGAGAATTTCGCATAGAAATAATCGCAGAAATGATATGGTACACGAGAAAACATCGACTAGACGTTTATATCAGTTCTACATCCATGGTCGAATTTAAGATACTGACCCACTTTGAACGGACTATAAAATTCGAAAGAAGTAAGCATCTACTTAGCAACACCGAGGTAATTCGAAAGAACTAAGCATCTACTTAAATCATGACAACATGAATCTGCGATTGTTTATTTATACATATTGAAGTAACATTCTTAGTTAGGACCAGACCAGAACTGTTCCCAGTCCTGCAAGGACAATTCGCTCTCACCGGGCAGCATCTCGATGTCAATACCGCTTCCTAATCCCCCTGCTTGCGACGGAATTGTCCCATGGTCCCCGGAGGCGCTTGAACTGTCTGCCGAGGAGCTTGCTCGCTCCGTGGGTGGAGGACTACCCCGACGAGATGAGGTCATATCCTGAGGATGTCGACCATCATTTGGCATGGTGTTCTGTTGAAATGTGTGGCTGCTGCTTCCAATCATATCTCCTATCGGTCTTCGGTCGAATGACCTCAAGGTCTTTGTTTTCTTGTACACCCGGCACACGCTGAATTCTTGCGTCGCCTGCAATTATTCATTCAAAATAAAGACGAACGAGAGTATGCTCAGGTTGGTACAAGCACTTGCACTTAGGTTACGCGGATCTTTTTTCGTCTTGATTACTGTTAATGCCATTGCAGTTGCACCACCACTCCAGCATAACCATGTCCAGAATAAGATTACGCGAGAAACATTTTCAACCACGTTAAACTATTCCATACGTGCGTGACATAGATTATCCAACAGTTTTTCGTTAAAAAAAAAAAAAAATTGGATTAGGGCATCACATACCACCACTGAGATGTCTTGAGGAGAAGTAGCCTCCCCTTCAATGGCTCTGTACTCATTCATCTTCCATTCGGTTTTCCCACCGTTCGGAGCTCGTCCTGTGTAGAACACCATAGTTCTCTTCACTCCCACAATGTGATTGTTTGAGTAGACGAAACCGGGAGAGCCCGTGGCTTTCCAGTACCCAGTGGTCGTGAGCCGCCTCGGCCTCCCACCGCGGTACTCGCTCTCCTGCCTCGGGATGAAGAAGAACCATTGCTCCGGATCTCTGCGGCATAGATTTCCTGCAAATTCTGGATCCAAAAGAATATTTTTGTTACATAATAGAAGAGTATAGACCTTATCATATATAATCTTCCGTTGGTAGGGCTGTATTTAATTTTTTCACCATTTCTAACACATGCGCGTGCATTCAAACTATATCATGAAATCATACTGTGTGTACATGTTGCATATGCATAAGAACACTGCTTGGGAAAATAAATCAAGAATTTATGGAATCACTCCATCAATTACATGCTAATATATAAGTTTGGTGAATTTCCATTCATTCGCTATCCGACAACCTGAATGATGTGAAAAAGTTGAAGCCCATGGCGTTTTACTTATTTAGAAGAAAACCATGCATACATATCAATAGTTGGTGTCTAAAAGGTACAACTTGCATATATAATTTCTCCAAATTCTCTTTGGTTATTTTCTTTTCAGACAAGGGCATAAAAAGTGGAGGCCATCATAGAATCTGTCATAATACGTCGTCCCAAACTCGTAGTACTTAATAAGAAACCGAGTTTCGAAGGAGAATCCATTTTATGATTTAAAGAAATGCAAGAAATCTTAAAAGAGAAGCATCTTAGATCAATACTTCATTAAAGTTGAAAAGGACGAATGGCAAATTCATGCAGAAATGCATAGTAGGTCCACATGAAAAAACGAAAAGAGCTGGATGGAGAATGAATGCTCTGATGTTAAGTAATAAAAAAACTGTAATGCTTTATCTTCTCCCTCTGCAGTCAGATCTTTTAATTTGAAAGTGCTTTGAAACACGAAAGCAAGCGACGACCGTCAAGAAGAAGAAGAAGAAGCAAGGATTGCTACATACGTGGAAGGTCCGACGGATTGAACTCGTAGATATCAAGAACGGGTATGACCCGGTCAATAAGCCCGTGCAGAGCCCCTCTTGTTCCCTCCAGCTTGCTTCGTAAATAGAACGAAACCAACTCTTCTTCCGTCGGGAAGAACCGAAAGCCTGGTGGCAAATCCTCCATCTCTCTCTCTCTCTCTCTCTCTCAAAACAACTTGCTTTTGGCTTTTCTATCTTGCTGCTGTTGGTTGTAGTTGTGTACAAGAAGGACGTGTTGAAATCATCACACTGCGAAGAGATCGAGTTCTCGTGGAAAAATTGAGAGAAGAAGAGGGAGAGAAGAAAGACTTCAAGAGCAGTGAAATGAGAGAGAGAGAGGGAGACCTGGGTTTTGCTTGCAAATTTCCACGCGCTTGTGCTGGAAAAAAGCTTGTCGTCCTATATCCCCGTACTGGAATACAGTAGGGTTTCCCGGGTGTGTATTCTTTTTTTTTTTTTTTCCTTTGCTTGGGGGTCGTCATGACAATGAAACTCAGGACCACCGCGTGCGACCAGTCTAATCAACTTGTGGCACAAATCCAATCGAACGATTCATCGAATGGGTACAATTTCTAGATCGAAGTGTGTAAGGACTGACTGTAACCCTGCAATCGCTCCTAATGTCTGCGTGGGACTTTGACAATGATAAAGCTCGCTTATGTCTAGGATCGATGGAACATGAGTGAAATCGAGGGAACATCCGTCTGCAAATTTAAGTTCGAACATTCATTCTCTAAGCAATGTCGGTAGGACAACACCATTCCCTGTACAATGACAACTCATGAATATTGTGAAGTTTAGATCTCCTGCCATGTGAGCCAACATTTCTCCATGTTACTTCATAACCATAAAATTCAATGTATCATTCAAATTTTGGAAGGAAAAAAAAAACCAGAAAAATCATATACTAATTTAAGTGTTAATATATATATATATATTGTGAAATTTTTACATATTTTGAATTGCAAAATAGAAAATCAAAATACATGCGCCGCAAGATTTAATTAAGTGAAAGGTAAACTAAAGTCAATTCAATTAATGGTTTTGCTATTAAAATTTATCCTCAAAACAAGTTGGGGAAATTAATCACTTCTCACATTAGAAAAGGGATGTGAGAGGTTCAAATCTCCACATTTTCAGAGAGAGTAAGGGTGAGGATGATTAATTTTAAGTGTGAGTTTCAATTTTCATGTCCTGCAAAATAGTAGAGCAAATTACCGCCTCCATTTTTTCTATAATTATCTTTCTCTCTATAATTAATATAGTCTAACTGCAGCAAACAGATATTTGCTCTACAGCTCCCGTGCAGGCATGCAGGCAGAAGTTTCGCGCTTCCAACGAAAATGGTTGACCATTTCCAAGTAAATTGCACTTCAACGAAGAAACGTATATTTTTTGACCAAGTGACTTTGCCGTCTTAAATCAAGATCAGATGTTTCTCTATGCTATATTATTCAAGACATCGATACACATCATGCCTTTCCTGTAAAGGCTGTAATCTAAGTAATTGTCCCACATCAATTTGGAATTTCACTGGCATTTCTCTCCTAATTTCGACTTGACCCTCTTCGCAATCTAGAAAAAGCTTCATCTTAGGCTGATGGAATCATGATATCATTAAACCGTGATCGCATTAAGTTTTCCACACACTATATATCAAAATATTATTTTTTCAAGATACAAAGTTACATTTGCTTCTTTCTTTTTTTATTTTATTTATGACAAAATATACATTAAATTGAGAAAGTTATATATATTCGCTAGCAACCGTAGGGATGATATTTTATGTAAATTGTGATTTACACAATTTTTAGTTAGTCAAATGGCCTGTTAACCATATGAGAACATTCCATCACAAGTATGGAACCTTTAGAGTAACACTAAAGGGGGCTGCCAAAACTGGTTGCCCCTTCTTATTTTTGTCACCTATTAAAATGGTGGTTAGTAGAGGTGATCGGTTCTTGGTTCTCAAAAATCGGAATCGGGAACCGAACCACACCATCAGTCCGATCCGGTCCAATGGAACCAATCATTTATTTTTTTCCACTACTCGGAACTGGACCAAAATACTGTTTGGTTTACATTTTACTAATTTTTTGAAGAAATAATAAAATGAAAGAAGTATGTTTAGTTAGTTTGGTCCGATTCTCCCTTAGAAATGGGAACCGAACTGACATTCTAGGAAACCATACCAAATCGGTCAATCTAATCTAGTCCGGACAATTTTCAGTTCGGATGGTCCATTTTGTACATCCTTGTAGCTAGCCAGCCAATCAAGAGACTCATGGAAGGGCTTTAGAAATGCGTCCTTCTATCTTCGGCCAAGAAAAAGAACATGAGGTAGGGTCAAGATGAGGAAACTTACTGTTTTATGAACACACACGGCTAACTCGTAACTAATTACGTCATAGAAAATTTTGGGTGGACATAATTATTTCTTTCTTTTATATAGATTAAATCTAATTAGTTGGATTCACATGAGTCTTCGAGTAAAAAGAGAAAATGGAATAAAACAACCGCCTCCTCTTTGCCCCAAGAATGGTTTAAGTGGACCTTGGTCATCATGGAAATGATATCTCGTATGGTTGTAGCTAGTTAGGATTGACTTTGTCAGGTATAAGCATCTTCTTCACCGTTCTTGACGCTGAGCCTAGACTCCAGTGGTGCGTGGTCCGATGGAGTTGACTTGGGGATGATGAATCACTATTCATTTTATGACTTGAAATGGACTTTGACTCGAGTGCTTTTTTGGATGCCCCATCACGAGGAATTGCACAAATCTCACTCAGCCCATTTGGTAATGAAACGATCAAACCAATTATTTTAATTTCATGTCCCACATTGATACGTCTCCACTTTCAATTTCTGCATGACGATGGGTTCAATAAATAGCAACATTAGGTTCATTAAAACTGATCTAAAAAATATATAACGACATGTCAAATTGTCACCAGTATTCTATAAATGAATTGTATTCAACAACTAATAATAGTTTGACATGTAATTTAATAGGCCGTTGTTATAAATTGGTATTAATAAGTTTAGCATTTTCTATTGTTATAAGCAATTTCCGACTCACTTTTTATGTTTCTCCTTTTCAACATAACTGTACTTTTTTAGCATCTTTTATCAAATGAACTTATCTTTGGGCATAAAATAAAAGCCAACCAAAAAGTTCAGAGCTCTTCTTGGGAACCAGTACACGAAGTTACAGACAAACCTTTTTCCCACAAAAAGTACGGCAAAATAGGCATACTGATCACGGTAAAGATTCTCCTTACACTGCTACTTCACTTTGTCTCCTTACTTTTCAAAATAATTGTTTGGCATTCAGGACAAATTTACATGACCGGAAGGACCAATAATTTGTTTGCTGCGGTCTAATGTGAAATGCCAAAAGTAGCCTTTTTATTTTTTTTATGCCGAGGATCTAGCCTAACTCATTGGCCTAGCTCACCTTCGGAAGCACGATACCAACTATACCTCGAGGGAAACTGACTCAGCAACCCACTGCCGGGGCCTCCCTCTTAAATCACGGAACTATTCTAAGAGTCGTGAACGACTCAAAGAATTGAACCCTTGACCAGATGGCCTAATCAAGGGTATGTTTCAACCAGTGCAGTCATGCGTGAATGGGTCAAAAAGCAACTTTTTTGCTCTCCACTAAAATCTAAAGTATTATTCAAATCTGTGAAAAAAATTATATTTACATATACGTGTCAACATTTATCTATTTTTAAAGTTTCAAGTCTTTTAAAGTCCAGTGCATCTAGGTGCAAGATTTGAAAGTTTAAAACAAAAAGGTGAAATGTGACAATTTTTCTAGACAAACCTTGAATTACTATTTGTGTAAAAAGAAGCCCAAAAAACCTTAACCCCTAAAGTAACCAAAAAAATCCTACACCAAACCCTATTATCTTCTCCCGCCACCGGCACCACCAAGTCATTTTGCCATGGCCGCCCCAGTTGTCGACCACCAATGCAGCATCACGGCGCTCTTACAAGACGGAGTCCTCATGTGATGGGATAAGGTAGGTTAGCTGGTAAATAGTTAGGATTTTTTTATTTGCGAGTTCTTGGATTGACAGGAGATTTAAAATAACGGTAAGAGGGTTATAGAAAAAAAAATTATGATTCTGTATATAAAAATATAACTTAAATTGATTGTGTCTAATGTCATGATGCAGAAATTTGCAAATCACTATACATATATTGGTCTTTTTTTTTTCTTGTGACCAAGCTATCTAAACTTTTTGACTTGATTAATGCTTAGGTAGGTACATAAAGGGAGAATTACCAAAAAAGTCTTAAACCTATTGTAATTGTGCCAATTCAGTCATAAACTTTTTTTTTGACCAATTTAGTCCTAAACCTTTTACTTTTGTTCCAGTTCAGTCCTTCCGGTCAAAATTAGCCGGCTGGCGCTGACGTGGCAGCCGGCTGGTGCCGGCGAGCTTTTTTTAATAATATTTGATTTTTAAAAAAAATTATTAATTTTTTTATTAATTTTTTTCTTTTTTCCTTTTTTTTTTCCTCCTCCCTCCTCCTTCCTTGGGCCGGTCGCCGGACTGAGGCGATCCGGCGACGGATCCGGCGAGGCCCCCGCCGGATCTGGCGAGGAGGCCTCGCCAGACGCGACGGCGAGCCCCCCTCGCCGGATCTGGCGAGGGCTCGCCTCGCCCAGCAACCGCGAGTCGAGCCCTCGCCAGATCCGGCGAGGGGGGCTCGCCGTCGCGCCTGGCTAGGGCTCACCTCGCCCGGCGACCGCGAGGCGAGCTCGCGCCTAGCGACGGCGAGGCCCCCTCGCCGGATCGCTGGATCTAGCGAGGGCTCGACTCGCGGTCGCCGGGCGAGGCGAGCCCTCGCCAGATCCGGCGAGGGGGGCTCGCCGTCGCGTCTGGCGAGGGCTCGCCTCGCCTGGCAACCGCGAGGCGAGCTCGCGCCCAGCGACGGTGAGGCCCCCTCGCCAGATCTGGCGAGGGCTCGACTCGCGGTCGCTGGGCGAGGCGAGCCCTCGCCAGATCCGGCGAGGGGGGCTCGCTGTCGCGTCTGGCGAGGCCTCCTCGCCAGATCTGGCGGGGCCTCGCCCGGCCGGATCGCCTCAGTCCGGCGACCGGCCAGTGGCCGGAGCCCAAGGAAGGAGGAGGGAGGAGGAAAAAAAAAAAGGAAAAAAGAAAAAAATTAATTAAAAAATTAATAAAAAATTTTAAAAAATAAAATATTATTAAAAAAAAGCTCGCCGGCACCGGCCGGCTGCCACGTCAGCGCCGGCCGGCTAATTTTGGCCGGAATGACTGAACTGGAACAAAAGTAAAAGGTTTAGGACTAAATTGGCCCAAAAAAAAAGTTTATAATTGAATTGGCACAATTGCAATAAGTTTAGGACTTTTTTGGTAATTCTCCCGGTACATAAAATGTCTCGTTCACATGCATAGAATTATACTTCATTCATATAGGACAGTTGGGCGGTGCTCCAATATCATTCATGGAATCGGTCTTTACATTTCGTTCATATAGGATAGTGCTGAATATCATTAAATGAATGGGGTCTCACCCGATTCAGTGGTTCATGTAAATTAGTCTATGTATGCCCCGCAAGAGCTTAAGTCATTGTCTAACTGTCTCTCTCTCCCTCTCTCCCAGAGTCTCTCTTTAACTCTTGGCGCAATCCCTGAAACAACGTGTTATACTTTTTTTCTTGTCCATTAGCGCGTGAAATCTGCTCGACTTTGCACTATAATACAATCATGGAGAGAACGGGGTTCGAGTTGACGTACCTTGACCTCACCTTTTCCCAAGGATATTTAAATTTTTATCAGTGAAAAGACAAGTTCGAGAGAGAGGGGACGCGGTTACGTAAGTTTCATGGAACCATCCATAGGTGGGAAGCTGCAAGACGACATAAATCGAAGGAAAACGAGAAGCAAAGCTATCAAGAAATGGAATTAGTCTACAAGGTGTGAATGCCTACAACTCTGAAACGCCCGGTTCCACCGTGCGATGAATTACGGGGACGACTTTGGCTTAGACTTTGTCTAGTAATAGCATGACCCTGGTCAAGCTGTTTTTTTTAAATAATTATAATTTGGTCGTTAAAGCAGCACAAGTGCGCCACAGATTTCAATTTGACTTTTTATTAGGCCCACCCACGCAACGGAGAAAAGTCTGGATATTCGTGATCAAACCTCATTTCCACAAGGGTTATTCAATCAGAGATGCATCGTCTGGTGAAACCATTTAAAGTGGATCGTCAGTGTAAAAACTAGCATTCATAAGGAAGGTGAGCCAGTTTTATATGTGTGCGTGTCTCCATGCTACAAGAAATCAGGCTATGACGACGAAATATAATTCCATGACCATTGATACGCTACCACGACGATAACAAAATTCATCGCCATAGCTTCGCTCTCGGCAGTGAAGGATTGAATTTCGCTATCATTGATATTCGTCAAGGATCCACGCCGTCAGAGCAATACCAAAATAAACCTATGGCGTCGAATTATCTTCTAGGCATAACCAGGCCTACATAGCTAAGCCTTAGAGCCGCCATCACACGCACAAACTCCCTCCCTCTGGTTGAGCTAGCAATTCTATGGGTCTCATTAAGGCTGTGACATCAAATCAAAGGTCATCAGGCTTAGCCGCGCAACTTGTGTGAAACTTGCATCTTGCGCCGTTCAGGTGCTCTTACGTAGACACAGATGTATGGACAAGCAACGTGAAGATGGTGGCAACACATGGGGATGGTGCCCGGTGCTAGGCAAAGAGAGGGAAGAGATTTCCATATTAATGTATACTATGCGTACGAAGGCAAATTTGCTCCCAAGTAAAATGATTTCTAGTGAAGTTGGTTTAAGTGAGTCCCGTGGCTTTAAATTCGATGCTTTCCTTGATTGCCATTTTCACTAGTTAGATCCAATTTAGTTCGATTTTCCTAAGAGACTTTTGAGTCTCCATAGCCCCTTGGAAAAACTATAAAGTGTCTGGTTCAGTTTTTGTGGGCCTCATTAGCCAAACACTAACATTTGGAATACTAAAAGCCTAACCTATTGAAAACCCAAAGCAAGTTAGGCTTTCAGCATTTTCGGAACAATATTTTGAGGATTTAATGACTTTTTTTTTCTTAATATTGCCCTAACTGATAATTATGTTTTCCTCTTTTATCCTAAGAGAACATTGTTCATTGTCTTCTTCCTTAAACTTGCTTATCAACCAGCAAAGCTCAACCGGTGACAACGGAGTTATCTATGTTCATTTCTCCATCCTGGTAGATGACTAATCATTGACTTGGGTTAACGAGTCACTTGTTGCAAAAACAATTTCACCATGCCAAAAGAAGGAGAGGGTAGATGAATTTGAGGTTAGTAGGTAACTTAACAAGGGCTAAAGAACTTTGACCATATCAAGCATCTTTCCATGATTCCATACCATAAAAGAAGGCCAAAATCAATGGATTTGAATTGACTAAAAACCTTATTTCCTTTTCGGAGAGTTAAGAAGTGGGTCCGATGGCGGTGTCGACAAGATGACATTTGTCGGTGTAATAGCTTAACATGTCGTCTCATTGCTCGACCTTCTAACATCAATGGAACTTCGTAGTCATTACCTTGCTGAAGTTATCTTCGTTCACATAGGTTTTTTTTTTTTTTTTTTGAACAGACACATAGGTTTACTTTTATTAGATTTCTTAGATGAGTGCTGTCAATTCTATACTACGAAACTGCCTTTCTTGACCGGCGAGACGAAATTTTCGTGGGAAGTCTTTGCTATCAGGTCGATGTTCTCACTCTTTCTCAATTTTTTTCAAGAATGGGATATGACGTTTATGTATAAGATTCATCACAAGCACTTCAACAACTTCATTACCTTTACATAATATGATTATGTACTGACCTCTATATTATGCGTAATTTCCAACTAATTCAGTCAGGCACCATTTAGCCTAAACTTCAGAAAATTATATGTTATCTCATCTCCCGTTTGTTTGGAAATATAAGGACATCGGCCAACTTTTGGTGAAATATCAACAGAAAATGCACGTGTTTGGTCGCCTGAATAGGAAAAAAATGATCTCATTCAGTGTTTGAAGACACCTTTTTGTTGAGAGAAGCCTAGATATTCAATGATGGCGATGCTACCCTATTGTTCTTGGTTTTAAGGGTGGCCGACCACCACGCTAGTTCTTAAGACCACCATTGCGATGGTCGCCATTGATCTATAATACATCATAAGATTGGTTACCCTGTCCAGGCAACCACTGCAACAATAGTCGGCCACATAACTGATATAGATACAACATTTGGATCTTAATGTATTATTTCTCTTTTTATTGTGTTGGTCTCAAGCAACCACCATGAGAGACTCAACCATCACAACTTAATTGTTGCAAACAAGCAATCACATTAGGTGATATTTTGTACACACTAAATAACAATGTGGGATCAAGAAGCGAACTAAATAAAGAATCAAATTCTCAAAATTCGATACAAAATCAGTAAGAATAAATATCACGTATTTGATTGTCTGTATGGTTGATGTATGGGGAGGAACGGGAGGGGAAAAAAACATGGTAAAGCATTTTCTTAGGCGCGTCTTGTATGTTGGACAGGCCCAGTGGACATGAGATGATATTGGACCCTGTGATCACATCTCAGGCCCATCCAACTTATCTCCCAATTCTCCTGCAACTTTCCAGCAAGAACTTTCCAGTATTGTCTTCGCTGCCTTTCTTTTCTCATCGTTAAGCGCAGTTCTTGAGATGGCCCTTCGAAATGACTCGATCCTCAACTCCATAGAAGTGCTTTGTTCTATTTACAGGGCAAAGAGTGGGGATACCATTATGCTCAATGAACGGCTAAGAATGACACATTGCTCAATTAAAGAAAACACTCGTAATAATGTTTAGGAGGACTCTTTCCGCACGTGTATATGGGACATCTATTGGCTATTACAGCCCTACCAAGGAGGTGATCTTACCTCCCTAGATATTTCTAGAAATCCATCTCTCCGATAATTTTAGGGACAACTAATAATACGAGATTTAGCCAATCTTTTAGCCACTTCGCTCTTATGCTATATTTTCTCCTATCTTGCCCCAAGAAAAATCTAGATAGTCAAAGGAATAGAAGAGTGTAGAGAAATCTAGAGTTATGGAGAAGAGACACAATGCAACTTTTTCTTCAATACTTCCTCTCGCTGACTACTCTTCTCTCGATGTGGATCTAGCAACCATGTCAAGTTATTTTCGAAACTCTTCAAACTTTGCAATGCTAGTCCTTTGGTGAAAGTATCTTCAAATTAATCACTTATCTTTATATCTTTCAGTAGTATTTTTTTCACGCAAGAAGTAATAATACTTCTACATGCTTAGTTCTTACGCAGAAGATCAAGCTCTCTATCAATTATATGGTTGATTGATTATAGTCAATAAGCTGTTGTAGTTCTTTAAACATGTATTTTCTTGAGTCGTCATTGCCGCTACTTTGTACTTAGCGTCCATAGTTGATAGTGATAATGTGGGTTGCTTCTTACTACACCATGACGCTACCCCTAATCCATATTAAAATAGTACTTGAGCGTTATTTGTCATGGTCACCAACTTAGTCAACATCGCAATATTGACCTCGTAGTTTACTCATTTATTATAGAGAAATACAAGATCAAAGGTTCCCTCCACATACCTTACTATGCGTGGGCTTTGATTATTTCTCCATAAATCAACTTGCTACTCTTGCTACAAAAGTGACGTTAGGCTATATTGTAGTTGGATAGACTAGACTTCCTATCTATTGCCCGTACATAGTTGACTCTTCTAATTCTCGTCCTTCAGCCATGCGAGCTCTATATTTCCATCCATACACATAGAGATCGACTTGCAATCAAGCATCCAAGCTTCTCTTGGAGATCTCATGTAGGAATAACTCTTCCTTATTTGCTCAACCCCGGGTCTGCTTCTCTTGGAGATCTCATGTAGGAATAACTCTTCCTTATTTGCTCAACCCCGGGTCTGCTTCTCTTGGAGATCTCATGTAGGAATAACTCTTCCTTATTTGCTCAACCCCGGGTCTGCTTCTCTTGGAGATCTCATGTAGGAATAACTCTTCCTTATTTGCTCAACCCCAGGTCCTAAGTAGTGCTTAAGATTATCCAAGCTCCTTCATCTAAAATTACGTAGATAAGTTGACTCTGATTCAATACATCTCGTTTTCACCATCTTCAATGGTGATTAGATCATCCACATATCTTAGTACCATAACAAGTATTTCGCCTTTCTTTAGAACAAGCTCAAGTCGTTATTTAGTAACCACTTTGTATCAGAATTCTACCATCATAAAGCATTTTTTTTTTCTTAGATTGTAAAGGTAACTCAAACGAATCTTTCTCTGAAACCATTCGGCGGTTCAATGTACATGTCTCAACCTAACTCCCCATCTAAGAAGGCATAAATCACATCCACCTGCCATGACTTGCAGTTAGAGCTAGTAAGTCCGAACCGGGTCAGTCCAAACTCGGTCCATACCATCGCTCCACGGACGATCCGACCCGTCAGGCGCCAACCCTCTCTCTCTCCTCTGCGCAAATTCCAGCATCTTCTTCCCTCTTTCAAACTAACCAGAAGCGTCGAGCTCACCTGAACTTCAATCTCTCTTTCTCTATCTGCGCCTTTCGACTCTTGCAAGCAATCTCTCTCCGCCGTTGCTTCTTCCATAGCCATCTCCTTCCTTCTTCCTCCTCTTCCCCCGGTCGCTCCGAATCTCGCTCGAGAGACGTCCAATCGGGGAGGCCCGGGAGGAATTCGACGCCGATTGAATGTGGATGGAACAGCAGCGGAGTCCCTCGGGGTCGTCGCAGAGCCCCAGATCCCCGTCCGCCCAGCCCTACCTCTCGGTCTCCGTCACCGATCCCGTCAAGCTCGGGAACGGCGTCCAGGCCTACATCTCCTATCGCGTCATCGCCAAGGTAACGTCGGATCGGATCCCCCGGGTCTAGGGTTTGTCGCGTGTGTGTGCCGTCTTAGCTGTTGTTGTTGTTGTTTCGGTCGACTTTTGCCGGCGGAAGGAACTTCCGAGGAAGAGACCGGGGTCAATGCATGCTCGTCAATGTCGAAATTAGAAGAGAGATGCGTGTATCGGTGGCGCTTTCTTGAAATTGGATTGATTGTCATCCGGCTTGGTTTGATTGATTCGTGTATTCGAATTTTATCTCATAAGTTATGAGCTTGTGATCTTTATTTAGTTTATCTTGACGGGGTCGGAGGTTTAGGAGTTTGGCGAATTATGATTTGTTGCTTGTGTAATTTGAGAATTACCCTTCTGCAGACGAACTTCCCGGAGTACCTGGGGCCGGAGAAGATTGTCATTCGAAGGTACAGCGATTTTGTTTGGCTGCATGATCGGCTTTTTGAGAATTACAAGGGCGTTTTCATCCCTCCTCTGCCCGAGAAAAGTGCTGTAGGTAACAAGTCAATACACGCCTCTGTTTTTGTTGTTAATATTTGTGGCACCTGGTGGGATTGTATGAATTGCATTCTGTTAAGTTGTGCAGTGAAAGTTTCTTGGTGATTTTTTTATGCCAGTATCCTCTTGGACATTGTGTAGGCTGTATCATCTGTTTTTCTCTCCCCTTTTAAGGTGACATTGCCCTTTGCCTTGACCGCTATTGCATGTCCAGTGTCCCCATAGGCGTGTTGGCACCCTATTTTGACTGAATCATCAATTATGATGATCATGGAGCTGGCTCTAGGTGTGCAAGGGTCAAGCTATCTGCAACTGGAGTGTGACTTGGTTTTATTTGAGTTTGAGTAGTTCATGTGTCAAATTTAAGCTCAATCTCGGTTATACTAGAATAAAGGGGATTAAAACAATTGCATTTGTCTCCCCCCCCCCCCCCCCCCAAAAAAAAAAAAAAAAAAACACCCTACTCATATCTCTCTCTTTCTCACTCTTAAAACATCAGAACTTGTGAACATAGTTTTATCTGTTAGATTCAAGCATTTAATCCTGACTAATTAGTCAAATTAAATTAAAGCAAACCCTCAGCCTTTTCCTTCCAGAGAGCTCTTAGAAACCTTTTGGAGTTTCAGAACAGTTTGCTTCTGTCTCATGTTAATTCCTGAGGATCATAGCGTAATTACCCTGGAAAAGCATTGCGACTAATATTCTAATGCAATTGTATTTGATGCAGAAAAATTCCGCTTTAGTGCTGAATTTATTGAAATGAGGCGTCAGGCTTTAGATATATTTGTTAACCGGATAGCTTCACATCACGAGCTGCGGCAAAGTGAGGACCTAAGAACCTTCTTACAGGTTGATGAAGAGGTGAGTCATTCACTGTTTGATGTCATGTGATGATCAAATTATTTCCTTTTCACCTGGAGAAGTATGTAGCATAATATTTCTAGTTTTTGCCATATTTCGAAATATCAAACAAGGTGGAAATTCTGTTATTGGCTGCTCGTGTCAGCCAAAATGTACACATAATGTTGCAGTTGTCCATAAGTAGCGTAATATCTCTAGTTTTTGCCATATTTTGAAATATCAAACAAGGTGGAATTTCTGTTTTTGGCTGCTTGTGTTAGCCAAAATGCACACATAATGTTGCACTTGTTCATATGTCCATGTTCCATGTTGGGACACAAATAATAAATATGCAAGCATGCACTAGTTTTCCTGCTGAGGTGCCTTGCCTTTTTGCAGAGGATCCAACCAAATCTTGCAGTCACTCTTTGATGTTTGGGTGCTTCTTTCTATAAACTATAGTCCTCCCTGTAAATCCCATCAAATGAAGTAGTTATAGGAATCAGTGTGCTTGCGAGGAGGTTTCCAAATATGTCATAGTAATGCTTCTGAGGGAAAAAATAATACCGTTCCAGCAAATACAAGGATTAGTTTACACCAATGAGGATTTTGCTGAAGCCAACCTGGTGGTGGTTGTGATGTATATGCTTGAATAATGAGGATAAATATCATAAAGAGTAGCTATCTTTTTTTTTTTTTTTAATCTTTTATCTGCGAATTTTTAGAAGGAAATTTCATGCAGTCCAGTGGTTTACACAGATCATTATTTCTAATTTTGTCTAATGCATTTGTGACAATCTCATAAGGAGGCATTGGACAATATATAATGCTTTTATTTTTATTAAAGAGTCTAACCGTTTCACCTTATAATTGTAGTCATATATTGTAAGCATTTGCGTAACTCTAACCTGTAGTCTAGTTGTATTGCATTCTTGTTGCCCTTGTGACACTCTCAAATCCTGATGCGATTATTTAATGAAGACCATTTATTCTTTAGCAAAAGGAGGCCCTTGCTTTTTCGTTTTACATGACCCAGTATATTTACAAATTACAATGGAAGAGAAAAATAAGGAATGAATTAAAACTTATAGATCATAGCTCGGTCGAAATAATCTCCTGACAACTTTATTAAAAAAAAAAAAAATTGGTAGTATTGAATATGTAAAACATTTAAAAGTTGATTAAATAAGCAATTACCAAAGCTCTAACTCGGAAAGATGCACTTGAGCCTGATAGGATTGGAAATCCATGTCAATAACACCTATTGTTTCAACTACAATTTTCGTTTTCAAATGGAAAGACAAGTAAACTAGTATGAGATCCATAAGCATCTCGTCATCAGTGTAGTCTCAGACTCCAGTAGTTGCCATTACGATATTATCAACCTTAAATGGTGTATAACAAAAGAAACAATGGGATGAGTTGCACACTCAGTGAATTAACCACACCCCGAGAGATGGGCACTCCCTTCTGATATTAGGCTGAATTTAAGTTAGAATTCAATATTGCGAGATCTAATCACCATTATATACTCCGAAAACCTTCAAGGAATAGTTCAATATTAGTAAACCAAGGAATCCAATACCTCAAAGCTGAATAATATGTAAGTCCGAAATAATAAAAAATTAATGATCAAGATGAGAGTTTTAAACTTTCAATGGATTGTTCATAGTATGGGATAGTCAAATTCCTAAGTTCAATCATGTGGAAAATGTGCTCTCCTTTCAAAAGGCTCACTGATCAATGTTCATAAGCAAAAGTTCAGAAGTCAGGATCTTATGACCTCATTAATCAGGAGGTGTAGTAAGTTTGCATAAGTAGTTGGCAATGGAGAAAACCCTCTTTTGTTTCTGGAATGTTGGAAGTATGCTTCTAAATGTGTTTTGTTCCCTCTTATCAGGTAATGGAGAGATTAAGGTCATATGAAACTGGCATATTTAAGAAGCCAGCAGATCTTATGCAGATGTTTAAGGTAATGATTTGACAGTGATCTACATTGAATATCTTCAGCATATGCTTTGCAGAGGCAATGAATAAGATATGCCCTATGAAGCTAATAATACATTGATATTGGGAGTTACCATTCCAGTAAGGGCTGTAACTATTTGACCGTTGATGACCTGGTCTCCATTGCTGACAGGACGTACAATCCAGAGTGACCGATGTGGTTTTAGGAAAAGAGAAACCAGTGGAAGAGTCGCATCCTGAATATGAAAAGATGAAACACTATATCTTTGAGCTTGAAAACCACCTGGCTGAAGCACAGAAGCAGGCATATCGACTTGTAAAGAGGCACAGGGGTAGTGATTCTGAATGCTTTGCTTGATCTTAATATGCTTTTGGATTTTACTTTTGGGCTTTTATCTTCTGCTTTGCCTTGCAGAAATTACCGACTTAGGTGTATTCTTTTGTCTGAATTCCTGCAGAACTTGGGAAATCTCTCTCAGATTTTGGCAACGCAGTCAAACTCCTTGGTGCCTGTGAAGAAAATGCTCTTGGGAAGGCATTTTCTGAACTTGGAGCAAAATCAGAATTAGTATCAGCTAAGCTGCAGAAGGAGGTAGACTGAAATTGAATTTAAGAATATTGGACTCTTAAATAGGGTTTTGTGTATGTGGCTTTTCATGCTTGCTTGTATTTGCCCTTCTAAAGTTGGGGAATTTTGTTGGTACTTATTTGGTATATTTGACACGCAGGCTCATGAGCTCTTAATGCATTTTGAAGAACCTTTGAAGGATTATGTTCGTGCTGTGCAGTCTATTAAGGTTAGCTTCATATTTCTTCTCATACTATGGAAGGCCATGGAGTCACTACAGAGTCTCTTGGGTTTGGGACTTATTTTCTGGCTGCTGGAAATCATTGATGTGTTCATTTTTCTCGGTAATTCTGACTTTCATGAGCTAATATTGTGACCTGTGTTGTGAAACAGGCCACCATAGCAGATCGAGGCATCGCATTCAGACAGCAGTGTGAATTGGCTGAAACAATAAAATTGAAAGAGATAAATCTGTATGTTTCTGCTCCCATTTTGTTGATCTCTCTCTCTCTCTCTCTCTCTCTCTCTCTCTCTCTCTCGCCTTCTTTACCTAATAAAGAAGTTACAAAGCGCGCGTGCATTGTAGATTGCATGATTTCGGGTTTTAGGAAGATGTGGTGGATGATGTCATTGTCTTTAAAAGGTGATAATTCCTTTGTTGCATTGAAAGTATGGAAACTTTAAGTACTAACCTACGATGTATAGTAAGGATTTGCACTTATGATAGCAAGCCCTTCAGCCAATGGACTTGATGTGTTTGTCAGCACAATTGGTTAATATACTTTGATACCCTGATCATCACTAATGAATCTAACTAAAGGTCATGATATGGTTCTCTGCTCCTGCTTCTTTTTCAGGGATAAACTCATGCTGACACGATCTGATAAGGTGAGGGATGCGGAGATTGAATACAGAGAGGTGAGTCACTTCACGTAATTGGTCAAATTGCTTCCCAGGTTTCCTTTTTGCTGATAAAATAGAAATCGATGCAGCTGAAAGCAGAAAGTGAAGAAGCAATGAGAAGATTCGAAACAATAGTGAGACGGATGAATGAAGAGATGGTACGCTTTCAAGACCAGAAGACGATAGATATGGGAGTCGCGTTTCACGAATTTGCCAAAGGGCAGGCACGTCTGGCGAATGGAATTGCCGATGCTTGGCGAAGTCTCCTTCCCAAACTGGAAGCTTGCTCTGTCTAGGGGTGAACTGATCATACAAGTGTCGGTAAAAAACCAGGCGGTTTTGCCTGAATGACGGGGCTCTGGCTTTGTGGGAACAGTCCCGCGAGTTTGTGCCAGAGAAATGAGTGACTCTCGGTTCATGTTTTTCTCATTGTGTACAGAGCAGAGTCAATGTTTCGGTAACATTGTCATCATTTGGTGGGAAAAATACATCGTTTGACTTTATTATTATGAGGATAGAGCTTGAATTTCTCAAGGTGGATTTATGATGCCGATCTGTCAACGTTACTGTTAAAATGGAATGACATCTAGTTTTTCAGAGAAATTCCCTTCTTTCACGCAGGGCAAAAACCATCTATCCTCGACCGAATGTGATTCGTAAAACGGTTCTGATGTAGATAGCAGCTAGATAGCGGAAGCCGGCCACTTCCAAAATGGTAATGAACTCTCCTTGGTGTCGAAAGACCTCTGCTTCGGGGGCAGATATTCTAGGAATTTGTCGTCCATGTCAACATGTCAGTTTGCACGTCATACCTTTGTTAGAAAAAGGAAGGGGGAGGTCCAAGGTTGCTTCAGTTTCGTGGCCATATCCGGTCCGTGCGATCGAAATGAAATGATGACTTTGCTCTAAATATTCCACAAATTAAAAGGGCGATGAGGGCCGATCAGCACTAACGAGCTCCTTAGAGTATTATTATCAAGGTTTCATTTTCATTATGGAATCATTGGATTGAGCCATCACTATTCCTAATCATTCAGGACTCGAAGGAGCCCCGGTTTAGTGAGCCATGTACCCCCATCAAGATTCTAGCAGCTAGAAAATCTTCGTGCATGAGGTTTGTTATTAGATTCTTCGAACAAGAAAATCATGTCCAAATATTAGAGGTGATTGGTTCTCGGTCCGATCCAGTTCTAAGGTAAAAATCAAGAATTAGATCGGGAGAACCAATTTCCAAAATTCGGAATCGAGGACCACACCGAACCATTTGGTCCAGTCTAATTGAATTGATTACTTACTTTTTTCCCACTTATTAAACTAGACTGAATTGGACCAAAATAGTGTTTAGTTCTCATTTTACTACTTTTTTGAAGAAATAATTAATAAATAAGTATAATTAATTAGTTTGATTCAGGCGGTTCTCAGTTCGAGCGATATTTTCCATTTCCACTTCCTATTTAATATGAAACAAGAAATCTCTCTATAACCTTTTGAGGTCTCGAGGGGTGCTATGGTATATTATTTTAATATATTTAACAGATTAATCGGCAACATAGCTGGAATAGCTCAGTTGGTTAGAGCGTGTGGCTGTTAACCACAAGGTCGGAGGTTCAAGCCCTCCTTCTAGCGATACGTCCGCTCTTTTTTTTTTTTTTTTTCGCAATATTCCATATTGAAATTTCAATTGTTTTTGCCCTTTTTGTCCTTACCGATTTGCCAAACAAAATCAGGGCTCTTCCTGCAGCCTTTCGTGATGATAATAAAATTTAACGAGTGCGATGGATGATTTTGATAATGTCCTATACCTAAATACCTAAAAATGTGTGCTTGAAGTTTAATTGATAACATTTTTGTGGATGGCAATGATTGATTTATGAGGGTTTTGTTAATTTTGCAATTCTAGTGTGCTTCTTGACAGTAATAAAAATATGTTGCTAATGAAGTCTGCAGTGGGACATTAGGAGAGGTTCAATATGAGTACTTCTTGAGATCTCATGAGAGTTGCCTCTGTGTGTTGACATGAATCGTGTTTTTCCCTTATTGATTTCAAGTTGCTCTGCGTAATTGATAATCCTGAATGAGTGAGGATGATTTTGTTTTTATTCATTATATAATCCAATTATTACCTAAATTGAAGGAATGATTATAATTATTATTCCATTTACCTTTAGTTTTCTTTTTCTTTTTTAGAGAAATGAAATTGGGACGTCCACCCCAGCCGAGTTTCCTCGGCTGGGCCTTTTCATCGAGTGTACCTCCTCGGGTTCGTTCCCGGGATCGGCATCACGCCCATCCAAGGTGGCCCCCTTGCCCCTTAAAGGGGTTGGATGGGGTGACCAATGGGGTTGGAATATTTTTCGAGGCCCGGTTCCAAGCCTTTACCCAGACTTTCATGGTGGTCAAAGCCTTTTAAGATCTTGCTTAAGACCAAACTTGGGACGAGTCTCGCCTCGACTAACCCCCCCTACCCTAGGGAGGATCTCTTCATTGGCGGTGGCCTGCCTTGTTTCTTGGGGTTTTGGAAAGTCCCCTAGGATAAAACTCCATACTCGGTGGTTTACCTCGCATGGGCTTGGGAAGTCTTTTAAGGTCTTGTTCGGGACCAACTTGGGATAGGTCCCGCCTCGGTGACCCCCCCTACCCAAGGGAGGGTCCCTTCATTGGCGGCGGCCTGCCTTGTTCCTTGGGGTTTTGGGAAGTCCCCTAGGATAAAACTCCATACTCGGTGGTTTATCCAGCACGAGCTTGGGGAAGCCTTTTAAGGTCTTGCTCGGGACCTTACAGGAGTAATAATTAGGGAAATGGAATTGCAATACATTTCCAAACTACATAACAAACACATATATGAGCAAGACAACCTTTCTAGTAGGAGTAAGTATGGTTCTAAGATAAAATCGGAATTGGTTTGGTTTTAGGTTTTGATGAGACTCAACTCGATTATGAATTCTACATTTTTAAGAATCAAATTAGGAATTGAGAACGAGGAACCTACAAAAACTCTAAAATAGAAATTGATATAGGCTTTCTCATTCTACAAAACCCTATCTTCCTCTCCAGAGCAGCTCCTCCTTGGCTTTCTTCCTCTCCCCAAACCCTAAAATAGAAATTGTGCAAATTGAACGGGTCATCGGCAAAACTCTTCACTAGAACGATGCTCTGAGTGAATTGGAGATGTGTACGTATAAGGCTTTGACTTGGCACATCACGTAATGGACAACAAGATGGTAACTGCAGCTAAACCTAAATATTCCCTCTATCACCATATAAGCAATTTTAACTCATTTCCGTAGGTTACCGATTGTTTTTTTTTTTTTTTTTTGGGAGAAAAGTCATAAATTAACGTAGTCGATAGATTATATTTTGGTTCAAAATGGCCTATAAAACATATATCAGAAACCATGATGCTAAGAAACGTCGTGAAATCTGGAACAACCTCTAAATGCCAGAATTTATACATGTACAGAAAGCCCATTAGCCCTTGAAGGAAGCTAACGCCTTTATAGGCGAAGACAAATCGCGGAGGGCGACCTAAACCAAAATTCGTCAGAGAATAAATATTACAAAGATCATCAATTCCTCATTCAACGACAGTTTGGCCGAGTGGTCTAAGGCGCCAGATTTAGGCTCTGGTCCGAAAGGGCGTGGGTTCAAATCCCACAGCTGTCAAGCTTTTTTTATTTTCTTTTTTCTCAGCATGCGGGGTGCGAGCGTAATTTCGCATCCCTCGCCGAACTCCAAAACCCTAATTATCTCCCCCCCACTCTCTATAAAGATTGCCGTCTCTCTCCCCACCTTCAACCTCAGAGCCGTCTCGTCGCAGCTTCTTCCGCAGGCGTTCGAGATCTCTCCTTCGACTCTCCTCCGCTGTTGCCCGACCCCAAATCTCCGTCATGGTAAGAGCCTCCGCTCAGTCTCATCGTGCTGAACTTTTTCTCCGAAACCGGGGATCTCGGTGAATAACTGCGGAGTCTGCTCGCTTCTTTTCGCAGTCTAAGAGAAAGGTCAGGGAGCCCAAGGAGGAGAACGTCACGCTCGGCCCGGCCGTGCGCGAGGGCGAGTACGTCTTCGGGGTCGCCCACATCTTCGCCTCCTTCAACGACACCTTCATCGTAAGCATTCTTTTGGCCCTCTCTTTCGCTTCGTTTTTGCCTCGATTCCGGGGTCTGACGACGGCCCTTGGTTCCCGCGCTTGCAGCACGTGACCGACCTCTCCGGGAGGGAGACCCTCGTTCGCATCACCGGTACGTCTCGTCATCTTGGCTTGCGGTGTGTTGTGCTTCCTTTCATTTTTTTTTTTTTTTTGCCTCGAGATGCGTCGTGAATCGAATCGGGAGGTTTCGCGGATGTTGTTGTGTGCAACTTTGTCATTGTGAATCTCTGGCTGCTGGTCGGTTGGTGTGGAAACGAAGATGGGCTTACATAAATTTTAACTCTTTTTACAGTAGCAGCCGAAAGTTTTAATTTTTTTTGGAAGCGAAATGTGCTTCCCTCATGTAATTCTACTTTCTAGTTACTTCAACGGTTGTAGGGTTCTTTTCGAGATAAGGGCGCAGTGTGTCCTGTGAAGTTCCTTCGTGTTGCCTGTCCTTCGCATGTGCGGTCTATCCGCTCCGTGGGGCAAGTCGTGTTTGATTGCGGGTTGTCGATGTATTAGGTGTTCAGCTTGTTTAGCCATTAGGTCCTGCTGTAGCTAGGTAGTTTAGGTAAAAGGTCGCATTGCTTCTACCCCTTTACTTAATTTCTTTCTCTAATGATTTGAATTTGTCGTATATTCAGGTGGCATGAAGGTGAAAGCTGACAGGGATGAATCATCGCCTTATGCAGCCATGCTTGCAGCCCAAGATGTGGCTCAGCGATGCAAGGTTTCCCCTTCTTTTTAGTCAAAAACCCGTTTCGTGATTGTGTGAAATTGTTTGTATGCATTATCCTTTTCGAAGTGCGATCTGTTACCGTTTCTGTTTCTGTCTGTCCTCTCTTGATATATTCCAGTTTCGTCAATTGTTGATGTAACTTTGCTCTGATGTGTTTTATAGGAACTTGGCGTAACTGCTCTTCACATTAAGCTTCGTGCCACTGGAGGAAACAAGACCAAGACCCCAGGACCAGGTGCTCAGTCAGCACTTCGAGCCCTTGCTCGTTCTGGCATGAAGATTGGTCGCATAGGTATATTTCTTGTCGTTCTGGCATTTGGTTCTGATCAGTGGTGTGAGTAGTGATCTCCTAGAATACCTTTCTGTCCAAATTATTTAGTTAAAAATGTTGATTTTATGTACACATTTCTTTCAAGTTAGACCGTATCATTATGATAGCCGGCCTTTTTTGTAAAAATATTTTCTTAGATCTCGTGGATAACATATTAGGCCAGCCTATTCTTGTAAATGTATCTTACTAGGCTCATGCACATTGGTCTTGGGTTATATTGTTATTCTTTACTGCCACATCTCTTCCTCTCTCTCTCTCTCTCTCTCTCTCTCCTTTCTCTCACTCTCTCTGTAAGTCAAGCCCTAACCACTAAATTCTCCTGGAACATTCTTCGCACTCTCCTATGGTTCTCTCAAGTTCGTCTTCAGTTCAACTTTCTCAGCAAAAATATTTCTGCTTCGTTCACTGCTTTCTTTTGAAGCGCAGCCCTTAAGATCGCCTTTCAAAGTACTCAATGGAAGCGTTTTGAGTCATAGCTGCGCAACATGAAAGATGACTTTTTGGGTTCACTCTTTAGGGTTTTCCTCTAGAGTTCCCTTTTTCATTCCTGCCTCAATCTTTTTATGCAAGACATTAGCTCAGGATCTTTAATCTCACACTTTGGAATTCACTGATTGTAGCTTCCTTTGCTCTATCATGGGTTCTTCAATTTGTGGGATTTCAGGTCCAATGAAAGTTTGTGAATGTCTTGTTTCGCGGTAGGGGACATTAATTCCACTCTATACTTCGTTACTTTGATGATTATAACTCCCTCCAACTTAGATAAATTTAATTGTTACTCCTTGCAAATTCTGAGACTACTAATTAATTGCATGTGGCGAGAATGATGAGTCAAATGAAGTGGAAGGGATAAAATCCCTTGTGATCTTAACTCCTTTACGCTTATTGATATTCTGACTTGCCACTTCTATTAGTTGTTCTTGTTTATTATGGGGATGCTGTTGTGCTTCTGAGCTTTTGTATGTTTACATTTTAGATTGTCTTTACCCAAACCAAGGTGCTTGGGTCCTTCATCGGTTTTAAATTTTTAATCAAACTTGGATGATGCGTGGACATCAAACATGATATCCAGATTGATGATTGGATTAGCTGTGTGAACGGCAATTTCTTCATGATCTCAATATCATGAGGCTTACAATATTCTGACTTGTTACCATTGCTTTTCGCACCAGTATTTTGCTTCAGAAATTTTGTGAAATACTCTTTTTTGTTTCTTTCTTGATCATGTGCTCATGCAATTCTTTTGCTTGGTTATCAGAGGATGTGACACCGATACCAACGGACAGTACTCGCAGAAAGGGTGGTAGAAGGGGTAGAAGGCTGTGATTACTCCTGGCATCAGGCATGCAATTATGCTGCTTCTTTTTCTGCGGAGTTCTGCATTAGAAGCAAGTTCTCGCTTTTGTTGCTGTTATTGTGATTAGTCTTAGGGGTTATATGTGGATGTTAAAATTCATCTCTTGAGCTGGTTTAAGACAAAAGTTTTGGATCTAGTTTCTCACCATTGATTAGAGCTTGAGCCTCATCATCTCATCTCACACCTTGCAAGTGCCATGGAAGTTTGCTGATTGGTGCTCTGTAATTCACTTCTCTTCCGTAGTTCTTGGATGCACCTGGTGAGGATTCGATGCTTTGTTGATGGTTCCTTTTGTTATGCATCTGATCTGAAGTACTTTCGTCACACTGAAATAGGTATTGCCCACCATTTTATTTAATTGATTAGCTTGATAGTCTGTTGCCAAACTGAATTAATACAACCTGATGAATTTTATGTTAGAAGCATTAATTTACGCCTTTTTTTTTTTGTAACTCTTTAAAAATTTTACCCAACTCATTTTGACGAATGAATTGAATCGTGGCACGGGATTCAACTTAGCCTCTATGCAGTCTTTAGTTGCGTAAGAGGTTATAATGGTCCCAAAATTAACCGTCGTTCTTCAACTTTGTCAGCTGAGTCGATTTATAGTTCAGTTGATTTTCATGAATGGCACAATCTAACCTAGTCGAATTGAACGGTGATGCGGTGATAGTGGGCTGGGATCAAGGGTCAATTACCTAAGTAGTGATAGGGGACGCCGGGTTGGTCATTGTCAAGTGGCGAATTACAATTCCGTGAAGCCAATATTTAAAAGGATTTTAGAGTTTACTTTTAATACTCGAAAATGTTTTTGAATTTCGTTTTCATGTAAATGTTTTATTGTCAAATTGAAAGCACAAATGTAGGTTAATGTCAACAGTATTCATATGTTTTGTGGAACGCAACAATTTGTTTTGGGAAATATTAGATTTATTTTTAGAGGGTAACCATATCAAAACATGTAGCCATTAGAGGGCGGAGCCCTATGGCTAATACCTCCCATCCTAGTTTGCACTTTCTAATCAGAAATTATGGTAGAGACGTGACAATTAGAGGTTGTAATCGATCAAATTGGGCCGTGGATTAATGCGATGGTCTCCCTAAGGATGATGAATAACGACAATCGCATCATTTCTAAATCATGGCTCGTACATTACGCTGTGCGCGCCTTCGAGAGGACCCCAAGGATGTTACAATTGGTTATTGGAGGAGGTCTGGATCATCAATCGGGCTACGGGGCCATAACACCATGTCTTTTTATTTCCAATCAATAGGACAAATTAAGATTGTCTTGCACGTGCCGTTTTGCAAGCCAAAGTCCAGCTTTCCCGCCTAGGCGGCTCCCGCATGGGCCTTAGACTGCATAGGTTTTTTGGATTATTGCTTAGTTCTCAAGCGAACGGATCACTTTAATAGTCCCGTGACTTTCTGCCTTAGAGGGTCTTTTTTAATCTTTCTTCACTCTTTGTCGCTTCTGTTGTTGGGGTACCCTGATGTAACGTCCCTCAAAATTTGGGAGAACCCAAAAATAAAACGAAGGGAATGATTAATTGATGTTGGAAGTGTTAGACATAAATGAGTGATTTTAGTTACGTTTCAACATCGATTAGAATCATATGTGGAAAATACGATAAAATATAAAATTGATCGTAAGTCATTATTCAAGTTCGTGTTTGTTAGAAATCTGCGGAGATTCAACAGAATTACGGATAAACTTTACTAATCCAATTTTCTCATGTGCTAATAGTGTATTTTTGAATAAGAGGGTTTGTGTTAAGCTTTATGATTAACCTTACGTAAATGGATGTTCGTCTCTTATAAATCGCTTCTCATCGAGGCGGTTACCAAAGGACAGTTGTCACAAAATGGTACTAATGTAGAAATCGTATCGTGGATCATTATCACTTAAAAGAGAAAAGTAAGTCAATGTCCAAGGATAAGTTTTATTTAAAAAAAAATCATATCCCTTGTCGCAACCTAAATTTTCAGGGTAATTCTAAAGTTTAGGTTAATGGATTACTAAGTCCGAAAACTTGGCACAGACCCTCTCAAGTCTTACCAATCGTGACTTGATGTTAAGAAATTAATCTATTTAAACATGCAATTAATTTAATTTAGAGCCGCCACTAACCAATTAGGGTTGGTTAGAAATTCAAGTGAAGTATGGGAGAATACTTTACTATTACGAACCAGAGATTCAGTAGGTTTGGGGACATGGTTACGCTAGATTAGTCTAACGTCATTTCGGTACTTTTTATTTTGAAAATATTTTGCAGGCAATGTTGATTAATTTAAACTTAAGCTACTAACATGCAAATGGTGGTCATGCGGGTGCACAATCAATAAAATAACATTCAATAAAAAAATGTTAATAAAAATGCATGCTCTAAACATGATTTCTAAATGACATGACACCTAATATTTATTATTATTCAATCTTAATCTAACTTAATATGCATGGATTTATTTTAATTACATGCATGATGCAATTCATATGGTATGACTTAAATTTATCACTATATGTATGCAATCTAATTTATATAATCATAAATATGCATATGTTACGTGATATGAGATGAATGACATGGTATTTCTACATACATGCTCTTTTATGATTTTTTATGATGATTCATTTTTTAATACATATATGCAACCTATGCTAAATAATGATGATATGAGATTAATTATGAATTAACTTATTAACTAACCAAGGAAATGATCTTTTATTTTCATTTTTTAATGACATAGTGTTTTTTATTGAAAAGAAAGTAATTTAATGGAGCAAAGATCATCTTTTAGCATTTTCATTTTTATTAAAAAAAATTTTGAATTATAACTCATATGGCATGCATAGCAATTTTTGTTCCTCTTTTTGTTTTACTAAATGAAAATTGACTTAATCTAAAACTAATTAGACTAACTAAAGTGAATGATATTCTAATTTATTTTAGGAATCAATTTAACTTAAACTATATTTTATCCTAAAAGCTATATAAAAAATCAAGACATGCCAACATTATTTAAAATTAGCCCTAACAAAAATCACTTATCTAAAAGTATAATCTAAAAATTATAATCCTATAAAAGCAATTCTAATTTACTAACCTAAAAATACAATCTTAATTTTTATGTGCTTTTTGATTTTTTATATTTTTTTAATCTTTCCGAACAAGTAATCATTTTAAAAGAATGAAGATAAGAATTAAAATAACTGAAAAATAATCCGTTGTCTCACGGATTAAATTAACAATTATTTTAACTCTATAATGATTTAACAATTGAAATATTATCAAAATTCCTAAAAATTAAAGCAATTAAAAAAATGACTCGACGTCTTACGAATCAAATTAATAATTACCATAATTTGGGATAAAATACCTGCAATTAATGCCTGCAAGATTTATAAAAGAAAAGCACATCTCAATATTCTAAATTGAACAATAATAACAAAATAAATAAAATAAGATAAAAGTTAGTGAAAAGTAAGAATAAAAATTAAAAATTAAACCACCTAAGGGAAGGTGAAAAAAACAGCAACGTGGTAATCCGCTGAAGGTCCGGCGAGGGGCGGCAGCGGGTGTCGGAGCTCTGGCGAGGGTGGACCGGCGGCGTTAGCAACCCGACAGTAAGGGTACGGCAGCAGTTGGCGTCACTCGGAGAGGAGGGTGGCTCGGATCAGTGTCGAGCCGTGGGTGTCGCGGCGTCAAGGGCGCGGCGGAGCAGGCCTGGTGCTCGGACGAAAGTGGGTCACGGCTATGGTTCGCGAGCTGCGGAGCGTCGGGTCGCCTGAAGCAGGAGCGGCAGTGCTGGTGCAATGGGCCGCGGAGCGCTTCGTGGGTCCGAATGGTGGTGCGGCTGCAGGTGGAGCAGAGAGCAGATCTCCGGTGAAGCTAGGTAATGCTGATGCGGTCGGATAGAGCAGGGAACCGGCGACTGGGGGGCGTCGGTGCAGAAGAAAACGCCGGTGCGGTGGCAAGTGTGGAATCGGTGACTGGAGGCGTCGCTGGTGACGATCGACTCGGGCGGATCAACAGTGGCTTCACGAACAGGGACACTGCGAGGCGTCGGCTCGGCATTTGGTGGGGCGCAAACAGCGGCGGCAGAAGAGATCGGGCAACAGGGGAGCCCAAAACAGAGCAGGGGGCAGCCGCGGCTTCGCTGGTCTCGTGGGTTGGGCGGAAACGAAGCTGAGGTGTTGCTGGTGCTCGGGCACAGCTACTGGCGTCACGGGAGGAAAGCGGTGAAGGTCGATGGGGCGGCGCCTGGTTGCTGGTGCGCCAGCGAGGAGATCGGCGGCTGGTAGAACGGCGAGGAGCTCGGCAGAAAAGGAGCTCGACGAGCAGAAGCTTTATTTTTTTCTTTCTTTTCTCCCTCTCTCCTCACGTCTCCCTCACTCTGCTATCTCTCTCTCTCTCTCTCTGCTACTGTCAACAGAAGGGAAAAAGCTTCTGCTCTTCTTTCTGCATAACCTTTTCAGCTTTTGACTTTTCCTTCACAAAAACTCATTTCTTTGGTGAATGTTTTGAAACCGAATGGAAAGCCCCCTTCGCACTTTTTCTTTCTCTTCAGTTTTCTATGTTTTTCTTAGACGAAAAACCAAGAGAAGCCCCCCTAAACGACATAATTTTTGCTCTGAATTTTTTTCGAATTTCTCCCCCCCCCCTCCCGGAATAAAACAGAAGAAGCCTCCTATTTATAAGGTGAAAGCTTGAATTCGTTTTGCTCAACCTCTCAACAACAACGTGGCTCCAAAATCCCACGGTTGAGTTTTTTAATTCAAATTTTTTTTTTCAAAATTTCCCTCTAATCAAATATTATCTTTTATTTTCTAAAAATTAAATTTAAATAGGTGTCAACAGCTGCCTCTCTTTGAAGGGAAGCTCGTAGAGGCTTCCTTCAAAGATAGATGACACCTAAATTTAGACTATGCAAAATGAATATGCAAATGCTAATTGTAATGATTTTTTTTTTAAAGAAATGGACTCAAATAAATGCAAGGTCATGCAATAAAAAATGCCATTTAAATGCAATGATTTGGTCAAGAACATATATTTCTATGTGTTCTTGCTTTATGGAATGCAAATGCAAAGAAGAACACGTACCTATCATACTTATCTGGAGATTCAGAAAAGTATTTTTAGGTGTGAAATGATTTCTACGAGACCTGACAAACATCTAAAAATCTCTTTAGATAATTGAAAGGCTCAAAGTCTTTAGAGATCTGGAACTCTCATAAGATCCCAAGCACATGGAATAACCTACCTTCAAAAAGGATAGAGTAGTTCTAGGTAGTCGGTGTTACATGTTCAGGACCCGTACCATTCTACGGTCGCCTAAAATAATAACATAACTTTACGAAGAAACTGTTTTCCCAGGATCCGTACCATTCTACGGTCGCTCAATATGACAATGTTTGGTTGTGTCTAGGACTCGTACCATTCTACGGTCGCCTAAACGAGAATTTACCTTCCAAGACCCGTATCATTCTACGGTCGCCTAAATAGGGAAATGGGTTTTGCCTAGGACCCGTACCATTCTACGGTCGCCTTGACGGAAAATTGATTTTCAGGACCCGTACCATTCTACGATCGTCTGAATGGGGAAACTGCTTTTCCAAGACCCGTACCATTCTACGGTCGCCTAAATCAAACTAAATATGAAGAAAAATCTTTGGGGGATTTGGGACTCTCATCAAATCCCAAGCACTTGGAAATTGCATCAAATACTTAAAAATTCTAAACATCTGGAAATCACATCAGACGCTCGAAAAGATAAATACTTGGAAGTCACATCAAGCATTTAAATGTTCACACTAGACATTTGAAAATATTTTACTAGACATTTGAAAATATTTTACTAAACATCTAGAAATCACATCAGATGTTTGAAAAGACAAATACTTGGAAGTCACATCAAGCATTTAAAGGGTTCAAATATCTGGAGTTCATACTAGACATTTGAAAATATTTACTAAACATTTGGAAATCATATCAGACGTTTGGAAGGACAAACACTTGGAAGTCACATCAAGTGTTTAAGGGTTCAAATATCTGGAACTAGACATTTGAAAACATTTTATAAATGGGTACTTGGAATTCTCATCAAGCACCAAGATGACTGAACAAACTCAGGTTTCAAAGACAATTTTTTTGGTATTTGAGGAAAAATTCAATGAAGGTCCATGCATGATGGCTTTATCAAGTTTCTACTGGAAAAATTATCACAAGAAAAATTTTCAGTTATAGTGTGAATCTCTTGAACATGCTAAATGAGACACTTTTGGTGTGAAAAAGGCTCTTTCACTCGCTCTCATTTAGGAGGGGTTATTTGTCTCGACCATTGATGCGGGAATATATCACTCAATCTTATCATCATCTTTGCAATCAGTACGACCTTACCAATCTGAGAGGTCTTTGACAAGGATTGTAATGTGGATTTGGTCAATGGCTTAACAAAGGGATTCTTTGAGTCAAAGCAATTGAAAGAACAATTCTATAATCATCTCCGGGTTTACGAGTCAAGAACCCTGCAAAATGAGAAAGAAATAATCTTGCTCGCACTTCTTCGAGCAATGCTTAAAACATATGAATTCCTATGTTAATTCAAGTGCCATAATCTGAAGAGACTTTGTAAGGGACGTAACATAGACTTAGTTCTTGGGTTTGAGAAACGAAAGGATCGTTAGGCTCAAAGATGTGTATAATGGGTAAGAGTTGGTGATCATCTTGACATTACCACTAGTTTTCTTCGCCACTGATTGTCTTCTTGACAGATTTCTTTATTGGCTCAAGAGTTTATCACTGATGTCAATGATTATTCAACTGGAGATCTTTTCTCAAAATCATTTTCTTTGATGATAGGCATCGATCAAGCACACCGCTTTTTTATATGCCCCTCAATTCATCAGTCATTTATTTTAAAATCATGGGCATTGGCTTTGCTTTTACCAGGCACACTGCTTTTTCATGCCCCTTAGTTCTATTTTGATTTCAGTTCTTGCGCACAATGCATGTGTCAAGTATACTTTAAATGACACTCGAACCTTCAAGGGTCTTCATCCGTCTCTTGCCTTGCCCCAGTGTGAGGGATGATCACCAACTGGGTTTAAAAGAAACGAAATCACAGACTCAAGTGGGCTATGCAAATGATATAAGTGTGTAGGATAGTGAAAGAAATGCTCTTCGTTATCCTAAGGCACTTAAATTACCACATGAAGTCAATGTAAAAGCATAACTTGAAGATTGATGCAAGTGAGAGCAAGAAAATTTCCATCCATTTCACTCTCCTTCAACGTCAACTTACCTCCATTTGCCTCGATGTGGGGTGGTTCTTGACAGGGGTAGTATGAAAGAAGTTCTTCAAGTGTTTAGGCTCAAAGAAGGATTAAACAAGGGTTCATTGTAGAGAAATGAACCGCCCCTCATCATTTTAGTTGTTGTACTTCATGCAAGAAAATTCTTCATCTTGAAACACAAAATGTTTCTATACTCACCTCACAATGTATAGACAGGGGACTGCGTATGGGATTAGGCTTGCCTTTCACACCTCATTTAGCATGTTTAAGAAACTCGACATCTTTCACTGAATTATCCATTTTGATACATTTCAAGTAGAATTGACGAATTGCACATCATGTGAAAACATTCTGAAATGATAAAAATGCCATGCTCTATTCTTGCACATCAAAAGATAAAGTCAAAGATGTTAAGTGTCTGTGTCTTGCCCCTCTTTGCAAGGGAGCTCATAGAGATTTCTTAAATGTGCGCAGAGCTGCACCTGAAACATAAAGCAAATAATTAAATGAAAACAAACATGGTAAATTAGATGCATGCTGGAAGATGATTTTATTTTGAAATTTTTTTCAAGGGAACATAAAGAAGCCCAGCCTTCAGAATTAGCTCATTACCGTTTTCTTTTGGGTAGGATTTCATTACAAGGCTAGTTTGGTGTACTTCAACATGCCCTTAAAACATGAAAATCTCCATGTATTTTATTGGATGAAAAGCAAATTACATTATTGAAATGAGGGAAATCCTAGAATTGAAAATGCAAATATGCAAATATGGAAAACAATAAAGACTCCAGCGCAAAGGAGTGTGCAAATAATTAAAATTTTCCTACTCTCGAGCTTTGTCGATGGCAAATACTAAATTCTCTTTGAATAATTCAGTCATTCCTTCGAGTGCGTCATTGGAGCTCGCAATCTTTGGAGGTGCGGGATCATCTATGCCACCCCATCCATCTAGGATGATATCCCGTGGGTCGAAATAAGAGCTGGGAGGAGCCGAATACTTTACATAATAATCAAATTTGCCACTTGGTTGCCCCAGGGTATTCATCACTTCTGCTTCCTCATGCATCATTTGAAACATGGTGGGCTCAGCATCAAAACCGAAAATGGTATTCACAACTTCTGGGTGGTCATGGAGTGGGTTATTCTGGATGTTCGGTTGTGCATCGCGGAATGAGACCACCTTGGCATCCAAAAGATTTTGGATTTTATGTTGCCGCGTATAGCAATCGTCAACAGAATGCCCTACCTCCCCCATATGATAAGCACATGTCTTGGACGGATTATAGTTGGGGAATCGTTCGGGATTAGGTCGCTTAGGCTCTTTAGCGAGTAATCATTTCTTCTGAAGGGTTGGCAAGATCTTGGACAATGGCTTAGGAAGAGGCGTAAATTGACGCCTAGAAAAGTTCTTCTGCTGGCTAAAGAATGGTCGTGCTCCTCCCTAATGGGTGTTCGGGGTAGGGCGAGGTGGTTGCCCATAAGCTGCATTAACTTCCGCTACAAGTTCTTTATCCTTCTTGGTTGAGACTCTCCCATATGAGCTGGTTTGATCAGACGCCCATCCATCACGCAATGCTACTTCAATTCGCTCGCCAACAGGGATTAGCTGATTGAATGACTCGGCAGTTGATCCCAACATTTGATTTCAATACTCAGGCGGGAGTGTCTTCATGAACAAATCCATCAGCTCTTTTTCTGTCGGCTCTGGAGTTATCTGAGCGGCTACAGTCCTCCATCTTGTCACATGTGCCTTAAAAGATTCCGTCCTCTTCTTCTTAGTGTGAATGAAATCTTCTCGAAATGGAGTGACATCAATATTATACTTATATTGCTTGAAGAAGGCATCTGTCAAATTCTCCCAAGTTTCCAGCAGATTAATCTTCTTCATGATGTATCATTGCAACGCCGGTCCTGTCGAGCTTGCTTGAAATTGTTGAATCATCAAAGGGATGTTATCAACATATTGGGTCATCCTGACCACATAAGTCTGCAGATGGATCTTTGGACAAGAGGTGCCATCATATTTTTCAAAGTTTGGCATTTTGAACTTCTTTGGTATCTTGATTTTTGCATAATGAGACATATTAGTTGGGTCTTGGCTAAATGAACCCTGCAATTGCTTAAGTTTCTCCTCGATTTTTGCTAAGCGTTTTTCTTGCTCAGTCTTCGGTACAGCCGGCTGTATCACTTGTATCTCATCATCAACAACAATTTAAGGCACGCCAGTAATTTTCTCCTTGGAGGAATCATCAGAGGTAGATGAGTCACTTGTGGACGTATTCTTGCCTTTATCTTTTGGATCGGCCACAGGAGCATGTTGTGGTAACACCACTTCAACCTGCGAAGCTGGTGGGGCAGTATTTGCTTGGAGAGAGTCGATCTGTTTAGAGAGCTGCTCAAGAACATTCAGGACTTGTTTCATCTCCGATTCGAGGACAGCGATGCGAGTTTGTTTAGCAACACGTGTATGTTCGTTGTTATCAGTCATTGTTGCTCTGGAACGAGTACGGATTGGCGATCTTGGATTAGCCGTGTTGTCACCTATCAATGTAAAATAATGCAGTAAGTACCATAACAAATGAGATTGGTCCATGACAACGGTCAATCGCCTCATTTTATTTGAAATTGAATAAGATTTTCTAACTAAGAATTGAAATTCAAGTCCCTAAACATTGAACTTAAAATTGAAAGCACTGAATTGAAATCAAGGTCTCTAAACATTGAACTAAGCAACCAAAACATCTCATTTTATATGTTTTTGAGAGTGGAAATGAATTGCAAATCGATTTTCCCCATCACATATAAAACAAGACGGACAACGAAACCTAATGTCATGGATCAATGAAATTGCAAGTAAGTAAATTGCAGTAGTGAGAATTTAAATAACTTACTTTCACTGGTAATGGATGACAATCACATATACACACGCATGAGATGTGAGGCTTAATTTCTATCTAGATGGCTTAACAAAATGGAGCTAAGAGGATGATTTGGCCGTTGCAATCTCGCATTAACGTGTTAGGTCCTCCTAACCTCGGCTCAGTCGAATGGAATGTCTAATATCACACAGTCTCGCAGATATGGACAAACACATTCGACACCATGAAGAACTTTTGGGGAAGAGAATGTCAACCTCTATATAGTAGTCTCGCTTTAGAGGAAGTATCATTCTCAACACTATCCTAAGAATCCTATCGCAGCCCAAGTCCGGCAGCATGTTATGTGTGCAATAGTGTAGTGCTAAAAACAATAAAACATGCACAATAGTTTAATTGCAAACAACACTTCTATAATTTAAATTCAACCATTCATCCTTAATTGCAACCTGCAAAACAAGGGTTAGCAAAGATTACTCCCCTTATACCTCCTATCTGCAAAAACATTTAACACTTCATGTTAGGAGCGTACCTTGTTTCCATGCTGCCAAACAAAATATTTTTCTTAAAAAAAATAAAACAGGCCTATGTCCACTATGAGTTTTAACTTTGTCCCCAGTGGAGTCGCCAAGCTGTCGCGACCTAAATTTTCAGGGCAATATTAAAGTTTAGGTTAATGGATTACTAAGTTCAAAGACTTGGCACAGACCCTCCCAAGTCCTACCAATCGCGACTTGATGTTAAGAAATTAATCTATTTAAACACGCAATTAATTTAATTTGGAGCTGCCACTAACCAATTATGGTTGGTTAGAAACCCAAGTGAAGTATATGGGAGAATACTTTACTATTGCGAACCAGAGATTCAGTTGGTCCGGGGACATGGTTACATTAGATTAGTCTAACGCCCTTTCGGTACCTTTTATTTTAAAAATATTTTGCAGGCAATGTTGATTAATTTAAACTTAAGCTACTAACATGCAAATGATGATCATGTGGGTGCACAATCAATAAAATAACATTCAATAAAAAAATGTTAATAAAAATGTATGCTCTAAACATGATTTCTAAATGACATGACACCTAATTTTTATTATTATGCAATCTTAATCTAACTTGATCATAGTATTTTCATTATTTGGATTATTCAACCAAAATCACGATAACTTTATGATTAAAGAAAAGAAACAAATGGATGAATTATGGCAACATGTCCTCTAATAATGAGTGATATCTTTCATGTATCACAATACATTTTATTTCTTTAATGTCAATCTATATATGACAACACATCTTAATAAATAAACCCTATGTTTATTCCATAATCAAGGATATATATTATTCTCATAAACAATATAATGTGTACACCAAAATTGAGAATTAATATTAAAACAAAATAAAAGTTTCATACAACAAAAAATGTCTATATGACAAATGATCATATGATGGGATCTATTCCCGTACTAGTTACATGATTTAATTAAGAGATCAGTTATCATGAATTTAACGCTAATGTGTTCTATGAAGACTTTATTTTCCTTAATACTTTCTTTATGGCTAAATACTTGATGTCAATATGCTTACTTTGACAGCTACTTTTGGTATTTTTAGTCATAAAAATCATAGTTGAATTGTCATAATATATTTTTTATGGCGTATAAATAGATTTAACAATTTTAAACCCAGAAATGAAACTTCTCAACTAAATACCATGCGAGGTAGCCTTAAAATAAGAAACAAACTCAACTTCTATAGCGGAAGTAGCAATTAAAGTCTCTTTTGCACTCTTTCACCGGCTAACATAAAATATATATCCAGATGTCGATTTTCGAGAATCAACGCAACCTATGGAGTCCACATCTGAATAATGAAATACTTCTAGGTTGTCAGTCTATTTATACATAAGCATGTAGTCTTTAATACCTTGAAGATTTCTCATCATTTTTTTTGCAACTTTTTAGTGGTCCATACTTAGATTATTATACTATCTTCTCAATATTCCCACAACAAAAGTGATGTCAAATTGAGTGCAAATTTATGCATACATCAAAATTCCGACAGCAAAAGTATATGAAATGTTATTCAATTATTCCATTTCTAGATTGTTTTTCGAGCACTGGCTTAAATTAAACCCGTTACTCTTCACAATAAGTGTTATAATTAATGAACAATTTTTTATCCAAAATTTCTCTAAAATCTTATTGATATAAGTTTCTTGGGATAGTCCTAAAATTCCTTAAGGTTTATCTCTATGGATGCTAGTGTTAGTGACGTAAAATGCCTTATCCATATCTTTCATGTCAAAACTCTTAGAGATAAATTGTTTCATTTCATGTAGCAACCTATTATCATTGGTTGCAAATACAATATTATCCAAGGAAACAAATTGTGCTCTCATTGACCTTTTGGTATATGCATTGATTTATGACATTTTCTATAAAATCAAATGAAGAGATGATATCATAAAACCTTAAGTACCATTGTTAAGATGCTTGTTTCAAACTATATGGATTTCTTAAACTTGCATATCAAATGCTCACCTTTATTAGAGGAGAATCCTTCAGTTGTTTCATGTAAATCTCCCCCTCTAGTTCCTCACTGAAAAACGTCGTTTTTACATTCATTTGATGTAATTCTATATCAAAATGGGCAATCAATGCCAAAACAATACAAAAAGAATCTTTTAAGATATAGAAGAAAAAGTTTCGTATAATCAATTCTTTCATTTTAAGTGAATCTTTTAGTGACGAGTCTAGCTTGCCCAATGAATCCTTCTTAATATTGAAGACCTATTTACAATCAATAGTCTTCACACCATTAGACAACTCAATCAAATCCCACATTTCGTTAAATGCCATAGAACTTATCTCTTTCTTCATCTTTCATGGCATTATACCATAAATCGAATTCATCACTATTCATGACTGTCACGACCCGATCGCGCCGCCCCTCGAAATGGTATCCAAGGATGGGAAAGGTCGGGTTTAGGGATACTTGATCTCGAGATCACGAGCTCTCCCAAGCTCGTACCCCGCGTGACAATAGGTTTATTATGTGATCTAGTTGTTTATAACAACCTAAAAATATACAGGAGTCGCCACTAGCCTCATTTTTGGGGGTCGGCTAGAAACCCAATCGAGGGTTGGGAGTGTTCCCTCGATTCCTACGCAACCAGATATCTAGGTTCGGGGACTTGGGTACGCTAATATTGCTATTAGCGCCCTTTCGGTACCTAAACAGTACGTTGTGTTTTTCCTAACATGTCAATGCATTTTTATTTTTTTTATTTTTAGGATCGTCAATTTTATACTAAATGATCATGTGTGGTGGATTACTTTCATTCTATTCTATTTCTAAAAAAAAGAAAAAGAAAATAATCAATGAAATTGAAATTGCAAGACATGAAGTAAACAATCAAGAGAAAGCGGTAAACCTAATCATGCAATTCTAAAAGAAAGTATAAAAGAGAAATATATGGGAAAAAGAGAGAAAAACCCGCAACTCGTCGGGTTTTATACAACAAATGGAGCCCAAGACATATGTTGGGAAAATGGGTATTACATGATATGGTCGGAATGGACATCGACCTCCACCATCTTCACGCCTCTCCATCTTCAAGGTCCTAATCTAAACCTAATCTAAAATACTAATAACTAGGTGCGTACAAATAAAAGAAACAATCAAACACATCAAGCAACCATTTTCATTTCTAAAGAAGTACAATGCGAAAATCAAGTTTCGAGTGATATCCTAAAGTTCAACATTGATATGTGTCGCACCAAAATCATTCGTCAAACGATCACATGCAAAGCATATAATATGGTAGGCATCCAAGCCATATAACATTGGTCCTCAGTTAATCAAACAAATGAATTAGCTGACAAAAGATCATTCACCAAACAATATACATCATTGAACATGTTCATGCTACATGTATATCCATCTAATCAATGCTTAATCCATAACTTCCAGCATGCAATCAGAATTGTAACAGAGCACATGAGACTAAAAATTGTGATTGTTTGATGACAAATCGCCATGAAATTGAAGCCATATCTTATTACAAGCACGTATGAGCCTTTTTGATCAAAATGGCATCAATTCATAACCAAACTAACCGCAAGTTAAAATTAAATGCACACCCAATCATGGTAACAACTTTCATGGAAAATTTTTTTTAACGTGAGCTACATAGAAGTTAAAGAAAATTCAAGAATGCACAATATTACGTCGAAATTGCAGCAAAATATCGGGATGTTGTGACACATTAATGGTGATTTGACCTAAAAAGAAAATCTGAAGAATATGAAATTTTACCACAGTGCGAACAAAAGAGAGGCAAACAACTTTTGTTAAGGATCCAATCTTAGAATTCCTTAACAAGAAAATCATAGAAAAATGACGAGGTCAGCTTTGACAAGGAAAAACGGGGGTTATGAATTTCATTTTTATGACAGATTTCTATCATGCGAATCACAAGAAAAGTTGAGTTCAATTGATATGCAAATAATGTGAAATCAACATCATAGGAACAAATTTCACGAGGAAGCCTCTCAAAATTTTTAACACATGAGTTTCTCAAAGTTCAAGAACATGAACAAGTCAATCAAGAATAAAACATAGTAGCATGTCACACCATCATTCTACAACATATTGACAGCAATTGGACAAATCTACGATCTCATCTTAAGACTAATAGCAACTAGCCACAGAAAAGACATCATTTTTATAATCGAATCAACTTCAAAAATCAAAGACAGCATTTCATTATATATTGTAACTAAAAGCACGTGAATTTACTAAATCCTAGAAGAGATCAAGGTCTATCAAAAGTAGAACAGAGCAGCAAGGCAAACATACAACCATTTTTTCTTTAGATGATGGAAGTGTGGATCTTTAGGTAAATCATTTTTATCAATGGCTGCCATCTAAGGGAACATCTGCAAAAGTGTCTTCATCTTATAGATATTCCTGTATAACTGTGGCAGTTTTTTTTTAAGCATCTGAGCGTATATCTTTTGGCCGAATGGTACATACCCTATTGAGTATGACAGGAATGCACATTTTCTTCCAGAATATTTCACTCAGGACAGCTCATGACTGATGACAGTTTATAATTGTAAGTCCTTACAATATCTAGGTTCCTTTGACTATTTTGAGGGGGACCACTGCTGGATGAAGTACATCAAAGGATCAATTCATGGACATAGCAGGCAGTTTGTCATGCACTCAGTTTTCTCGCCAGATTGCTAAAATGCATTCATGACACTGCATCACTATTAGATTGTTTCATCATGTTCCTAATGTTGACTAAGCTTTTAGAGGTTTTGAGGCCATTAATGGCGACTGTAATGAAGTATTTGTATTGACAACTGCAGTTGTGGAAACTTACACATGAATCAACAGAGTAGTATCTAACATTATCTCCATATTGAACCACAATGATGTCCAATTGATGATGGGATTGAGGAAACAAGCAGCACATAGGATTATTGTGTATTTACCTAGCTCGCGGCACTAGACAGGAGATAAGACCCGAGAAATCGTCTAGAGAGTGAGCCTCCGATCGAGAGAGTTACTAATCTCCGGGAGCGATCCTCAACCAGTCAGAATAGAGAGAATCTCCGATCCTGATGAAGCTAGATCCGGGCGAGAGCGATCGAGTGTCTGTAAGAAAAAGAGAATTAGAGCAGGAAAGAGAATTCCCGAGCGAAAGAGTCAGCTTGAGTCCCAGAGAGCGTGTGAGATCTGGAGAACGTCCTCGAGAGAGAGAAACCGTTCGGCCATTTTTCCTCCGAGAGAGAATCTGACCTGAGAGCGTTCGTCCGTTCCATCACAGTCGCGGCTGCACTGACCGATATAGGAAATTTAGCTGCGGCTGTCACCGATCGGGGATGGGAATACGCCGAGCGCGAAGATGATCAGCATAGCGAGGCCAACGACCGCTTCAAGCTCTTCATCTTCGAAGCCAGAAACATCACCGGCGATTTCTTCTCATTCTCCATCTTCTTCGACTCTATCTATCCAGAAGCACAAACCTCCGAGCGGCAGAACTCCCGACGGAAGAAACGAAAACCGATCATGAGTGGAGATCAACTTTGGATCTCAGTACCGGAGGCAACAGGCCAAAGCAATGGTGGAGACGAAGGATGTGACGGTTGGTGACCGGATTGCGGTAGCGGCGGCGCACGAATCAAATCTCCGCCGCGATGGGAAGAACTTGAAGATTTGGGATCCGAGTCGAGTGCAGAGAAAGAGAGAAAGCTTCACGATGGAGGATCCTCGATCTAGGGTTTTTTTTTTTTTTTTTGGTGTGGTGACCCCTAAGAAAAATCCCCGATCGAAAGAGAGAAAACCCCCCTTTTCAGCTTCGCGGGAGAGAGAGATCCTGATGAAGATAGTGCGCGAGCCAGCCCCCTTGCCCTCCGCCAGAGAATCCTCCATTTTTATATTCTTTTTTTTTTCTTCTTTCTTTGTTTTATTTTTGTTTTCTCTCTTTTTTTCTTTTTGTTTTCTTTTTATTTCTAATTTTTCTTTTGCTTTTCATTTCATTTTTTCTTTTTGTTTTGTTTTCTCTTTTTGTTTTCTTTGTTTTCTTTTTGGCTCTTTATTATTATTTTTTTATTTTTTTATTTTGCAAAAAATGGATGATTAAAATGTCGATGAAAATTTCGGGTGTCAACAATGACCTGTGAAAACGTTTCAGGATCATTCTTAGCTCCAATATTATAGTCAAATTTTTATAAATACACAATATAATCATTAGGAATTACTGATTTCCTCATTCTAGTAGATCTTCTTAATGTTGTATTGACATTCTCTTATGGAGCGAATTGTTTAATTGGTTGTTCAACAGATTTTGGTAATTGTTGAACAACTAGATTAATTGTTGAACAACTAGATCTACTAGATCAATATCGGCAAGTTATGGAACTTTAATGATTGGTTGTTTAGGGGGTGCATGATAACCCAAAATTTATGTTCCAGAAATAGTTTTTCTATTCCAGACCTATTTCTGGAAGATAAATCCGTTTGATAAACCTATTTAATTTTTCTATTTTTGGAATAGATTTCTATTCCAAAAATAAGTTTGGAAGAGAAATTATAAGCTAAAATTTTTTACTTCTTTATTTCTGGAATAGAAATCAGAAATAAATTTTTTTTCATTATTCGTCAATCGGTCCTTCATTTGTCGCCGTTGACCACTGTCCCTCGGTTGCTTGCTGCTGCTGTCGCCGGTCGCCCATTGCCGGTTGCCGCCGCTGTCGGTCACCGCCGTCGTCGGTCACCGCCGCCGCCGATCGTCGGCCGCTGCCGATCGATGGTCGCCCCCCGCTGCCGCCGCCTGCCGCCACCCTCCAATCGCTGATCGCTGGCCTCGCCGCTACCGTCGTTGGCTACCGGCCGTCCATCCTCGCCGATCGCTGATCCATTGCCGTCCGAAAGGAAGAAATTTTGTGTCGTTATAAAACGAATTTCTATTTTTAGAGTATAAATTTTGTGTCGTTATCAAACGGTTATTTTTGCTTAGAAACTCTTCTAGAAATAAAAATAGAAAAATCTATTTCTGTTCCAGAAACTATTTCTGGAACAGAATGATTGTCATGCACCCCCTTAATAGTTAGGTGAACTGAAAGGGTATTATGAGCAATAACCAACCTTATACTTAAGGTGAAAGGTTGAATGTTTGAATAATCTTTTCTAGGAGTAAAGTGCTTCGATTGATTGCTCCCACTAATTAAGTTATTTTCAAGAAACTTAATATTTCTTGATTCTGCAATTTTAGTAGTGTGAGATGGATAATAAAATATGTATCACTTAGACCTTTCGACATAACAACTGAAATACCTACTTATAGTCATTGGGTCAAACTTCTTTTCTTGTGGAATTTAGACTCACTTTAGACGAGCATCCCTAAATGCACACGTTGTAAACTCGATTTCCAACCTTTGAACAACTTAAAAGGCATATTTGAGATAATCTTGGTTGGTAGTCGGTTCTATAAGTACACTATTGTTTTGAGAGCTTCAATCCATAAAGACTTGGGAAATTTAGAACTGCTAAGCATATTTTGCATCATGTTCAATAAAGTTTAATTTTTTTTTTACTATACTGTTTTGGTCCGGAGAACTATGCATGGTATATTAGGCAATTATTTCATGCTCTTGAATAAACTTCGCAAATAGACCGAGTGCTTGTCCATATTCAGTATATGTACCATAGAATGCTTCATGCTTATTATGAAGTAAGTAGAGACACATATAACATGAGTAATCATCTATAAAAGAGATGGAGTATTTTTGACTATACAAGTTCATATCTAGACTACAAATATATATATGTTTGATTTCTAATATTTTTATACTTTTCTTGGCACATTTTTTCGTCTTATTGGTTTGCTTTCCCTCTATGTAGTCTACACATGTATCACAATTAGTAAAATCTAAAGTACTGAGTACTCCATCATTTTACAATCGCTTAATTCTATCTATGGAGATGTCATAATCTCTAGTGCCACAACATAGAGAAATCTTCATTCACAACACATTTTTTAGTACCAACGTTATCATGAATATGCATCATATTATAATAGGCATTGTCTTGTAAATAAATTCAAAAAATACCATCAAACAAAGTACCACTCTCAACAACTTCAGATTTAAATGATAAACTGAAGTTTGAATCCAAAAAGTTGAAAGAGTAATCAAATGTACAAGTCTTAAAATTGAAATTAATTTCTAGAGAAACTAGGAATATGAATAATTCTTTCCAAATTCAAAACAAAGCCACTATTGAAAATTATTCTTCATGTCTCAATAATTATTATATGCGAATGCATCTTATTTCATAAATAGATGTTTTGTTCACTTCCCACTGGCTTTTTTGGGGGTGAGCAGCGGTTTAGAGTCGATCCTGGACCGACCCTGGATCGGCCTAACCCTACTGGTCCTGGTCCGGTTCCCAAGGGGACTGGGTCGGTCCTTAGTCCTGAAATTCTAGGACCAACACTGTGTGGGTTGGTCCTCGGTCCTGAGAGTTTTGGATCAGTCCAACCCTGGACCAACCCTGTATGTTATATTATATTATATTATATTATATTATATTATATTATTTATAATTCTTTTATATATTCAAACCTAAGTAAAATTTATGTTATGTTATATTATATTATATATAATTCTTTTATATATTTAAATCTAAGTAAAATGATGTTAAAGTTGTTGACTCCTCATGCTCACAGTCATGGACAGACAGCATCCAATTCCAAAAGGCGTGAAGTTTACGCCGTAAAGGTCTTCACGGCCTCCTCTTCCACAGTCTAGACTCCAGAGTACATTCTTCACCGTGAGGACCAAGGACTCCTCATAGTCATGGACTTGCGACGTCCAAAATGGCGCGAAGTTTATGCCGTAAATCTCCTCATGGCTTTCTTCCCTAAAGTACGTTTTCTTCCATTTTGTCTTCTTTGTTCTTCAATTTGCCAAAATCAAAAGTAGCAACATCCCGCTCGCCTCTGGTTGCCTGCGCCGCTCACCTTTGACCATGCGCGCTGCTCGTGCCGCTCGCCACTCACCATTCGCCCTTTGCTTTCGTCACTGGCCTCGCTAAATGCTCGCCACTCACCACTCGCTGCTAGTCTCACTCAATGCTCGCCGCTCGCCGCTGGCCTCACTAAACACTTGCCGCTTGCTAGTTGATGCTCACCCCACTCAACACTTGATGCTTGCGCTCGCCACTCGCGCCAGTTGCCTCACTTATCGCCGAGTAAATCAAAAGGAAAAAAGAAGAAGCCCTAATTAGAAACCCTAATGCTCAGCTTGCCCTTGCTTTCCAAACACAACTTGACTAGTGATATCTACTTTGTGCTTCATTTGAGATCTTGTATTGGTATTTATAGTTTAGTTGCACAATGTCGCATTGTCGATGATTGTGTAATTTGAATTTGTAGGTTTACTTTTTTAGGGAATATAAAAAACAAGATGAAATAAATTATCGATCGGTCCCGGGTTGACTCTGGAACTGGACCGAACCCATTGGGTCGGTCCGGTCCTTGGTTCCAGACTCAGTAGGGTCGGTCCTCGATCCTAAAAATTGAGGACCGACGCTGTACGGGTTGGTCCTAGGGTTAGGGGGTGGCCCTGACCAACCCGGACCATGCTCACCCCTAAGCTTTTTATGGTTTTGAAAACTCGGCAAGGAATTCAAAATGTAGATTGTAGATCTAGAATCAATCCACCAAGTGTTGTTTCTCACATAAATTATATTATATTCATAACAAACACAAGAGATTTAATTACATTTCTTCTCAAGTTAGGCCTTAAATTTGACAAAATTTTTCCTTATTCTTTTTACTAAAGAAATATTTGGATTTTTTCTTAATGTCAGTTTAGGGAGGCTCTTTACCTTTCCTTTTTGCTTGCCAAGACTCTTATTTTTTTCCTTGTGTTGCCAAATGAACATTTTCTTCCAATTCCATAATTAGTATTTTTTCCTCTTGAACACATATAGTCATAAGTTCATTAAATGTTTATTTATTCTAAGAGATCTTGAAAGATATATACTATTGCAGGGGAATGTTCAGAATATAATACACAAGAAAATGTTCCAATATCTCAATCTCAAGGTTTTTTAGCTGAGATGTGATGTCTCCCATCTTCATGGTGTGCTCATACATACCTCTAACACTAGTAAACTTAAATAATGAAAACTTCATAATTAAGATCATGACACGCGCTTTCTTTGAAATCTCAAATTGAGCATTAATGGCCTCCAATAAAGGTTTAATATTGCTATGTTGAGCAATTGAATCGTGGACACTAGGAAATATTTTAGTCCTTATGAGCATCGTACTAAGGCAATAGGACCACTCCCATTGTTCATAAAGGGCTATCTCAGTTGCAGTGCTCGTATCAGTAGGAGCATGTGATCTCTCTTTCTTTATAGCATAGTCAATGTTCATACACTCTAATTAAAGAAGAATTAACTCATTCCAAAATTTATACTTTTCACCATTCAGTATGGAAACATTACTCTTAAATTCAAATAAATTTTCAGGTTGCAAAATTCCATATTAAACAATCATACTCATGTCATAAAATTTAAGGCAAAATTTATACAAGTCATGTTTTGCATTGGTAAAACATGTCACAAATTTGAATCGCATGACATAAAAATACATGCAGGCATGTTCTTAATTTAAATAAATTCTTAATTATATAATGAAAACACTACCATATTATGTTCATTTCCTTAATCTCTATGAGTAAATTAAGAAAAATAAAATGATATTTCATCTTAATTAATCATATTAATATAATGAAAATTCTTATGGGATCAAATTCATCATATTAATATGATTAATTACAATTAATGTCCATTTCTAAATATGATCTAGATGCTCTTAATATATAATTTAACTAATTAAAGATTCTGTGACTACTCCTTAATTAATTAAAATATATGGATCACTAGACATTTATTTTATGCATGAAATATTCACAAAATGAAATGGCAAAACAGTAAATAAGTCAGCCAAGGGCAGAATTGTGAAATTGTAGAAAGAGGCAAAACGAGAATTTTAAAAAATAAGGGGAAAATGGTAATACGAGGGGACAACAATGCATCAGGCGCGTGCCGTGCATGCGCTTACCATCTGTGCAGGCGTGTGGCTTGCATGCGCTTTGGCAACTTGCTGCGTGCGTGTGGCGCACATGCTCCAATGGTTGTACGCGTGTGGCGCCTGCGGGCCAATGGTTGTTGTGCACATGGGAGCATGTGCAGAGTGGATTCCACGCCCTTGCAAGTTGCAACCACATGCCTTCTTTCTACTTATGTGAACCATCGTTTTTCCTCTTTCGTGCCTCGTTTCTGCCACTTCCGCCACCTATTCTCCTCTGGTTGGCCACCTTAGACCGTAATAATTGATGGGTTTTGGAGAACACGCCGGGGCAACCCCATGGGTCCAAAAACATCGGCGAAAACGGCCAAGAAATTGACCTTGAATCAAGCATAAAATCCCCTTATGTAAACCCTTTAGCCACCGTGGCTTCCGCCGCCTAATTAGCCTTTGGCTATCACTGATATGCCGGATTAACTTACGCCTATTCTTCCCTATGGCAGTGCGACTGTATTGCTCTGAAGCTAGGCAATGGGTTGTTGAAATTTGGCCGGAAATGTCCGATTTACTGTTCATTGAAAACCCACGAAAATATACACCCAAAATCGGAATAAACAAGGTAGAGGTACCAACATGCTCTAATACCAAATGTTAGACATAAACTAGCGATTCTAATCATGCATTGAGGAACAAAATTCAAGCATTGATTAAAATTATATGTGGAAAATAGGACCTCCGACCATTATTCAAGTTTGTGTTCATCAGAAATCCACAGAAATTCAATAGAATTACGAGCACATTCCATTAACACAATCCCCTCCCATACTAATAGTGTTTTTTTTTTTTTTGATGAAAGGGTTTACATTAGACCTTGTGCTTGCCCTTACATATTGTCTTTTATAAATTGCTTCCCATCAAGGTGGTTAGCAAAGGGCAATTGTCACAAAATGATACGAATGTGGAAATCATATGGTCGATAACCATCACTAAAAAGAGAAAAGTGGGTCAATGCCTAAGGACAAGTTTTATTTTAAAAAATTATGTCCCTAAAAATGTGGTATCACATTATATATAACAGAAAGTGACGGGAAATAGCGATTAAAGAAAAGTATTGGAAAAAGATGCCGCTGTAGATATATCCCGTTAGCTTAAATCTTTGAAATGCTGCATGGATGAAGTGAAAAAAAGAAAAAAGCAATGTTATTTTTATGAAGATATCACTACACACTTCGCCGTTTTTTGCGCCAAGCTTAGCATTATCCTTCGTGCCTTGGCTTGGGTACATAAATATCTGGAAATTGCCTGAGAGAACCGTCATGAGACTCGTGCCTTGCTCATCAGAACTCAGAAGTAGATGGGGTCGACGTAAGGACGAGACAACGTCGGTTGGTGCCCTCTTCGAAAAGTTCCCGTCCACAACTCGGCCGCAATGGAATGGTGGGGTGGACTTTGAAAATAAGCTTTTGGGTGCGATAAGGATGGAGAGTGCCAGCGCCTTTCGCGACCCGACCACCGCGTCGTTCGAGGACGGGCACTGGAAGATCCTTGTTGGCAGCAGAAGGAAGCATCGGGGGATGGCATATTTGTACAGGTATGGTTAATAATTAGTGGTGCGACCTATTTACACGAACGTGGACATGTCAGGTGGGTTATATCATTTTAATTATATGCTCCTTTTTAGTAGAATTAGAATCTATCATTGAATTGGTTGATAGGGTCTCATCATATATCATTTTAATTGTCATGTCTCTCCTCGTGTCCTTTAAGGATCAAGAACATGATGATATTTAAAATCGGAAATGTTTTTGAATTTCATTTTCATGTAAATATTTTCTTGTCAATTTGAAAGCACAAATATAGGTTAATATCAACCATATTCATATGTTTTGTAGAACGTAACAATTTGTTTTCGGAAATAGTAGATTTATTTTTAGAAGGTAACCATATCAAAACATGTAGCCATAAAGCGGAAGAAGGTAAAAGCGGCTGTTCACAGCATGGTTATGGTTCGGTTGCATTACTATAACCGAGGAAGGAAATATGCGGGAGATTTGCCCTGGGTGAGAGATCCCGCGCTATCCTCCGTATTCCCTCTTTGTCGGAAAGATAGATAGACATGAAATTTATGGACCTTACGGCAGGAAAGGTAGACTTCACGTTGGGTTGGGTAGGTTGGTATAGTAGTCACCCACACTTGAAGTGAGTAAAGGTAGGTAAAAGACCCACAGTAGACCTTGCACGCCTTGCAGCAGGCTAGGTCTGTTCCCTCAGTTCCGTGCAGTGCTAAAGAAGCAACTATCCGGTCATTGACATTTCGATTTTAAATATCATCATGCTCTAGGTCTGCTTGTGAAAATCTCCGGATCCACCGCTGTCCTGGCAAAGCACCAACCGCGTGACTAATTTGCAAGCAAAATTGAGGAAGAACTGATCCCTATTGTTCCTTGGTGATAATAAGAAAAAAGTGGACATGGTGTAAACAAAAAAAAGCTACAAAGCGTGCATTTGGTGCAAATAAATCTGCCGGTTTATAACATGATCCGACTTCGAATCTGATCTTGGTCTCAAATAAATCTCATAGTGGTGGAGCCCTTGCCTGATTTAATTTCTAATTGTCATTATTTTTTTCATGGGTTATGAAAGAAAATGAAATACATTTTGGAACATCAATTATTGAAGGAAAAAAAAAAAACAAGAGCTGAACATTGCCTTCTCAGAAAGTGCAATCTTTCGTCTCTCCACTATGATCTCATGGCCACGTTCGTCTCTATCTTCCCCACAACAAATTTCATTTCAATCGCTCGATCGACGACTTCTTAACATGGACATTTCTTGGTTATAATTACATCTAAGTTTTCGTGGTAATGATATCCATTACAACCTAAATGAGAAACCTGATTAATGAAATACTGCTCACCTCCTCCAATCAGAGACAACAAGAGTGGGTAATCCGTCTTGAATTCGCTTTAACCAATTCAAAAGGTTTTCATGACTGCAACCGTGCACCATCGAGCATATCCATTACGCAAGTCATTTTCAAAGTAGTCCTATTCGAGGGTTGCGAAACCATTTATACTGCCATATGCACCACAAATTTGGCGAGCAAAATCATATATGCAGTTACTTGTTGGCTTATTCAAATAGGAAAATGCCATATTCCAAATCGTCCGTGAAACACAAACACGATAAATACAGAAAAAGAACACACATTTGATATAATGCACCCGTATAGAAATAGTGAAGACCCATGACGATAGTCGGGTCTAAATCCGACTCAATTTTGAATCTGGATCTTCTCAATGAAGGACTTGCTATCCAATCCCTTGCTGTAGAAGTTGTCCAAGAAATGTTGCGCGGTGAAGTCCCGGTAGATGGCTGCCTCTCTGGCGACAGCAGCTCGGCAAAGGCCCGTAGTGGCCGGACCCTCTCCACTTGCTCAGATTGAAGAACATGACTATGGAGATTCTGGGTTCCTTCTCCGAGTTGGCCACCACCCGATGCTGCACGCTTTTGTACTCGCCATTGGACACTATCTGTCCCTCCATCGACACCAAAGTACCAAAAAAATACGTGAAAATAAGCCAAGGACCCATAGAAAAATAGTCAATGTTTCGTTTTTTATTGTCGTGTTTTTCAACGGACACTTCTCTGTTTTTGGGCATAGGGTTCTTCTCACCCCAAAGAGAAAGAGATGAGAGCAGCTTTCGCTACAGCTTGGTGTTATGTCACTTTTCAAAGGACGGCGAAGTTTCTTGATTCATTGAATACTGTAACGACCTAACTGAGTATGCTGGGAGCAAGCTTTTGATTTGATTATTGTTCTCGTAACTAACCCGACAAAAAAACATGTAATTGTGCTAGGTCTTGTCTTTTGAGGATTACAATATAGGATTGCAATCTAATGACCATTTAATCTATCATTTCTTGACTCTTCGAGAAACACCTGTGATAAAAGCAAAAATCTAGTCGTCGGCCGACACTAAAGTCTAAAGCTACTGTCGCCTAAAGTTAGATACAGTGCGTATTTAGCGTAGGCATATACACGCATGGCGTTGAATGTTTCTTTGACTATTATCCATCTATGTCCATACCTATCACGAGCTCAAGCTTGCGACGGTAAAGGAAAAAACTCCCAAGATCCAGATCCTTAGTTTCTATTGTCGAATACATGAAGATGGAAATATTTTGAGGCTCAGATTTCGTTAGTGAATTCATGCCCAAAAGAGTTCATACTGTAAAATGTTTTTCGAATATACTACCAAGTTAAACCTTCGGAAGAATTACTTTTCTTCAAAGAAATCTCACTTCGGAAGTTTACATACCGTTAGGTAAATCAAACGCGCAGGGTATAGATGTAGACCTCGTGTAATACATGCAACTTGAGATTGCAAGAACGCCCATGGAGACTTAAGAAGACAGATCATCCTCACCTGAAGAAAATCACCAACGTTGATGATCAACCCTCCATGCACGGGGCTCACCTCCACCCACTCGCCGCCATGCTTCACCTGCAATCCCTTGATCCTGTTCTGCAGCAGCACCGTCACGATCCCGGGATCGGTGTGCGGCGTGATCCCCATGGTCCGGTCCGGCTCGGGGCAGTACGGATAACAGTGCCCCACGAAAACCCTAGACTCCGAAAAGGTCAGCTCCTTGAACCGTCCTCTCTCCAGCCCCAGCCCTTCGCTAAGCAGTTCCATCACCTTCTCCGCCACCCCCCTCGCATGGCCATCCCATGTCTCCACCTGGTGGCGGCACACCTCCGGCAGCTCCTCCGGCGGCAGCGGCTCCGGCCCCATCCACGCTTGCAGCGAGTCATGCCAGCTAGCCGCCTCCGCCCGGTACAGGTCGTTGTTGCTCGCGTACATCACACCCCGCCCTTCCTCTCGCTTGTAGTACTTGGCCTTGACGTCACGTGGCTCATCATGGAAGGCCCTCACGGCACGGATCGTGTCATCGAGGATGGCGACCGGCACGCCGTGGTTGACCACTTGGAAGAAGCCCCAGGTTTTGGCTGCTTCTTTGACTTGGTTGACGGTCGTGCGGCGGCAGTCGGCAGATTCCAGGCCGGCAAGGTCGATGACGGGTAGCGATCCGGCAGTCTCAGAGGTGAGTTTGAGGTCGGAGAGAGTGTGTGGAGGGTGGACGAAGAATTCGGGGATAGAGGTGATGCCTGAGTCCGAGAGGCCTTTCACGCCCATCTTCGACTCGTCGAACTCCTTAACTGCCTTTGCCTGGCGGTAGTTCGGCGGAGTCGCGTCGGCTGCGGTGGCCATACTCGATCTTAGGCTGTGAGGTTGAGACGCAAGTGTGAGCTATGATTATGAGCGAGGTCTTATAATTATTATATGGGTAAAGATATCAAACTCATCCGACAGCACTCAGGAATAGTAATGCTTTGAAAAAGGCGTGATCTTTTTTTTTTTTTGGTAAGGATTGAAAAAGGCGTGATCCATTAAGCGAAAGGAGAAAATATTGGCCACGTCTCCGACACTTCTCCAGCGCACACCTCTGCGCCCTGGCCCACCCACGCTCTCTCTCCTCTGTCCTCTGCTCTCCTCTGCAGACCGTCTCTCTCCTCTCTCTCCTCTCCGTCTTTCTCGATCCTCGTTCTCCCCTCCGCCTCCGCTGGTTGCTTCCATCGCCCCCCTCCCTGACGCCGACGCCGACGCCGTCGACGCTCCTCCGCCTCCCTCTCGCGACGTCCGCTGTGCTCTCTCTCTCCCTCTCCCCACTTCCGCGAAGTTGTGCCTCTCTTCCAGCGAAACGCGACGCCGACGGCCCTCCACCTCAGCCGGTTGCCTCCGTCGCCCCCGACGCCGACGCCGACGCCCCCGACGCCGACGCCGACGCCCCTTCGCCTCCCTCTCGCGACCTCCGCTCCGCTCTCTCCCTCTTTTCTCTGCGGAGCGCCCTTACTGGCCAACCCCGACGCTGACGAACCCCTGCTCGCGTTTTGGCCTCCCTCTCCGCGAGTGAAGGTCGCTCTGCTCGCTCTTTCTCTCTTTCCTCCACGAAGCGCCCCCCTGCTCCTGAACACGGACGCCGCCGACACCGACGCCGTCGCCTCCCGCCGTCGCCTTCCCGAGCCCCACCGATAGGCACCCCAGCAGAGGCGGAGGGGAGAACGGGGAGAGAGAGGGGAGAGGAGAGAGAGCATAGGTGGGCCAGGGCGCAGAGGAGTGCGCTGGAGAATTGGGAGACGTGGACTTGACACGGACAGACAGTCTGAATGGTTCAAAAAAAAAAAAAATTGATGTGGAGCTTTTAGGTACCCAATATTTTCTCGAGTGAAAGACGCTAACCGAATAGTTAGAGATGCCGCAAATCAAAGGCGGGGCCCTGATGTCACATGACAAAGGCTCATGATACGGTGCTTCCGAAAATAAAATTTTTACTATTTTTTATTTTTCAGTAAATCAATTATAATCTCCATCTTAATATCACATGAATTTCAGTGGATCTTAATATCGTTTTTCTTATTGAAGTGTATGACATAATTACACTTATATATTTAACAAATTTACTTTGGAAAAATTATCTAAAATGTTTTAATTTTTTGTGCGACGATCAATTTGATCATAAACTTTTTAATTTGACCAACTTAGTCCTAAATCTTTTGGGGATTTTAATATAGTCAATTAACAATGATGATATTTGGCAAATATATTCTAAAGTTTTTTGATTTTTTTAGTTTCTTTTCCTTTTCGCTCATCAATGGTTTCAGTGATGACTGTCGTATGTGGCATGCTACTATATTAGCAATTTCAAGCAAAAATTTGCCGAAATAATTACATTAGAATTTTGTATAAAAATTTATGGCTCAATTGACAAAGTTAAAAAAATTATAATTGAATTAACATTCGTATCATAGGTTTATGATTGATTAGATAATTGTCTCATTCTCCGATGATGTGCCTATAGATGAACGCCGCTTGGTCATAAGCTAAGGTGAGTGTGGCCATAGCTTGCAGCCTCAAGCAGCAATTCTTGCCTATGGTTGGTGATCCTCATGGGAGGGTCGCTAGCCTGAGGTCCGTTTATCTAAGGTTTCGACCCTCAAACCAAAATCTCCCAAGCTTGACTCGAGGGAAGCTTCACCTTCTAATAATCTTGTCATAGCGGTTGTCACATTCCAACTCCAATCCCCCTCCCGGCCTCCCCTAGCCCCAATTCTTTCTTCTTATTTATTTATTTATTTATTTTTTAAATTCAGTTTGAGTCTTAAAGCAATTTACACCCACTCATATTGAGATTCTTTTAATTATTTGTTTTGCACATTAGGTAACTAATTGCGGTTCCTAAAAGCCAACTACGGTAGCACAAAATTTGATAAATCGCTAATATGGACATGCTTCGGATAAAAGTTAAAGCTAGTGGAAATCGTACGGAAGCCTATATGCTAATCTCAGTTTGCTTCGCTTTTGCTCGTATATTTATTAAAGCTAAAACTTGTTGGAAATCATATAAAATCTTGCAGTACTAATATCATTTTCCTTCATGTCTGCCCGGATTTATCAAAGGGTTATGCGTCAAATCACGATGATGTCAGAATATACGCACAATAAAGACAAAGAAGTGGAAAAAAGAAGCGAAAACAATGTTTACCCATTTCGAGGAAGAAACCATGAACGTGATTCATGACTCTCAATGATGGCGAGAGTAGGTACCTAGTGGCGACCTAACGAAGGAAACGAGAAACGAAGGCCGCTTTATTTTGACAAAAAAACAATGAGTTAAAAAATATTTTTTTTAAAAATAATTACTCATATTATTTAAAATAAATAAATAATTAAAATATTTTTATTATCAATAATCATGTAAATCTAAATATTTTCGTAAATGATAAAATTGTAAGCGATACAAGCGATAGTTTTAAAAAAATTTTTTTTTTAAATTATTTGTTTTACTACAAAATAAACGGAAGCAAAGAATTTAAGGGTTTATGTTAAAATCACCTCAAGCATAGATAGATTTCGAAGAATGTACAAGAGAACTACACGAAGTCCCCTAAACTGAAAATCGTTAAAAAGGAAGCTTGCAAGTTAGGTATTCCATGTCAACTTGTTTTCACAAAGAAACATAGATAGTAGGGGTGTGTAGAAGAATCAAGACTCGCCCGGATTGTCCAGAACCAGATTGGAATCGTCTGGAACCGATGGTTCTTGAGGGAACCGGTCCAATTCTTGGTTCTAATTTATGGGAACCGGTGGGTATCGGTCCGGTTCCCGGTTTCATGGGTGGATCCGCCCATTTGCCCACCTTGACCAGACCGATTATATTAAAGTAATATATTAATTTTTAATATTAAAAAATGAAATTACAAATTAACAAATCCAAGTCAAATAATTAAAAATTAATTAAAGTGGGAAAAAAGTCCAAAGCCCACCAAATGGAGAGGCCTTGATTTCCAGTCAAACCAAATGGAGAGGCGCTGAAGCTAAAAAGTCCAAAGTGCACCTTGACAAAACGTTAAGCAATTGGTGGGCAAAAAACAAGCACGTGAAGAAGTAGCGCTGCAAGAGGAGGAGAAGGTGGGCAAAAAGCAAGGTTGAAGAAGAATAGGTCAAGTAACAAAGAATCAACAATTTTGGTCGAAAACCAAAGTTGTTTTTCGTTAAGATCGGAGCTTTCAAAAAAATGATATTATTACTGTAAGACCGGTTCCATGGATCCACCCGGAAACCGGACTGTACCAGTGGTCCAGTTCCCAGGTGGATTCATGCAACTAATAGGTGGATCCCGATTCCAATTTTTCAGAACCGATCCTTAACGGGCGGTTCCCAGTTCTAGGTCAGGAACTGCCCGCTTGGACCATGCACACTCCTAATAGATAGGATGAGAAAATTGCCAAAAAAATGATAAATCTATTATACTTGTATTAATTCAGTTATAAACACATTAACGATTTACTAATGTAGTTCTTTCAACTTAATTTTAACGGAGAAACACTGTTGTGACAGTTTAGTTAATGCTGTCTGTCTTATATGGCGTAGACAGTCGATGCTGACATGGATAATTTAATTTTCTTTTCTTTTTCCTTTTCTTCTTTTCTTTTTGCAAGTGGCTAGAGAGAAATGGGCGAGAGTCGCCCTTGCCGAATAAGGGTCACCTCCCCCATGGTCAGCAAGGGCCATGACCCTTGCCCATGGTTGACAAGCGCTTGAAGGCCCTTGCCTAGTGGCTAGCTAGGGTTGTCAAGCCTCACTGGCCAAAATAAAGAAAGAAAAATAAAAGAAAATAATAAATAAATAATATAAATTTTCATTTTTTTTTAATTTGTAAAAATTGTCCATGTTATCGCTAGCGGTGCCATAAAAAATTTTGATTAAAATTGATTGGATGGATTACATCGCCAAATTGTTAAAATATTTAAGATTAAATTGACCAAACTAAAATGTTTAGGATCGAATTGTCATACATAGTTTTTTTTTCCCCTTTTGCTAGGGAAAAGAGACGGAAGCAATAATTGATATGTTAAATAAATATGGAGACAAACTATAACCTATGAGCATTTGAAACGTTCCCGGAACATATTCGAGCACCCAACAGGAACCTATCTAATCGTTTTCTAAAGTAATTTATGAGTCGGTTACTTTAGAGTCGGTACTAATCTCTGTGGCAATTATTTTTATGACACTGCTGTACTCTTGAATGAGAGACACGTAAATTTATATTTTCTCTGTCTTCTTATGCTTCAAATTTTAATTGCCTGGAACAATACTTTTGCGGTGTTTATTGCTGAAGATTCTATTAGAAAGTGTCTCGTGTATCCATTAACTAATTAAATATGAAATCCGTGACATCCACATGCACCACAGTCACGGGATGCGACGTTTCAGGCATGTCGCGGACTCATTTCTTTTTGATATATCTTATTTTAATCAGTGTGCGAAAGCGTATATAAAACAATCACTCAGACAACAATCAAGTAGTCAGAAAAACATACCACAAAACACACTACTTCTATAATGCGTCAGTATATATACACTGTCCTTCTCTACAGGCACTTCTTTATTTACCTTATCCATCCATCCGTGTAGGTCGGGGATTCCTATCTCTAATGAGGCTGTAGCTTCAAAATTGGCATCCCCTCACCATGTAGGGTACTCTACGGGTTAGGCATGGTTCCATCAGGTTCGAACCCACCGATGCCCAGGTGGCCTGTCGAAGTCTCCGAGTTACCCAACGAGGTCGCTGTCAAACCATGCATATCAGGTTATGTAGCGATCAGGGACCTAATCATCCAAGCCTTTCTTGACCCATAGTGTGGAGTTATATCTATAGTGGGTAATATCGTTCTTTACATCAACTATGTCGATAGTGACACATTTAGTGACTGTTGATACCTAAATTTTGGCTTCATATTTAATCATTTGTTGCATAAGAAAATTAGGGATTGAATTCTAATCCCTAAACAAAAATATCATTTGCATTATTCACATTTTGCATGGATTGCACATGACTTAGTCGCATGACTTCTCTATGACGCCACCACAGACTAATGCCCGTAGGATCAGTCTTTGTTGCATAACGCCTTTGTAAACAAGCGTGCATAGGATCATCTCCTATAGATCTCGATCAATCATTCAGAAGGAAAGAAAGGCAATCACGATTAGCAAATTGAGGATACCCATTGGTTGAAAGGAAACAATAGAAATGGGTGTCATTGAAGAGATCGATTGGGAGGGAATTTGGTCTTTCTTTGCTGAGAGTCAGGAAGATCCAAAGCGATACTTCGTATGATTCCCGGCCAATATTGGAGAGAGAATACAGCTCTTGATTGGCATATGCACAAATTAAGCAATTCTCTCCCTATGAACAGTTAGGAATCCGAGCCACAATGAGAGAAAAGGGGAGAGCCAGATCATGCATAAGCAATTTGGAAGGAAATAAACGAGCGAAATAAATCCGGTGTCGAAGGAGAAAAACGTGCTTTGTGGGTGCGCCGTCATCCACCATATCCTCTCCTTCTACATGTTGACTCGTACAGAGATTCCTTTGGGCAAGATCAATCAATCAAGAAAAGAATCAATAGAGAGAGGAATCAATGGAATATCGGCAAGAGATTGATGGAATGGGCTGGCCGATCGCAAGTGAATTTGGACTCCTTCACGGCAGCATATGTAAAAACAGAAAAGGAAAGGGTGAAAGGAAAAAGCCGATATTTATAGAGGATCGCTAATCATCCCCAAATGAGTCTCCCTGGATTCAAAACTTCCAAAGATACGTGGGAGTTTTCCACTATAAAATGGGACGATTAGAAAGAGAAGGGGCAGCTCGCAATAGAGGGACAAAATACGTGAGATAAAAAAGAGTTCTCTATGGTCATGGTGGTCTCACCTCCCTTTCCTCGGTGATTCACAGCGAATTCTTTTGTTCCAGTGAGCTTCTCATCAGCCCGATTGCGTCTACCTTGCTGCCCATTGCTGCTGCGTCGCTGCTGTTTGCCATTGTTCGTCACTGTTTGCTTCTGTTCCCTGCTGCGTCCCTGCTGCGTCCCTACCTTTTGTTGCTGCGTCGCTGCTTGTCGTCACTGTTTGCTGCAGTTTATTATTGCTGCTGCTGCTTGCTGTCCTCTGTGTTGTTACTGATCAAAACAGTAAACAAAAAAATAGAAAACCAGAAGCTATATTTTTCAGATGAGGAAGAGAAGCGCAGAGAAACAGAACACAAACTTGCATACGTCTGTTCTAAAGGAAATTGTCAAGTACAGGACAACTTAAACAAAGCAAAAACTGCTCACGTACATAACTGCACACAAACGTGCTATTAACTTCCTAGAAAATAACAAAAACACTAAATAAATAACTAAATTGAACTTGGCTGTTTTTTAATAAAAAAACAGAGGAAAACAGAGTAAAAAAACAGAATAGAAAAATAAGAAACATAAACAGCAACTGAGACATTATTAATCCAACAAACTCCTCCTTGGATCAGTTGCTGCTGCATACTCCAATTTTCTTTCTTAATACTTCAAATCTTCCAGCTTGAAGTGGTTTTGTGAATATATCTGCAAGTTGATCTTCAGATCTGCAATAGACCAATTTAACTTCGCCACTTTGTTGCACCTCACGTAGAGAGAAAAATTTGACTTTGAAATGCTTGGTTTTGCCATGGAAAACTGGATTCTGAGATATTGCTAATGCAGCCTGATTATCCACATTAACTTCAATGCAATCACTGGAATTCAACCACAAATCCTTCATTATCTTCTTCAGCCACAAAGCTTGATTTGTAGCTGCAGTAGCTGCTATAAACTCAGCCTCTGCAGTAGACTGAGCTACAATCTCTTGCTTTTTGGAACGCCAAGAGAAACAAGCAGAACCAAAACTGAAACAATATCCAGACGTACTCTTTATGTCATCTACTGAACTAGCCCAGTCACTATCAGAAAATCCTTGAATTAAACTTCTGACATTTCTTAAACTTCACACCAAAGAACAATGTTCATTTGAGATATCTCAATACCGTTTTTGCTGCAATCAAATGTAACTGACTAGGACTACTCATAAACCTGGATAAAACACTCATAGCAAATAGAATATCTGGTCTAGTTGCTGTAAGATACATGAGACACCCAATCAGACTTCTTTACATAAAAGCATCTACTGCATCTGTTCTATCATTCTTCTGCAGCTTCTCTTTAGCAACCATAGGAGTGCTTACACTTCGACAATCTTCCATCTGAAACTTCTTTAGAATTTCCTTCATGTATTTTTTTCTGACAGATGAAGATCTCATATGAAGCCTGTTTGACTTCCAAACCCAAAAAATAAGCCATCTTTCCCAAGTCTGACATCTCAAAAACTGCAAATAAATCTTGCTTCACCTTCTCTATCAATTTCATATCATTCCCTGTCACTAATAGATCATCTACATAAAGTGACAGAATTACAATACTGTGATTCACCTTCTTGACATAAAGAGTGAACTCACTTAAGCTTTTCACAAAGCCAAAATCTTGCAAATATCGATCTATCTTCCTATACCAAGCTCTTGGAGCCTGCTTCAATCCATATATAGCTTTCTTCAACCTGTATACACTATCTTCTTGCCCTTTGATACTAAAGCCTTCAGGTTGTTCAACAAAAATTTCCTCATCAAGCTCTCCATTCAGAAATGCAGACTTGACATCTAACTGAAATATAGGCCACCCCTTCTCTGCTGCAATAGCTAACAGTAGCCTTATTGTATCAAGTCGTGCAACAGGAGCAAATGTTTCAGAATAGTCTACTCCCCATATTTGTGCATAGCCTTTCACCACCAGTCTAGCTTTGTATTTATTAACAGAACCATCAGGATTAAGTTTTGTTCTAAACACCCACTTAACCCCAATCACATTCTTATCAGATGGTCTGTCAACAAGCTCCCATGTGTGGTTTTTCTGGATCATTGAAATCTCCTCCTGCATTGCTGCAATCCACCTCTGATCCTCCTTAGCTTCCACAAAGTTAGATGGTTCGAGCATTGCCACATTGCTTCTTTCATAGATTTCAGCAAGTGACCTTGTGCCTCTCACTGGTAAATCATCAACACTGTCTTCCAATCCATCTATAACTTTATCAACTTTTACATCTGTTGCAGGTTGTTTTTCGAACTGTTGCTGTTCTGCACTCTTTCCTTCCATCCAATTCCACTCATCTTCCTCTAGAAAAACAATATCTCTGCTTACAGTCACCTTCTCTGTCATAGGGTGAAAAATTCTGTAAGCCTTTGATTGGAGACTGTACCCGATGAAGATTCCAAGTTCTTCCTTCTTATCCAGCTTGTCCCTCTTGACCTCAGGAACATGAGTGTAACACAAACACCCAAAAACCTTCAAATTTTTCACAGAAGGTTTAACACCATACCAGACTTCAAAAGGTGTTGACCTCTCTAAGGCCTTTGTGGGTAATCTGTTCAACAGGAACACTGCAGTATTAGCTGCTTCAGCCCAGAACTTCTTAGGCAACATCTTCTCCTGCATCATACATTTGGCCATCTCCATAATACTTCTATTTTTCCTCTCACTGACCCCATTCTGTTGAGGTGAATAGGGAGCAGTGAACTGCTGCACAATTTCTGCTTGCTCACAATTTAACTTAAACTTGTGAGCAGTATACTCAGAACCATTATCAGACTTGAGCATTTTAATTTTCTTCCCACTCTGATTCTCAACTAAGGCTTTAAACTTCACAAACACATCAGCAACTTCATACTTGGCTCGCAGAAAATAAATCCAACTCATCCTAGTCATATCATCAGTGAAGGTAATTAAATACCTGTTACCATTGAGAGAAGACTCAGACATAGGTCCACATAAATCTGTGTGGACTAATTGCAGCTTCTCACATGCTCTCTAGCCTCCTCCTTTGAAAGGAAATCTGGCTTGCTTGCCAAGAAGACAAGTTTTGCACTGTGGAAATTCCTCCTCCAAACTTGGCAAGTCATCTGCCAAGCTATTTCTCTGCATAAACAACATGCTCTTCTTGTGAACATGCCCAAGTCTTTTATGCCATATCTCTGCATTTTCTTCTTTGCATTTTAAAGCCATTTGTTGCATCTCTTGTGGCTTGAACATGAAACTCTTGTCCTCCATTGGAATTCTTAGCACTTCTTTGCTATCTGCATTATTAATAAGACATTCATTCCCTTCGAATTTCACTTTATAGCCCTTCTCAACTAATTGACCAACACTTAACAAATTATGGTCAATATTTGGCACAAAGAGAACATCACTGATCAGCTTCACCTCCTGATTTCCTTCAATAGCCACTGTACCCTTCCCTTGCACTTCGATATACTGTCCATTGCCAATTCTGACTCTGGACCTGACTGACCTGTCTAAACTCCTAAACAGCTTCGAATTGCCAGTCATATGATTGGTACAGCCACTATCCACCAGCCATGCATCATTCCCAACAGAAGATTCAGAAAAAAAAGCTACAAATAAGTGCTCTTCCTCAGTTTCATTCACTGCTACCCTTGCTGGTAATTTTTTTCTTTGCAGATGGCTTCCATGTGACCCAACTTGTGACATCTTCTGCATCTAGCATCAGGCTTTCTCCAACATCTAAAAAACTGATGATTAGTTCCACCACAGTATTGACAAGGCTTTTTGTTCATCTTCCATTTGCTAGACCCACCAGAGTTTCCTTCTTTTGCTACAAACTTGGAGTCACCGGCATTTTCTCTAGACTGAATCCATTTCTTCCCTTTGCCTCCATCATTTGACTTCACTCTAGCTTGCAGCGCACCCTCTACAAACTCTTCTCTTCTCATCAGTCTTCTGTGCTCCTGCGCCTGCAAAGCATTCAACAATTCTGCAAGCTTTATATTAGGTAAGTCTCTTGTATTTTCCAGAGACGCTATGGTGGCTTCGAACTTTTCTGGAAGAGACACCAGAATCTTCTGAAAAAGCCTTTCATCCTTCAAGTCAGTCCCTAAAACTCTGATTTTATCAGCTATCCCAACCAACCTATCAGAGTACTCCTTCACTGACTATGAATCCTTCATCTGCTGTCTCTCAAACTCCCTCAAGAGATTCAGCACCTTCATACCTCTTATCTTCTCATCTCCTTCATATTCTTCCTTCAAAAAGTCCCATATGGCCTTTGCAGAGTCACACTTCATAATTCTGGTAAAGATGGTAGGCGAGACAGCAGCATACAGGCAAGATTTTGCCTTGGCTTTTCTTGTGGTTCTCTCTTTATGAAGTTTGATTTGATTCATGGTCGGATTATCTGGAAGTGGAGCAACTTCATAATCATCCTCCACAGCTTCCCACAGATCATGACCCTCCAAAAATGCTGTCATCTTAACAGCCCATGCTTGATAATTCTCTCCAGTAAATACTGGAGAAGCCATCGCAGAGAAACCACTCGACCCTGTCTCCATCACCCTTTAACTTCTTTACACTTCGATACTTGCTTCACTTCACAGTCCCTCAAGATCATACACGCTCTGATACTACTGTTGTTACTGATCAAAACAGTAAACAAGAAAATAGAAAACCAGAAGCTATATTTTTCAGATGAGGAAGAGAAGCGCAGAGAAACAGAACACAAACTTGCATACGTCTATTCTAAAGGAAATTGTCAAGTACAGGACAACTTAAACAAAGCAAAAACTGCTCACGTACGTGCAACACATAACTGCACACAAACGTGCTATTAACTTCCTAGAAAATAACAAAAACACTAAATAAATAACTAAATTGAACTTGGCTGTTTTTTAATAAAAAAAACAGAGGAAAACAGAGTAAAAAAACAGAACAGAAAAAAAAGAAACATAAAACAGCAACTGAGACATTATTAATCCAACACTCTGTCCGCTGCTGTCCGTTTCCATTTGCTGCCGTTCGTTGCTGATCGCGGCTGCTGTGTCCCTCTTGTTGCTGACCGCATCCTGGTGCCTTTACTTCACATCAACTTCTCGGGGACACCATCAAGGGGAGAGAGCATAATCCATTTCAATAATACTCATATGCTCTTGCTTCCTTCACGGCGATACTCATGCACATTGCCACCCTCATCGTTTTCTCTATTCATTTATTATCTGACTACTTTGTAGCTATCTCCATCGCATTATTGAGCCAGACTTGAGGACACATCCATCTCCATCTCACTCCACAGACCACCCTCACGATCTTTCCTCTCTTGACAATTTTCCAGCACGTTTACAAGGAGTCATCGCGAAAAGGGGTGCCACATGCGTCCATGCCATCAAAAGTACGTCGATCACATCATCACTGCATCCTGCCATCATCCCCGGCCTCCTCACAAGCGATCTTAGTGATTTCTTCTGACGAGTACGCCCAGCACTTTATCGACTTGGTAGCCCAACATTTCCAGCAATACCAGCAATGCCTTACGGATTCTTGCAAACAGGCGACCGGCGATCTCGAACCACACTGACAATCCCGTTGGCATCACTGAGTCTTTTTACAGGTACACCCAGCAAATTTGGCGCTCTTCATTCCATCATCGGTGTTCTAGTGGCATTCCTGTAAGTTGACGACATCCTAACGTCTGGTGGAACTGCTCAGTAACCACCGGCGATTCCTTTCCACCATTGCATGCGTGCGCGGAATTTTTGGTCTTGTAGGATTGTAACATAACTCCGCAGTTTGTGACCTGGACTTTTTGGCCTTGTGGGAGTAACGTCCCTACTATTCCTTTTCTCGGTCTATTCCCTCTCACCTTGTTGTGATCTCATCCTCAGTCAAGGTCGTCAAGGTTCGACTAATTTCATGCAATAGTATTATTTTAATAATTTTAAACGAATGATATTTAGCGATAAGACTTTAGGGTGTCTAGTTTATTTCCCTAAATTGACAAAGACATACGCGACTTTTGGACCTTTAGACACTATGGCCTAACCCCAATGTCGTTTTGCATGGATTGCTATGGTTAAGTGTGTCATCAGTGATATTGCGCGTAACTATATTATGCATGTTTAGACTTTATGGCGCATTCATAATGTACAGTTTTCATATTTAGGGCTATACATGTTTAATCTTATAACATATATATGTTTAGGACATGTTAGCTCTAGAATCCATATAGATTCAGGTTAGTGCATAACTTTCATAAAATAAAATCAAATAAAAATGTTATTTGGTTTTCATTTAGATTCAGCCATGATGAAGAAGGGGGTGAGACATCCATACTTACAAGTCTGAAAAACAACGGACTGAGTCAAAATAAAATCACTAATCCTCAGATAGGAGGACATCTCATCGTCGAACATAAAATGTGAACATCAAATAAAATCACTAATCCTCAGATAGAAGGACATCTCGTCGTCGAACATAAAATGTGAACATCACTCGCACTAATGCATCAATGGTAGATCAATAGCAACACTATTTCAGTAACTTAACTATATGCACATGAACAACTTCAGCTTATCAGCAATGCACCAACTATCTTCAACTTACCAAACAAGTTTATGCACGGCATAGGAACATGCATAAAAAGGTTCATTAAAGGGCATCCAGCCTAAAGCTGGGCATTTGGCTTCAATCGAGCATTGCGTACCTAGCGGCATCCCAATTAACAATCCTTCCTCGGGAGACCTCCTATTTCTTCTTACGAGACATCGCCCACTATTGGCAGCATCTTGAAACTCTCCCTAGGGCATCCTCTCGACGTGGGGGCATTTCATTCTTCTAATGAGGCAAATGGCGACAGGTCTTATCTTTCATTTCATGTGACCACACATCATGCACATAGCCGATTCATTATCTTTGAATCTTAGCTGATGCAAACAAGGCCCGTAGGCATGCTCATGTGCGTATCTGCACGTGTGTGTGACATTACCTATAACAACATAACTACAACTACAGTAATATGTTGGGTGTGGCACGTGACTCACAGTTCGAACCGACATGCCTCAATGTTGATTCAAGGCCAATCAAGACCCACCTATGACCCAAGGTGTGATTGTAATTTGTGCATGCAAAGACATGAGCAAACCATGCAAAACAATCATCAACATGTACACCATTAAGCCAAATGAGAACACAATCAAGCTTGAAACGTGACTCATAGCTTGAATCGATGCGCCTTAATGCCGATCCAAAGCCGAGCGAGAGCCGTCTGTGACATGAGGCGTGATTCGACTTATGAATGGAAAGACATAAGCAAACCATACAAAACAATCATCAACATGCGCACAACTAAACTGAATGAGAACACAACCAAGCCCAAACATCGTAGCACACCGCCTTAGTTGAAGGTTAGAGATTCCACCTACGACCGATGAAACTGCGGCTAGTAACCAAGAAGTGGCTGAGTGGTAAGGTGAGTAGGAGAGAGAGAGAGAGAGGTGAGCCAAGAGTGGTGGAAATGAGAGGTGGTGTTCTATTTATAGACCTTCCATCATTTAATGACCCCTAACAAGTAGTCCAATTGGCTTTTCCCATGTGGCCTAGCTGAGTTTGATGTTGTCGCATCCTAGAGTTCTAGGGAAATGATTAAGGACATGTGGTATTCTTCTCAATGGTCCATTTGTGCCAATGTATTAATTGTCTAAGATTTGTCATAATTGATTTTGGATGTTTCCTGCCACCCAAGTATCATGAAATTATGGCCAAATCTTCTTCATGCCACCCAAGTTGATGAATCACCTCTTCATTAAATGCACACGTTTATTGCCTGAAATTTGGTCACCATTGGCTTTGGATCATGCCATCTATTCATTGCCACCTAAGTTGGTGATTTACCCTCTTCACTTATTAGCTAACATCCAAGGAACATTGTGTGAGCATGAGTGTCACACCCCGAACCCCGAGCAGGCGAACATCCCTCCATGGTCAATTAAAAATGCGACGTCCTAGGATGCATCGCTGACCCGTTCTTTTTATCTTTCGATTAAACACATGCGGAAGTAGATTAAATTAAACACCCAGTCAACCATCATAATTAGGGATAGTAAAAACACACAATGATTTCTTATTTTTTTTTCACAAACTACGATTTATTTATTAACCAGTTAACTTGAAGAGTTCATATGTACAAGCCTACCAAAAAGTGAACTCCTGCGCGACCTAGTAACAAAAGGGTCTAGATCGGGGTTAACTTCTAACTGTACAACTACCACAAGCTCCTATAACCTCCACCCTAATACCCATACTCAAGCCTAGCCAAGAACTCAGGCAAGTTGCCAGGTGAACACGGCTCCCCGGGCCCTTCTGGCTCGGTATCAAGATCTACCACGACACCATCTGGGATGTCTATATCCATAGGGTCAGTGTCTTGCTCAACATCGCTTCCTTCTGGCGGCTTGTCAAAACCGTGCATAGGACCCTCTCGACCAACATTCGGCTTTGTAATAAACCAAGCCTTGAAGTGGTGGGGCACCACGTTCACAAAATCCTCGTTGACCCAAATCGTAGTCACAACTAATTCATGGCATCGGTTGATCCTGAGGATAGTGTAGAGGGTAGTCTTTAGCTCCATATCTCATGGAATCCCGAAACGGACCGGGTGGATCTCCATACTAAGGAATTGAAAATGTTTAACCACGACAAGGTGAGATAAAATCTCAGCGAGTTAAAAACCCTAAGCCTCAATTAAGACGTTAATTTGCCTCGAAGGTGGCCTAACCATGCACCACACATAAACTCACATCGCCTTGGCACATCCTTGCACATTAGCGCATCTCGTACAATAATAACAGAGTAATGTGCATATATAATAGTTAGAACACACATAAGAATTTCACGCGTATTGTCAACACACGTGTTCCAATTATTACGACCCCTCGGGCCATGGCCAACATAAGAGTCGGTGGTCTTCCGGCATAATCAGGCATCGTTCCGCCCCATCGGAAATGGCATCATCCTGCGTATGCATACACCTCAGGACAACATTCCAATGAGGAGCATCGGTCCGGCCTCAACCGTGACTCGGCTTTTGGACCCTCGCCAGGCATCTGATAAAATCAGGCATCGCCCCCAAATTCCCGTTGGGTGATGGGCTCAATTATGTGACCAACTCAAGCATATCATCAATCAAGCCAACCTTTTATTACCGTTATTTAGCCAAGAACACCAAAATCCCTTTTGCAAACAATAAACTTGGCAACTCTTTTTTTTTTTCTTTAAAACTCCGAAATAAATTTGTACATGGTCACGTACTTAAAATCAACCCATCAAACTTTGCAGACTTCTATTTTAAAACCTCATTGTTTTATTGAGCACATAATATTTGGCATCCAAACCCGACACCTTATTTTTTTTTGTATTTCTTTGTCCAACCACCCTTTTTGGAACTAAACTTGGGTAATCCCCCTTTTTTGTTTCTTTAAAACTTTTGGAAAGAAATTTGAACGGGGTCACGTATTTGAAATTAACCAGTCAAACTTTGCACGCATCTATTTTAAAACCCTATTGTTTAATTGGGCACGTAAAATTTAGTGTCCAAACCCAACACCTCATTATTTTTCTATTTAATTGCCCATAAAACCATCTTTTGCAATAATAATAGACAATTATCATAAAACAACCAATCACATAATATTGTACGTGCAACACTCAAATTCACGCATAATTGCATCCAAGAAAATGAGCGTAAAATTCTACGCAACACCTAATCCGTCACTAATTACGCTAATTACAATTAATTAAATAAATAATGATTAAAATTAACTAAATTACGATTAATTAAACTAAACCCATTTAATTAATCTAACCATGATTAATTAACCCAATCTTAGTTACTTAGACTAATTGCAATTAAAATTAATCTAAACCATTCTTAATCTAAATTAAACTAAACCAAGCTTAATTAACACTAAACACTATTAGTGCTAATCTAATCACTCCTAATGCAATTAACAGTTTAATCAACGATTAGGGAGTTAACTCACGGTTTTTTACGGTGGTGGGCTCACGGCGACGGCGACGAAAACACGAAACAACCACGGTGCGGTGGTGACAATCGCTCCAAGCTCTCGGCCAAGAGGGGAGCTTGGCTTGGGCGGACAGCAGCTTGGCTGGACGTGGAGGAGCTGGGCGTTGGTGGTGCAGTGAGGTGGTGGCGTGAGGCGTAGGCGGTGATGGAGCTGCGATGCGGGGAGGCTGGACCCGGGATGAAGCCGTTGGTGGTGAGGCGGCTGTGGGTGAGTTGGTGGTGGCTGGCTGGCTGTGGCGTGGAGGTGGTGGCTGCTCGGTGGAGTTTTGGTAGTGGGATGAGGAGGTGGGATGGTGCGGCAGCAACAAAAATGAAGAAGAACCGAACTAGTGGGAGACAAGGGAGGTTGGCGGCAGAGGAGAATGGAAGGAAATGAGAGGAGATGGAGGGAGGAACCGTCGGCTGCAACAAGAAAAGAAAGGGAAATGGCGTGGGAGAGGGGTTGAACGTGCACGAGAGAGAGAGAGAGACAAGGGTAGTTAATCAAAAGGTTTGATAAATATCTAACTCATCATTACTCTTGCCTCTAAAGTCTCCTACTCTCATCTTCACTCCACCAATCAAAATTTAACTCCAATATCCCAAAATTAAAGTTTTTTGGGTATAAAAACTCTAATTTCTCATCCCATCCGAATTTTCTTTCCATTTTCTTTTTGTTCGAAAATCGTTTTTCCACAATATTTTGGACTCGTCGAAAATTCGCCAAAAGACGAGACGACGTCCAATAAATAAATCGTGACACGCTCGAATGTCCGATTCCCGAAACCGAATTAAATTTTGTGGTTAAAATCGATCGAACGCGAATTTAGTACGACCTATTCTACCGTGTAGCTTTTAGGGGTTTTAGCACGTTTGACCGGTGGTCGATAATTTTCGATCCACGTTTGTGCATCTTCGAATCATAGATAACCCTCGGTTGTCATGTAATCGTGAGGGTTCAATTATGTGTCCCGAATATAATATCGGTTTATTACTATTCGATGCGAATATTGCAATCGTGCAGAACCACTCGCAATTCGACTACGTAATTCCATCGAATCAAGTTATGTTCATTTGCTAATCGATTTATAATAGTGTCGTATTGATCCTTGCCGATTATTACGGTCGAGCGGTCGATTTCTAATCGAATTCTCTAGTTTGTTGCGTTTATATCCCTTAATGGCCTCACATAATAGATTAGTTAACTCGTGAGTGATCAGTTTCGAGTAAATTAACCATAAGCTCGTCGACAAAACAACCATTTCATATATTCAAAATGGGGCCAAATTTTGGGATGTCACAATGAGAGAGAAATCGATGTAAGCATCGACATCCTTGGGCAAGAGTTTCTCAATCCATCCGTAGTCAACTACATGATTCGAATTGAGGTTCATGGGTGGGCTCATGACCAGGCATAGCTGGGTGTGTCTGACACAACTGGGTCCATGGGTGGAACTAGTGGGGCGCATGGCCGGGACAGGCTGGGCACATGGCCATGCAGTCGAGCTGAATGGATCAAGCGGCTAGATAGTTGAATTGATCTGCGATTAATCCGTGATCCATCGCAAACAATCCACAGTCAAGCATAACTGATTCGTGGTCAACCCTCGGTTGACGATTGCATCGATTGATCCATAACTAACACATGGTCACATGGAATAGATTCATGGCTGCCCACAACCAGTGCATAACCGAGCGGAATCATCCGTGGCCGATACATGACCACATGGGGTTGATCCATCAACCATCAATGTGATGGTCCGTAGTGGTGCACGATCATCCCACGACAAACTCTCATGGCCGAGTGGCTCATTCATGGCCGAATAATTTTGTCAACTTGTGCGATTGACAGGTCGATTCACTATTGATCCCTTGTCCATGGACGATCCTTTGATCGAGCCATGGCGAATCCCTCGGTTGCCCTTTCAATTGGGCTAATTGGTACATGACCCATCCTTGGATCAGTCCATGGCCAATCCTCCCTATCAACGCATTGATCCCATGGCCATTTCTCATGGTCAATACATGGGCCTAAACCATGGATGTCACAAAATCATTGCGACTTCATATATATCTTATATTGGGAGATATATTATTTTGTGTGGAATAGGTTAACATGATTAGGGGTACCTTAAATTTATCCAAAAATAGGTTTACATAGCCCAAGGCACTTCAGGCTACATATATGAGTTCTCACATTAAAAAATATAAACCCATGAATTAATTAAATAGAAGAGCGTAATGCCTCGAGGTGACGACTCCCTTAAGAGTATCTTCTTGAGTGTTGAGACATGGATGCGTCTAAAGTACACCTAATCTAACATGCACTAGATATCTTGATAACTCTATAAAAACAAAGTTATTTTACCTATTTTAGGCAACAAATAATGCAATATCTATGATAAAATATTTAGATTTCCTTATGATTATTCGAATTTTCCTTATTTATACAGAATAATGAGATATGGAGAAGATAAAGAAAATAATGACAAAAATCAGGAAATTAAATCAAAAAACAATGGAAGATGGATATCAAATTAGGGAATCATTAATTTTGTTCCCTAATGTTATCTGCAAGCGTTGGGAGATAGATATTAAATCAAATATCCTTTGATTTACTCCTTAATTTTATGCGAAATTGCTTGGAGATAAGGATCTTGGATATATCCTATAAATAGGAGAACAATGAGAGCCTGAGAGGGCAGCTAAGTTTTTGTTAGATAGTTTTTCATTATTTTGAGATTTTTTGAAGTATTTTGAAGAGAAGACAAAAGTGGTGACAAAATTCTTGTTCTTTGATTCAAGATGCTGTATTTGATCTATATATTTATTTCTTCTTCTACCATGTTCTATTTTTTTTTTTTTTGGTTAGGGCTACGATGAAGCCTAACCATGATGATGTGAATTTCGCGATTTTTATGTTTTGCAGTTGATTTCATTCATGCGAGTTATATATTATTGTGCATAATGTTTTTGAATGACTGGCCACTACTTGAATGATTTGATGTGCATGTTTAAGATTGAGAAGTGATAATATGCAATTACTCATTATAATATATAACCATGAATTAAACATGGATATAGATATACCACGTTATTTGTATTGTTTTCGGTGATAAGGTAATTCAAAAGACTCATTGTAAGTGGAGAATATTCATAGTTTTTAATGCACTTGTGTTTATTTTAATTCATATAGAGATATAGTGGATTAATAAACTGAGCAGGTTTGCTATACCTAGAGATATGATAGTGAATAGATTAGGAAATTCCATTATCACATGTTTGATATCGTTCTTGTACTCACAACAATCTGAAATTCATATCTAGTGGTTATGGTGAAATAAGATGCTCTAACATATTTATTTGATTGATTTACTGCATTTAGTCTCCAAATTTTGCTTTTAATTTATTTTTAATTATATTTTGATCTGTTAGATAAATTTTAGAATTAATCTATTTTGGTATTTAATTGACTTGGTCCTCTCTGGTTCAGTTTCTAGGCCCATTCAATGGTATCGGAGCCATGGTTTTGTTTCCAATGATATTCGTTCCATGCGCTTAGTAGGTGAATCAAGTGCTGAGAAGATCTCTTTACACCATGTCTACTGAACCAAAAATTCTCGAAGCACCTGTTTCTCTTACTACAACCCCATCATCCTCGACCCCTTCAGATTTTCATATTTCAAATGCTTATAAGATAGACTATCTCTGTGAAGTCTCTCTTAGTGATGAAACTAAGATCTCTAAAACCTAGCTTCCTTTGATGAACCCTTATTCGGCTTTTGCTAAACCCACTTCATCATTTTCACCCATCCGCTTTATTCGCCAACTCATTCACCAGACTCCAAAGGAGGTAAAAGAATATGTTCACTCCTCCAAGTTCGACCAGCACCCCATTCTTGCTACTGAAAAGGAGTACTTTGTTACTCTTCAGATTCCTCCAAAATTTCCTAGGCAGTGGAGCCAACAAGGGTACACTCATGTTCATTATGGAGCTGTTCATCTTGCTCTTAGTTTTCATGGTTGAAAATGTTTGTTAGTTGTGGCAAGAATTGCTTTATTGGACACCAGGTTTTTAGAATATTAGCATGCTTGCATTGGTACTGCTCAAACCACTTTAAATGCTGGAACAGTCTTTGTAACATTGTACCCAAATTTCAACATCACCCTCTCAGATCCACAATTACTTTCATTTCTAAAAGTCCAGATCCAGCTCACTTGAGCACCTCAGACTGCTGATTCAGTTGCAGCAACTTTGCACTACCAGATGGCTTATAGAGTGCAAAACCATGCACTTGACTTAAATTTCCACAACGGAAATGAAGATGCCTTGTTCATTTCCATGCAAAATGATCAAGTATCATGCATTCACGTCCCTAGACAAATCCTAAAGGAAAAGTTGGCCACTCTCCTTCCGGAGATGTGGATTACCAACTATGAAAAAATTCATCAAAGCAACAAGCCTTTCCAATCATCAGACTCTAAATTTGTCAGAAAAGGGATGGAACTGTTTCCATCAAATTCGACAAAGAAAAGGAAGAAAGTCATTCTATCTTCCAGACTCTCTTTATGATTGAACCATGTGTTTCTGAGTCTATTTCCGAGCCAGATCCAAAAAATCTTGTTTGACATTTTGACAATGGTGGACATCCTGTCCATTACTATACAGACCAGTATGGTCATTATTTTTGAGATCCTTTTTGCCAGTGTTTCTATTGTATAAAATCCCCTGATGAGGTAAATTCATTTGTAAAATCTCCACCTCGGAGAAAAAAGCCAAAAAATCCTGTGTACCAAAGGTACTTGAACAGAGATCTCTCTGTTGACACTCTTGGTGAATGTAACAAATTCCAGTTCATGGTCTCTTATGCACCAACTCCACCATTAGAGTTTACTGTTCCCCCCTCAGTATCACTAGGTCCACCACAATCACCTCCACCATCTCCTCCTTAGAAAAAACCAGCCATCTCCCCATTTTATAAGCCAATTGTAAAATGGGCAAAGAAACATTCATACCCACTTCAGGTTCCACAAAAGATACCACCGAGTTCTTCCATTGCTATGTTCCAAGAAACAAACTTCTCTCCTCTTGTTTGGGAAAGTCCTGAAATATCTTTTCTTGCCTCAGAAGAGTTTATTGATCCACAAGGCAGATATAGGCATGTTCCTAAAATACCTGCCCCAATTGATGTGGATGAGCATGGAAGACAAAAAAGAACTCCTGTTGCTGAAGCTGTCTTAAATTGGCAATCGGAGACCCTCCTAGCACACAACAATGCTTTTAAAGCTATTGATTCTAAGATTGGGCATGTGCAACAAGATTTGCGAAGATATGATGAAACCACCAAATAGATGCTTTCAGACTTCCAGAAGAGGCTTCATGACTTAGAATCTGGACAACATCTAGGCTATCATCATCTTGAAAGTCCTAGAGCAGAAATAGAAAAGCTTAAAAGGTAAATCCATATCCTCGAGGAAGGAAGGCTCAATCCATTTCCAACTACCTTGCAAGCAGATCCTCTCCCTCCTCCACCACCTTAGACGTCTATCTTTGCTGCTATTACAGATACACCTATCAAACAAGATAGGACAGATGTGGCTGAGATGAGGAATCACCTCAAAGAACTTGACCGCATAAGGAAAGAAAAGGGAAAAGAAAAGATGCTCGAGAAATCCTCTCTTATCATAAAGGAGCCTGACCAAATGATGTTGTCAAATCCGTTGGAATCCTTTTTAAGAGATTTGGGCAATTATGAACCACAACCTGATCCTGATTCTATTATTCCACAACCTCCACCCCAAATTGATTCTATTATTCCAGAACCGGCTTTTTCAAATATTTTTGACACTGAATCAGACTCGGTATCTCTTTCATCCTCATCATCCTTTTCAATCCCTACCATTGATTCCTTTCCTATGGCACTAGTAACTTCATCAATGTTCATGGCCAATCCCCTAGACCATGATATGGAATCAAATCCTTCTGAACTAGAGGTTGTTTAGCCAAACAATCACTCTCAGAGTGTATCCACTTCATCAAAGTAGTTCTTCACTATTGATGACATACCTTGCCACAAATGGCCAGAAAGACTTGAGGAATTTTATACTTGGCTGAATACCCAAGCTATTACCAACCAGGACAAGTATGATGTTCTTTTCAACTTTGTCACAAGGTTCATAGGTAGTCTTAAACTTTGGTGGCAATCTTTAGTAGAACATGATCAAATTCAATTTTTGCTTTCCCCAAACTTTGGCCATGCCATTACTCTCCTATATCATTTCTTTGTGGGAAAACCTGTTGACCTCATAGAACTCAAAAGAAGAGAATTTTTTTGAAAGAAGATGCTACTCCCTCTAGAAAAAACATCTTGATAAGCATTATCGTGAAATGCTTAAACTCTTCTATCAAATTGGAGCTGATGCAAATTTAAAGCATGTTTTCTTGACCTCCATCCCCAAAGAATTATCTCAGACAGTAGAAATGACCTTTCTGTCCAGACAAAGAAGGATCCAAGATGTTCCATTGGGAGAAATCCAACAAGAAATTCATCTGCATCTCGAAGAATTGTGCATCAAACGCCAAATGATCTAGACCTATGTCAACGACAACAAAGAGCTTGATAGGGCATGTTCTCACCAGAATTTGAAAATCAAATGCTTTAAGAAAGATTGTGATGGTTCTTGCGAAAAATCTTCCAGAAAAAAGAAGCACTTCAAGAAGCTCTGGATAAATAAATCCATCATGGCTCTAAGCACTTTAGAAGGAAGAAAAAATGGCGATACTTACGCAAGAGAAAAGATCATTCAGGTCATAAGAAATCAAAACGATGCTTCATTTGCAACCAAAAATGACATTTTGCCAAAAACTATCCTCAGGCGAAAAAAGGTCAGAATCATTTGATACATCATATAGAGAATGAAACTAGTATTTCTTTTGAAAATGATGATATTGAATCTTTATTATTTGTGAATGAAGAACCATGTGAACAAACTCTTTGTGTCATTCCTTGTTACCAAACTCCCAGCGAAACTGATTCAAATTTAGATCCCAAAGATATCTTCCACATATCTTTGACTCTTTCAGAGGAAAGCGCTGATATATTTTCAAGCCAAACTCATTGTCCCAATTTTCCTATGAAAATATTCACTTCAAAGTTTTCTAAGCCAATCAATGTTATTGCTCTTATAGACATTAGAGCTGCCTCTTCCATTTTGGACACTAAAGTTCTTCTTGAAGAATATTGGACTTCTGGTGTCCAATACTTCAATTCTGCTTCAGGAGATACATTCTCTACAAATGTCAGAACCACTCCAATCACTGCCCAGTTTTTTCACAATGTTCTTGTTGACACCTAATTTAAATTCACTTTTAGAAATAAAAGATAATCTTTGATTATAGAGGGAAATTTTGAAAAAAAAAACTTCGAATTAAAAAATGCAACAACCGTGTGATTTTGCAGCCTATTTGCAAATCTTCAACAACTTTGAGCTTTTCCACTATAAAATGTGGGGCTTCAAAACCAAGTAGGGAGGAGGGGCTGAAGAAATTAACAAAAAGTGTTTGTGTGTTTTCATGGTGAGAGAATTCGGCAAATATGGTGAGGTTTAATGGGGGACTTTTGGGATGAGTTTTTGAAGCATTCACAAAAGGGGATAGAGTATTTGTGAGAGAAAAGTCAAAAAAGGTGAGAGTGGGGGAGGGTTCAATAGAAAGTGAGAGAGACAGGTGAGAGAGAGTGTCAGGTGAGAGAAAAATTTAAAAAAGGGGAGGAAAGAAGAAAACTATTCTTCTTCCTCGCTGGTTCGTTCGCTGCTACCCAGACCGAGCTCCTGCGTTACCGGTCTCTCCACGCCACCTTCGCTGCAATCCTGCGAGCCTGTTGCCTGCTGCTCGCATCAGCCCTCCTCGCTGATCAAGTCGCCGGACTCCACACCGCCACGAAGACCCGAGTGACGCTGCTGCAGCGCCCAGACCTCCTGCGCTACTCTTCCTTCAACGTGCCCTTCACCGGCGACGCCCACGGCCCGATGCCGATCCAGGTGATTGCCCCCTTTAAGCATTGCAACTAAGCAACACCGTTCGACTGACTGCGGCAACACCAGAATTTGGCGCCTCTACTTGAGGACCGATGCCCCCGTTTCCACTCAGCTGATGCCCGCACCCAGAATCCTTTGCCCGCGACGCCCATCGCCGGTGGTTCGAGCTACTACGCGCCCGACACCCGCAGCACACCTCACCGCTCCACTCGTTGTTCGCCAACGCTCGCTGCGCCACCACTTGCCTTCACTGGAGTCCCGACACCGACCTGAAGCTCCGCCGAGCCGCAACCCGCTTCGCTCATACCACAGCCCTGCGCTCGACGTTGCTACCTCCCCTGTTTTTGTTGCAGGTCTGGTTATCACCTGAGCCTTGCTGGAGTTCTGACGAACAACCCCTGTTTCGAGGGGTAACCCATTACCGAACCACCATCGTAGCTCGACCACCACTGTTTCTTCGCCATTCCTCAAGTTAATCGTGAGGTAGACTAAGTAGATTTTTAGATTAAGTTTATTTTAAGTATTTGGACTCATAGTTTTCTTTTTATTCTAACTTGATTTGTTCTGATTTATTATCATTACCTGATATAGGAAATTGGTCATATTAAGTCATGATAATAAAAAATATTAAGCCGCGAGATATCGGGTTAGATTTTTGATTATTTCGACTTTTTATGGCACAATTCATGAATTGCTTTGCATCGTTGATTCATATTAAAATAATATGCCATTGATTTACATGGATGGATTTTTTTATTTTTATTTTGGTGTGTCATCGTTATTTGCTCATCATATATCATGCATTATAGAACTTAGGTATTTAAGTCCATACATATCTCATGTTTAAAGCAACATTTTAATTTTTAATATTCATATAGGATTAGGATAATTTTCTTTTAATAAAACCAAAGCAAAAAAAAATGTTATTTAGTTATATAGATTCATAATGTGCATACTACATGTTGTGCTTTAGTTAGTGGGTCATAGGTTAATGTTTTAATATTCCTATCGTGCATTTAAAAAAAAAAAGAAAAGCCAAAGATTATTATTGCATCATTATGTTGTTTTAATAATAATTATTAAGTAATTTAAAAAAAGAAAAAAAGAAAACACAAAAGGTCATTTATTTGGTTAGTTAATAGGTTAGTTCATAATTAATCTCATTTTATGTTATCATGGTTTAGTGTAGGTTGCATACATTAAAAAAAGAATCATAAAAAAATCATAAAAAGAACATGCATATAGAATTATTATGTCATTCATCCCATATCATAAAACGCATGCATCTTTAGGATTATATAAATTAGATTGCATACATATAGTGATAGTTCAAGTTATGCCATATGAATCGCATTTCACATATCATTAAAGTAAAATCCATGCATATTAAATTTATATTAAGATTGCATATAATTAACATTTTTTAAAAGAAAAAGAAAAATTAGGTGTCATGTCATTTAGAAATCAAGTTTAGGCATGCATTTTGATTAGCATTTTTGTAAATTTTTCTTTAGAGAGTGGACCTTAATCAAGTTGTAGTTTATAATTTCTTACAATTTATCACTTCAGTTGATTGAATGTTATTTCATTGATTGTGCACCTGCATGACCACCCTTTACATGTTAGTAGCTTAGGTTAAAATTAATCAAGACCGCTTACAAAATATTTTTTTAAATTAAAATGACAAGGTACCGAAAGGGCGTTAGATTTTTCTAGCATAACCATGTTCCCGGACCTATTGAATCTCCGGTTCGCAAAAGTAAAGTAATCTCCCATACTTTACTTGGGTTTCTAACCAACTCTAATTGGTTAGTGGCGGCTCCAAATTGAGTATAATTGCATGTTTAAATGAGTTAATTTTTTAGTATCAAGTCGCGATTGGTAGAACTTGGGAGGGTCCGTGCCAAGTTTTCGGACTTAGTAATCCAATAGCCTTCTTTAGGTAATTCACCCTTAGGAAGGTCGTGACAGTTCTATAACCACGAAGATCTTTGGCTCAAGTCTTTATAACAAAGATTTAATCATTGGTTGGGACATTATGACCCAAATTTCTCAACTTCGCATCATTCCTGGAAAAGGTCTTAAGTATAAAGATCAATTTTCTGAATTTGTCAACATTAAGAGACTATTTCCATCTAAATGAGTCTATTGGATTTGATCATGCAAAAGTTGTTAGAATCTTGTTCGGAATCTCATTCTGAATTCGCTCAGAAGTGTTCCATCATTTATGGAAAACTCGAGAATTCTTTGTTCGCATTCAATTAAAAAATAATGAAGATATCAATCCAACTAAGGCGAATCATATGGGAATGAATCTAGAACATCTAGTTGGTTCAAAAGGAATGCTCAGAACTACTGCAACAAGGCCTTATTGAGGTCTCACATTCTCAATGGGCATGTAAAGCCTTCTACATTAACAAACGTGCTGAGCAAAACCGAGGAAAGATGAGACTAGTAATTAATTACTAGCCCCTTAACATTTTCCTTCAAGATGATAAATTCCCTTTACCTTCTAGAAACTCTCTTTTTGCTGGATTATCCAAGGCCCAAATTTATTCCAAATTTGATCTCAAAACCGGATTTTGATAATTGGGCATTCATCCTGAAGATAGACCTAAGACAGGGTTTTGTATTCCAAACCAGCACTTTCAGTGGAAAGTTCTTCCTTTTGGCCTAAACGTTGCACAATCTCTCTTCCAAAAGGCCATGTGTCGGATCTTCCAGCTGATTCTCTCAAGTGCCGCAATATATATTGATGATATTCTACTCTACAGTCCTAATGATTAGTCACACTGCTAACTTCTCGAGCAGTTCGCTGAAATTGTGAAAAAACATGGAATTATGATTTCTCAAAGAAATATGAACATTGCCTAGACAAAAATTAAATTTCTTGGTATGCACCTTAACAAATGGACATACTATCCAGGGCCATATATTGCTAAGGAATTATTGAAATTTCCTAAAGAAAACTTCACAACAGAACAAGTTCAACAATTTATTAATATTATTAATTATCTTAGAGATTTTGTTTTGGATCTTGCAAAGTTACTAATCCCATTGTAGACAATGCTGAAAAAGAATTCCTCACCTTGGGGAAAATCTCAGACTACTGTAGTTGCTGAACTTAAAGAGATTATGCAGTCTCTTCCTCCGTTACAAATCCCATCAACTGGAAAGAGAATTCTCTAGACTGACACTAGTGATGAATATTGGGCCGCCATCCTATTAAAAGAAATTGATGGTAAGAGACATTTATATGCTTATAAAAGTGGAAAGTTTTCCCAAGCCAAGATGCATTATCATTCTACTTTCAAAGAAATCTTGACAGTGAAAAATGGAATAAAAAAATTCGAGTTCCATCTCATTGGCCATCATTTCCTGGTAGAATTGGATATGGCATCTTTCTCTCAAATGACCAAATTCAAACAAAAGCATATTCCAAATTCTCAACCGCTTCGATAGGCTAAATGGTTTTCAAAATATTCTTTTGAAACCAAACACATTATTGGAAAGAAAAATATGTTTGCTGATTTTTTGTCAAGACCAAAAGCACCGGCAGAAATCAACATGTATATTATGAGGTATGCTTTTTATACTGCTCATCACAATGAGAAGTATAAAATTGAGAAAGTTAAAGATTGAACAAGCTGGTGATACCCTCCAGAGATTATCAAACAAATCCAGAAAGACAATCTCATTGAAAATCTGGATAAATTCATGTGGCAATGCCATGCAGACCTGTTTAGACTCAATGGAGGCTTGATTCTCTATCATTTTGGATTAAATGCCGATTATCCATTTATCCATCCTCTGATATGGAAGGAAGATGATTTTCCTGATCAACTTCGATGGTTATTATGATACTTAACCAATAAATACTTAATAGCTATTGAAATTCCAACCAGAAGATTCATTGCCAACGACACCAGGATATTTGGACTCGGCAGAGGTAAGATTGAAAATGAAAGTGGCAATTTTTTTTTAGATTTTCTTAGTTGGTTTTATCCTCTAACTCATTGGAAATGACTCTTGGAAAAAGAATTGAGAACCACATAGCCAAACCCTGAAATCTATATCATCTTGTTTTTCCAAAGACCATGGGCTTTTCTCACTAATAATTGTAACATTATCAATGCCCCCATAAGTATAGGTACCTCATCTTATAGACCTATTCCACATAGTGTACATGCTCAAGTTCACAAATCTTATCTAGGACTTGTTGGTTGCTGTGAGCACCAGTATCGAGAACTTTAGAGAATCCAATGCCAGGAAAATAAAACCATTCCTCTAGATGCATGGAATTATGATGTATCGACTACATGGGATCATTATGACCTAGCATCAGAAGCCATAGAAGCACTCGAAGAATTTAGACAAGCTCCATCATTCGATGAACATGCACAAACCTCTTAAGACCCTTATGCTAGATGGGGATGTCCTCTTTCTCAAGACCCTTACAGCTAAGGACCTTTGTCCTTATCTCAAAGCATGGATACATCTATTTATGCATAGCCATCCAATTGGCCACAACTAAGCACTCATACCCTAGATGATGACAATACATACTAGGCTCATGAAGAAGCATCCCATTGGGCTCATGAGGAAGCATTTGTATCCACAACACATTAGCTAAACCGGATCCTCTCACCAAAAGACCTTGAAGCCCTTGAGCAGAAATATGATGAACATGTTCTGGCAACAGTCCATAGCTCAGATGACTCAGACTATGACTACAATGCTCGTGACGGACAAAACCCCTGAACAAGATCATTGTCCACCCAAGTTTACTGTAACAAGTTACTGTTTACTTTTACTGTAGCAGTAGGCTAAGGAAGTCACTGTTCACTGTTACTGTTTATACTGTGTGAATAATTCCCTATCAAAATTTTCAAAAGCCTTTGTTTGTTCCTGGGCCCGTGAGCTTGGTCATTGTTTGTGTGTGACCTCTTATTGCCTATAAAAGGCGAGGATGATGTAATGTGTTGGGTAGAGTCCTTAAAGTAAAGTGAGTGTTTTGCGAATTTCTCTCATGGCTTTCTGAACTCCTTCATCTTCTTCAGCCTGGTAGGATCCTCTGAGAAATGCAGCTTGGATAGTTAGGAATACTACCATCCTAGTTCCATCTGGGTGTCTTTAGATTATGAACTAAAAGACAGAGTGGTTTTCTGCTAAAAGGCTATCCCTGAAGGGCTTGAACTGGTTGTTCAACTACTATGGGAAGGCATACCTGTAGGAAATTGACTTGGTCCTCCTTGGTTCAGTTTCTAGGTCCATTCAATGATTAATCTTCGTGGGATAATACTCTTTCTTATCATTATATTACTTGTTCGACACATTTACTTGCGTTTACAAAATTTTACAAACATATCTCAATCATTGGAAAGCATGAAAAGTAAAGGCATGCCAAAACTGTAATTTTCATTTCAATTTCACAAAATTAAAGACGTCATATGTGAACTTACGTGTCAATATTTGAGTATTCTGAAAGTTTCAAGGGTCTTGTATATAAAAGAGTCAAATTACATGAGTGGCGAGATTTAAATTAAGCAAAATGACAAACAAGCAAATGTCAATTAAGGCAGGCCCAGAATTAGCAAAATCCAATGAGGAATATAATGGCTTATCAAAGGTTGGGAAACCTTGGGATGCATCTACTCTTTGTCCATGTCCCGTGAACACGCATCCCCCCTCCAAAATGCGTCAGTCACCGTAGACGAGAAGGTAATATAGCTGTCATAACTTTAGATGTACGAACCCCGGCGTATTTAATTTGGGATCTTGATCTTCTCGATTAGCACTTGCTGTCAATGAGAAAATATTAAGTATGTCTCATTTGTCAGTGTGACAAATAAGAAGGGTCTTCAGAATACGAGGTGTCGTGATAGGCCCAAATTGTCAGACAACTCTTCTCTCTCTTCTTTCCACTCTCTCTCTCTCTCCTCTCGACACGCACTTTCTCTTCTACCTCCCACACGTCCTCTCTCATCTCTCTCCTCTGTCCCCATTTCTCTCTCTTTCTCTCTCCTCTCTGTTCTCTCTTCCCAGCACATTTTCTCTTTGCCGGCGCATATGACCAACCGACCACCTCAACCTCCGTGGCGAACACCTCCTCCAGCATATCTGGGAAGGTGCACGAGTGTTCGATCTGCCACAAGAGCTTCCCCACCGGCCAAGCTCTTGGCGAGCACAAGGGTTGCCACAACAAGGCCCTCACTCCTGCCTCCTCGGCCGCTGCCATCTCTGCCACCTCGGCTGCCAACGGGATGAGTATCTCGGAGGGCGTGCGGTCCACTCACATGCAGAGCTAGGGGCAAGTTCAATCTGAACCTCCCGACACTCCCGGAGTTCTCCACCCGGTTCGCGGTCTCTGACAGCTACACCCCCTCCAAGAAGCCCCGATTCCTAGCGCCGGTGAAGACAAAAGCGGCCTAAAATGAGTTGGATCGAAAATGCGCAGAAACTCACAAAAAAAAAAAAACTGGCTATTGAAATTGAAACGGGAAATTGTTTGAGTTTTAGATAGGAATAGAGACGATTGTTTTTGTTCGTCTCTTCTTTGTTTATTGGGTGATGCTGAAGTTCTTTTTGATGGAGAGAGGGTGGTGTATAGGGGAGAGAGGAGACAAATGAGACAGAAGAAGAGAGAGAAAAGTGAGGCTAGAGAAGAGAGAGGAGAGAGAACGTGTAGGAGGCAGGACAGAAAGAGTGCGTGTAGCGAGGAGAGAGAGAGAGAGAGGATAGAAGAGAGCAAAGAGTACGTCTGATAATTTGGGCCCACCGCAACATGTGTTGCGTTCTTAAAGCTCTTATTTGCCATGTTGGCAAATAAGACATACCTAATATTTTCTCCTTGTCATAGAAAGTGCCATTTTTTATTTTTATTTTTACCTTTTGCTACAGAAAAGGGGAGACGAAGCAGTGATTGATATCAATTACTAAAAATCGAGACGAGCTGTAACTGAGGACCATTAGGCAGAACATATTCAAACTACCCAAAATGAGCTTACCTCATTATTTTAGAAAGTGACTCAGGAATCGATTCGAATGTCTGTAAGGCCATGACACTATTGTACTCTTGATGGAGGAGACTCATTAATCTAATTATGTCTCTGCCATCTTATGCTTACTATAGTAATCTTTTCATGTGCAATAATTAGTTAGATAGATCATTGCTGAAGATTTTATTAAAGAGCATCTCATCGTACATATTAACTAACCAAATAATACTCGATGCTTTGTTTAATTTATTTTTTCAAGTTTCATACATAAGTTCTCATATCTAGAAATATCAACTAGGGAAGATATTAGGTAGGAGAGGTTAATGCCTCCATACGGTGAATCATTCAAAAATATTTTCTTACATGGTGAGGCATGTGTGTCTAAACTTTCGGGTATCTCAATCATTGAGTGTCTATTGGTTTGGACCTAAATTATTATTCCAAGTTCATAAAATTATGGAATAATCATATGTAGAATTAAGTGTCAATATTTCGGTGTCCTGAAAATTTCAGAAATTTTATATTTGAAAAAAACCAAAATAAGTGAGTTACGAGATTTGAATCAAGCAAAACCAAAAACCAAAGGCCGATCAAGAGAGATTGAAGTAGCATGCTGTATAAGCAAAATCCAGTAAAAAGAACATTAAGGTTGAGAAACCTCGTGATGCATCTACTTGTTTCCATATCCCATGCTGTCGCACCGTCCGTCCTAAAGAAGAGCGTGGCATAATCAACCAGACGGGATTGGAGTTTTATTGTCGAGAAATGCTTATGTTACTATCCTTAATTTATTGTGAAAATAACCTCAAGCGCATTCAATTTGGGATCTTGATCTTTGCGATCAGGGACTTGCTGTCGAAGCCCTTGCTGAAGAGGTTGTGGAAGAACTCCTGCTCGGTGAAGTCCCTGTAGATGGCAGGCCTCTCGGGACTCAGCAACTCGGGCAAGGGTCCATAGTAATTGCTCGATCCGCTCCGCCACTTTACCACGTTGAAGAACATGACGATCGAGATCCTTGGCTCCTCAGCCGCGTTCGCAGCCACGCAGTGCTCCACGCTCTGGTACTCTCCGTTCGACACGATCTGTCATATGAAAAAAGCAATTGCACTGGTTTCAGTAGGCAAGATTAATGATAGTCACCAAACTGAAGATAAAAGATAAGAGCAGTGCACCTGGAGGAAATCACCAACGTTGACGATCAGCCCTCCGCTCACAGGGCTCACCTCCACCCACTCGCCGCCGTGCTTCACCCTCAGACCTTTCACCTGGTTCTGTACCAGCACCGTCAAGAACGACATGTCGCTATGCGGTGTCAGCCCCACCGTTCGCTCCGGCTCTGGGCACGGTGGGTAACATATCCCCACGAACAGCCTCTTCTCCGAGAACGTCAGCTCCTTGAACCTCCCTCTCTCCAGCCCCAGCCCCTCGCCCAGAAGTTCCATCACGTTCTCCGCCACTTCCGTCGCGTGGCGGTCCCAGGCCACCACCTCCCCCCGGCATACCTCCGGTATTTCCTCCACTTCCGGTGGATCTGGTCCCATCCACACCTGCAGCGCGTCATGCCAGGTCGCTGCCTTCGACCGGTACAGGTCGTTGTTGCTCGAGTACATGACTCCGCGGTTCTCGTCACGCCTGTAGTACTTGGACTTCGCCTCCTGCGGCTGCTCATGGAAGGCCTTGATGGCGTCTAGGGTTTCGTCGATCATTGAGACAGGCACGCCGTGGTTGATGAGCTGGAAGAAGCCCCAGGTTCGGGCTGCTTCCTTGATCTGGGCAACGATCATGGGGCGGCGGTCAGTGGAGTTTAGGTTGGAGAGGTCGATGACGGGGATCGAGAGGGTAGCGGCGTTTGAGCAAGGCTTGAGCTCGGAGAGAGTGTCTGGAGGGTGGACGAAGATATCAGGTATGGAGGTGATGCCCGAGTCCGAGAGGCCCTTGACGCCTGATTTGGACTCGTCGAACTCCTTCACCGCCTTCATCCGGTCATCGGCCGGGGCAATCGTGTCAGCAGTGGCAGCCGCCATTGATGTCGAGCTTTTACAATCGGCTTGATGAAATGTGTTTGTAATTCTAATACTGGCGATATCAGAGTCTTCGTTTGGTTGCTTCGGCAAAGACATAAACGTGCAGGACTTTATGCCATGTTCAGCGTGCTGTGCGGATGGTCCAATTGAAAAAAAAAGGAAGTGTAAAAGCAAATTTTTCTCTCTTTTCTTACCAAAAATCTTTAAGCTTTTGATTATTGCAAAATAATAATATAATAATTTAGATTTCATTGTTTATTAAGTGCATACGCAGCATTATTACGGCAGTAGAATCATGCAATTGAGAAGACAGGACCAGAGCGATCTTATGCAGGGATGCATGCTCATCTAGAACATAATTCATAGACAGCTAACCTAATTTTTGCATATATACTATTATTTGGTTGGAATCATTGACTTATGAATATGATTTATTTGTTAGTACAAGTCGTGTTACATGTGATATACAAAATTATTGATAAGTGCTGGTGCATGCATATGTCACGGGATGGGAGGTCTATTTGACACAACCGAATAAATTTCACATCTTGGAGTATTTGAAAATGTAATGTGGGGATTTCACACTTTGTGTCGTACAATTAAATTTTAATGCGTGGCAAATTGGAAGATGGAAACCTTTGCTTTCAGGTTGAGATATGAGATATGATTATGGTTCAAGGGATTTGTACATATATAGAGTGTACGAATCAAGAATGTCCAATTGCCACAATCATGGTGGTGTCGTGACCTACCCCTCGAGGGAGGGAATAAATTTAGAGGTATTGCATAAAGATAGGTTTATGGCTCATGATTGGACATGGGTTCTCCCAAACCCAAACCTTGCGCGATGTTAGAGTGTTCATAAGAATTTTATAATAAGGAGTCGCCACTAGTTTATTAGAGTAGACTAGAAATCAAATAAGGCATGAGAGTATACCTCACTTCCTATGCAACTAGAGAATCTATGTTTGTGGACTTGATTACACTAATTAACCAATTAATGCCATTTCGGTATCTAATCTTATTCATTTTTTTAAAGCGGTGTTTTTGTCGGGCAATTTAGATTGATTTTATATCTATCCACTAACATGTTATGTGATTATATGTGTGCACAATCATTAAAATGACAATTAATAACCAAGGAAAGCGTTCTAATAAATTGCATGAGAGAGCAAAAATTTAATATCAAAGAAAAGATAAATACTAATCCTAACTAGACTAAAGGGAAGCCAAAATCAACATACCAAAATTGCATGATTAAAGGTATTCGTCTTTAAGGAAAACTAAACCTCTTGAGCAGGATTCTAAATTAAAAGACTTCCATTTTTTAGGAGAAAATAAACTAAGAGATTAATTTTAACCTTTTTGAAGATTTTTTTAATTAATAATTTTTTTTAGAATTTTTTTGGAAAAATTGAATTTTTGAATTTTCCAAAACCTTTTGATTTTTTTTTTGTGTCTTGATTACTACTGGAATTTTTAGACTTTCTTGAATTTTTGAATTTTTTGAGAATTTTTAAATTTTCCTTAAATTTCTATTTTTATTTTTAAATTAATTTTTAAAAAACTCAAATTTTCAATTTTTCTGATTTTTTAATATTATTGAATTTTTTCGAAAATATTTTGAATTTTTTCCATATTCGAAAAATTCTGATTTTTAATTTTTTTTGAAAATTTTAATATATTTTTAATATTTAATATTATTTTATCCGGGAAAATGGTTTGGATTAGTAGGACCGATCTGACCCGCTAATCCAATCTGAGCCCAAGTCCGACCCACGTTGGATAAAAAAATATTTACTTTTAGTTTTTTTAAATATATATTTTTATTTCTTTTTTCTCTTTTTATCTTATCCCTGTTTTGTCTTTTCTATTGCACTCCCCCCTTTTGCGATTCCTCCTTCCCGAGACCAACTTTTGCCACTTTATAGTTTTCTATTTTTTTTAGTTTTTCTTTTCTTCCTTTTTTATTCTTTATTCTTTTTTTTTAAACTTTATCCCTTCCTCTTTTTTTTTTTTTAATCCTATTTTATTCCTTTCTTCTCCACACTAAGCCCCCTTTTCGAAGCCCCCCTCTTCTCTATCACATTTTCCTTTTAAGCTTGGCCAATGATAGGTGCGCAGGCTTTTGCCACCGCCCATCGCTAGCTTGTCGCGGTCGCTTGATCTCCGACCCTGGAATTGCGCTATCCTCTGCCCTTGCGATCCTCTGTCCTCACGATCTTCTGTTCTCGTGATCCTCTGCCTCGTCCCTCGTTTGTATATTTCTGCTAAAAGCCAAACCAGTGCGAGGGTGACGAGGAAGGAAGAAGACCCATGTGTGGGCTGGGTAAAAAAGAAAGGAGTTGGTAGATTTGCACAAAACAGAAGAAGAGAGGTGGGCCGACCCATTGGATTTTTTTTTCTTTTCTTTTATGATCATTTTTTTCCATAATGATAATATTTTTTTCTTATTCTCTTTTTTTTTCTTTTCTTTTTGATAGCAAACATTTTGGAAAAAAAATTAAAAATTACCATTAGTGATGCAAATATTCCTAATACTAAAACACAATGCAATTTAGTGAAAATTGTTGTTTTTCTTTTTTCATTTTCTCTTTTTTTTTGGCTAGGGTTTGAAAATTAATTCCTAATTTTTTACGCGATCAAATCTTAAATAAAATGGTAAAATTTAAGTGTCAATAGCTATTGGAATTGGGCTTGGATTAGATCAATAGGTCGGATCAATCCTACCTAGTTTGAGCCATTTTCAGAATAAAATAATATTAAATATTAAAAAAATTAAAATTTTCAAAAAAAAATAAAATTTCAAAAATATATATATTTTAAAATAGAAAAAATTCAATATATTTTTGAAAAAATTCAAAAATTTAAAAAAATTCAGAAAATATTGAAAATTCGAGTTTTTATAAAAAAATTAATTTGAAAAAATAGAAAATTAAGGAAAATTCAAAAATTCTCAGAAAATTCCAAAATTTGGAAAAGTCTAAAAATTTCAGTAGTAATTAGAAAGACACAAAAAAAAAAATCAAAAGGTTTTGGAAAATTCAAAAATTTAATATTCCAAAAAAAATATAAAAAATTACTAATTAATGAAAAATCTCCGAAAAGGTTAAAATTAATCTTTTAGTTTATTTTCCCCTAAAAAATGGAAGTCTTTCAATTTAGAATTCTGCTCAAGAGGTTTAGTTGTCCTTAAAGACGAATACCTTTGATCGTGCAATTTTGGTATGTTGATTTCGGCTTCCCTTTAATCTAGTTAGGATTTATCTTTTCTTTGATGCTCTCCCATGCAATTTATTTGAACGCTTTCCTTAGTTGTTAATTGTCATTTTAATAATTTTGCACCCGTATAATCACCTCATATGTTAGTAGATATGTATAAAATTAATCCAGATTGCTCAACAAAAACACATATATTTTTTTTTAAATGAACAAGATTAGGTGTCGAAATGTCACTAATTGATTAATTAGTGTAATTAAGTCCCCGAACCTAGATTTTCTAGTTATGTAGGAAGTGAAGTATATTCTTATGTCTCACTTGGTTTCTAGCTGACTCCAATAGGCTAGTAGCAACTATTTATTACAAAATTCTTATGGACGTGAGGTATAGATTTGGGAGAACCCATGCTTAATCATGGGACGTGAACTCGTCTTTAGGCAATACCCCAAAAATTATTCCCTCCCCTGAGGGGTAGGTCACGATAGTTTGGCGACTTTGCTGGGGACTTGGTTTAAACCTTAGAAGACTTAGGTCTAAATCTATCTTGTTCAAAAATAATTTTTGTTTGGCAGCAATGATATCAGGTACGTCCTTAATGTCAGTATTAAATGTTTTTGCACTTGGGAGTTATAAGGGGACGAGTGATTGTTAACCCCTCTCTTGCAGGTGTGAAGTTGAGAATGAATGTTTATGTTTTGAACTTTTGAAGTGGTGATTGTTTATAAACTGTCATGCATGTATTCTTTGCATCGCACCACACTTTAGCACACACGACCTGCCATCAAACCTGGGCTACATAGGATTTGTTAGGATGGTGTTGAGGTGGATACTACTCCGACTACGATAATGTAGTACGAGTTGCCCATCTTGACCCCAAAATTTTCTTCTTAATGTCAAGAGTTACCACCTTGGTCGACAATCACGCGACACGGGTCGACTCCTTGACAAAGTTAGAGTCATGGGAACCCTGATCTAACCGTGACCTCGTTGGTTTAGCCTGGTAATCCCATGTCTCACTTTGAGCCAAATAGGGTAGAAAAGTCACATCTCATGTGAATGTCTATGTGTTTGGCATCATTCTTTACTAAGTGGAGTAAGTTTTCTAATCCCTTACACTTACAATTTATTTCCTCACTGTATTTTTTGTCGGTCCATGACAATTAGGTTAATCATGAGCCTTGGTCTATATATGATCAGGACCCAACCTTTGCATTATTTTTGCTCCTAAAGCTACGCTCCACACTTGGTGGGATAAGGTGGACCAGAATGGCCGTGATCTCATGCAATCCCATGTAGGAAGATTGCTCCCCCTGCTGGAAGTAGAAGTTAATTGTGGCATTGTTTGAGCATTGGCGCATGTTTGGTGTCCCAAAACCTCCACCTTCATATTTGGCGAACACGAGCTCACTCTGACCTTGGGGGAATACAACGTTGCCGTTGAAAAGCCTTTAGTTTCAGATTTAGTCAGCCCGCCTATCGGGGTAGAGCTTGCATCAATTTTATCTAATTTCATAAGAGTCAAAAGAGAGGAAGTAAGAAAATTTTTGAGAGCAAATCGCAATACTTGCCCCGTCAATTCAAATGAATAGGATCTTTTTGTTAGCGTTCTTTGGGTTTGTAGTGTTCCCTCATTGTAGGAAAGCCGTTAGTCCCTCAGTTGCATGGGTAGTTTGAGAGGTATGTGCAGGGAAGAGTTTTGTTAACACCGTTTTGATTGAAACCTTCCTTTCCCTTACCCATCTTAAAGAAGACAAGGAGAAAACTTTCCATGCTTCCTCCAAGCTTTTGCAAATTTGGTTCCTTTCTCACATTAAAGGGTTTGGCAATTTAATGGCAATACACAATCTTAGTGATTCCCATCATCCTGTTTTGAAATTCAAAGATAAGAAAGAACATACGCTTGATTATCATTATTCTGAGTGGTTAGGATTCATAAAAAAACCTTGATCTTGAAGACTTACTATGGCACGCTAGATGGCTTCAAGTTCACGAGGTGTGATTTACATGTGGAGGTGTCAGACATGTTCCTTTACTGGGGATCACTGGCGCCACTGAGTATTACTCGATTAGGGTTACTCGCTGTTGGAGAAATCTCTCTAGAGTGTTTTGAAGCTGACAAAACGTTTCTATCAGTCTAGTCTGGAAGCTGTGCAGACCCTTGTACTTTGAGTCTGAAGACTTTCAGATCACCAGACTCAGCACACAAGACTCAAGACTCAAGATTATTCTCATTGATAGTTTCTAATCTAGCGACGAAGACGATCCAGAGCTAAAGTGTTTGGTTAAGGATTTGGTCTTATCGACTGGAGAAGATCTCTTGGCTGGATTTGATACAACGGATTAATTATTCGAAATCAAGATCGTTTGAAGATCCGATGATTGACAAAATATTCTTGGAAGGTTCTATTCTTGGAAACCAAGATCCTGATTGTATGGACAAACATGATTGATGGGCTATCGACATGTTCCTTTAATAGCTCGAATGACCTTCTTAATTGATTCTGTCCAATGGGAAGATTGGAAGAATTCCTTTGGTAAGTGCCAACGGGTATGATGGCATAAAGGAGTATAAAAAAAAGACGTTCCAGTTATTCTAGTAAGTGCTCGATAGAGAAATTCCAGAGTCTGAAGCTCCTTGATTATTAGTCGATTCATATTGAGCAAAACTGTACACACAAAGAGAGTCAATACTTAGTGATACCTTGAGAGAGTGTGGTAGATCTTCTACACCAAGAAATCAAGGAAGAACAGTGCTGTAATATCTCTTTGTTAATAGTGGAATCCAGCCAGTGGGCTGTCAGTGCAGAAGAGTGGACGTAGGCTTGAAATAAGCCGAACCACTATAAACCTCGTGTTCAATTTTCTCTTCCCTACTCTCAGTCTTACTTTGATCGTTATTTGTTTATTGACGAGGAAAAATTGTCTCATTTCTATCAACTGTCTAGTATTGTGCGATTATCATTAGAAATTACTCGTTATACCTATTCACCCCCTCTAGGTACTTATACTAGCCATATCACTCGCCAATACCAAGTAGTGCAATAGCTCCCATCGGTATTGCAAGATGACCCACTTCGAGTTGACTTTGCCAATGGGAGTTGCGAACATGAAGATTACGTCATCTTGATAAAGTCAATATGGGAAATGTGCCACCCCCAAAAGTTGGTATGGCCCAAGGAGGAGTTGGAGGGTAGAGAAATGATCTACCATGCCTCAATGGAATATATCCTCCAACACAAAATCTCGGAGAGGCTACGCCTAAAGATCCTTGATGTACCGATTAAAGTCACAAATCATGCGGAGATCAAGCGTTTCAAGAGTAGTGGACAATCATAAGTGGAAGTCATCTCCCATTTGTATATAGATCAAGCCGAGTGAAATGTGTGACTTGAATCTATCAGTAGGAGTAGCTTTGCTAGGAAGTTTGAGAATGCTCATTTTGTGTCTTAGTTCGATGTTTAAGGAGTCGTGCCTTGTTGCAGTGTCTAAGAAGTCTTGTCTCGCACCCATGTACATCGTTTCTTTGAGGAAGTTTTGTTCCATGTTTTTTTTATCTTCAAGGTGTAGGAAGTTTTCTTTTTATGGAGCGAATGAAATGAGAAGATTAGATCATTGTCATAGGTTGACGCTTTATCTAAATCTTATACTTATGTATGCTTGCTGCTCATGAAAAGGTACTAACAGGTTGTCTACTTTCGTCCAACTGTTAACACGACTAAGCAGAGATCTCCAATTCGTATTCGCAAAAAGGCCAGGATGGAGAATGAGGATGTTAGTATACGCATGGCCAACATGGAGAACCGGTTGGCTCAACTTATTGCATTAATGGTAGAGATAAATCATAATATCAAGGAGCCTCCAGTCATAGCTATACCTGGAGCCTCTACTCTTGCTTTGTCGAGACACACTCCACCCTTAGCTGGAGAGCCACATGTCACCAATCCCACTGAAAAAAGGTGCTTCTGAAGAAGCCCCTTTTGTTACGTCGGTAATCGTCAATCTTGATCCTCCTCCAAAGGAAGGACCTGTTGTCCACTTCGATGAAGAAAGTGTAAGATGCTTGGCCAAAAAGGAGGAAGGACTTTGTGTCCTTCAAGGATATGAGATTAAAGGAGTCGACAAACTAACCCCATATGCCAAAGCAAAAGTGTTTGAGACTTTCAAGGAGCCAGAATTCACGAGAAAGTATGATGGCATCGACTGCTTGAAAACTCACCTTAAATACTACTTGAGGAAGATGGCTCACTACTCCAAAAATGTCTCGTTCCTCATACGCACATTCCAAGATAGCTTAGATGGCCTTTCCTTGTCGTGGTTTATCGCATTGGATATTAAAGAGCTCACTGGATGGAAAGATATTGCTGACGAGTTTTTACAGCAATATAAATTCAACTTTGAGATTGTCCTTACAAGAGAAGAGTTGGTTAAAATGGAAAAGAAGATGCATGAATCTTTTAAAGTGTTCGCCTAGATGTGGAGAACAATGAAATCACAAGTGAAGCCCTCGTTGAGTGAGAAAGAAATGAGGCAACTTTTATTGAGGACTTTGCCATCTGAATATATCTAGGGACTAGTGTACTCTGGGTGCCAAACGTTTTCACAACTGGTGGATGTTGGTGAAGGAGTTGAATGAGCCATTATTGATGGAAGAATACCTATTAGGAATAGCAAAAAGTTCCCAATAAGGAAGGACAATTAGGCGGCAGTCGAAATGGCATTTGTCTAAGAGTCATATGCACCTAAATCATTATTGACGCCTTCACAAAGGCCTAAAGCCATGCAAGGAAATGTTTCACAAGGATTTGACCAGAAAAGTTTCCTAGAAGGGAATTCACACCTCTACCCCGACTTCTTTTGAAATTATTACCTATCCTCCTCGAAAGGAGATTGGTAGCCAAGGAGGTGCCTAGAGACAATCCCCCAAGATTCCCAGGGTTCGATTTGACCAAGACATGTGAATACCACATGGGAGAAAGGGGGCATGACGTCAATAATTGCTACACACTGAAATTGAAAGTTCAAAACCTATTGGATAAAGAAAAGTTGACCTTCAAAGAAGTTGTTGACACCTAAATTTTAGACAACCCATTTAGTCATTTATTGCATAAAAATTGAGGATTAATTTTAACCCCTAAAAAAATATTAATTGCATAGCATATAGATTTAGGTGTATTTGTTTTTAATTTGCATTTTTTTTTTACATTTATTTACTGGACCGGTGGTGGATGGGTCGAATTAGTGGTTTTGGGTTTGAAATTAGCAGGCTGGGCTAAGCCCACAAAAATAGTACAAATTGGCCCGAGCCCGTTTTTTGAAATTGCGATTTGAAATGAGGATTTTTGGAATTTAAGAAAATCGGGTTGTGATCTTATCTTTAAAAATCAGTAGAAAATATTTAGGAGATAAGGAGAATATTATGAGATAGAAGGATTTTGTGATTCGGAGGTTATAGGCAATTTTCAAAATAGGGTTAATACCTTGAAAAACCCCAAACTGGTACACCTGTGACAAATTTATCCAAAACTATTTTTTTGACCACCAAAAACCCCAAACTGGTATACCTTTAACAAATTTACCCTAAACTGGTACACTTGTGACAAATTTACCCTCTGTTAGTTTTAGTTAAATTTTCTTGTTAAATTATAAAGTTAAATAACACGTGACAATTGATTAGTATATCAATTTGAGATTTTACACTCTATTTGTCACAGTTTATAATTTTTGTGATTTTTTTGTGGTGTTAATTTAATTTTTCGGAGGGTATATTAGTCACAAATTTACCGGTTTGGAGTTTTCTGTGATCGAATAAATTAGTTTGTGGTAAAATTGTCATAAATGTACCAGTTTAGGGTTTTTTTTTTTTTTTTTTTTTTTTTTTTATAGTTAGTCGGGGTAAATTTGTCACAGATGTATCAGTTTGGGGTTTTTCATGGTAAAAAAAATAGTTTGGGATAAATTTGTCACAAGTGTACCAGTTTGGGGTTTTTTAAGGTATTAACCCTTCAAAATATTTTAAGAATATTGCATTATACTTGCTTATAAAAGGGCAGTGTACGGCATGAGAAAAGAGGGGGGGGGGGGCTTCTCTCGGTTCGAAGAAGAAAAAATCAAAAAGTCAAAAAAGTGAAAGAGAGAAAGGAAAGAGGAGAAAAGGTCAAAAGCAAAAAAAAAAAAAAGGAAAGAAAGTGAAAAGTAAAAGCAGAAGCAGCAGAGGGGAGGAGGTGATTGGACATTTACTGTTCATCATCTTCCCCACATTCGCTGCCCCCATCCGCTGTCCCAGTCGCCGGCTTCTCTTCACCCTCGCCTGCGCTGCGCCGATGCCATCAAACCGCAAGCCGCTCGGACTCCCTCGCCGTCCGATCCGTCGCTCCTGGCGTCTAGCGACTGCATCTTAGACTGCCTGCGGTGCTGCCCACCACACTTCCGTCCGCGAATGCCCTCGCCACACCAGCTAGTGCCGCGGTGATGCATAGCCCCATGACCTACCTCGGTCGCAACCTCCGGCCCGCTGAAGCTCGTCGCAACCCACCGCTCCGCCCCACCGAGCATCGCCCACCACCCAGGAGTCGAGGACCTACTGACCCCTTGACGCGCTCACGCGATTCGACGCTACCACCGAATCCCTGTGCCCTACTACCCGGAGCTTCTGTCGACGCCGATTTGCCCAATGTTGGTCGTGCTCGATTCGCGACTTCCGCACCCGGAATCCCTCTACACCCCCGGAGCTCGTCCTAACGCCACTGCAATACTAGTCACTGTTGCAACTCTGAGCGCAGACGACCGCGCGTCTTCCTCGGCCTGCACCTCTCGTCGCCAGCACCGCGACGCCACCCGCGACCTACTGCTGCCGCCGGACCGCTCGCTACCGATCCACCCATTGCCGGTCCTCGCCCGAGCTCTAAACGCCGGCGACCCAACCTCCGGTGATCCACCGAAGCCGCTCGGCCGTGGGTGAAGAAAGCAGGAAAAGAAAAAGAAAAAAGAAAAAAGGAAATCCAATTAGGTAGATTAGTTTATTATTATTAGTATTATTATTATTCTCGTTTATTTATTGTGCTTTATTTGATAGCTTTCTTTAATTCATTTACATTGTAATATCGGATGTCGATGCTTATTTCAAAATATCTTACAGGCATTATCCATAGGGATATTCCCTAAGATTATTGTAATTATTAATTTGACCCCTAAGATATCGGGTCATTTTTTTAATTGTATTAATTCTCGGGGTTTTGTCGATAGCATATTAATTGTTCAATCGATATAATTATTAATTTGATCCGTAAGAACTCGAATAAGATTTTTAGTTATTTTGATCTTCTTGTTGTGACATTTAGGATTATAGTAATCGTTAATTTGACCTGTGAGATGACGGGTTATTTTTTCAATCATTGTAATTCTTTATTTGATTGGATGCCTTGATTAATTTAAATTTAATGTTTAGTTGATAATTACTTGTTTTTGAAAACCACTAAAAAATATCTAAAAAATATTTGAATTAAGATTCAGTTTGTTTTAGAATATTTATTGTTATCTTGCATATCTAGGATAGGGATTTCAGTGTGAAAAATATAAAATTAAACAAAAAAAAAATCATGCATATGTCATGTAGAATTAGGGCATATGCTCCGCACATAATTGCATATTAGATCAATTACATGTTAGATTAAGATAATATCTTAGTTTAAATTAGGATTTAATGTGACTTAATCCTTAGTTTAAGTTAGATAGAATTTTAATCTAGCTAGATCATTTTTGCATTTTTAAATAGAAATATCAAATGCACGTCATTTAGTTTTTATTAGGTTCATTTAATTAGAACTTCCTCGTCATTAGACTAAGTCATTTAATAAATGTTGCATGACATCTAACTCGCGTACTAAATTGTATGCTGCATGTCATCTTAGTTTAAATAATTTTGTATGTCATTACATCGCATTGCATGTCATTAGAATTAGGTCATTTAGACTGCATTTAATTATTACATTTCTTCATGTCATATAGTTTAGGTCATGCTGCCATGTCATATTAGATTATTAGCATGCATCGCATGATTTTCATTAAATAAAGTGAAAACAAAAATTGAAATTGCGTGTTATTTAGAAATCATATCTAGGGTTCCTGATGTGAATTCTAATTTAACAATGCAGATGCTTTCATTGCTTCTAGGTATGTTTTGCATTATTTAATTGCTTTCTTGAGTGTTAAATTGGTGGTATGCGCACATGTGTGATCACCTCACATGTTAGGAAGTTAAATTAAAATCAATTCAATTGCCAAACTTTTTTGAAAAAATGAAATAAAAAGGTACCGAAAGGGCACTAGGATAGTCTGGTGTAACCAAGTCCCCGAACTCATAAATCTCTGGTTCGTAGGAGTAAAGTAAATCTTGCGTTACTTTACTTGGGTTTCTAATCGACCCACAAAAAATAGATTAGTGGCGACTCCTGATTGAAAATCATTTGCATGTTAAGAATTCAAACCTAAGTCGCGAATTGGTATGGGCTTGGGAGAGCCCGAGCTAAGCTTAAAGACTTAGTAATCCATTAACCTAGTTTTAGGTGATGAACCCAAAAAAATTAGGTCGCGACAGAAGTTACGCCTAATGTGCAACAAAACCCTTTGCCCAATCATGCTGAAAAAATGAATGTGATTCTTGGGGTAGTGCAAGCGAATGAACGATCCCTTGTAGTAGATGTCCCTAGATTGTATGAGGCTCTCGAGCTAGCTAGGCACTATGAATGAGGGGAGAAGATAATTATGGAGGAAAAATTAGAACGTATCCGCAAAATGATAGGCACGGGGTAATCCAAAAGTCAATGGAGAAGAAGGGCTAATACCTATGATGGCACCATCCATGATTAGCTCATCATCCCACAATACTATTTGCGACCGTGAATTAGAGAAAACTGAGCCTCCTTTTCCAAAGAGGATGAACGAGTTGTCATAGAAAATGTCTTGAGAATAGACGTTAAGGGAACCTTTTGGAGCTGTGACCTTATGGAGAAAATGCGTGACAAAGGAGAAGTGATTGATACATTGGGTCAACCAAGTAGAAAGTATGACTACTACGTGAAATATTCACCTGCCTTGAGTTTCTTTGATGATTCTAAGGACGTCATCCCTAATGGATTGGGGGGGGGGGGGAGGGAATGGATGACCCGATGCCATGAGAGGAGGGGATAGTCACTATGATAACCCCGGTGGTGAAGAATTGCTCGATGAGGATCATACTAGTGATGTCGAGATGGAAACCACTAAGCCAATGACAATTGACCTTATGGTCGAAGAATTATCAACGATCGAAATCTTGGAGGAAAGCCTGACACCGGTCATGATCGAACTACCGCCCCAAGAAAAGGACGAACCAATAATGCTAGAACCTCCCTTAGAATTCAACACCAAAGTGGTGCCCTGGGATTATGAAACAAAGGAAGTAGATGCTGTTACTCAATCAGGTCGTTGTTATGCACCCGGCAGAAGAATTGAAAAGAAAGCCGTGACTAAGAAAGACACAAAGCAATTCCTAGCTATGGTCAAAATGAGTGAATTCAACGTAGTAAATCAACTGTTGAAAAGCATAGAAATGCTTTGTTGAAGGTCCTTAACAAGGTACATGTCCTTGAAACAATCGATGATATCTAGCTACAAGAGTTCGTGGGGATGATCCTACTAAAGGATTAGATCTCCTTCACTGATGAAAACTTCCCTGCTGATGGTCGTGATCACATAAAGGCACTGCACATTTTAGTGAAGCACGATAGCACCGTTGTCTTTAGAGTGTTGATTGATAATGGCTTTGCACTGAATATATATCCATTAGCTACACTCCACTGCTTAGGCATTGAGATGGTGAGGATATGTCCAACTAAGTCCACTGTGCACGCGTTTGATGGGATGAGGAAAGAGGTGTTAGGAGAAATCGAGTTGGAACTACTTATTGGTCCTGTGCTTTTCTTAGTACCATTCCAAGTCTTAGATATACCAACCACCTTCAACTTTATGTTAAGAAGACCATGATCCACATGGCGGGCATTGTTCCTTCTAGCCTCCACCAAAAGGTACGATTTGTGGTCGGCAATAGACTTATCACTGTGCATGAGGAAATAGACTTCAAGGTGTACCATGAAACGGCCATCCTGTATGTGGAGCCTGAGTGTAAAGAATAATCAAGCTTTCAAACTGTCGAGTTGATGTCTATGATCCATATTCCCGTGGGTTCTTGTGTGGGCATTCCTAAATTATTTAAGCTAGCCCTAGCGGTAGGGAAGATTATGCTGGCAAATGGATACAACCGTGGAGGTGGTCTAAGGTTGTATGAATAAGGGATTTGAAAGCCCATCGAGGCTAAAAAAGGTTTGAGGAGGAGAGGCCTAGGGTTTGTCGAAGAGCGTAGAGGCCATGGGAATAGAGGAGACCATAATGAATGTGGAGGTTGAGGCACCCAAGGAGGTCGAGGTGACCGCGGAGGCCGAATTATAAAAGATAAAAGTTGTCAAAGTGTTCTTCCTCTCCCATTGAAAGAAACATTCCCAAGTCTCTTGAAGATGTTAATGGAGAAGATGGAGCTATTGACAATATAGTCGAGCTAGTTGAATAAAATATTGTATGTGCCATCCTAGCTTGTGAGGAGGTTGAATCCTCTAGAAGCATCACTGACCCTTCAGAGTAGGACAGTTCTGGTTCAGCATAACTTTTTACTTTATGTTTTCATCCCTGCGTGGGAACTTGTTGTTATTTCAATTTGCTTGTTCGAGTCGCTTATAATGAAACTTTGTTAAGCCCTTGACCTTGAGCCGTCGGTCTGGGGTGATATGTGTTGTAATACAGCTTTATCATTTCCCATTCAATAAAACATATGCATGTTTTATTAAGGGTATGTGGAAGCACACCAAACTAGTTCTATGATGGCCACTGAGGGCTGGGCTTCTACATGCTCCCTAGTTCCATAATTTCGCAAGAACAAGGAAATCTGAGGATATGAGGATGAGCTCTTGAAATAGTTTTGTGAAAATTATTTCAAAATCATTTGCAAATGACACGCATTATGTTTGTTATTAATGCGCTCTAACTCATCTCATTACATCTAAGGCATTACATTATGCATAATCATGACAAAGATTCATATGACTCGGATTCATGTGAGAGAGATCTTTTAGAATCTGATGTTGACGATAATCAGAAAGGGATTGAGCGTGAATGGAATTGACATGAAGAATTGAAGTCGCTGATGGAAGAACAAACAATCACCATAAATTTGGGTGATGCACAGAATGTCAAGGAAATAAAGATTGGGGCATGTCTCTCAAAGTTAAAAGCTGAACGAATGACTAATCTCCTGGAAGAATATCATGATATATTTGCCTAGACTTATGCTAATATGCTGGGGTTAGATCCTGATATTGTAGAGCATGCCCTTTCGACCAATACTAATGTGCCACCTAAAAAGTAGAGGCCCAGAAGAATGAAGCCAGAGTTATCCAAGAAAATTGAGTAGGAAGTCATGAACTTGTTAAAAGTGGATTTCGTCGAAGTGTCTCACTACTTTAACTGGATAGCAAACATTGTACCTAACATGAAAAAGGATGGGCGAGTCAAGGTGTACGTAGATTATCGTGACCTAAATTGAGCTAGCCCGAAAGATGACTTTCCGCTCCCTCATATCGACGTCCTAGTTGATAGCACAGTGGGATTTGAGTCGTTTTCCTTTATGGATGGATTTTCTAGGTATAATCAAATTCATATCAAGAAAGAAGCTAGAAGCAAGACGTCATTCATAACTCCATGAGGAACCTTTTTCTATAAAGTGATGTCTTTTGGTCGGTTTGAAAAATGCCAGAGCAACATACCAAAGGCCATGGTTGCGTTATTTCATGACATGATGCACAACGAGATCGAAGTGTATGTGGATGACATGATCGCGAAATCGAGAAATGGCGAGGACCACGTCAGGATCTTGCAAAAGTTGTTCAATTGCCTTCAGAAGTTTAAGTTGCATCTCAATCCCACGAAGTGTGTATTCGAGGCAAAATCCATAAAGTTATTAGGATTCATGGTTAGTAGTAAGGGCATTGAGATCGACCCATCAAAAGTCAAGGCTATTTGCAATTTACGACCTCCAACTATTGTCAAAGAAGTCTATAGTTTATTAGAATGGCTAAACTATGTGGCGAGGTTCATTTGCTAATTGTCGGAAATGGCAAAACCATTTTTCAAGCTCTTGAAGAAAAATGTGTGGGTTAAGTAGGATGACGAATGCCAAAGTGCTTTTGAAAAGATAAAGCACTACCTCTCACATCCACTGATTTTAGTCTCGTCGGTTCCTAAAATTCTCTTGATTTTATACTTGACAGTACACAACGAGTCACTGGGAGCCATGCTAGCCTATAAGTTCACTGCTTTTGAATTGAATTATTCTGAGATTGAGAAGACTTGTGTGGCCCTTGTCTAGGTATTGCACAGACTACAACAATATACCCTCCACCACCAAATCTTACTAATATTTGAAAGTGACCCTATCAAGTACCTCCTGGAAAAGCCAATGATTAATATTCATCTTTTTTTTTTTAATGTTAAAGTCTTGCTCTCCCATGCAATTTATTTGAATGCTTTCCTTGGTTGTTAATTGTCATTTAAGGATTGTGCATTTGTATGATTATCTCACATGTTAGTGGATAAGTATAAAATCAATTCAAATTGCCTGATAAAAACACCTCTTTTTTTTTAAATGAATAAGATTAGGTATCGAAATGACACTAATTAGTTAATTAGTGTAATTAAGTCATCCAACCTAGATTCTCTGGTTGCGTAGGAAGTGAGGTATACTCTCACGTCTCACTTGGTTTCTAGCCAATTCCAATAGGTTAGTGGTGACTCCTTATTACAAAATTTCTTATGAACACCATAATGTCATGCGATGTATAGGTTTAGGAGAACCCATGCCTAATCATGGGTTGTGAACTATCTTTAGGCAATACCTCTAAACTTATTCCCTCCCCCGAGGGGTAGGTCGCGACAGTTTTGCGACTCCGCTGGGGACTTGGTTTAAACCTTAGAGGACTTGGCCTAAATCTATCTTGTTCAAATATAATTTTTGTTTGGTAACAGGGATATCAAGTACGTCCCTAATGTGAGTATTAAATGTTTTTGGAGTTGGGAGTTATAAGGGGAGGAGTGATTGTTACCCCATTGTCTTGCAGGTGTGGAGTTGGGAATGGATATTTATATTTTGAACTTTTGAAGTGGTGATTGTTTATAAACTGTCATGCATGTATTTTTTGCATCGTACTACATTTTAGCACACATGACTTGCCGTCGGACCTGGACCGCATATGATTTTTTAGGATGGTGTTGAAGTGGATACCACTCTAACTATGATAATGTATTACGAGTCACCCATCTTCACCCAGAAATTTTCTTCTTAATGTCAAGAGTTACCACCCTGGTCGACAATCACACAACATGGGTTGACTCTTTGACAAAGACGAAGTCATGGGAACCCTGACCTAACCGTGACCCTGTTGGTTCAACCCAGTAATCCCATGTCTCCACTTTGAGCAAATAGAGTAGAAATCGAGTTACATCTCATGCGCATGTCTATGTGTTTAGCATCGTTCTTTACTAAGTGGAGTAAGTTTTCTAATCCCTTATACTTGCAATTTATTTCCTCACTGTATTTTTGGTCTGTCCGTGACAATTAGGTTAATTGTGAGCCTTGGTCTATATATGATGGGAGGACCTGACCTTCACATTATTTATGCTCCTAAAGCCGAGCTCTGCACTTGGTGGGATAAGCTAGACCAGAATGGCTATGATCTCGTGCAATCCCATGTAGGATGGTTGCTCCCTCTGCTAGAAAAAGAAGTTCATTGTGGCATTATTCGAGCACTAGCACATGTTTGGTGTTCCAAAACCTCCACCTTCATATTTGGCGAACATGAGCTCACTCCAACCTTGGGGGAATACAGCATTGCCATTGAAAAGCCTTTAGTTTCGAATTTAGTCAGCCCGCCTATCGGGGTAGAGCTTGCATCAATTTTATCTAATTTCATAAAAGTCAAAAGAGAGGAAGTAAGAAAAGTTTTGAGAGCAAATCGCAATACTTGCCAATTCTCATTTTTGAGCGGACTTTTTCGGAATGCCTCGTCAATTCAAATGAACAGAGGATTTTTTTGTTAGTGTTCTTTGGTGTTCCCTCATTGTAGGAATGCCATTAGTCCCTCAGCTACATGGGTAGTTCGAGAGGTCTGCGTAGGGAAGAGTTTTGTTAACGCCGTTTTGACTGAAACCTTCCTTTCCTTTACCCATTTTAAAGAAGACAAAGAGAAAACTTTCCATGCTTCCCCCAAGCCTTTGCAAATTTGGTTCTTTTCTGACATTAAAGGGTTTGGCAATTTAATGGCAATACACAATCTTAGTGATTCCCATCATCCTGTTTTGAAATTCAAAGATAAGAAAGAATATAGGCCTGACTATCATTATTCCAAGTGTTTAGGATTCATGAAAAACCTTGATCCTGAAGACTTATTATGGCACGCTAGGTGGCTTCGAGTTCACGAGGTGCGATTTACATGTGGAGGTGTCGGACTTGTTCCTTTACTGGGATCACGACGCCACTGAGTATTACCCGACTAGGATTACTTGCCAATACCAAGTAGTGCAGTGGCTCCCACTGACATTGCAAGAAGACTCAATTTGAGTTGACTTTGTCAATGGGAATCACGAACATGAAGATTATGTCATCTTGATTAAGTTAATGTGGGACATGTGCCGCCCCCAAAAATTGGTATAGCTTGAGGAAGAGTTGGAGGGTAGAGAAAGGATCTACCATGCCTCAACGGAATATATCCTCCAACACAAAATCCTGGAGAAGCTACGCCCGAAGATCCCTGATGTACCAATGAATGTCACAAATCGTGTGGAGATCAAGCGTCTCAAGAGAGAGGTCGAGGAAGCAAAGAATTGTGCTTTGAAGGCAGCTCGAACTAGTGGATAGTCATAAATGGAAGTCATCTCCCATTTGTATATAAATCAAGCCGAGTGAAATGTGTGACTTGAACCTATCAATATGAGTAGTTTTGCTAGTAGCTTTGCTAGGAAGTTTGAGAATGCTTGTTTTGTGTCCTAGTTCGATGCTTAAGGAGTCTTGCCTTATTGTAGTGTCTAAGAAGTCTTGTCTTGCACCCATGTGCATCATTTCTTTGAGGAAGTTTTGTTTCATGTTTTTTATCTTCAAGGTGTAGGAAGTTTCCTTTTTATGGAGCAAATGAAATGAGAAGATTAGATCATTGTCATGGGCTGACGCTCTATTTAAATCTTATGCTTATGTATGGTTACCGCTCATGAACATTTACTAATGGGTTGTCTACTTTCGTCCAACTGTCAACATGACTAAGCGGAGATCTCCAATTCGTACTCACTCAAAGGCTAGAATGGAGAATGATGATGTTAGTATATGCATGGCCAACATGGAGAACCAACTAGCTCAACTTACTACATTGATGGCCGAGATAAGTAAAAAAATCAAGGAGCCTCTACTTCCACTTTTTCGGGACACACTCCACCCTTGGCTCCCTCAGCTGGAGAGCCACATGTCATCGATCCCGCTGAAAAAGGTGCTTCTGAAGAAGCCCTTTTTGTTACACCGGTAATCATCAATTTGAATCTTCCTCCAAAGGAAGGACCTGCCATCCACTTCGATGAAGAAAGTGCAATGGCCAAAATGGAGGAACGACTTTGTGTCCTTTAAAGATATGAGATGAAAGGAGTGGGCAAACTAACCCCATATGCCAAAGTAAAAGTGCCTGAGAATTTCAAGGAGTGGAAATTCACAAGAAAGTATGATGGCATCAGCTGCCCCAAAACTCACCTTAAATACTACTTGAGGAAGATGGCTCACTACTCTGACAATGTTCCACTCCTCATACATACATTCCAAGATAGTTTAGAAGGCCCTGCCTTGTCGTGGTTTATCGCACTGGATGTTGAAGAGTTCACTGGATGAGAGGATCTTGTTGACGAGTTTTTATAGCAATATAAATTTAACTCTGAGATTGTCCCTACAAGAGAAGAGCTAGTTTTGATGGAAAAGAGGAGGAATGAATCGTTTAAAGTGTTCACCCAAAAGTGGAGAACAACGACATCACAAGTGAAGTCTCTAAGGAGTGAGAAAGAAATGAGACAGCTTTTCTTGAGAACTTTGCCATCTGAATATTTCCAAGAACTAGTGTACTTTGGGTGCCAAACATTTTTACAGCTGGTGGATGTTGGTGAATGGGTGATAGTTGATGGAAGAATACCTATTGGGAATAGCAAAAAGTTCCCAACAAGGAAGGACATGGAGGCAGTAGTCGAAGTGGCATTTGTCCAAGAGTCATCTGCACCTAAATCATTGTTGACGCATTCACAAAGGCCTAAAGCCATGCGAGGAAATGTGTCATACGGATTTGACCGGAGCAAGAAGTTTCCTCGAAGGGAATTCACACCTCTACGCTTGTGGCATCCCAAAATTCAAAGCCAAGCCATAAGGTGTGTTAAAGTTCCTAATTAGGTGATGAAAATTTCTATGGCTTATGCTTTAGCCATTAGTCTTTTAATTAGATGATTTGTGCATATGATTGTGGAAATTTAAATTTGATAGATTAATAATTTATGCTTGGCCATGTACTTTAAAAAATTAAATTTCAATAAATAAAATGCCCCAAGACTTTGGCCAAGATAGAATTTGAATTTGGAAATAATTATAGAAAGGAATTCAAAAAAAAAAAAAAGAGGGGAAAAAGGGGGTTAATTTTTAGGAATGGCCTTAGGCCCATTGGCCTAAGCTTAGTGGGCCGAATGGCCAGCCCAAATGGAGGCCCACGGAAGGGCTATCGCCGGCCCATTAAGGCCTAAAGGAAGAGGTGGCCGGCCCATGCATGGACCTTGCCAAGTGGCAAAGGGGAAGGCCGTGCATTGGCCATGGTTGAGGCAAAACAATCATTACAAATGATGAGCTCTAGGGGGTATAAGAGGAGAGGAGAGAGAGAAGGTGGCTGGATTTCTTTTGGCCGAGAGAGAGGTGCGAGAGAGAGAGATTTCCAGAGAAAGAGGGAGAGGCCGAGAGAGAGAGAGGAAGGAGGGAGTCACCGTCGCCGCCGTGTCCGTCCGCCGTACGCCGTCGTTTGTTCATCCTAGAGGCAAGTGGAGTCCTCTAGCTTCTCTTGCATGCTTGTATATTGTTTGTTTGTTAGATTTTGGGTGTTTTAAGTGAGAAAAATCGAGGTAAGGTTGGCTTGTTCTTAAGTCGTGTGACTGTTCTTGCTCGGATTGTGTGAGTCAGTAACTTGTTTGAGCTTGCATGTGTGTTTGGAGTCCGATTTTGGCTTCGATGTCTTCATGAAAGTTGTAGCTAACACCTTTTACTATAACATACTGAAATTTCATGAAAAATGATGGATATTTGAGGGGTTAAAGTCTTGTTATACGGAGACCTCAGATCTGGAGAGTTTTTACTGACCTCTTGCTGGATTCATGGTTGCATGTTGGTTTTTGTTGAGAATATCACTTCGATGTATTCATGAAAGTTGTAGGAGACATCTCAAACTACAACATAATCAAATTTGAAGTGAAATGAACAAGTATAGCCTAGTGAATCGACAAGATCTTGAAGAAGATGATTCTGGTGATGTATTTTGAGATACCCGAGACTTCAAGGACCTAAATGATGACTCTACGTTGGTTATTTGACTTGGATCTCTTCATGAAACTTGTAGAGGATATCTTTATGTATAACATATTCAAATTTCAGATGAAACGAAAGAGAATAGGTAGGTTAAATCTCAATATTTCGGAGATGTGTTCACTGGACGATGTGGTAATGGATCCAGAAGCTTCGTGAGGTTGCATAAAATAATATAAAAAGAATATGGCTTGGAGTTCTTCATGAAAGTTGTGCAAAAATGTCTTGGCTATCACTCTGTAAAATTTAGTAATTTTTTGAGGCCATATGGATATTTTAATTGAATTTATTCGGAAATCGTGCATTCTGGTTTCATCCGAGAAGCATAGGATGTTTTGGGAAAATTATGAAATTTTATAAAAATTGAATTTGGCCATGAATTTTGCAAGTAATTATCATCCTATGGGTTTTTTTAATAATTTCTTGAATTTTGATAATTTTGGGAGTTTATAGTTATTTTTAAAAAAGTAAATAATAATAATAATAATAATAATAATAATAATAAATAAAAATAAATAAATAAATAAAAAGGAATTATTTCATTGGGCATAGATTCCATTTAATTAATTCATGTTGCATGTATAATAAAGCTTTGATATGTCTATGATATTGAATTGAGATGCACATGTGATAAAGTCTTGATATGTCTATGATATTGAATTGAGATGCACATGTGAATAAGGTTTTGGCATATGTATGGCAATTGAATCAATGCATGTGTGAATGTCACGCCTAGTATGATTTGTTTGATATCATGCCATGTGCCATGTTAAAATGTGAATAAAATACTAGTAAACATGGATGATGGTAAATGAGGAGACGGTTGTGATGGCGGATGATGCTCGGAATGTATAGAGATACATTGCTGAAATTCCCTGGGAGATTCAGGATGCCCGGAATGTGGGGGGCCGGAAGCCCTGTCGGAGGTCTTTGCTCGAAGGGAATGCCTCGCGATGCCAGGATTGGGGTGCGAGATACCTGGCTAGAAGGGTAAAGGCCGGAAGCCCTGTTGGAGGTTTCTGCCTGAAGGGAATGTCTCGTGATGCTAGTTGAGATGCGAGATGCCCGAAATGTGGGGGGCCGGAAGCCCGGTGGCCATGGGATGGCTGGAATGCTGGGAACCCTGTCGGAGATCTTTGCCCGAAGGGATGATGAAATTGATGATATGAGAAATGGGTGATGTGGTGATCAAATTTAAAGATAAAAGATGAAAATTAACCCATGATATGATATGCATCATGATGATGATGATGATGATGATGATGATGATGATGATGATGATATGTGATGTGATATGATGATCACCCATGATATTATATGCATGATGAGATGCATGATGATGATGATGATGATGATGATGATGATGATATGTGATGTGATATGATGATCACCCATGATATGATATGTATGATGATATGCATGGTGATGATAATGATGATGATATATGATATGGCATGTGTATTGTGATGATGTCATGATGATGATGACATGTATGATACGATGATGATATACATGTATGTGTTATAAATTGATATGATGATGCATGATAGTATGCGCATGGTTTCAAGGTAAGTAATGCCTGCAATGCATGTATCATTGCATGATGCATTGAGTTGTTATTGGATTTCCCTATCTGCTGAGTGGTTGTACTCACCCCTTTTGGGGATAACATTTCAAATTAGCCAGTATGCCACTTCCTGCCGTCACGAGAGGTACATTTTACGGGTTACCGTCCAACGATGAGGTAGAGTGTAAGGAGTTCGGCTGTCCTTCCGTGCTTGGACTCACCTACATTCGCATATGCTGTCTTGTCATGTACGACATAGGCCTGGCTGGGGGCCCAGTCATTCAGGAGTTTGTCTCTGTTCACATTCGCCGCGATGGGGTGATGGGAGGGATGCTGCCACCGCCACCGCCTAACACATTGGACTGGGTGTGAGACCTGAGCGTGACAAGTAGGGGCTGTGTTTTTTGGGAGTTAGTTAGTCGACACTTTTGATGGGGGGTTTTATGCTCGTATGACATTGAGGGTCGAGGGTTTCTTTTTGAGGTTTTAGGCTGGACGTGGCTGAGTCCTAGCTTTTCCTTTTTGATGCACCAACCCAAAAGAAATCCCATCTTGAAAATATATATGTGTAAATAAAGTGTCGTGACTTGTTTATAAAATTATGGTGATTAGTGGTGTGTATTTGTATCATGGTTGGTAGGGAGAGAGATGGTGATGTTTTAATTTGCTTTCGCATAATGAGTCGCGCTGGGACCGTTTGTTTTAAAAAAAAAATGTGTGTCTATAAATTACGACGCATCTTCTAAGGAGAAAGGTAATAAGGAGTAACATCGGTGCTGGTGACGACTTGCGAAGGGTTCGGGGTGTCACAACCCTGACCTTTGTCAAAATTGTTAGCTATCCTCCTCGAAAAGAGATTGCTAGCCAAGGAGGTGCCTAGAGACAATCCCCCAAGATTCTTAAGGTTTGATGTGACCAAGACATGTGAATACCACATGGGAGAAAGGAAGCATGACTTTGATAATAGCTATGCACTGAAATTAGAAGTTTAGAACCTAATGAATAAAGAAAAGTTGACATTCAAAGAAGCTACGCCTAATGTGCAACAAAACCCTTTGCTCGATCATGTTGAATGAGTGAATGTGATTCTTGGGGAAGAGCAAGCGAGTGAGTGACCCCTTGTAGTGGATGTCCTTAGATTGTATGAGGCTTTCGAGCTAACTAGGCATTATGAAAAATGGGAGGAAATAACTATGAAGGAAAAATTAGAATGTATCCGCAAAATGATAGGCATGGGGGTAATCCGAAATGTCAATGGAGAAGAAGGCTAATACCTATGATGGCACCATCCATGATTAGATCGTCATCCCACAATATTACTTGCAATCGTGAAATGGAGAAAACTGAGCCTCATTTCCCAATGGAGGATGAACGAGTTGTCATAGAAAACATCTCGAGAACAAATGCTAAGGGAACCTTTTGGAGCCGTGACCTCTTAAAGAAGATCGTGACAAAGGAGAAGTGATTGACATGTTGGGTCAACCAAGTGGAAAGTATAACTACTACGTGAAATATTCGCCTGTCTCGAGTTTCTTTAATTATCCTAAGGATGTTGTCCTTGATGGATGGGGGGGCATGGATGACCCGATGTCACGAGAGGAGGGGATAGTCATTATGATAACCTTGGTGGTGATAGAATTCCTTGATGAGGATCGCACTAGTGATGTCGAGATGGAAACCACTGAGCCAATGATGATTGACCTTATGGTCGGAGAATTATTAGCGATGGAAATCCTAGAGGAAAGCTTGACATTGGTCGTGATCGAACTATTGCCTCAAGAAAATGACAAACGAATAATGCTAGAACCTCCCTTAGAATTCAACACCAAAGCGGTGCCTTGGGATTATGGAACAGAGGAAATAGATGCCGTCACTTGATATGGTCATTGTTATGTGCCTGCCAAAGGAATTGAAAAGAAAGCCATGATTGAGGAGGACGCGAATCAACTCCTAGTCGTGGTGAAAATGAGCAAATTCAATGTAGTAAATCAACTGTGGAAAATACTGGCCCAAATCTCCATTATGGAGCTAATTCAATCCTCATAAAAGCATAGAAACGCTTTGTTGAAGGTCCTTAACAAGTTACATGTCCCTGAAACAATCGATGATATCCAGCTACAGGAGTTCGTGGGGACCATCCTATTGAAGGATCAGATCTCCTTAACTAATGAAGACTTCGCTACTGATGGTCGTGATCATACAAAGGCATTGCACATTTCAGTGAAGCATAATAGCACTGTTGTCTCTAGAGTGTTAATTGATAATGGCTTTGCACTGAATATATGTCCATTAGCTACACTCCACAACTTAAGTGTTGAGATGGAGAGAATACGTCTAACTAAGTCCACTATGCACGCGTTTGATGGGATGAGGAAAGAGGAGTTAGGAGAAATCGAGTTGGAACTACTTATTGGTCCTGTGTTTTTCTTTGTACCATTCTAAGTCTTAGATATACCAACCACCTTCAAATTTCTAGTAGAAAGACCATGGATCCACACGGTGGGCACTATTCCTTCTATTCTCCACCAAATGGTACGATTTGTGGTCAGTAATGAACTCATCACTGTGCACGGGGAAACATACTTCATGGTGTACCATGAAATGGCCATCCCGTACGTGGAGCCTGAGTGTAAAGAAGAATCAAGCTTTCAAACCGTCGAGCTGGTGTCTATGATCCACATTCCCGTGGGCTCTTGCGTGGGCATTCCTAAAATATCTAAGCTGACCCTAGTGGTAGGGACAAGGGGAGAGGGGCCCATTCAAGCCTTTTTCTTGTTTGTTTATTAGGGCCTCCTCCTTATCTTCATCGCGGGGTAGAGCAGCTTGGTAGCTCGCAAGGCTCATAACCTTGAGGTTACGGGTTCAAATCCTGTCTCCGCAACATTTTTGTGATAAAAAATGGGTTTGTCTCTGTTAACTATTAACTAGTAATTAAATTACTTACTACTTTTTATTATTACCCCCCTTTGGGGGGGGGGGGGATAGAACCGCTCACTATATTATCACAGTCAATTATATTGAATCCCTTATACCATTAACTACAATACTTTAACCTGGGCGGATAGTGGGAATTGAACCCGCGTCTTCTCCTTGGCAAAGAGAAATTTTACCTTTCGACTATATCATCATTTTTTTTTTCGTTCTTGATACCTTGATACGAGGTGTCTGGATAATATTTATCCCTAGCTAGGCCAGATACTCTATTTAGGGCATTCCAATTCAATTTGACAGTGCTAGTACAAACACCTAAAGAGGGCTAAATAGGTGTGAAAGCAAATTTTGCAAAATACAATGAAAAACTTTACTTTTAACCTGAGTTTGGTCGACAATAGACTTTGCAAAGGAAATCAAATTCTAACAATTAAATAGAGTTACGAACAAAATAAAAGAGTTTAGGGCAGAGAATAAGAACACAATGTTTATAGTGGGTCGGCTTAGACTAAGCCTATGTCCACTCTCCTGCACCGATAGCCCACCGGCTAGATTTCACTATGAATCAAAAGATGTGTTATAATTTCATGTCATTGATTCCACAGTGTAGAGATTCTACTACACTTCCTCAATGTCTCACCAGTATCTAATCTCTCTTTTGAGTACGAATTTACACTCAACAATTGAATAAGCAAAGTACAATGAGCTTTAGACTTTGGAATTTTTCTATCTCACACCACCTTGAATAACTAGAGTGTCTTCCTTTATAAACTCCTCCATGCGTTCATAACCGTTGGCACTATCCAAAGGAGTTCTTCCAATCTACCCGTTGGACAGAATCAATTAGGGAGATCTCGAGTTATTTAAGGAATATGAAGATAGCTCACTAATCATGCTCGCTCATACAATCATGATCTAAGTTTCTATAAGTAGAATCTTTCAAGTATACTTCACCAATTAACGGATCTAAATTACTCGAATTAATTTCAATACGAGTAATAGATCTTAAGACGCCATCTCCAGACGTGAGAACTTTTTTAGCTGCATGAATCAAATCCTTAAAGATATACTCGCATCTTGATAAATCTTCTTCGTCGATCTAGAAATTGTCAATGAGGGTAGACTTTAAAATCTTGAGTCTGGCGGTCTTCAAACTTTGACAGTAGAGTCTGGAAGTCTTCAGACTAGACTAAAGAAAAACTTTTGTCAAATTCAAAACAGATAAGGAAGTTTTCTCTAATAATCTCCCCATTTTTTATGGTAACAAAATTTTTCTGCAGATTTGGATACTTTTGACCTGTAAGACAATACTCAAGCAAACACAAATATCTCTATGATGCTGCAACAACTATCCAACTATCTTTACCATAATTACCAACCAACAACGCTTAAGATACTGCAACAATCAAAACACAGTCCAAACCAGTCACAACCAAACAAAAGTAAAGTCAAATCTAAAAGTCAAATCTACACCAACTTCTCCCTCTTTTTGTCAGCATTAAAAAGGTAGAGACGAAAAAGAGAATTGGATAAAATTAAGATTGTTTTGGAACGCAAACAAGCTGGAAATCTCTCATCGACTTGACAGTTTCTTCCAGCTTTCTCAGATCCTCATTCAGTTGCGCTACTTTCTCACCCTTCGCAGTTGCTTGAACTTGAAGATTAAGGGCTTGAACTCGATCGTTGAATGAAACTAAAGTGGCTTGATTAGCATTCTGCATATTCTGAAATTCATATCCCAAAGCATAAATCTGACCTCTGATCTCCATAAGAACATCAAGCAGTCTTTTAAGATATGTTGAGTTGTTAGTTTGAGTGCTTGCTTCAGCATGATCAATATGTGGAGTATTGACAGATGATATAACTTTAGCATTGACATCTAGACTTGGAGATGAAACCTCATTAGCTTCCTTAGGAAATTGAGAGGCATATACATCTTCTGGATCGGCAGGAGAACGATTGACATCATCACTAGTAAAAGCAAGTGAAAGAGTACCTCTTTTATCAGTAGCTCTCCCTGTTTCAGTTCCTTCAGGTGGAGAGTACTCCTCATGCGCTGGTTCTTCTTCAATCCCACCATATTCTTGCCTTCATCCTCTGTTGGAGTATCACCATGACTTTCTCCTTCTGTTTGTTATCCTCTTTGCTCTTCTTCTGCAGTTCTTCCTTCTTATTCTTCTTTGCTTATCGATTCCCTCTCCACTCCTCTGCTATATTTCCTCTCTGTCTTTGTTTTCTCTATCCTTAGTCTCTGGAACAAGATGTTGTAAGTTCTTTAAGGCAAGAGCAGAAATGGTGAAGTCATCCTCATCTTCTTCATCCTGCAAGATGAGTGCTCTCCTCTTCTTAGATGGAGCTGTCATGGGCTCCTTACCTTTCTGTTTTGCAGCTACAGGGCCTTGACGAGTCTTGACAAGGGTCTTCTCCTTAAAGCACTCTAAAGCCTTGTTTAGTTCTTTCAGATGCATCTTTGAAACCATCTTCAGTCCTACCACCATTAGATCACAAGTGTGAACATACAGAATTTTAGGAGGCTGAATATTAAGATGTTTGAATATACAAGTAACAAGAGCTTAATAGGGAAGTTGGCCCTTGTCCTTTACCATTGACCTATACATGTGAAACATAATAGTGTGCGGTAGAGAGAACTTGTAACCAATATTGATGGCGTACATAAGCTTCACTTCAGAATTGGAGACATCAGTCTTTGATGTGGATTTGGGTCTGAGACAATTAGTTACAATCTTTTGGAGCAAGACATTTGAGGCACTCATCCTCAAATACGAAATCTGGCCTTCTGCAATTCTATCTTGAACAAGCTCCATAGTAGCATGACCAATAGACACACTAATTGATTGAAATATCCCTCTTTCCACTCTAATCACATCATCTAGAGTGTCCATATCAACCACATAATCCTAGTCTCTAATACTGAATGAAAATTTATTCGCATCTAAAAAGCTTAGATTAGAATAGAAATACGCAGTAAGTTCTGGATGAGCTACAACTGTCTCAAAGCAAAAACGTTATAGTTGAAGTAAAGTAAATTTCTCCCGTAATTTCATGTTCAGAGAATCGAGAAAATCAAAATCCACGCTCCTTGGGTTCATCACCCCTCACTTCAGCAACTTAGAGTAAACTCGCTTATGCTTCTCAAAACAAAACAGATCTGCCATTTTTTCTCAAATATTTGCAGCAACACCCATTCTAGGCTTAAAATGAGTGCACATTTTCTCATTGTCATCTTTTCCTTCCGGTTGATTAAATCCTCCAAAATGTGGATCACTTGGGAAGTTCGCAAAAGCCCTTTTCTGCCGAACCAATAGGAGCAATTCCCAAATGTTCCATCGTTCTTAAAAAATAGGTTTCATTTTGGTACCCCTTTTCTTTCAAAAATTCTTCAATAAAGGTCATCGGAGAACCACCTTCCTTCAAGGCAGTGTAGAGTTTGAAAGTAAAAGCAGGCTTAAGAGCCCTTACAAGTTTGACATCCTCAATAATTTCTCCCTCTGCTTGTTGTTGTGGAGACTCTTGTGGTCTAGCTTGAAAAGAATGGTGCAGTTGAGAATGTTGTTGTTGACTTTGCTACTGCCTTGAAGAGTCTTCTTCCTCGATTAGATCGAAGTGCATAGGACCTTCACGCATATGTTGTGGTCCCATGCTTGCAATCCTTGAGGACTTTCTTTGGGAAGACATTATCACAGTCTTTGAGAGAATTTTCGAACTTGATTCGCGAGAAAGATGAAAACTTTAAGGATTAAAATAGAGAGAAAAAGTAAGAACGTAAAGTTCTGTGCTCTAGGGTTTGTGAGTAAAAATGAAGAAGAAAGACGGTATATAAAGCAATCGAAACGAGGTATAATTGCTACAATTTCAAAAACTTGGGAAGATAACATCAATCAATTGCTGATTAATGAGCAATCATACTTTTTCGAGTTTTTATCAGAAAGATAAATTGCTAGAACTGAAATACCTTACAGTCGTAATTTATGGTCTTATGATTCTAAGCATCTTTAGACTTTTATCCCTGAGTTTGAGCTTCTTCAGACTTTAAGATATTAAGTTTGGAATGAATAGAATCAAATAGACTTTTCTCTAGTGGCTTTGTAAAAATGTCCGCCGGCTGATTCTTTAAGTTAATGAATTGAATCAAGAATTCTCTGTTTTGAACATGGTCTCTAATAAAATGATGTCAAATCTCTATGTGCTTTGCTCTTCAATGTAGAATTAGATTCGTGGTGAGATTAATTGCGCTGGTGTTGTCACATTTGATCTTAGTGCATGAGTCTTCGATTCCAAAGCCTTTTAGTTGTTGTTTTATCCATAAGATTTAAGAACAACAACTTCCAAGAGCCACATACTCTGCTTCTGTTGTTGAAAGAGCTACAGTACTTTGCTTCCTTGAAAACCAAGATACTGTCATGTTACCAAGCAATTGACAAGTTACCGAGGTGTTCTTTCTATCAACTCTGCATCCTACTAGATTTACGCATGAATATCCAAGGAGAGTAAAGTCTTTTTCTTTAGGATACCATAGACCTAACTTAGAGGTTGTTGCAACATATTTGATGATGATTTTCACAACACTTAGATGAGATTATTTGGGATCTGATTGAAATCTGGTACAAATGCAAACACTAAACAAAATGTCAGGTCTAGAGGTAGTAAGATAAATAAGTGAACTAATTATACTCATGTACAGCTTCTAGTCAACTTTCTTTCCTCCTTCATCTTTGTCCATCTTCGAAGAACTTGTCATTGGTATATCAGTCTTTTTGCAATTTTACAAATTGAACTTTTTAACAAGTTCTTTGGCATATTTTTCTTAGTGAATGAAAATTCCTTCATTCAATTGTTTCATTTGTAGTCCGAGAAAGAAGGGATAGTTCACCCATCATGCTCATCTCGAATTCATCCTACATAGACTTAGAGAATTTCTTGCATAGATTTTCGTTTGGTGATCCAAAAATAATATCATCAACATAGATTTGAACAAGTAAAAAGTTTTTACTCTCTCTTTTAATAAACAGAGTAGTGTCCACTTTACTTTTAACAAAGCCATTTTGGATTAAAAACTTACTTAACCCGTCGTACCAAGCTCGAGGTGCTTGCTTTAAACCATATAGCGCCTTTTTTAGTCTGAATACAAAGTATGGTTTCCTTAGGTCTTCGAAACCGGGAGATTATTCCACATAGATTTCTTCCTTGGGTCTTCGAAACCGGGAGATTGTTCCACATAGACTTCTTCTTGGATAAATCCGTTCAGGAATGCACTTTTGATGTCTATTTGGAATAACCTGAAATTCTTATAACAAGTAAAAGCAAGTAATAATCTAATTGTTTATAACCTTGCTACTGGTGCGTAAGTCTCATCATAGTCTATCCCTTCTTCTTACGTATATCCTTTAGTCACGAGTCTTACTTTGTTCTTTATAACTTTTTCTTTTTCGTCCATCTTGTTCCTGAAAACCCATTTAGCTCCAATAATAGATTTACCTTTTGGTTTAGGAGTTAGTTTCCAAACATTGTTAACACTGAACTGCCTGAGCTCTTCTTGCATAGCTTCAATCCAGCTTTCATCAATTAAAGCTTCTTCTATGCTTTTGGGTTCTATTTCAAAAATGAGAGCCACAACGCTAGAATCTTTATGCCTTTTGGATCTTGTACGAATCACTTCATCAATGTCACCAATAATAAGTTCTTTGGGATGACTGGACTTGTGCTTCCAGTTGTTGGTTGGTCTGACAGATTGCTAAACTTTTTCTTCAGTTGATTCTTCAACATTTGTTCATTGTTAATCTTTTGAAGTTTGAGCTGCTTCTGGGGAATTAGACTTTGTAGAGTCTGGAGCAGGTTCAGATTCTTCAGGTTGAGTTTGGATCGATTAATTTTGTATAAGGTCTTGAAATTTGACATTTATTGATTCTTCCACAAATTGAGTCTTCTTGTTGTATACTCTGTAAGCTTTGCTGGAGGTTGAATATCCAAGGAAGATTCATTCGTCTGATTTTTCTTCAAACTTACCAATTCAATCATTTGCATTTTCAATACAAAATATTTGCAGCCAAACACATGAAAATAAGAAACAATTGGCTTCTTTTCTTTGAACAACTCATAGGGAGTTTTCTCCAGAATAAGCCTTAAGAAAACTCTATTAATAATATAACGTGCTGTAGAAACTTCTTCAGCCCAAAAACGAGAAGAAATGTTGCTTTCAATTAAAAGTGTTCTAGCCATTTCTTGCAACGATCTATTTTTCCTTTCCACAACTCCATTCTATTCGATAATGTATGGAAAGGAGAATATATGCTGAAAACTAGATTCATCACAGAATTTAGCAAAGTCTTGATTTTCAAACTCATCTCCATGGTTTGTCCGAATGCTTGAAATAACATACCCTTTTTCATTATGTACTTTCTTAGCAAACTTTAAAAAACAAGAGAAGGTATCAGACTTACTTGCCAGAAAGTATACCCAAGTAAATCGTGAATAATCATCCACTATTACTAATATTACTAAGTAATATTTCTTTTCACCAATGCTTTGAGTTCTAGTTGGTCCAAAGATATCCATATGCAGGAGCTACAGCACACGATTAGTGGAAACTTGATTTATTGATTTGAAAGAACTTCTAACCTATTTCCCAACACACATGGTGTGCATAATTCAGATTTTTGGTAATTCAGGTTGGGTAGTCCACGAACAAGCTTCTTTGAAGAGATCTTGGCAATTTGCTTCACATTAATATGGCCAAGTTTTCAATGCCAGAGATTAGATTCATCTTAAATTAAAATTAGACATTGAGATTTTTCTAGTTTGATATCCAAAAGATAGATGTTCCCATGTCTTCGCCCCGTGAAAGTCTGAGAGAAGTCTTTACTGGTCTCGAATATATTCCTTCTTGAAAATTGATTTTGAAACCTGTGTAGATTGTAATTAAGTCATTCTACCAATGAGACATTATTGATTGTAAGGCTTCCAATCTTTATTGTTCCGCATTTGACAATTCTTCCGTTGCTATTTCCATTAAAAGAAACTTTTCCTTCATTTGTTTGGATGAGCTTTATAAAACAACTTGAATCTCCTGTCATATGTCTTGAGCATCCATTATCCAAGTACAATTTGACATTTTTCTTGATAGTAACCTGCATTTAAAAAAGAAACTCAAGCTTTCTTTGGTATCCACACTTTCTTGGGTCCAATGGAGTTAGTGCAATATACATTCCTTGCCCAATCCTTCTTAACAGGTCTCCAAACCATGGACCATTCTTTCTCAAAGTGTGCTTAGTTGTTGCACTTAAAACATTTAAGAGCACTATGGCTAATAGGTTTTACAAAGACTTTTTGAAAATGATTTCTATAAAAGGCTTTTGTAGTTCTTTGTTTGATTCTTTCCTTTACTTTTGGAAAATCAATTAGAGGAATGGTTTCATAAGTCATTCCCAAGCCTGATTTGTTAAAGTAAAGTCTTTGTACTGAACAAATCTTTACCAATTTCTCAAATCCTATAGAAAACCTTTTTGAAATACTTGAAATATCATTTTTCAAAAGTGTATTTTCTTTTGAAATAGAGTTTGCATTTTCTTTTAAAGTAATAAAACTTTTATCTAAAATTTTGAACTTTTCTTTCCAAACAATTTCCTGTTGCTTTAATGTAGAATTTTCCCTTTTTAGCTCGAAAATCCTCTTGAGAGAGGTTTTGAGACTAAGACATAGTTCATTAATATATTTCGAGACTTTAGTATGAATTTTTAAATTACTTACCTCGATTTCACTGTCTGATTCTAAGTCTGTATTTGTCTCATAGTCTGAGTCTGATTCTAATTTTGCCATTAGACAAATATTAGCATAATCATCATCACTTTCTTCGCATTCGGTATCACTCCAAGTTTCTGCTTTGAGTGCCTTTCTATATTTCTCAGCTTTTCCTTTCTTTTTCTTCAGCAAGGGACGGTTGGATCTGATGTGTCCATTTTCTTGCATTCAAAACAAATCACATCTTTATTGGATCCATCGTCCTCGGCTGATTTATTTTGAAACTTTTAAGAGCTTTGTTTCTTCCAATTGAATCTTCTTCCTTTTTTTTTTGTTCAGTTTTCTGAACCTTCTTATAATGAGAGCAAGCTCTTCATCGTCCATATCGTCTTCAGAATCTGAACATCAGAGTCATCATTAGATTTTAAGGCAACAGACTTTTTACCTTTGGGATCTTCTTATTCATTGATTTGCTCCACTTCATAGGATTGAAGTGTGCCAACAAATTTGTCAACGGAGAGTGGCATGATCTTTTGTGTTTCCCTTATCGAGATCTTTATATGATTCCAATCTTTGGAAAGTCCACGCAGCAGTTTGTTAACTTTTATGGGTCCTGAGATTGGTTGACCTTAATACTCAAGACTATTCACGATTCTGTAAAATGACTAAATATGTCAATGATAGATTTTCCTGGCTTCATATTGACTGAGCAGAATATTGATTCTGGTTTCTTTCACTTATTCAGTTCCTTTATAGGTAATGTGCAGTCTATCCCAGACTTCTTTAGCTGTTTCACAAGAAGATATTATGTTATATTCAGTATGAGATAATGCACAATATAAGGAGTAAATTGCTTTTGCATCAAGAGCTTGTCTCTTGGTTATCTCTTATTGAGTCATCTCGCTAGCCTCTACAGCTTCTTTTCCCATTTCTAAGACTGTTATAGCTTTATGAATGATTCTTTTGTCTACCACATCTCATTCCAGGGGATCTTTCGATATCAGAAATGCTTTCATTTTGTTTTTCCATATACTATTTTTTTTCCATCAAAATAATGTGGTCTGGTGTTACTTTGCCCTTCAATCAAACCTGGACCCAACATACTAGCCATAGATCTTTAACTCTGAAGTAAAAATACTTCAATTAAATGAGTACATAAGCTATGATATCAATTGATAGTGTTGTATGAACACCTAGAGGGGGTGAATAGGTATGAAATCAAATTTTGCAAAATAAAGTGAAAAACTTTACTTTTAACCCGAGTCTGGTTGACAATAGACTTTGCAAAGGAAATCAGACTCTAACAATTAAATAGAGTTACGAACAAAATAAAAGAGTTCAGGGAAGAAAATAAGAACACAGTGTTTATAATGGTTCAGCTTAGACCAAGCCTACGTCCACTCTCCTGCATTAATAGCCCACCGGCTGGATTTCACTATGAATCAAAAAAGGTGTTACAATCTCACGTCCTTGATTCCGTAGTGTAGAGATTCTATTACACTTCCTCAATGTCTCACCAGTATCTAATCTCTTTTTTGAGTACGAATTTACGCTCAACAATTGAATAAGCAAAGTATAAGGAGTTTCAGACTTTGAAATTTTTCTATTTCGCACCATCTTGAATAACTAGAGCATCTTCCTTTATAAACTCCTCCATGCGTTCATAATTGTTGGCACCTTCCAAAGGAGATCTTCCAATCTACCGGTTAGACAAAATCAATTAAGGAGATCTCGAGTTATTTAAGGAAAATGAAAATAGCTCACCAATCCTGCTCGCCCATATAATCAAGATCTAGGTTTCCATAACTAGAACCTTCCAAGTATACTTCATCAATCAACGGATCTAAATTACTCAAATTAATTTCAATACGAGTAATAGATCTTGAGACACCATCTCCAGCCGTGAGAACTTCTTTAACCGCACGAATCGAATCCTTAAAGATATACTCGCATCTGGATAATTCTTCTTTATCGGTCTAGAAACTGTCAATGAGAGCAGACTTTAAAATCTTGAGTCGGCGGTCTTTAGACTTTGATGGTAGAGTTTGGAAGTCTTCAGACTAGACTAAAGGAAATTTTTTATCAACTTCAAAACAGATAAATAATTTTTCTCCAACACAATTTACAATTTATATAATTAAAATAATAATATTAATTATATTAAATTTCGAATATTTTATTTTTTATTTGATTTTTTTATTCATTTTATATTTTATTATATTTTCAATTTCAAAAGAATTCCAATTTGGAATTCTATTCATTAGAAAATTCTATCAAATCATAGAAATTTTATTGATTAATTATAACTAAACTTGCTTCATTAAAACCCATATTATGACTAGCATTTGCTGCTGCAGAATAAACCAACTTAAAATGGGATAACACACTCGATAAGGCATAAGTTCGAGTATCATAAGTGTTTCCTCGTAGGAACGCCCACGAATCTGATCAATTACCCTTCGTGCTTTGTGAGCAGACATAGATATATGTTGACCTAAAGCATATACTTCTCCATATGGGTTCTTATTTCTCTTCTTTGTCATAAGGTTCACCTCTTACTAATGATCACTAATCATCTATTTATTAACTTATTCATGTTGTTAACGTTAACGACAAGATCTATTATCATTTTTCGCATGTCCACGGAAATTTATAGTAGGTGAAAATTCTCCCAATTTATGGCCTACCATACGATCTGTTATATAAATAGGTAAATGTTCCATTCCATTATGGATAGCAATAGTATGGCCAATCATTGTAGGTAGAATGGTAGATGCAAGAGACCAAGTTATTATTATTTCTTTTTCCGCCTTTGTGTTAAGCTTCTCAATTTTTCTTAATAAATGATTTGCTACAAAAGGATTTTCTTTTTTTTTTTAGTGAACATGTCACGATTAATTACTCCTATTTTTTTAAAAATAAAAAGAAAGAAATTCAATTTTCTCCCCTATTTACTACGGCGATGAAGAATCAAATTATCACTATATTTCTTCCTTTTTCTACTTCTTCTTCCAAGTGCAGGATAACCCCAAGGGGTTGCAGGTTTTTTTTCTACCAATTGGGGCTCTCCCTTCACCACCCCATGGGGATGGTCTATAGGGTTCATAACCACTTCTCTTACTACAGGGCGCTTACCTAGCTAACATTTAGATCCAGCTCTACCCAACTTTTTCTGGTTCACCTCAACATTCCCCACTTGTCCGACTGTTGCTGAGCAGTTTTTGGATATCAAACGGACCTCCCTAGAAGGTAATTTTAATGTGGCCGATTTCCCCTCTTTTGCAATCAGTTTGGCTACAGCACCTATTGCTCTAGCTAATTGTCCACCCTTTTCCAAGTGTGATTTCTATGTTATGTATGGCCGTGCCTAGCTAATTTAGATAGTTGTTTTTTCTATATCCACCCTTTCCCCTCTGTTGCTGAGTAGATTCTTATTTTTGATCAATCAAAACCCCTTCCCATACTGTACAAGCCTCTTCCAAAGCATACGACTTTTTGGATGTAAATGATGATATCTATATAGATGGATCTTATATATATCGTATAATGAAGTACTCCATGAATGGATATATAGGAATCCAAATCTGCCGAATCACTCATGTTATGATCTTCTACATCCCAGGTCTTCCCATTCTGTCATCTAGCTTATGTTCTTCATGTAGCATTCACACTGGTGTCATAGAACTACTTAATTTAGATACCATATGTTTAGGTACCAAATGAGCAGGCTCGACAAAACCCTTGTATAGCTTCTTTGATTTCTCGAAAAAGAGAAATATAACCAACAGTTGTTCGAATGTATATACAAATAATTTCTTTTTTACACTTCTTACTATTAGATAGTGCCCATAAATTCCATGATAGGTACCCAAAGATTCATAGTGAATCTCGATAGGAACTTCTCTCGAAGCAATAATGTGTTGATCTAGTCGCCATTGAAGCCACAAACGACTATCTAAATTGATTCTTTTCTATCGATAAGCTCCAATTGCATCATAGGAATTACAAAAAAAAAGGTTTTTTTTTTTCTATTCTTATAGTTATTATCATAAGTTCTTTCATTTTGATAGTTTATGTGATTCCATGGATTATACCTATTTGTACAAATACCTCGACGATTCCCACTCGTTAATACATATAGACCAATAAGCATATCTTGGGTTGGTACAGAAATGGGATCCCCAATAACTATGGGAGCTATTTAGGAATGTAGAGAGGGGCCCTTCTTATTTCTTATTATCTAATTAATATTAAAATATTAAGTATTGATAAGCATATAATTGAGAAATAGATCAAAATTCTATATCACTATATGAATCCTTATCTATTTCTCAATTATATGCTTATCAATACTTAATATTTTAATATTAATTAGATAATAAGAAATAAGATTCTCTTTTTCATTTTTGAATGCATCAAATGACATTTTTTTCTTTTTTTTTTTACTAATTCAATTCTATTACTTTTTATATTATCACTAATATTTTATTAACTAATTTAATTTACTGTTATATCATCTATATAAAAGTTTGAAATAGAAGATTTCCCTCTATTTTTTGTTTGTTCACTACTTTATATATGTATACGTAATAAATATAAAGTAGGGGTTTTGATAAACCTAGAAAAAATATAAAGTAAAGATAGTAATCTTTTACTAACGGGATCAGTTCTGGGGGTGGATACAACCCTGGAGGTGGTCTAAGGTTGCATGGACAAGGGATTCGAAAACCCATCAAGCCTTGAAAAAGTTTGAGGAGAAGAAGCCTAGGGTTGGTCAAAGAGCTTGAAGGCCGTGGTAATAGAGGAGGCCACAATGAATGTGGAGGTGGAGGCACCCGAGGAGGTCGAGGCAAACGTGGAGGCTGAGGTGACCACAGAGGTCGAATTTGAAAAGATAAAAGTTGTCAAAGTGTTCTTCTTCCCCCACTGAAAGAAACATTCTTGGGACCCCCGAAGATGTTGATGGAAGAAGATGGAGCTATCGACAGTATAGCCGAGCTATTTGAGAAGAATATTGTAGGCACCATCCTAGCTTGTGAGGAGGTTGAATCCTCTGGGAGCATCATCGACCCTTTAGAGTAGGATGATTCTAGTTCAACATAGCTTTTAACTTTATGTTTTCTCCCCTATGTGGGAACTCGTTATTTCAATTTGTTGACACCTAAATTTTTGCATAAAAAATGGGTTAATTCTTACCCCCCAAAAAATAAAAATAAATTGCATAACATATAGTTTAGAATCATTTATTCCATTTTATTTCTTTTTGGCATTAGACTGATGGTGAGCGTTGATACGATGTGAGATTTTTCACATATTCATGTGAGATTTTTTACATATTCAGGTAATATACACTGAGGGGCATATTCTTGGGTAGAAAGGAAATTTTCGAATGGAATATTTAGAAAATACAAAAGAGAATATTGTGCTGGTGCATATAGTTCAATGATATATTCAGGGGGATTATGCACAAACAAAATTGGAAAAAAAAAATGTGCTACAAAGATGTGCCAACCACCGCACCTTTTTTCCCCTATAAAAGGTGTTGTGCGTGTACGGACAAAAGGGGGAGCAAAAAAATTTTGAGAGCAAATTCGAGAAAAAAAATTGTGCAAGAAGAAGGCTCGTCTGTCTTGGTCAAAGAGAAGGCCTTTTCCCTTTTCTTTCTCTGATAAGAAAAGGGAAAAGTCAGCTGTAGAATAGAGAAAGGAGAGAGAGAAAACCGGTGAGTGACGTGAGAGAGAGAGAGAGAGAGAGAGAGAGAGAGAGAGAGAGAGAGAGAGAGAGAGAGAGAGAGAGAGAGAGGGACTGTTCATCTTCCTCACAAACTCTCTCGTTCGAGTGTTGTGCCAACCACTGCACCAGCATCTCCTCCACCAGCCCTTCGCTGTTCGTCTGCGACCCCGTGCCCGAGGTCACCGCTTGTTCTACCCATACATTGGAGCTTCGCCTGAGCATCCTTGCCATCGCCGCTCATCACCCCCGACGACCACTGTGGCATCCCAAAATCTCATGGCAACCTTTAGATACATTACAACCTATGGAAAGATGATGGAAGTACCCTTAAGTTGAATTGTAGCTATTTAATCCATAATTTGCAATAAGATTTATGGCCAAGCTTTTAATGGATAATTATTTGATAGGAAAGAAAATTCTATCATTGGCCATGTGTGTTACAGATTGGAATTTATGGATTTATGATTTCAAATTTTATGGCCATATTATTTTTGTAAGTTATTTAAGTGGAAGATATTAGTAGATTATTAAAGGGGAAGTGGGCCGAAATTCTTAGGCCAAGCTGGCCCAAAAACCGAGCCCACAATCACCCACCATTTGGCCATATGGGCCTAGCCCGCGAAGCCCAAAGGAAGAGGAGGAGCTGCCGTCGACCAAGCTGGCCCAAGCCCAGCTGGATACAAGCTCATCTTGCATGGCAATTGCCAAGTGGTGCCAGCATGCAAGATCATGATTGTTAATCATGAGGGGGAAGAAATTAGAGAGTGAGGGGGTGGATTAGGCGAGGAAAGGGACAGAGGGAGTCATATGAGAGAAACAGGAGAGAAAGAGAGAAAGGAAAGGAAGAAAGGAAGAAAGGAAGAGAGAAAGAGACCGTGCGTGTGAGAGGAAGGAGGGAGGTCTGTCTGCCGATCGTCTGCCTAGCTCACTGCCGTTCGTTCGCCGCCTTGCCCGCCATCTTTGTTGCTGTTTGTGCTTGGATCAGAGGCAAGTAGAGTCCTAAAACCTACCGTTTGCTTGCTGTGATGTGTGTGTAGAAGATGGTGAATTTTGGTTGTGGTAGATGTGATGAAAGGTCGAAGCTATGGGGAGAAATTCGTTGGCCTAGCATGCTGTTTTCTGGAAAAATCAGTCTGACCCTTCACGAGTTTGTGAGCTGCATGCGACTTTTTAGTTGGAATCTTGCTTTGATCTCTTCATGAAAGTTGTAGAGAACATCTTAAGGAATAACATACTAAAATTTGAGACAAAACGGACAAGGATTTCTTGGTGAAACCATTTTCCTTTGGAGAGATTAGATTTGTAGTGTACTTCTTGAGGTAAAACATATCAAAACTTTAGAGGAAATGAACAAAAAAATAGGTCGGTGAAATCGTTGTCCTTTGAAGAAACTGGATCTGGGAAAATACTACCTCGACCTAGTATGATTATGTGATTTTTATAAAATTATACAGTTAAAATTTTATCATGTGTCCTTCATAAAAGTTATAGATAATATTTTGAGGTATAACATAATGAAAATTTAGAAGAAACAAACATATTTAGATCGGTGAAACGAGTTTCCTTTGAAAGAAGATAATCTGGAAAAATGACACCGAGAATAGGGGGAATTAATCATCTATATCTGTTAATCTAGAACGATTTCGATTTCGATTTCTTCATGAGATATTTACCCCTAGGAATTTTCTATAACATATCAAAATTTCAAAATTTTTGGAGTTCAATTGGATATTTAATTTAAATTACTTTCGAAACCGTGCAAGTTGAAGTGTTAAAATTTTGAAGACTGTGATGCATGGACCATACTGTTTTGTGCGAGATTCTTCTGGTATGGTGTTTTTCATGAGATATCTGCCTTTAGGTCTCGTATATAATGTGTCAATTTTTCAGAATTTATTTATACCATTCACTTATTTTCCTAGAGTTTTAACTACATGAGTGTATTATGTTTTTATCCGAAAATTGATGCGTTGTAAAAAATAAATGAAATCTTCCATGTGAGGTAATGTTTTGAGTGGTTGATTTTGTTGCATATGTGGTGACATATGGCATGTTATGTGGCATCAAAAAGCTAGTTGAGACTCTTGATATTGATGCATCAAATGCCATGTTGAAATTGAGATTCGTATGTGAATATAAATTGAGATAATAACAAGACCATCGGAGGTGTGAACCGACGATGCCTTAGGAGTTTCGAGATGTTCAGAGTGTGTGTACCAGATGCCCGGAGTGTGTGTGCCGGATGTCTTCGGGAGTTTCGAGATGCCTGGAGGTGTGTGCCGGGGGGCGGATACCTCGTGATGTTAGTTGGGGTACGAGATGCCCGGATTGTGTGTGCCGGATGCCCGGAGGTATGTGTCAGAGGTTCCTCGTGATGCCAGGTTGGATGCGAGCGATAAAATGAGGGATGCAAACACTAGTCCCTGGAAAGATAAAAATTGAGACTGCATCATGTGCATGGTGGTATGTGCACATATGGCATGGTGATATATGCATGACTGCTTGATAATAAGTGCATGGTGGTATATGCACATATGGCATGATGATATATGCATGGTTGCAAGGTATGCCTGATTGTATGAATGATATGTGTTTTATTCTTGATACCTTGATTGTTCTGTTTGATGCGCTGTGTAGTGTGGCTGATCTTTACTGCTGAGTGGTTGTACTCACCCCTTTTGGGAATTAACATTTCAAATTAGAAAGATGCCTCTTTCACCAGTTGTGCGTGGTACCTTCTATGGCATACCTACTGACGTCGAGGTGGAGTGCATCAAGCATTCATGTATTAGGATACTTGGTCTGGAGTATGTCCGAGTTTGAGTATTTGTGATGTACGACGTGGGTTCAGCTGATGGCCTTATCATCCAAGAGTTTTTGTCCGTTCACGTTTGACGCAATGGGGTGATGCTAGGGATGTTACTGCCGCCGCCGCTCGATGCACCAGGTTGGGTGTGATGGCACGTAGGATTGGTGGGAGCTGACATTTTCTTTTTGGGGATAGCCAACACTTGACGATGGAGGGATGTACATGTTTCATATAGGGTCGAGTTCTCTTTTAGGTGTAGCCAAGTATAGTTAAAAATCTTGGTCTTTTTGTATCGACCCGAAATGTCCATCATGAAAATATAAATAAAGGTGAATTGGCTTTATCTTCTCGTCTGGTGCGTAGTTAGTGTGCATTGCATTATTGTTATTGGAGGGAGAGATGCTGAGACTTGTTTATGCTTCCGCTGATGGACTGCACTGGGAACTTTAAAAAAATAGAAAAATATTTTACTGATCAACCCCTATGGACTATGGTTTCACTTAAATTAAAAAGTTACCTTATTGGTATGTAGTAGGATGAGTGACAAGTAATTTGTGGCGACCCTAATGGATTAGGGGTCGTCGAGGGGTGCCACAACCATGCCTTTGCAACCGTTGTCACCTTGCTCATCGTCGTTGCGACGCTTGCTCCGTCTCTGTGCCTAGTGTCAAACGCCAAAGCTCCGACAACCGCAACATCTCCGTTTAACCCGCAACTGCAGCTCTGCCCGACGCAGCGCCATAGCTAGCCATGACGCCCGTGCTACCATCCTCAATGCTTACAGCAGCTCGCTGCCACGCCACCATCGCGCTGCTACTGTCTCATCTGTCGCAGGAGCTTTGTCCGCGCTAGCACCTTTGATCGCCTGACGCTAGTGCTCAACGCTCACACTGCCTGCCCGCACACCTCCACCCACAGCATCGGCATCTCTTCCACCCCTACCCTCTGCTGTGCCTCCACCTCCACCGCTAGCACTCGAGTGTGAAAGCTAGTACGAGCACCTAGAGGGGGTGAATAGGTATGAAAACAAATTTTGCAGAGTAAAGAGTATAATTTTACTTTTAAACCAACTTTGTTTAGCAATAGATTATGAAAAGGAAATTAGACTCTAATAATCAAATAGAATTACGATCAAATTAAAAGAGCTTAGGGAAGAAAATAAGAACACAAGGTTTATAGTGGTTTGGCTTAATCCAAGCCTACGTCCACTCTTCCGCACTGACAGCCCCCCGGTTAAATTTCACTAAGAATCAAAGAGTTGTTACAGTATAGCTCTTCCTTGATTCCACAGTATAGAGACTTTGCTACACTTCCTCAAGATCTCACAGAAGTATAAACTCTCTTTTGAGTACAAGTTACGCTCAACAATTGAATTGACAAAGAACAAGGAGTTTCAGACTTTGGAATTCTTCTATCGCGCGCACACTCAAATAACTTAGAACATCTTCCTTATATACTCCTCCATGCCTTCATACTCGTTGGCACTTACCGAAGGAGTTCTTCCAATCTACCCATTGGACAGAATCAATTAGGGAGATTTCGAGCTATTGAATGAATATGACGATAGCCCACCAATCCTGTTCGCCCATACAATCAAGATCTAGGTTTCCATAAGTAAAACCTTATAAGTATACTTCACCAATCAACTTATCTAAATTACCTGTATTGAAATCAAAATGAATAACAGATTCCAAGATACTATATCCAGCCGAGAGATCTTCTTCAGTCGATAGAATCAAATCCTTAACAAAATACTCAATTCTGGATAAGTCTTCTTCGACGGTCTAGAAACTGTCAATGATGATAAATTTTGAATCTTGAGTCTGGCGGTTTGGTGGTCTTTAGACTTTGACTAAAAGTCTGCAAGTCTTCAGACTAGACTGATGGAAACGTTTTGTCAGTTTCAAAATACACAATGAAGTTTTCTTCGACAATCTCCTCATTTTTTATGGTGAAAAAACTTTCTAGCGGATTTGGATATTTTTTACCTGCAAAACAGTACTCAAGCAAACATGGATATCTCACAAGGATAATTGACTTTGTAAAGACAGTATTAAATCTGCATTCATAGGAATTAGGTTAGTATTGTAAATAAACAACTATCTTTGCCATGAAATACCAATAGTGCTTAAAATAAACAAACGATCAAACAATCCAAATCTAGTCACAACCAAACAACCAAACAAAAGTAAAAAAGTCATTCAAAAAATAAGGTCAAACGAGAGTCAAGTCAAATCTGCACCATCTCTCCCTTTTTTTGTCAGCACTAAAAAAAGGTAGAGACAAAAAGATAATGGAATTAAGGTTGCCTAGGAACACGAACAAGCTGGAAATCTCCCATTGACTGGACAATCCCTTCTAGCTTCTTCATATCCTCCTTCAGTTGACCCACATCTTCACCCTTGGCATTTGCTTGGACTTGAAGAGCAAGGGCATGAATTTGATCATGCAAGGAAACTGAAGAGGCTTGACCTGCATTCTACAAGTTCTGAACTTCACATTCTAGGGCATAAGTCTAGCCTCGCATCTCCATAAGAACATCAAGAACTCTGCGAAAGTCTGTTGAATTTTCAGTCTGAGTACTAGCTTCTGCATAATCAGTAGGAGTATTTGCAGATGATGGCAAGCCAACATGATCACTCAGATTTGGCGATGAAACCTCATGACCTTCCTCTAGGAATTGAGAGGCATAGATGTCTTATGGATCTGCAAGTGATTGACTAACACCTTCACTAGTAATAGTAATTGAAGATTTACCTCTTTTCTTAACAACTCCTATTTCAATGCCCTCAGGAGGTGAGAAGTACACTTCATGCTCTGTTTCTACCTGTTCACCTCTGCCTTCTTCTTCTTATTTTGCAATCCTTTCTTCCTCTGCTTCTTTTCGCATTGATTCTCTCTCTCCACTCCTTTCCTCTTCTTCGTCTCTGTCTTGATCCTCTCTCTCCTCAATCTCTGGAACAACACATTGAAGATTTCTCAGCGTAAGAGCAGAAATGGTAATATCGTCCTCATCCCCTTCATCCTCCAGAACGAGTGTTCTTCTTTTCTTGATGGAGCTGTCATGTGCTCTTTCCCTTTCCATTTTGCAACTGAAGAACCTTGGTGTGACTTGACAGGGGTTTTCTCTTTCAATTGCTCCAAAGCCTTGTCTAGCTCTTTCAAACGCATTTTAGAAACCATTTTCAGTCCCACTACCAGTTGATCACATGATCGAACACATAAAATCCTGGGAAGCTGAATATTTAAACATTTGAAAAGCTTTGTAACAAGCCCTGAGTAAGGAAGTTACCATCTATCTTTCGCCATCATTTTGTAAATGTGAAACATGATTGTGTGAGGTAGAGAGAATTTCTTGCCAGCATTGATAGCATACATCAATTTTGCTTTAGAGTTAGAGACATCTGTCTTTGAGGTTGACTTGGGTTTGAGGCAATTGATCACGATCTTGTGAAGCAAAATGTTAGAAGCATTCATCCTCAAGTACAAAATTCTTCCTTCAGCCATTCCATCCTGAACAAGCTCTATTGTCGTGTTGACACCCGAAATTTTTGTCGACATTTTAATCATTCATTTTTTGCAAAAATATAAAAAAATAAATAAAGATCCAAAAAGAAAAGAAAACAAAAAAAAAAGAAGAAAACAAAAAAGAAAGGGGATGACGATTCGGAAAGGGGGGTTTTTTTTTTGGGTTTTCGGCTTGCTCTCTCTCTCTTGGGGGACGCTCTCACGGGCTCTCTCGGGGACGATCTCTCTCTCTAAAAATTCTCTCTTCTCGAGAACTCCACGTTCGGCACAAAAGGAAAAAGCGAAACAAGTGTTCGCTAAAGAGGCTGGGGGGAATTTTCAACGTTTTGGCCCTCTCTGCCCACTGATTCTCTCTATATAGCAGGATTTTTTTTTTTATAACAAAATCCTATCTGCAATTCTCTCCACAAGGGCTTTCTTTTGCTGGTTTTGTTTCATTCGAGCATGGACTTCTTCTCGCCGAAGGACAATGGAGGATTTTCCTCTTGCTGATTCAGCCATCAGACGTGGTTGTTCAGCCATTAGAGGTTGCTGGTGTTCTGTTCTAGCAAATCAGAATCTGAAGATCGGCATTGAACAACTCTCGTACCGGAATCGAACTCGATATTCTACACGTCCGGTGATTCCTGAAGCGAGATCGAAGAGCGGCTTCATCATCGTTGAAAAGCGGACATCTCTAGAAGTTGATTCTTCGTTAGTTCAATCGAGGCTAGGGTTTTCCTCCGTCGGTGCGCGATTGGAGGTGTGTCCTCTATTCGGCGAGAAATCTGCTCGAGTATCCGGTTTCCGAAACTGATCGGCGTCAGTAGCAGCGACGGGAGCAGCGGTAGAGCTTGATTCGACCTCTTCCGTTCGTTATCAACCGCTTGCTCACCTCGGCTCTGACTCCGTGCTCCAAACTCTGAGAATAGAGATCCGAAGCTTGATTAACGGTGGTTCTCTCTTGATCTCTACCTCCTTCAGACTCCCTCAAACCTTAGAAGAGAGAGCAATTGCCGATCGAAGAGTTCGAGGCGCGGGGTTCATATTCGAAGCCGAGTGGTGATGGCAGCGACAGTGACGATGACGATGGCAGTGGATCTGGTTCCTTCTCGGAGATCGAACGTTTGCTCGCTCGACCGATTGAACACTCGGCCTCGGTCCTCTGGTGCAGAAGCTCGCTGGAGGTTGGGTGGATCGACGACGATGATGCTTAACTGAGTTTGTCTCTGGATCGAACTCACCAAAATGGTGAGCCCTCTTTCTCTCTCGATCCGTTAAATTTTTTGGCCTCTGGTTTCTCTCTCCCATTCGCTCCCTCTGACTCGAACGATTTTCTTTCGACTCTATCTCGCGCACCCCTGCTGGAACGGCCGGTTGAGGAACTTGGAGTTTAGGGCTCAAACAGCTTCGATCCTTCGCCGATTCATTCAAGGTTGGTATAGTTTCTTCAACGGCAGTTAATTCCCTGTTTACGCTAGCAATAGTTGCTAAGAGAAATGGGATGTGGTTCCATATTGATGCTGCATATGCTGGAAGTGCTTGTATTTGTCTTGAATATCGGCTATACATTGATGGCATTGAAGATGTTGATTCGTTCAACATGAATGCACATGAGTGATGTCTGACAAATTTTGATTGCTCATCTCTCTGGATAAACGTAAATTATACGTTTTCTTATGTCATATGCTGATGAGATTAATGTCTCTGTTTGAAATAATGGCGACTATTCTGTTCTGGTGTGCGGGAGTAGAGAATTTTGTTATTGACAGTCTTTCAACGACAGTAGGTTAGAGTACGTTGATATCAAAACACTGGATCATTTGAACGAATGTGCCTGATTGTCTATGCTCAAATTTTTCTGAGTGTCTCGTTTAGATCATGGAACCTGCGTATAGATTTAAAACTGTCATCGTTGCTTGTCTTGGCAATACTTCCTGGTCATATATAAAGTCTTGTGAATATTCCATGTAGTTCAATTGCGCATGTACTACATTACTTTCCTCTCTAAATATATAGAGTAGTAGGTAGATCATGTAAATATCATTCTTGTTGCTTAGATTCTTGACCGTTCATGCTTTACTCTATAGAGTTCATATTGCCGATTTGAGTGCTCGAGTCTTACTGTCATTTTGTACTGTGCTCGAGGCTTGCTTCTTTTATGGGTGCTTCCTTCGGTCGATTGCCTTTATACAATGTTGTTGGTGATCATCATAGTGTCTGATGAGGTGAAAACCTTTTATGTCAAAGTACATTCTCCACATTGAAAGTTCGGGGTTAGGATGCATTGCAAATCTAGTTAAAATCAATGCTTATATGATCTGGAACAGATTATAGTTAGATGCTGTGATTTTTTAGTATGGATGAGCATGTTCCTGTTAGTTCTATTTTGAACTCTTAAATGCCGTTGTCTTGTGAAGTGATGAGCTAAAAGTTCGACGTGCACATCTTAAGCTTTGATTTGGTGTATTAAAGCCCCAAATGAAAGTTGTTTGTCAGCTCAAATCCATTTCAAAAATATACACACTGTCCTGAAATTCTGACTTGAAGTAATGCTGCTGTGATTGTTGGACACGCTTGCTGTGATTGTTGGACACGCTTGCTATTTGCTGAGTTTCTATTGAATTTTGTTCTTGGATTCTAGGGGCTAGTTGCTGTGGTTTTTTGTGTTCAATGTCTTCACGAGAGTTGAAGACGACTCAAATACCTTTCCAACGACCCAGTAAAACGTTCCGATCCGATGTCGTTTACTACCTGAAAATAGCTTGGCATTTAGCACCAGTTTTTCTGGAAAATTTTGGAGTTCTGACTTGCTCTCTGTTCTGAATGACCTTCTGTGCAAATGACTTAATATGAGCTGGTTGTTGTGGTTTTCTGTGTTCAAAGTCTTCATAGAGGTCGAAGACGGTTCGATTATATTTCCAATGAGCTATAGAATGCCCTAATTGGACTTCATTTAATATGGTTTTTGCCTGTCCAAAGTTAGGTCCAGAATCTGCCAAATATTTGTTTTTCTGTTTTGGATGACCTTCTGTGTAAACCGATTGATACGAGCTGGTAGATGATGTTATTAGGACTTAATATCTTGTAGATATTTGTAATAGACTTCTCAGGATTTCTATAGACATATTATATGTGAGATTTGACCATCATTTGCCCTGCCTGATGCTTCTTGCAAAGAGCACTAATCTGCTGATGTGTTCTGCTTGTTATGATCTGATCTGACCACTTATACAAATGGCTTTACTTGAGCTAGAAAAAGACCTAAATTGCAATTGTCACCTAATAGGAATTCGTAAAGGACACCTTGAGCTTTCTAACGATGCCTAGTTTGTCCAATTTTCCCATCATTTGCCCTACTTTTTTGTTTTTTTTAGATCAAGTTTTGAAGTCTGAATTTGTCTTGACCTGCAGTGCTATCTTGTCTCAATGAATCTGACTGTCTACCAATTTTGTGTGATCTTATACATAATGATCTTGAGGATAAATTCTCGATGAAAGCTGTCCATAATATCCATATCCATCCCATGCTAAAATTTGAGAATTTTTAAGGTCAAGTAACCTTAGAATTCAAGTTGACATGTAGCAATTTAAATTGTTATGCATTTTGCTCCTAATGACAAGTCACATATCAATGTTAATGGATTTGTGTGGCCTTTTGCACATGGATTTAGGGTTAAATGTCCAAATCAAACTTTTTCTTCACATTTAACCTTATGTCATGTTCAAATTTCATGATTTTCATGCATTGATTAGGTAGCTTAACAAATCAGTTACCATGCATCATCCTCTGATTTGCTTATGGTTGATTTGCATGCTTTAGCGATTGTTGCTTTTCAGCCATGAATTTGACTTTACTTGAACTTGATACGCCTCAAGAAATTCCATTCATGAAAGTTGCTCTTTATAAAGTGCTTGATTTCTGTGCTTTTTTTTCTTAGAGCCAATCATACATGGGTTTTACCCCAATTGCTTTGATCTTAGTTGTGATGATTGTTTCTTTCATTTGTATGCACCTAGTCATAAATTTCTTAGATTAGGTTTAGATTAGGACATTGAAGATGGAGAAGGCGTGAAGATGGTGGAGGTCGATGTCCATTCTGACCATTTTCACGTAATACCCATTTTCCCGACATATGTCTCGGGTTCCATTTGTTGTATAAAACCCGACGAGTTACGGGTTTGCTTTCTTTTCTTTTTAATTGTTCTCTCTTTTATATTTTTTAGGACTGCCTGATAGATTTACTATTTTTCCTTGATTGCTTACTTAATGTTTTGCAAATTCAATTTCATTGGTTGTTTTCCTTTCTATTTTTTTTAGACATGGAATAGTATGAAAAATGATCAACCACACATGATCACTTAGTCTAGGAATTGATGATCCCAAAAATGTAAAAAGAAACGCATGGACATATTAGGAAAAACACAACATACTATTTAGGTACCAAAAGGGCGTTAATAGAAATATTACATAACCCAAGTCCTCGAACTTAGATATCTGGTTACGTAGGAATCGAGGGAACTCTCCCGACCCTCGATTGGGTTTTCTAGCCGACCCCCGAAGAATAAGGCTAGTGGCAACTCCTATATATTTTTTAGGTTGTTAAGTACCTAGATCATATAAATAAATCCGCTGTCACGCAGGGTATGAGCTTGGGAGAGCTTGTGATCTCGTGAGGAAACTCTTGAGATTCAAATACCCCTAAATCCGAACTTTCCCCTCCTTGGATGCATTTCGAGGGGCAGCAAGATCCGAACGCGACATGTCGCACAACCAACAGACACACTAATCGATTGGAATGTCCCTCACTCTACTCCAATCACATCCGCCAATGTGTCCATGTCAACAACATAGTCCTGGTCTCGAACACTAAACGAAAATCTATTCGCATCCAAGAAACTGAGATTATAATAGAAGTAAGCAGTAAGTTCTAGACATGCCTCAGTCGTCTTAGAACAAAATTGCTCAAGCTGAAGTTGAGTGAATTTCTCTTGTAGCTTCATATTCACAAAATCAAGAAAATCAAAGTATACACTTCTCGGATTGATCACCCCTCTTTTTAGCAACTTAGAGTAAAGTTGCCTGTGTTCATCCGAGCGAAACAAATCTATCCTTTTGCTTCGAATATTCGCCCCAACACCCATTTTAGGCTTGAAATGAGTGTACATTTTGTCATCATCATTTCCATCAGGCTGACTAAGACCTCTAACACGTGGATCACTAGGAATATTTGCAAATGCTCGATTTGCCGACCCCGCATGAGCAATCTCCAATCGTTCCATTGTTCGCAAAAAGTGGGTTTCATTTCGATACCTTTTCTCTTTCAAAAATTCATCGATATATTTCAAGGGAGTCCCTCCCCTCTTCAAAGCAGAGTAAAGCTTAAAGACAAAAGCGGGCTTTTGAGATCTTACGAGTTCTACACCTTCAATGATTTCTTCCTTCGCTCTACAATCACTACCTTGAGGTCTAGCTTGAGGAGATTGATGCTGTTGAGAATGTTGTGGGCTCTGCTGCTGTCTTAGGGATTCTTCTTCCTCAGTAAGGTCCAAATGTGTAGGACCCGCACGCATGTGTTGTGGTTCCCTGTTCGCGATCCTTGAAGACTTTCTTTGAGATGCCATTCTCAGAGTTTTTTAGAGATTCCAAACTCGATTCACGAACAAATGTGAGAACTTTGAAGATTAAACTAGAGAGTATAAGTAAGAAAACGAAGGTCCGTGCTTTTTAGAGTTTGTGAAAAAGACGATCAGTATATAAAGCAGTCGAAAAGAGGCATATGGAATGACATAAAAAGGAAAAAATAGAAAATGCCTTTTCAAAAATAACTACCTTTTTGGGAAAAAAAAAAAAAAGATAACTGTCTTTTTAAAAATAACTCCTTTTTCGAAAAGGAATGATTGCAATAATCACGAAAACTGGGGAAGATGATCGTACCTTTTCGAGGTCAATCAATTACAGATTAATAGATAATCGTACATTTTCAAGATTTTATCTGAGAGATAAATTTCTAAGAACGAAAATAACTTACAGTCATTGATCTTCATCTTCTGAGTCAGAGTATCATTAGACTTTTATCCTTGAGTCTGAACTTCTTCATACTTTAAGATAATGAGTCTGGAACGAATAAGCTCAAATTGACTTTTCTCCAAAGGCTTTGTGAAGATGTTCGTCAGTTGATTCTTTGAGTTAATGAATTGAATCGAGATTTCTCCATTTTGAACGTGATCTCTAATGAAATGATGTCGAATCTCTATATGCTTTGCTCTTGAATGAAGAATTGGATTCTTGGTGAGATTGATTGTGCTAGTGTTGTCACATTTGATCTCAGTGCATGAATCTTCAATTCCAAAGTCTCTTAGCTATTATTTTATCAACATAATTTGTGAACAACAACTTCTAAGAGCCACATATTCCGCTTCTGCTGTAGAAAGAGTTACGGTACTTTGCTTCCTCGAAAACCAAGATACTATCCTGTTACCAAGTAATAGACAAGTGCCCGAAGTGCTCTTCCTATTAACTCTGCATCATGATAGATCTGCGTTGAATATCCAATAAGAATAAAGTCTCTTTCTTTAGGATACCAGAGACTGAGATTAGAAGTAGATGCAACGTATTTGATTATGCGTTTTGCAGCACTTAAGTGAGATTCTTTGGGATCTGATTGAAATATGGCACAAATACAAACACTAAACAGAATGCCAGGTCTAGAAGTAGTAGGATAAAGAAGTGAGCCAATGATGCTCCTGTATAGCTTCTAGTCAACTTTCTTTCCTCCTTTATCTTTGTCCAGCTTCAAGGAACTTGACATTGGTATCTTTGTCTTTTTGCAATTCTCCAAGCTAAACTTTTTAACAAGTTGTTTAGCATATTTTTCTTGGTGAATGAAAATCCATTCCTTCAATTGTTTAACTTGAAGTTCAAGAAAGAATGATAGTTCACCCATCATGCTCATTTCAAATTCATCTTGCATAGTCTTAAAGAATTTCTTGCATAGATTTTCATTAGATGATCCAAAAATAATATCATCAACCTAAATTTGAACAAGCAAGAAGTTTTTGCTTTATCTTTTGATAAACAGTGTAATATCTACTTTACCTTTAACAAAGCCATTTTGAATTAAAAACTTACTTAGTCTGTCGTACCAAGCTCGAGGTGCTTGCTTTAAACCATGTAACGCATTTTGTAGTTTGAATACAGAGTCTGGTTTCCTTGGGTCTTCAAAACCAGGAGGTTGTTCCACATAGACTTCCTCTTGGATAAATCCATTTAGGAAAGCGCTTTTGACGTCCATTTGGAATAACCTGAAATTCTTATAACAAGCAAAAACAAGTAATAATCTAATTGCTTCTAACCTTGCTACTGGTGTGTAGGTCTCATCATAGTTTATTCCTTCCTCTTGCGTATATCCTTTGGCCACGAGTCTTGCTTTGTTTCTTACGACTTTTCCTTTCTCGTTCATCTTGTTCCTCAAAACCTATTTAGCTCCAATGATAGATTTTCCTTTTGGTTTAGGAGTCATTTCCCAGTCATCATTGATACTGAATTGCCTGAGTTCTTCTTGCATAGCTTCAATCCAACTTTCATCAATTAAAGCTTTTATGCTCTTGGATTCTATTTCAAAAATAAGAGCCACATCATTAGACTCTTCATGCCTTTTGGATCTTGTACGAATTCCCTCATTAATGTCACAAATAATGAGATATTTAGGATGACTAGACTTGTGCTTCTAGTTGCTGGTTGATTTGTCAAACTATTGGTCTTTTTCTTCATTTGATTCTTCATCGATCATTTGTTGCTGGTTGATTTGTCAAACTGTTAGTCTTTTTCTTCATTTGATTCTTCATCGATCATTTGTTGCTGGTTTTCTAAAGTCTAAGCTGCTTCTGGAGATTTAAACTTTGTAAAGTCTGGAGCAGGTTCAGAATCTTCAAGTTGAGTCTAAATCGATTGATTTTGCATAAAGTCTTGAAATTTGACATTCATCAATTCCTCCATAGATTAAGTCTTTTTGTTGTATACTCTATAAGCTTTGCTTATGGTTGAATATCTAAGGAAGATTCCTTCATCTGATTTTTCTTCAAACTTACCAATTCAATCATTTGTATTTTTCAATATAAAACATTTGCAACCAAACACATGAAAATAAGAAACAATTGGCTTCTTTCCTTTGAACAATCATAGGGAGTTTTCTCCAGAATAGGCCTTAAGAAGACTATTAATAATATAGCACACTGTAAAAACTGCTTCAGCCTAAAAATGAGAAGAAATGTTACTTTCAATTAAAAGAGTTATAGCCATTTCTTGCACCGATCTATTCTTCCTTTCCACAGCTCCATTCTGTTATAGAGTATAAGGTGAGGAGAATATATGTTAAAAGCCAGATTCATCACAGAATTTAGCAAAGTCTTGATTTTCAAATTCACCTTCATGATCTGTTTGTATACTTGAAATAACATAACCTTTCTCATTTTGAACTTTCTTAGCAAATTTTGTAAAATAAGAAAAAGTTTCAGACTTACTCGCCATGAAATATACCCAAGTGAATCATGAATAATCATCCATAATTTTTAGGCAATATTTCTTACTCTAATGCTCTGAGTTCTTGTTGATCCAAAGAGATTCATATGCAAGAACAGCTGAACACGATTAGTAGACACTTGCTTTATTGGTTTAAATGAATTTCTTACCTGTTTTCCTAATACGCATGGTGTGCATAGATAAGACTTTTGGTATGTCAAATTGAATAGTCCACGAACAAGTTTCTTTGTAGAGATCTTGGCTATTTGCTTCATGTTGATGTGCCCAAGTTTTTTGTGCCATAGATTCGTTTTCTCTTGAATTGAGATTAAACATTGGGATTTTTCTGGTTTGATATCCAAAAAATAGATATTCCCATGTTTTCGCCCTGTGAAAGTCTAAGAGGAGTTTTTACTGGTTCTTGAACATATTCCTTCTTAAAATTTGATTTTGAAATCGGTGTCCTACAGCTGGCTGATACTTAGCAAGTTGTAATTGAGTTCTTCTACTAAGGAAATGTTACTGATTGTGAGACTTCCAATCTTTACAGTTCCGTATCCCACAATTCTTCCTTTGCTATTTCCTCCCAAAGAAACTTTTCCACCCTTAAATTATACAAGCTTTATGAAGCAGTTTGAGTCTCCTGTCATATGTCTTGAGTATCCATTATCCAAGTACTATTTAACCTTTTTTCTTGATAGTAACCTGCATTTAAAAAAGAAAAGCTTTTTTTGGTACCTATATTTTCTTGGGTCCAGTGGAGTTAGTGTGATACACAGTCTTTGCCCAAACCTTCCTCACAGGTTTCTAAACCATAGGACATTATTTCTCAAAGTGTTCTAAGCTGTTACACTTAAAACATTTAAGAGCACTACGGCCTATAAGTTTTACAAAAACTTTTTGGAAATGATTTTTGTAAGAATCCTTTGTAGGTCTTTGTTTAATTCTTTCCTTTACCTTAGGAAAATCAATTAGAGGAATGGTTTCAGCAGTCATTCCCAAACCTGATTTGTTGAAGTAAGATTTTTGTGTTGAAAGAATCTTTTCTAATTTCTCAGATCCTATAGAAAACCTTTTAGAAATACTTGAGATATCATTTCTCAATAATGCATTTTCTTTTAAAAGATTGTCTGTATTTTCTTTCAAAGTAATAACACTTTTGTTTAAACTTTCAACTTTTTCTTTCCAAACAATTTCCTGTTGCTTCAGAGCAGAATTTTCCCTTTTAAGTTTGGAAATCCTCTTGAGAGAGATTTTGAGACTAAGACATAATTCATCAATATATTTAGAGACTTTAATAGGAATTTTTAAATTACTTACCTCGATTACAATGTCTGAGTCTGAGTCTATCTTAGAGTCTGAATCTGATTATGAGTGTATCATGAGACAAATATTGACATAATCATCATCACTTTATTCACACTCGGTATCACTCCAAGTTTCTGCTTTAAGTGCTTTTTGATATTTCTTAGTTTTTCCTTTCTTCCTCTTCAGCAGAGGACAGTTGGGTCTAATGTGTCCTTTTTTCTTGCATTCAAAGTAGATTACATCCTTGTTGGATTCATCATCTTCAGCTGATTTATTTTGTAGCTTTTGAGAACTTTGTTTCTTCAGATTGAATCTTCTTCCCTTCTATTCAGTTTTCTAAACCTTCTTATCATGAGAGCAAGCTCTTCATCGTCCATATCGTCTTCAGAATCTGTGACATCAGAATCATCATTAGATTTTAATGCAATGGATATTTTACCTTTGGGATCTTCATCTTCGTTGATTTGCTCCACTTCATAAGACTAAAGAGTGCCAACCAATTCGTCAACAGAGAGTGGCATGATTCTTTTTGTCTCCCTTATTGAGGTCTTTATGTGGTTCCAATCTTTGGAAAGCCCACGCAGTAACTTGTTGACCTTCATGGGTCCAAAAATTGGTTGACCTTGATACTCAAGACTATTCACAATTTCTATAAAACGACTAAACATGTCAGTGATATATTATCCTGATTTCATCTTGAATGCTTCATATTGACTGAGCAGAATATTGACTCTAGTTTCTTTTACTCGATCGGTTCCTTCATAGGTGATGTGCAATCTATCCTAGACTTCTTTAGCTGTTTCACAAAAAGATATTCTATTATATTCGGTAGGAGATAATGCACAATATAAGGAATAAATTGCTTTTGCATCAAGAGCTTATCTCTTGGTTATCTCTTTTTGAGTTATTTCACTAGACTCAACAGCTTTTTTTCCTCTCTCTAAGACTATTGCAACTTTAGGAATGATTCCTTTGTCTACCACATCCCATTCCAGAGGATCTTTTGATCTTAAGAGTACCTTCATCTTGTTTTTCCATATGCTATATTTCTCTCCATCAAAATAAGGCGGTCTGGTGTTGCTTTGCCCTTCAACCAGATCTGGAGCTAACATACTAGCCATGGATCGTTAACTCTGAAGTAAAAAATACTTCAAGTTAAATGAGTACACAGGCTCTGATACCAATTGTGAAAACTAATATGAGCATCTAGAGGGGGTGAATAGGTGCAAAAACAAATTTTGCAGAGTAAAGAGTATAATTTTACTTTTAAACCAACTCTGTTTAGCAATAGATTATGAAAAGGAAATTAGACTCTAATAATAAATAGAATTACGATCAAAGTAAAAGAGCTCAGGGAAGAAAATAAGAATACAAGGTTTATAGTGGTTCACCTAAATCCAAGCCTACGTCCACTCTTCTACACTGATAGCCCACCGACTGAATTTCACTAAGATTCAAAAGAGTTGTTACAGTATAGCTCTTCCTTGATTCCACAGTGTAGAGACTCTGCTACATTTCCTTAAGATCTCACAGAAGTATAAACTCTCTTTTGAGTATAAGTTACGCTCAACAATTGAATTGACAAAGAACAAGGAGTTTCAGATTTTGAAATTCTTCTATTGCGCACACACTCGAATAACTTGGAACATCTTCCTTATATACTCCTCCATGCCTTCATACCCGTTGGCACTTACCAAAGGAGTTCTTCTAATCTACCCGTTTGACATAATCAATTAGGGAGATTTCGAGTTATTAAATGAATATGACAATAGCCCACCAATCTTACTCGCCCATACAATCAGAATCTAGGTTTCCATAAGTAGAACATTCCAAGTATGCTTCGTCAATCAACGGATCTAAATTACTCATATTGAAATCAAAATAAATAATAGATTCCAAGATGTTATATCTAGCTGAGAGATCTTCTTCAGTCGATAGAATTAAATCCTTAACAAAATACTCAGTTCTGGATAAATCTTCTTCGACGATCTAGAAACTGTCAATGGGGATAGACTTTGAATCTTGAGTCTAGTGATTCAATGGTCTTTAGACTTTGACTAAGGAGTCTACAAGTCTTCAGACTAAACTGATGGAAACGTTTTTTCAGCTTCAAAACACACAAGGAAGTTTTCTCCAACACTGAGCACCTCCACAGTACACACTACGCCACACCTCCACCAATCCCTTCGCCGGAGCTCGGCGCCGGCCACCCTCTCTCCGGCTATCCCATCAATGTTACTGCCCTCCCCCTTAGGTAGCTTATTTTTAATTTTTAGTTTTAATTTTTCACTTATTTTATGTTATCTCATCTTATTTTAAAAAAAAAAAAGTTTAGTTATTTAAATTGTAGCATTGGATGTCAATATTCATGAATTTTGTAGGCATTTTGATTCGTAAAATATCAGATCATTTTTTTTAATTATATTAATTTTGGGCATTTTGATAGTATTTTAATTGTTAAGTCATTATTGTTATTAATTTGATACGTAAGATTTCGGATTAAATTTTTAATTATTTTGAACTTTATGTGGTGATGTTAAGATTAAAATAACCATTAATTTAACCCATGAGACAAAGGATTATTTTTTGGTTATTTTAATTTTCATTTGATGAATATCTTGATTGTTTAGATATAGTTGCTTATCTTGAAAAAACACTAAAAAAACATAAAAATCAAATAAAAAAATAAAATCTTGCGTTAGAGTGTGTTAGTAAATTAGGACTGCATTTTTTAGGATTGCACTTTTAGATGATTTTTGGAATAAATTATGATTGAATTTCTTTTATATAAGACTCTTAAATAATGTTTGCACATTTATATAATCTCATTTTTCTTTAAAAAAATAGTTTTCTAAGATAGGATAGGGTTTAAGTCAAATTAATCCCTAAAACATATTAGAAAATTATTCATTTTAGATAGTTTAATTAGTTTTTTTTTAAATTCAAATTTCAATAAAAAAATACAAAAATATCAGGTGTATGTCAAATAGTTTGCATAATAAATTCATTTAATTAGAAATAGTTTGTTAGTAAAATTAGGTCATGTAGTTAAATACATGTTTTATGATAAAGCTCTAATTAAAAGAAAAACCCAAAAAAAAAAAATAACTACTTGCTTTAGTGTGTTGAACTCATCTAATGATTGAGTATCCGTGCGATCACCTCATTGCATGATATTAATTTAGGTTAAAATAAATCCAAACTGCCTGCAAAAATATTTTTGAAATTAAAAAGAAATTGTACCAAAAGAGTATCAGAGAAATCTAGTGTAATCAAGTCCCCGTACCCTTAATCTCTAGTTTGTAAGAGTAAAATAATTCTCAATTTTTTTTGCTTAGGTGTCTAATCGACCTACTGAAACTCCTAGATAATAATCATTTACACGTTAAATATTTGAACCTTAAGTCACGAATTGATATAGGCTTGGGAGGGCCTAAGCTAAGTTTAAAGACTTAGTAGTCCATTAGCCTAAACTTAGGTGGTGCGCCCAAAATTTAGGTCGCGACACAATTTGCTTGTTCGAGTCGCTTATGATGAACCCTTGACCTTGAGCCGTTGGTCTAGGGTGGTATATGTTGTAATACGGCTTTATCATTTCCCATTCAATAAAATAGATGCATGTTTTATTAAGGACATGTGGAAGCACACCAAACTAGTTCTATGATGGTCATTGAGGGCTGGGCTTCTACATGCTCCCTAGTTCCATAATTTCACAAAAGCAAGGAAATCTAAGGATGTGAGGATGAGCTCTAGTTTTGCGAAAATTATTTCAAAATCATTTGCAAATGACACGCGTTATGTTTGTTATTAATGCGCTCTAACTCATCTCATCACATATCAGGCATTACATTATGCATAATCATGACAAAGATTCATGTGACTCGGATTCATATGAAGGAGATCTTTTAGTATCCAATATCGACAATGATTAGAAAGGGATCAAGCATGAATGGAATCGACATGAAGAATCGAAGCCATTGACGGAAGAACAAACAGTCACCATAAATTTTGGCAACGCACAGAATGTCAAGGAAATAAAAATCGAGGCATATCTCTCAAAGTTAGAAGCGGAACGAATGATTAATCTTTTGAAAGAATATCATGATATATTTGCCTGGACTTTTGCTGATATGCCTAGGTTAGATCATGATATTGTAGAGCATGCCCTCCCGACCGATCCTAATGTGCCACCTAAAAAGTAGAGGCTCAAAAGAACGAAGCTAGAGTTTTCCAAGAAAATCAAGGAGGAAGTCATGAAGTTGTTAAAAGTATATTTCATTGAAATGTCATGCTACTCTAATTGGATAGCAAACATTGTACCGTCATGAAAAAGGATGGGCGAATCAGGGTGTGCGTAGATTATCATGACCTGAATCAAGCTAGCTTGAAAGATGACTTTCCGCTCCCTCATATTGACGTCCTAGTTGATAGCACGGTGGGATTTGAGTTGTTTTCCTTTATGGATGGATTTTCTGGGTATAATCAAATTTGTATGAAGAAAGAAGAGAGAAGCAAGATGTCGTTCATAACTCCATGGGGAACCTTTTGCTATAAAGTGATGCATTTCGCACTGAAAAATGTCGAGGCAACATACCAAAGGGCCATGGTTGCATTATTCCACAACATGATGCACAAAGAGATTGAAGTGTATGTGGATGACATGATCGCGAAATCAAGACATGGTGAGGACCACGTCAGGGTCTTGCAAAAGCTGTTCAATCACCTTCGGGAGTTTAAGGTGCATCTCAATCCTGCAAAGTGTGTATCCAGGGTGAAATCCGAAAAGTTGTTAAAATTCATGGTTAGTAGTAAGGGCATCGAGATCGACCTATCAAAAGTCAAGGCTATTTGCGATTTACGACCTCCAACTACTGTCAAAGAAATCCACAGTTTATTAGGACAACTAAATACGTGGCGAGGTTCATTTGCCAATTGTTGGAAACGGTAAAACCATTTTCCAAGCTCTTGAAGAAAAATGCGATAGTTAAGTGGGATGACGAATGCCAAAGTGCTTTTGAAAAGATAAGGAACTACCTCTCACATCCACCAATTTTGGTCTCGCCAGCTCCCAAAATTCCCTTGATTTTACACTTGACAATACACGACGAGTCGCTGGGAGCCATGCTAGCCCAGAAAAGACCAAATGATGGAAGAGAATGCGCTATAAACTACTTAAGCAAGAAGTTCATTGCTTTTGAGTCGAATTATCCTGAGATTGAAAAGGCTTGTGTGGCCCTCGTCCGGGTATTGCATAGACTACGACAATATACCCTCTACCACCAAATCTTACTGGTGACCAAAGGTGACCCTATCAAGTACCTCTTGGAAAAGCTAGCCTTGGTCGGGAAATTGGCCAAGTGGCAAATTTTGATCTCAGAATTTAATGTACAAAGCCTGGGTCAAAAGTTGGTTAAGGGCCGTGCCATAGTAAATATGTTGGCAGAAAGTCCTGAAAAATTAGAAAGCCCCGAGGAGGATGTTGATGTGGAAGAGCAAATCCTATTGGTATTAAGTGACAAGTGGACTATGTACTTCAATGGCGCCATTAACCTATTTGGGTCGGGTACCAAGGCAGTTGTCATCTCCTCGAACAGACAGCATTACCCTGTGGCCATAAAATTGACTTTCCCCTGTACAAACAACATCATAAAATATGAAGCTTGTATTCTTGGCCTTCAAGCTGCCATTGACATGAAAGTTCAAAAATTACGAGTCTATGGTGATTCAACCCTTATTATCCTTCAAATTGAAGGTGAATGGCAAATGTGGGACCCAAAGTTAATTCCATATCATGAGTTCTTGGGAGAGTTGGTGGTGGAGTTCCAAGAAATATCCTTTAACTATTTACCAAGGTCTCAAAACCAATTCACTAATGTCTTGGCCACGTTATCTTTGATGTTGCAAGCTACCGGAGGCCTAGACGTTGAGCCATTAAGAATTGAAATTCTTAGACACCCAGCTTATTGTATGATAATTGAAGAGGAGCCTGATGGAGAGCCATGGTATCGCAACATCTTAGATTATCTTCAGAATGGCGAGTTTCCCCAAGGGAGAGATGCATCAGATAGAAAATATCTAACAAAGTTGGCATCAAGATGCGCTTTACAAAAGATCCTTTGATTCGACGTTACTAAGATGCATCAATGTCAAGAAAGCTAATCGCTTGATGAAGGAAATACACGAGGGGGAGTGTGGTCCCCACATGAATGGTCACCTCTTGGTAAGAAAGATCATGTGACTCGGCTAATACTAGCTGACCATGGAATCCGACTGCATTCAACACGTGCGATGTTGGCACCAATGCCAAATTTATGGGGATAAGATAAATGTTCCACCAAATGAGCTTCACCAAATGTCTCAATCTTGGCCTTTCTCTATTTGGGGAATCGACGTGATTGGACCCATCAATCCCAATGCATCAAATGTACATTGATTCATCTCGGTAGCAATCGACTACTTTACAAAGTGAATTGAAGCCAACTCGTACGCCAATGTCACTGCCAAGAATGTGGCCAAATTCATTTGTCGGGATATTATTGCCTGTTATGGTGTGCTGAAGGTGATCATCATTGACAATGGATCCAACTTAAACAACAAAGTCGTAGATGACTCACTTAATGAGTTTCGAGTCCAGCATTTGAACTCATCACCATATTGTCCTCAAATGAATGGGGCAGTTGAAGCAGCAAACAAGAAGATAAAGAAGATCCTGCCAAAGACAATTGAAAATTATCATAATTAGCACGAAAGGCTTCCTTACGCAATGATGGCATACCGGACATCTATTCGCATCTCCACTGGGGCAACTCCTTCTTTGTTGGTATATGGAATGGAGGTTGTCTTACTTGTGAAGGTTGAGATTCCCTCGTTAAGGGTCCTTTATCAGTCGAAGCTCGATGAAGCCAAATAGATACAGCAGAGGCATTAACAGCTAAACATGATTGATTGGAAGAGGCTAAAAGCTATATTTGATGGTCAATGCTATCAGAAACGGGTCGCAAAGGCCTTCAATCAAAAGGTTCGTCCTAGGCACTTTGAGGTCAATGACTTGGTGCTAAGGAAAGTACTACCAATCATACCCAATCCTCATGGCAAGTTCACTCCGAACTATGAAGGGCCTTATGTCGTTAAGAGGATCCTCCCGGGTGGTGCTATGATTTTAGTGAAATGAATGGCCGCAAGCTACCTAAGCTTATAAATGCTAATGCAGTCAAGAAATATTTCCCGCGAATGAAAACATGGTTGTAGAGCCATTTCGTGCACAATCCAAATCACATAGCACCATGCATATCATTCATACATCGCATGCATGCATATTTATTTGGATTTCAAGTATCCAACCAACTCGATGAAGTTACAACAAGATGGAAGACATTGACTATTGCCCCCGAAAAGTCAATTCAAATGGCCACCAAACCTCTACAGAGGCAGTCGAGTATTCCTATTCTTATTATAATAAAAAAAAAGAAAAAAAAATTGAAAATGATGAAAAAGACAAATGAACAAAAAGCAAAGTGCCTGGTGTCTTTCGTGTTGTCTATTCAGTTGTTGTTACTCGTGTCTCCGTGAAGGGAATTTCATATAAGTGATCTTGACAAAACTAAAAGGGAATGTTGAATATGCCAAAAGAGGAGCATTTAGGATGATAAAGGTTAAGCCACTCCCAAACACGTCCCATAAACACTTCAAGAGCTCAGTGAAAAAAAGAAAATTCATGTCATGAAGAGACAAGGGATTCATTTGCGAATGGTACGTGGATTGGAATGAAAAGAGGCATTTATTCTCTCTACATTACACATTACAAGTAATGGAGATTAGCCCATTTGAGCCTTTCAAATGCGGAGAGTTTCGCAAAGTACCCCTGTCAAGAACCACCCCCACGCTGAGGCAAAATATGAGCTTGGTTGAAAAAACGAGCGAAAGATTAGGAGAGATTTCATTGCCTCCACTTACATCAATCTTCTCATGATAGCCATAGGTGAATTTTTGTGAAAGCACAAAGCATCCCGAATTGAGGAAGAGCATTTCTTTCGCTATCCAAACACCTTTATCCATTGCTTAGCCAATTTGGACCTAACGCAATCATTTCTGAAATCGGAGCGGTGATTATCTCCCTACACCAAAGCAATGCATTTACCATCAAAACAAAAGTGTGGGTAGTGCATAAGAGTCCTAACTATTAAAAAAAAAGAGAGAGAAATCAAGAGGGCATGAAAAGCAGTATGCCTAGTAAAAGCAAGGCCAATGCCCACTAAAAAAAAAGGAGACAAAAACAAAAAATATGAGAAATGCAAAGAAAATCATGCATTGCAAGACCACTCACTACAAGTGTAAGCTTCTTAGAAGGAGAGCGAAGTTATGTCTCTATGTCACAAATCAGGGGACTCTCAAGACTAGTAAATCTCAAGAATGTGATCATTGAACAATTGTATGATAGTAATTATGCCAAGATAATTACCGACTCACAAAACCCCAATCTGGTATATTTCAAGCCTTTTAGAGCCTTGCCCAAACCAATATTACAACCTGCTCCGAAGTCTCTTCTGATTGGGATGATTCGAGTGGAAACAATAATTCACAAAGAAGCTACCACTTGAAGGAGTGAGGGCAATCCTATCTCGTCTTATCTTCAATGTTTTTGACTTGTAAACCCAAGAGTAATGTTGATGATTATCCTTTTCTTGATCTCATGGTGCCTAATTCTTCATATAAGCCCATGACCAAACCTGTGTTGCAATCTTTTCAAAAGACCTCATGGATTGGTCGACATGTACTTATTGCAAATGAATCTCAAATCCTTCGACACTAGAAGTGTGATGTATATTGAGGAGTCAAATTTTTCCACATGAATGGATGAGATGAAACAACCCTCTTCTTGAGAATGTGTGAAAAGCCCTTTCTGACTGAATGTCTGTGATTGGCATATTTAACAAACCTTTCTCATAAGTCAAGGTCATTTTGACAATAATTTTGTGAGTTTTTTTTTCATGGGGTCAAAATTAGCTCAATTTGCTTATGCAATCATTGCCTTTTCATTGTTGATACACTTTTGATATTGTTTTCGATGACATGTGTTCAAATTGATCTCGTTTGGTACACTTTTGCTATTAGAACATTTGTTGTAATGAATTTTGTTAAATGTGCAGTGACCATTCCAGAATATTCTCGAAGGACAAGCTTTCCTAGTTAAATGATGTTTTTCAAGGTTGGTGGATCTATCTTTAAACCACAAGGTTCGTGAGTCTATCATTAAACCACATGGTTGGTGGGTCATCCTTAAACTACAAGGTTCGCGGGTCATCCTTAAACCACACAATTCATGGGTCATCCTTAAACCATAAGATTCGTGGGTTTATCCTTAAACCGCACAGTTCGTGGGTTATCCTTAAACCACAAGGTTGGTAGATTTATCCTCAAACCACGAGGGTCATTGGTTTATCCTTAAACTACTAGGTTAGTGGGTCTATCCTTAAACCACGGGGTTCATGAGTCATCCTTAAACCACAAGGTTGGTGAGTCATCCTTAAATCACAAGGTTGGTGGGTTTATGCTTAAACCACACAGTTGGTGAGTCTATCCTTAAACCACGTTTTTTAAAAGGTTCATGAGTCTACCTTTAAACTGCGATTTTCAAAAGGTTTGTGAATTTATTTTTGAATCATAGGTTTTCATTTCCAGTGGAAGCCCATTTATATAGGGTGAAACTTTCCCATTTTGGTCAATGACCATCTTTACGATGTAAGGCCATCATCCCACACCCTTTTATCATTTATAGCCCTCTAATCGGTGAATTCCGCGGACAAAATTTAGGTGTCTTTTATCTTTGAAATAAACCTCTTTAAACTTTTATTCAAAGAGAGGCAATTATTAACACCTAAATTTTACCATTTTATTTGAGACTTAATCGCGTAAAAAATTAGGGATTAATTTTCAAACCCTAGCCAAAAAAAAAAACAACATTTTTTACTAAATTGCATTGCGTTTTAGCATTAGGAATATTTGCATCACTAATGGTAATTTTTAATTTTTTCCAAAAAGTTTGCTATCAAAAAGAAAATAAAAAAAGTAAATAAGAAAAATATTATAATTATTGAAAATTATGATCATAAAAGAAAAGAAAAGAAAAAGAAAAAGAAAATCGAACGGGGCCGCCCACCTCTCTTCTTCCTTCTATTCTTCTTTTTTGTGCAAATCGGCCAAGCTCCTTTCATTTCGGCTCAGCCCACATGTGGGTCTTCTTCCTCATTCATCACCTTTGCGCTGGTTTGGCTTTCGGCAAAAAAAGAAACGTACATACTAAGGGCAAGGCAGGGCAAAGAATCGCAAGGGTAGAGGACGGCATGATCTCAGGGTCGGAGATCAAGTGGCCGTGACAAGCTAGCAGTGGCAAAAGCCATGCGCGCCTGTTGTTGGCTAGGCTTAAAAGGAAAATGTGGTAGAGAAGAGGGGGGCTTCAAAAAGGGGGCTCAGTGTGGAGAAGAAAGAAATAAAGTAAGATTAAAAAAGAGAGGAAGGGATGAAGTAAAAAAAAAAAAAAGAAAAGAAAAGCAAAACTAGAAATAAATAGAAAACTATAAAATAGCAAAAGTTGGTCTCGGGAAGGAGGAATCACAGAAGGGGGGAGTGCAGCAGAAAAGGACAAAACAGGGATATGACAAAAAGAGTAAATAAAAAGAAAATTATATACTTAAAAAATTTTAAAAAATCTTTTTATCCGACATGGGTCCGACCTGGGCTCCCATTGAATCAGCGGGTTGGATCGATCCCACCCGGTCTGAACCATTTTTCTAAATAAAATGATATGAATATTAAAAATATATTAAAATTTTCAAAAATAAATAAAAATAAAAAATAGAAAATAGAAAAAAATTCAAAATATTTTCGAAAAAATTCAACAATTTAAAAATATTAAAAATATTGAAAATTCGAGTTTTAAAAAATTAATTTATAAAAAGAAAAATTAGAAAATTAAGGGATTGAAATTCCAAAATTCATAAAAGTCTAAAAATTTCAATAGTAATTAGAAAGACACCAAAAACAAAAAATCAAAAGGTTTTGGAAAATTAAAAAATTCAATTTTTCCAAAAAAAATATTTAAAAAAATCTTCAAAAATGTTACAATTAATCTCTTAGTTTGTTTTCACCTAAAAAAATGGAAGTCTTTCAATTTAGAATCTTGCTCAAGAGGCTTAGGCCCTGTTTGGTAACCATCCAAACAAGGCTAAATTCCGATTCTTTGTTCCTAGAATCAGTTTGGGCCTAGAATCGCGTTTGGTAAAATTTTTGTTCTCTTGAACAAATTGGGAGTGGAATCAAGAATAAAAAAAAAAAAAAGTTGATTCTTATTCCAGGAACAAATTTGAGAATCAAAACCAATAACTCTTCTTCTTCCCTTCGATCATTTCGCAATCGCCGTCCACCATCGCCCGCCACCATCCACTGCCGCCGACCACTGCCCGCCATCGCCCTCCGCTGGTCCGGCGAGGCTCGCCCAGCCTCGCCAGTGGCCAAGCGGGCCTCGCTAAGCGCCACCGCAGGTGCTAGTGTCACAAGGGGGTAAGCGACAGCAGAGCTTCGGGCTGATGGCAAAACAGAAACGACGTCATGGTGCAGCAAGGCAGTGGCTTCATCGAAGATGCGACAAGGTGGGCTTGCGGACGCAAGATTTGTGGGTCGCAAGTCGCATGCAAGGCGGAACAAAAGCCGGTCGACACTAGGCGATCACGGATAGATCAGGGCAGGAGTGGCTCAGGCGTCGAATCGCGTGGCGGTGGCAGTTTCTGGCAAGATAGAGCAAGACAGGAGTTGGGTAGCGCTGGTGTGGCGAGATGACGGCATCCGACGGGCAACGGTCAAAAGCTTTGGCAAACAGCAGCAACAACACCCGCCCAGCCCTGCCGATGGCCAAGCAGGCCTCGCCCAGCTGCCGGCTCTCGTCTGGCCGGTCGTCGGTCCGACAACTGGCCACAAGAAGAAGAAGAATAATAGGAGAAAATGGGGAAAAAAGGAAAAAAAAAGTAAAAAAAATAAATTATTTAAAAATTAAAAGAAATTGATTTGGAACAGAATTAATAAGCACAGTACCAAACGCACTTCTATTCCAAAATTAGAAATTTTGAACAGTTACCAAACGACTTAAAATGCTTAGAATCACTTCCTAAGAACATAATAAAAAAGAATCATTTCTGATCAGAATCTACTCTCAGGAATAGAATCGTCACCAAACGCGCCCTTAGTTGTCCTTAAAGACAAATACCTTTGATCATGCAATTTTGGTATGTTGATTTTGGCTTCCCTTTAGTATAGTTAGGATTAGTGTTTATCTTTTCTTTGATGTTACATTTTTGCTCACCCATGCAATTTATTTGAACGCTTTCTTTAGCTGTTAATTGTCATTTTAATGATTGTGCACCCGTGTGATGACCTCACATATTAGTGGATAGGTATAAAATCAATCCAGATTACCCGACCAAAACACCTCTTTTAAAAAAAATGAGCAAGATTAGGTAATGAAAATGCACTAATTGGTTAATTAGTATAATCAAGTCTTCGAATCTAGATTCTCTAGTTACGTAGAAAGTGAGGTATACTCACACACCTCACTTAGTTTCTAGCTGACTCCAATAAGCTAGTGACGACTCCTTATTACAAAATTCGTATGAACACCCTAACGTCGCGCGAGGTATGAGTTTGGAAGAACTCATGCCTAATCATGGGCGGTGAACCTCTCTTTAGGCAATACCTCCAAACTTATTCTCTCCCCCGATAGGTAAGTCGTGACAGGTGGCACATGATACCTAAAAGCATGGTCCATGAATAAAAGTCACGGACCAGAGCGACCCCCCACCCACCTCCCCCCACAAAAAAAAAAAAAAAAAAAAAAAAAAAAGGTCAAGGATCACATGCATGCGATACGGATACATCAAGGACATGCATATGGCTCCTTAAACGATCTCCATATCTTAACTAAAGGATGAAAAGAGAAAAAGTAAGTTGCTAACAAATGACAACATCCAGTGGATTATCCCCATCATCTTGTGTCACCATGTCGACGGTACTATATAGCACAAGGAGAAATGCTTTCTAGTAACATATGCATCAATGCACCATGAGGTGAGTATTCAAATATGACGAAATGGCGACCCATGAGAAGAAAACTCCTCATAAATTTGTATTTTTCCGATGAATACTCTTTGAAAATAAATATGATCCGACAAAGTTGGGCTACAAAAATCGACAATGGTGACCTTACCAGCTATCTCGTTCATTTTCGTCGGATGAATATGATGACTGTTTAATCAATTATCGTAGATATAAGTAAATATAAAAATCCTTCCTCTAATCAATGGAGTGAACATAAATGCCTATGACCAAGAGCTGTAGAGCTTGCAATTGCTTATTGCTCAACCTTTGTAAGCCAACACGAACAATAGGTTTTATGTAGTGATCTTACTTTAGTTCCATGGAGAGCTCAAGAAGTTCTGCGTAGATTCTTTAATTTCTTTTTCAAATCGAACCTTAGTAAAGGAAAAAATTACTGTTGATTGGATATACAAACAAAGAGCAAGACATGGGCGTACTTACATTCGCCTAAAGGACGTAATTTCACTTGATCTTAGCCGTTAAATTACGTTAGCCACACTCGGTAGAATGGTCAAGTGGGCTCAAATGCTCTAAAAGGACGTAAGAACTGCCCCCAAAAGATAATTTCTATGAGAACGGCGTAAAATAATAAGCAAAATGGACTGATTTTATTTTAGAAAGTTTGGAGCTTGGATCTCTCGCGAATAAGTTGTCGAGAAAAGTATTCACATACAGGACTTTGGTGGCCAATCGAGAACAACAACAGAGCTACCCATCAACACTATATATATAGAATAGTCTTTACGAAGAAAAAGGACGAGATTCCCACGGCGGTTCAAAAATAGACAGCGGGCTAACGAGGGGAAGAAGGCATCGCTGACTCACCTACTACGAGAAGCGGTCTGTAGTCAAATCCCCTTCGGGAACATCTTCAAACACACCACTACTTAGAGTGCAAATAATTCACACTTTGGATGATCTTTGCTAGCAAAACAACATTTGTAAAACTGAGAGAATAATAATTTGTTGTGAGTCACAAATTCTAAAATGAGTAGATCTTATAACAATCTATAATTATCTATTATTTGATTTTTTATGATCTACAATATATTATTATTGTCACAGTAGATTAGAGACTATCATATAATCATTTATCCACTTGGACTAGGCATCTTCCTAGTCTATGAATCAGTAAGGTCACCTGTATGAGTCCGGAATTTACTTACCTAAGATAAGCATCACTGTCGTAAAAGAATATGTATCGACTACCTTATTTGTTTTCTAATCGTGCACGCTCTATTGTTTATCCCTTTCTAAAAGTGGCGCTCCCAGTTAGGTTGTGCATTATGGTTCACGTACGGGATTACGAGTAATGCCCGGAATACAGACGACTTGTCATAGAAGGTGCCCTTTTTTTTACATTTTGCTACAAAAAATGGGAGAGGAAGCAATGATCGATACCGATAACTAAAAATCGAGGCGAGCTCTAACTGAGGGCCATTCCAAGAGTTAGGCAGAACATATTCAAACTACCCAAAAGGAGCCTACCTCATCATTTTCAAAAGTGACTCACGAATCGATTTGAATGTCTGTAAGGCATTTATTGATGCGACGCTATTGTACTCTTGATGGAGGAGACTCATTAATCTAATTATGTCTCTGCCATCTTATGCTTACTATAGTAATCTTTTCATGTGCAATAATTAGTTAGATAGCTCATTGCTGAAAATTTTATTAAAGAGCATCTCATCGTACATATTAACTAACCAAATAATACTCGATGCTTTGTTTAATTTATTTTTTCAAGTTTCATACATAAGTTCTCATATCTAGAAATATGAACTAGGGAGATATTAGGTAGGAGAGGTCAATGCCTCCATACGGTGAATCATTCAAATATATTTTCTTATGTGGTGAGGCACGCGTGTGTCTAAACTTTTGGATATCTCAATCATTGAGTATCTATTGGTTTGGACCTAAATTATCATTCCAAATTCGGAAAATTATGGAATAATCATATGTAGAATTAAATGTCAATATTTCGGTTGTCCTAAAAATTTCAGAAATTTTATATTTGAAAAAAATCAAAATACGTGAGTTACGAGATTTGAATCAAGCAAAACCAAAAACCAAAGGCCGATCAAGAGAGATTGAAGTAGCATGCTGTATAAGCAAAATCCAGTAAAAATAACATTAAGGTTGATAAACCTCGTGATGCATCTACTTGTTTCCATATCCCATGCTGTCGCACTCGTCCGTCCTAAAGAAGAGCGTGGCATAATCAACCAGACGGGATTGGAGTTTTATTGTCGAGAAATGCTTATGTTACTGTCCTTAATTTATTGTGAAAATAACCTCAAGCGCATTCTGGGATCTTGATCTTTGCGATCAGGGACTTGCTGTCGAAGCCCTTGCTGAAGAGGTTGTGGAAGAACTCCTGCTCGGTGAAGTCCCTGTAGATGGCAGGCCTCTCGGGACTCAGCAACTCGGGCAAGGGTCCATAGTAATTGCTCGATCCGCTCCGCCACTTTACCACGTTGAAGAACATGACGATCGAGATCCTTGGCTCCTCAGCCGCGTTCGCGGCCACGCAGTGCTCCACGCTCTGGTACTCTCCGTTCGACACGATCTGTCATATGAACAAAGCGATTGCACTGGTTTCAGTAGGCAAGATTAATGATAGTCACCAAACTGGAGATAAAAGATAAGAGCAGTGCACCTGTAGGAAATCACCAACGTTGACGATCAGCCCTCCGCGCACAGGGCTCACCTCCACCCACTCGCCGCCGTGCTTCACCCTCAGACCTTTTACCTGGTTCTGCACCAGCACCGTCAAGAATGACGTGTCGCTATGTGGCGTCAGCCCCACCGTCCGCTCCGGCTCCGGGCACGGTGGGTAACATATCCCCACGAACAGCCTCTTCTCCGAGAACGTCAGCTCCTTGAACCTCCCTCTCTCCAGCCCCAGCCCCTCGCCCAGAAGTTCCATCACGTTCTCCGCCACTTCCGTCGCGTGGCGGTCCCAGGCCACCACCTCCCCCCGGCATATCTCCGGTATTTCCTCCACTTCAGGTGGATTTGGTCCCATCCACACCTGCAGCGCGTCATGCCAGGTCGCTGCCTTCGACCGGTACAGGTCATTGTTGCTCGAGTACATGACTCCGCGGTTCTCGTCACGCCTGTAGTACTTGGTCTTCGCCTCCTGCGGCTGCTCATGGAAGGCCTTGATGGCGTCTAGGGTTTCGTCGATCGTTGAGACAGGCACGCCGTGGTTGATGAGCTGGAAGAAGCCCCAGGTTCGGGCTGCTTCCTTGATCTGGGCAACGATCATGGGGCGGCAGTCAGTGGAGTTTAGGTCGGAGAGGTCGATGATGGGGACCGAGAGGGTGGCGGCGTTTGAGGAAGGCTTGAGCTCGGAGAGAGTGTCTGGAGGGTGGACGAAGATATCAGGTATGGCGGTGATGCCCGAGTCCGAGAGGCCCTTGACGCCTGATTTGGACTCGTCGAACTCCTTCACCGCCTTCATCCGGTCGGAGGCCGGGGCAGTCGTGTCAGTGGTGGCGGCTGCCATTGATGTCCAGCTTTTACGATCGGCTTGATGAAATGTGTTTGTAATTCTAATACTGGCGATATCAGAGTATTCGTTTGCTTGCTTCGGCAAAGACATAAACGTGCAAGGACTTTTTTATGCCATGTTCAGCGTGCTGTGCGGATGGTCAAATTGAAAAAAAAAAGGAAGTGTAAAAGCAAATTTTTCTCTCTTTTCTTACCAAAAATCTTTAAAATAGTCTTTACGAAGAAAAAGGAACGAGATTCCCGCGGCCGTTCAAAAATAGACAGCGGGGCCAATGAGGGGAAGAAGACATCGCTGACTCACCTACTACGAGAAGCGGTCTGTAGTCAAATCCCCTTCGGGAACATCTTCAAACACACCGCCGCTTAGAGTGCAAAATAATTCACACTTGATCTTTGCTAGCAAAACAGTTTGCCTAAAATTGCCAAAATAACAGTTCATTGTAAGTCATAAATTCTATTAAAAAAATAAGCTTTATAATAATTTATAATTATCTATTATTTAATTTTTCTTATGATCTAGAATATAATATTATTGTCATAATAGATTAGAAACTGTCATGTAATCATTTTTCTACTTGGACTGTGCATCTTTCTAATTTATGAATCAATAAGGTTACTTGTATGAGTCCGGAATTTACTTACCTAAGATAAGCATCACCATCGTAAAAGAATATGTATCTGCAACGACTACCTTATTTGTTTTATTGATTGTGCGTGCTCTACTGTTTATTCCCCGAGTTAATGCACCATCCGGGACGTGCTTTGTCCTTCACATTTTAGGTCCGGCCATCAGCCTTGCTTGGTTTGTCCTGAGACAGACATATCATCGACATAGACATCAAGACAAACATCTCACCGACATAGACATCGCACTTCGACTTTTGCTCGAGCTGTGCACTTATTTTGATAATTTCTCAATTGCTCCTTTTCTTTTTGTAAATCATATTTTGGACGTATTTATCTACTGCATTTTCTCGCCAATTCATGATCTCCTTTTGGCATTCACGTGTGAATATTTTTCGCGGCAGAAATCTACGTAGCCGAATGCTAAATTGAAACAATAAATAAAAATGTAATATAAAATTCAAAAAATTCAAAAACTTCAAAATCTAACCACGTCATCACGGTCATGCCAAGTAGGACAGTAGGCACCAATTGAATTGTCTCGTCAGCCATTCCGACCAAAATTAGTCAGAATGACTATATTGGCAAATTATTAAAATGTTTATGACTAAATTGGCACAATTAATATATTTAAGATTGAATTAGCTATCACACAATAAATTTAGGTTCTTTTTACAATTTTTCCAATTGTAATCCCAAAACTGGCTTATTATTTGATTGATTGTTCCATATTAAGAAAAAGGGATGTTATTGCATGCTGTTAGTTCAATTGGGATTAAAGAGAATTCCAAAAAAAAAAAAAACAATTATTGCTTAAAGAAAGAGCCGGTACTTTCTAACGTTTATTTATTTATTTATTGAGTTCCAACTAAAATAGTGTAACTCACCATTTCCAATTCAATGACCATCTAGTAATGGATTAACAACTTTCAGTTGCGTGATATACATGCACTTATATGACTTCTTCTTTTCTTTTCTTTTTTTAATTTCCCAACATTTTTTATTGTTTACATATTTTTATCTGCATTTCTTAGCAACACCTTTATATTTTCAACATTTTAGAATTTACCAACCTTAATTAAAGGGACTTACCAATTATTCTCTTCATCAGGTAGCTTTAGAGCATATTTGTTTATGTTTCAACAAAAACCAAAAACAATTTTTTATTTTCCCCACCAAATTTCAATAAATTATGAAAAAGCTATATATGAATTTTAGCGTCAAAACTTGTATTTATTGAAATTTTTTGGTGTTAGGTAAGAAAAAGCCAAAGTATGTCCGTTACAAAATTTGATTAAGCAAATAGCAAAAAAAAAAAAAACCAATCCAATCCAATCACACCCTTAATTTACTAACTCTAATTTGAATTACTTATCAAGTTTAATTTTCTTTCAACTACCAACTTTCCTTATCTTAGATCAACTTTTATATGCATCTCTCAATTACGCTGTTAATTTACCACCCTTTAGTAAGTTTACTAACTTAAATTCATGCTATTTATTGATAAATTCATCAACTAATTCTAATTTCAATCCTCATATGAGTCAATTACATTCTTATGTTTTTCTTTAAAAAAAAAATTATCTGCTTTTCTTTTGGGTTACTTGGTAGAAAAAAGATGGTAAGTTACTAAATAAATGTTAGTAATTTTCTATAACCATTGGTAAATTTAAGTTGTTGGTAAAAATTTCATAAAAATTGGTATATATAAAAAGATTTTTTTTAAACAGAGATGAAAGAAGTGTGAAAAAAAACCAAATGACGGTTGTGATTAACTTTCTAAAAGGGTTACTAATGCAAAATTTGTTGATAACGTAATGTTGAAAAGGGTTGGCTAGGCTAATAAAAGTGGCATACATAAACAAGTTGGTCAATTTAAAAAGAAAAACAAATATAAGTTAGTAATCTATTCAAATAAGAGTAGGTAATCTAAAATAAGAAATTATTTAATTGGAGAAAAGTTGGAAAGATACACGCAAAAGTGAGAAAATATTGAGCACCTTACTTACCAAGTCAACAATAAATCACTCCATTCATTGATGGATACGTGTTTAATGAGCTCACATTTCAAATTTTTCAAAAATCCCTTTCTTACTCATCGTCTATATTCCATCAATACCCCACACCTTATCTCTCCTCCATCACTCTCTTCTCCATCTTTCGTCTCCATCACTCTTTCCTTCTCCATAACAAGACAAAAGAGGCAAGTTTATGATGCAACACTATTGGCATTGTCACTTTCACTCCCCCACTAAAGCTCAACACAGCACCAAAAATGGTGGTTTCTTCAAGAGCTTGGATGCTCTTGGCTAATGGTATGTCTGTGTCGACCACCATACTCCCAAGGCTCTAGCTCTGAAGCCCTCCATCCTATCGATCTCTAAGTTCATGAGGGTTCAAATCTCTCTCGTGTGTTGAGTCTCCGTACATCTACCTCATCATCACTAGCATCATCATCACCATAGCTACTTCCCAAGCTCTAGGGAAAAAAAAAAACATAACGACAAATAAAGAACTCACTATTTTGGCCAAAAGCAAATCCAAATTGTCTCTGATTTCTAAAGATGTGAGTGGAGAAGAAGGATGGAGAAGAGAGCAGAAAGACAAGGTGGGGGAAAAGTGGGCCCCACCGAATACTTGTCCTTTAATGAATTGAGTAATTTATTATTAACTTAACAAGTAAGGTCTAATTGATATTTTCTCCACAAAAAAAAATGGTATTTTGTATGGTAATCGATAAATGTAGATGTCCAGAAGTTCAAACAAAACTGACAAATTAAAAATCAAACAACATTTGTAAGTAATACAAAGAAAATTGAATAATTAAAAATCACTTCATTTAGATGACAAAATTAAGATTCGCAGTCTCTCGCTCATGGGATGAACCTCTCTGTCCTAATCTTCATTGTGATAAGAAATTAAAAATATTATTGGGTATTGACCATTTCTCCCCGTAAGCAGATTTGATGAACCAAAAATTACCACCACCCAGCTAATGATAATTCTATTTATAACCAGTTTCATGCATGGCCCGTTGAAGAAAATATATTCTTGGAGCAAATAAACATCCGAATTAATTTATTTGTGCAAGCAAATTTCTCGTCAGTTGTCTACAAACAAGATCTAGCTGGCTATCGCCTCACGGTGGAAGGGCGATTATTTACTATTTACATTGGGCATCAAACATTGCCCTGTCCTCTACCTAATGTTGCCTATAGCCGAAGACATACTGACGTTTTTGCTCTACTCAAGAGCTTGGTTCATCACCGGCCGGTTCATGCTCCAGGCATCGAGAGTCTCGATCGTGATCGTCTGAGTCCCGTTGTTGAAGGCGAAGAGACGGGCATTGCCGAGCAACGCAAGTGTCGGGTGCACCCTAGATGTGATGCATGTCTTGCCTCCGGCCCCGAAGCTCTCCACCACGGAATGATCGATCTGGACATTACAATTTCGTTTACAAATTGAATGGATGCGCGTCCGCAAAATTCCGCCCAATTTTGGCGATTTCGCTACCGACCCTCCAACTGGGACGAGAAATGAGTTAAGGATTGAGGATGGACCATATCACTTACCAGACTCCTGAGAGAAATCTTCCCATCGCTCAGATCCACGTCCACGAAACCAGCAAAAGATGGTTTATAGATTCCTGATTTGAGAGATGAACTGCATTTACCCCAAAAAAAGGAATTAAAGACGTAATCATAATTCTAGTCCATCAAGAAGCTTATTATGAACAAGAAAGATCGCATGATATAAAATCAAATATGACAGACCGCCTTGCATCAGAGCACATGAGCACTTTGTGCTTGTTTTGGTCATCGGCTTTGAAGATCCTGAAGAAGACGGGTGAACTCTTCCAGGTGCTCAGAAGCCAGCGTCAAGAGCCCGAAAGGCCCAGCATTGCCTGGAACTCCCGACCCCTTCAAGCCGCAGAGGTCTTGCGCGTTCACCCAGCTCGAATCAAATTGCTCGGCCCCGTCCAGGCTCGAGAATGAGAACACCACGTCCACATCAGCCTGCCAACATTGACAATGACAATATAAACTTGTAGGAACTTCCTTCACTGAAGCATGTGTAATCATGGAGAAATCTTCAAAATCCTAATTTGTCCTAAGTAAACCACTCAATGTAGGAAACAAACGCTAACACTCAGTCAGGTATGGATCATCAATCAAATTTTGGCGCACTGGACTAAAGATCATAGAGCAAATATGAGAACCTGAGCTGCTGTAATTCCCTTAATCTCGACATGTTCACCATTGTTGAGCTTGACACTGCTCATGTGAACATTTTTTCCCCGCAGAGTTTCTAGCTCTTCAACAGGCCATTGCAACAGTTGTTTCCCATTGCTGTCAAGCCATATTTTCCTTGGAATCGCCTGCATCAAAGCCATAGAATGTGACAACGTTTTATTCCATTCCACTTATAAAAGAACTCGAATAACTAAAATGAAAGCATCTCTAGAAAATGAGAACGTGTTATAAGCGACCGTCCATCGTCACAGATCACGAAATCAGCTGCAGTGAGAAGGCTCATTGCTACCAATCATGTTATGTCATTTGTTTGTGCAGTGGAATCCCTACTGCTAAAAAGCAAAATGTTGAAGCAAGATCAACTGATGACGAGGGGTGCGATAATCATAAGAAAATGATAATAAATTGAGTCGCAAAACATATAAATCAATTTTGGTATTGTATTTTTTTAACTAAACAATCTTGTAGAAATGATAATCGAGAAAATGAATAGATTACGCCAAAAAGAAGACAGGGTAAGTCTCTTTGATCACCTGAATCCCAGCCCAACCCCTTTGGACATCAGACTAGACGGCGTCGGACTCATTGGCCCAACCCACAGGAGCCTCTGGTTCTTAACCGGGTCAAAGAACGTCTTGGAAGCGTAGAAGTTGCCATAATCGTACCTCAGGCCACTCCACCCATCGGCCGAGGTGTTATCCAGCATGTACCTGCCCTTGTCAGGGTGATTAGTGATAGTGCTAGTACGAGCACCTACAGGGCGGGTGAATAGATGCACAAACAACTTTTTCAAAATATAGTATAAGACTTTACTTTTAACCTGAATTTGGATGAAAATAGACTTTGCAAAGAAAATCAGACTCTTAACATTTAAATAGAGTTACGAGCAAAATAAAAGAGTTCAAGGAAGAGACTAAGAACACAAAATTTATAGTGGTTCGGCTTAATCCAAGCTTACGTCCACTCTTCCGCACTAACAACCCACCAGCTGGATTTCACTATGAATCAAAAAAGTCGTTACAGTATTACGTCATCAATTCCACAATGTAGAAACTCTGCTACATTTCTTCAAGATGGGGGCCAACTGACGTTGTATCGTCCTTATGTCGACCACATCCACTTCTGACTAGAAAATTTCCAGAAATTTATGTCCCGAAGCTAAGGCACGAAGGATAATGCTAAGCCAGGTACAAAAGAAATTTTTAGTGATTTTTTTTTCATAAAAATAATATTGTTTTTTTCACTTCATCCATGCAGCATTTCAAATATTTAAGCTAAAGGTAATATATCTACAGTGGCATTTTTCTCCCGATATTTTTCTTCAATCGCTATTTTTCTGGTCACTTCCCACATCAATTCATCATTCCCCTTCGTTTTATTTTTGGGCTTTCCCAAAGTCTGAGGAACGGGTATGCCATGGTTGATGAGCTAGAAAAAGCCCCAGGTTCTGGCCGCTTCCTTGATCTATGCGACTATCGCAAGGTGGCCGTCGGTGGAGTTCTGTCCGGAGAAATCAATTACGGGGATCGAGAGGGTGGCAGCTGTTGGAGGAATTTGATTACTAATGAAGATCAAGCTTGTTTGATTGTTCTTTGATATTTTGATACATGATTATAATTACTGTTCTTAAGATAAAATTTGCCCCTGTTACTATTACTGTCACATTTAAAATAAACATACCTCCAAGATATATATCAAAACTACATAGATTCGGGTTTAGTAATAACTAAATTTCGCTTTCAGAATTTCAATCTTCTCAAACTTATATTTAACAGAGAAGAAAAAGTTGAAAAAAGAATGTTATGGACATGAGATAGTTATTTTTCTTAGGACAGTTGTGCGGATGCTTTTAAAAGTCGAAACCTACTCCCACTGAAATGAAAATCATTTTGGCGAGGTTATCCCTTTCTAAAAGTGGCGCTCCCAGTTAGCTTGTGCATTATGGTACGCATATGGGATAACGAGGAATGCCCAGGATACAGACGACTTGTCATGGAAGTGTCGCGACTTCTTTATTTTCGGCGTCCGTTCAGCTGCAAGCACCGGCGAAGGCTAATGGTTCAACTAGGTCAATTAAGCTTAGCCCAGACTCTCCCAAGTCCACTAATTCCCGACTTAATAATCCAAATTTTTAACCTGCAAGTTAATTTTAAAACGGAGATGCCACTAATCAGTTTATGGTAAGTCGATTAGAAATCCAAGCGAAGTATCGAGAGAACTCGCTCTTGCGCAACTAGAGAATTTAGGATTGAAGACTTGATTACATTAATTAATCACTAATGTCCTTTCGGTACCTAATTTTTTTTAAAACCTTATGACTTTCTCGTACATTTGTGAAGGAAAAACATTTTTTTTTTTTTTGGTCTTTCTCTATTTTTTGAACATAAAAAACATTTTTGATTTTTAATCTTTTTCTAAAAAAAAAATAAATCATTGTTTTTGGCTTTTTCTGACTTTTTGGCTTTTTTGGAAAAAATGAGATTTTTTTATTTTTTATTAATAATTTATATTTTTATTTTAAAATATTATTTTTTATAATATTATATTATAAATGACCTGGGTCGGATCCGCGGGTTGGATCCGACCCGGTTCTAGGCCGGACCGGCTTGAACCGTAAGATTTGGCCCGATGGAATCCCAGCCGGGCTGGGCCAGACGCGTAGGCCCAGTCCAGTCTTCCTTTCCCAAAAATTGAAGCCCAGCAGCCTTTTTAATTGAGACAAAATTGGCCCGGCCCACACGAACAAAACCAACCCAATAGGAAACCCTACCCGGTCGCCGACCTGCTTTCAACCCGGTTCACAGTCGCAACTAGGGGTGAGCACGGTTCCTAGGTAGAACCGGGAACCGGTCAAAAAAAAAAAAAAACCCCTAATCCCTTCCCCCCACGTGATTTCCTCTACGTTTCTTCCCGCCTTTCCCTTCCTTTTTCTCTCTCTTTCTTTTCTCCCCTTTTTCCTCCTCACACATCACTTCCTGCCCCCCAACCTTTTTCTTTTCTTCTCTCTCCTCTTTCCCCCTCTCTCGGCCGAAACCCCACCCCTTCTTCTTCTTCTTCTTCTTCTTCTTCTTCGCCACCCCTCGCCGCTTCACCCACCACCACACCACCGCCCCTCGCCGCTTCACCCACCAACACACTGCCGCCCCACGCCCTACTCACCACCATCTCTTGGCCACTGAACCATCACCACCCACCGCTCGTCCGACGAGCCATCTCGTCGTTGAGCCCGACGAGCTATTGCGCCACCCCTCGCCGCCGTGAACGAGGGCATGACTCTCAAGCCCCTCGCCTCTAGCGACGGCGGAGGATGGAGCGCTCGGGGTTAAGGCAGCGAGGGGGGCTCGGGTTCAGGAGCCACGCCTTCGGCGATCCGGAGGAGAGTGGGAGCAACGAGGGGAGTGGCGGTGGTAGCGGCGGCTCGGAGAAGAACGAGAGCAGTTCGTGCACTGGTTTCACGAGGCGTGGCCATATTTCAGAGCTCACAGGGGCGGCACTTTCGTCGTCGTCGTCTCCGGCGAAATCATCGCTAGTCGGCACTTGGATCCAGTTCTCAAGGCACGCGTCAGTTTTTCCTCGCTTCTTCTATTTCGTTTCTGATTTGTGGTTTGGCTGCATGTTAATGCTGTGAGGATTTAGGAAGAACAAAAGCGCGGACCCGTTCTGTTGTGGAATGCTCCAAGTGATTAAATTCGCATTCTTCATGCCTTGTAGCTGACTTACTTTTATTTATCCAAACAATGGGCAAAGAAAGTATATGTTCTGCTAATGTTTGCATGAGGTGCAACTGAGCATTTGTTTTTATGTCTGTTGCATATATTGGATCTCAATTTTAGAAGTGGCTAGGTCTTGTTTGTGTGGCCTGCTTTTGTTTCTATAAAATCGATTTTCAACAATAGACCTTTAATTGCTGATACTAAACATGTCTTCGTAGGACATGAGCCTAACTATGTTGGAAGATACAGAATAACAGACATTAAAGCTCTGGAAGCAGCTGGAGGTACTTGTTTAATGATAGAGGCTAAACTATCTCCTGGACCCCCAATATCCAGTATGCGCCGTCATGGGCATAGTAGCCGTTTGCATGAAGTTGGTGTAAGTGTCGCAAGTGGTAACTTTCTTGCAGCCACGGTAACGGTTTACATGCTTACTCTTGGTCAATATCTCGAATTAGTTGAACGAACAGTTCACATTTCTCCTGTCATCGTTCTGCTTTGGCAGCTATAGTAATGTTGATTATTTTATTTGTAGCGAAGAGGAGTTATTGAAGGTGTTGATTTTGGGGCAACGGGTGAAGTAAAGAAAGTGGATGTTTCTCGTATTCATGAGAGGCTTGATGGTGGATGTATAGTTGTATTAAGCAACCTGGGCTATTCCAGCTTTGGAGAAGTTCTGAATTGCAAGTATGGATTATTGATTTTGATGCCTTGAAAAAAAAAAAAAAAAAAAAAGAACCTGTTGGAACCTGGAACCAACCCCAAAACCTGTGACAGGATAGGTTTCAGGTTCCAAAAATTGAGGAACCTATACCTGAGGGTAGGTTCCAGGTTCCAGACGGAACCGAACCGGAACCGGAAACCGCTCACCCCTAGTCGCAACTTGCTTTGCCCTACTCCTATGTGACCAGACGGAGACGGCGACGACGAGCGGCGGCGGCCTAGTACGGGACGATGATGCCAACACGGACAAGGGGTAGTGGATCAACGGTGGGGGCGGCATGAACAGGCGGTGGTGAGAGATCGAGGAGACAGCCCGGTCCGGAGCTCACGCGAACCCGACGGTCGTGAGCTCCGGCATGGGCCATTCAGAGCAGGGCGAAACAAATCCCTCTTACCAGGGGTCGACAAAGCGAGCGGTGACAGTAGCGGCGGTGGAGTTAGACAGGCTCGTTGGCTGTCGGAGCGGTGGTGACGATGGCACGGCAGGGTTCGGGGACGACTTCGGGCAGCGTCGATGTCGGCTGAACGGTGTCGCCTTTTCTCTTCAGGTCCGGCCTTGCCTCCTCCGGCTTCTCTCAGATCTAGCGCCGGGACCACCTCCGTTTAGATCTAGGCTCGCTCGCTCTCAAACCTCCCCTGAAGTCTCTCGGTGGGAAGCTTTCGGAGCTTGCGTGCCTTCGACCTTCCTCGGTGTCGGCTTCTTCCACTCCGACCAGATCTGAGCCTCCACCGGCCGAATGCAACCAACCCTCTCTCTAGCCTCGACTCAGATCTCCGATTGGCCGGCTCTCGGGCCTCCCCTGAAGTCTTTCAGTAGGAGGTTCGAAGCTTGCAACCCTCGATCCTTCACGGCCTTCATGTCTGTTTTTTGATGAAGGTGGTGTTGGCCTATTTATAGGCGAGGGAGTCCGGTCGACGGAGAGCTTTGGCCGCCGGTCCTCCGTGCGCCGACCAACCTTGGTGCGGCCGGACCGGCGTCGCCTCAGCCGCCCACTTGCTTGCTTTGAAGGCGCGTCCCATCCATCACCAGCTGGTCTACGCGCGTCGTTGTTGCCTGTCCTTCCGGCGTCGCGCCCTCTGCTCGTGTGTTGTAGAGGCGTGGGGGGAGAAGCCAAGGAGGAAGAAGACAAAGAGGGGCCGGGCTCTTTGGGAAAAAAGGAGGCAGGCTGGGCCTAGGGCCCGCGCGGGGGAAAGAGGACTGGGCCTGCGCCCAGCCCCAATGGGCTACTAATTTTTTTTATTATTTATTATCCAAAAAAAAGGAAAAATACATAAATAAAGAAACTAAAGCCTAATTTAAAAACCTAATCAAAATTTAGATGTCAATAAGAATGTGCCATTTTAAATTTTTGCTACAGAAAAGGGGAGAGGAAGCAGTGATTGATACTGATAATTAAAAATCAAGGCAAGCTCTAACTGAGGACCATTCCAAGAGTTAGGCAGAACATATTCAAACTACCCAAAAGGAGCCTACCTCATCATTTTAGAAAGTGACTCATGAATTGAATTGACTGTCTGTAAGGCATTAATTGGCTTGATGCTATTGCACTCTTGACGGAGGAGACTCATTAATCTAATTATGTCTCTGCCAACTTCTGCTTACTACAGTAATCTTTTCATGTGCAATAATTAGTTAGCTCGTTGCTGAATATCAACTAGGGAAGATATTAGGTAGGAGAGGTTAATGCCTCCATACGGTGAATCATTCAAAAATACTTTCTTACGTGGTGAGGCACTCGTGTGTCTAAACTTTCAGGTATCTCAATCATTGAGTGTCTATTGGTTTGGACCTAAATTATTATTCCAAATTAGGAAAATTATGGAATAATCATTTGTAGCATTAAGTGTCAATATTTTGGTGTCCTGAAAATTTCAGAAATTTTATATTTGAAAAAAATCAAAATACGTGGGTAACGAGATTTGAATCAAGCAAAACCAAAAACCAAAGGCCGATCAAGAGAGATTGAAGTAGCATGCTGTATAAGTAAAATCCAGTAAAAAGAACAATAAGGTTGAGAAACCTCGTGATGCATCTACTTTTTCCATATCCCATGCTGTCGCACTCGTCCGTCCTAAAGAAGAGCGTGGCATAATCAACCAGACGGGATTGGAGTTTTATTATTGAGAAATGCATACGTGACTATCCTCAATTTACTATGAGAACAACCTTAGGCGCATTCAATTTGGAATCTTGATCTTTGCGATCATGGACTTGCTGTCGAAGCCCTTGCTGAAGAGGTTGTGGGAGAACTCCTGCTCGGTGAAGTCCCTGTAGATGGCAGGCCTCTCGGGACTCAGCAACTCGGGCAAGGGTCCATAGTAATTGCTCGATCCGCTCCGCCACTTTACCAGGTTCAAGAACATGACGATCGAGATCCTTGGCTCCTTAGCCGAGTTCGCGGCCACGCAGTGCTCCACGCTCTGGTACTCTCCGTTCGACACGATCTGTCATATGAACAAAGCAATTGCACTGGTTTCAGTAGGCAAGATTAATGATAGTAACCAAACTGGAGATTAAAGATAAGAGCAGTGCACCTGGAGGAAATCACCAACGTTGACGATCAGCCCTCCGCGCACAGGGCTCACCTCCACCCACTCGCCGCCGTGCTTCACCCTCAGACCTTTCACCTGGTTCTGCACCAGCACCGTCAAGAACGACGAGTCGCTATGCGGCGTCAGCCCCACCGTCCGCTCCGGCTCCGGGCACGGCGGGTAACATATCCCCGCAAACATCCTCTTCTCCGAGAACGTCAGCTCCTTGAACCTCCCTCTCTCCAGCCCCAGCCCCTCGCCCAGAAGTTCCATCACGTTCTCCGCCGCTTCCGTCGCGTGGCGGTCCCAGGCCACCACCTCCCCTCGGCATACCTCCGGTATCTCCTCCACTTCCGGTGGATCGGGTCCCATCCACACCTGCAGCCCGTCATGCCACGCCGCGGCCTTCGACCGGTACAGGTCGCTGTTGCTCGCATACATGACTCCGCGGTTCTCGTCACGCCTGTAGTACTTGGACTTCGCCTCCTGCGGCTGCTCATGGAAGGCCTTGATGGCGTCTAGGGTTTCATCGATCGTTGAGACAGGCACGCCGTGGTTGATGAGCTGGAAGAAGCCCCAGGTTCGGGCTGCTTCCTTGATCTGGGCAACGATCATGGGGCGGCGGTCAGTGGAGTTTAGGTCGGAGAGGTCGATGACGGGGATCGAGAGGGTGGCGGCGTTTGAGGAAGGCTTGAGCTCGGAGAGAGTGTCCGGAGGGTGGACGAAGATATCAGGTATGGAGGTGATGCCCGAGTCCGAGAGGCCCTTGACGCCTGATTTGGACTCGTCGAACTCCTTCACCGCCTTCATCCGGTCGTAGGCCGGGGCAGTCGTGTCAGCGGTGGCGGCTGCCATTGATGTCGAGCTTTTACGATCGGCTTGATGAAATGTGTTTGTAATTCTAATATTGGCGATATCAGAGTATTCGTTTGCTTGCTTTGGCAAAGATATAAACGTGCAAGGACTTTATGCCATGTTCAGCGTGCTGTGCGGATGGTCAAATTGAAAAAAAAAGGAAGTGTAAAAGCAAATTTTTTTCTCTTTTCTTACCAAAAATTTGAAGTACGCTTTAAGCTTTTGATTATTGCAAAATAATAATGTGATAATTTAGATTTCATTGTTTATTAAGTGCATACGCAGCATTATTACGGCAGTAGAATCATGCAATTGAGAAGACGGGACCAGAGCGATCTTATGCAGGGACGCATGCTCATTTAGAACATAATTCATAGACAACTAACCTAATTTTCGCATATATACTATTATTTGTTAAAATCATTGACTTGCGAATATGATTTATTTGTTAGTACAAGTTGTGTTACATGTGATATTCAAAATTATTGATAAGTGCCGGTGCATGCATATGTCAAAAGACAGGAGATCTATTTGGCACAACCAGAAAAATATCACATCTTGGAGTATTTGAAAAGGTAATGTGGGGATTTCACGCTTTGTCTCGTACAATTAAATTTTAATGCATGGTAAATTGGAAGATGGAAACCTTTGCTTTCGGGTTTGAGATATGAGATATGATTATGATTTGATGGATTTGTACATATCTAGAACGAACGAATCAAGAATGAACGAATCAAGAATGTCCAATTGCCACAATCATGGTGGCACATGATACCTAAAAGCATGGTCCATGAATAAAAGTCATGGACCACAGCGACCCCCCACCCACCTCCCCCCACACACAAAAAAAAAAAAAAAGGTCAAGGATCACATGCATGCGATACGAATACGTCAAGTACATGCATATGGCTCCTTAAACGATCTCCATATCTTAACTAACGGATGAAAAGAGAAAAAGTAAGTTGCTAACAAATGACAACATCCTATGGATTATCCGCATCATCTCGTGTTACCATGTCGACAGTTCTATATAGCACGAGGAGAAATGCTTTCTAGTAACATATGCATCAATGCACCATGAGGTGAGTATTTAAATATGACGAAATGGCGACGCATGAGAAGAAAACTTTTCCTAAAATTGTATTTTTCCGATTAATACTCTTTGAAAATAAATATGATCCGACAAAGTTGGGCTACAAAAATCGACAATGGTGACCTTACTAGCTATCTCGTTCATTTTCGTCGGATGAATATGATGACTGTTTAATCAATGATCGTAGATATAAGTAAATATAAAAATCCTTCCTCTAATCAATGGAATGAACATATGACCAAGAGCTGTAGAGCTCGCAATTGCTTATTGCTCAACCTTTGTAAGACAACACGAACAATAGGTTTTCTGTAGTGATCTTACTTCAGTTCCATGGAGAGCTCAAGAAGTTATGCGTAGATTCTTTTATTTCTTTCCAAATCGAACCTTAGTAAAGGAAAAAAATTACTGTTGATTGGATATACGAACAAAGAGCAAGACATGGGCGTACTTACATTCGCCTAAAGGACGTAATTTTACTTGATCTTAGCCATTAAATTACGTTAGCCACACTCGATAGAATGGTCAAGTGGGCTCAAATGCTCTAAAAGGACGTAAGAACTGCCCCCAAAAGATAATTTCTATGAGAACGGCGTAAAATAATAAGCAAAATGGATGGATTTTACTTTAGAAAGTTTGAAGATTGGATCTCTCGCGAATAAGTCGTCGTAAAAGAATATGTATCCGCAATGACTACCTTATTTGTTTTATTAATTGTGCGCGCTCTGCTGTTTATTCCCCGAGTTAATGCACCATCCGGGACGTGCTTTGTCATTCACATCCTAGGTCCGGCCATCAGCCTTGCTTGGTTTGTCCTGAGACAGATATCTCATCGACATAGACATCGCACTTCAACTTTTGCTCGAGCTGTGCACTTATTTTGATAATTTCTCAATTGGTCCTTTTCTTTTTGTAAATCATATTCTGGATGTAGTTATCTACTGCATTTTCTCGCCAATTCATGATCTCCTTTTGGCATTCACGTATGAATATTTTTCGTGGCAGAAATCTACGTAGCTGAATGCCAAATTGAAACAATAAATAAAAATATAATATAAAATTCAAAAAATTCAAAAACTTCAAAATTTGTCCACATCATCACGATCATGCCAGGTAGGACAGTAGGCACCAATTGAATTGTCTTGTCAGCCATTTCGACCAAAATTAGTTAGAATGACTATATTGGAAAATTATTAAAATTTTTATGACTAAATTGGCACAATTAATATATTTAAGGTTAAATTAGCTATCATAAAATAAATTTAGGACTTTTTGACAATTTTTCCAGTTGTAATCCCAAAACTGGCTTATTATTTGATTGATTGTTCCTTATTAAGAAAAAGGGATGTTATTGCATGCTGTTAGTTCAATTGGTATTAAAGAGAATTAATATATTATATATATATATATATATATATATATATATATATATATATATAAGAGCCAGTACTTTCTAACGTTTATTTATTTATTTATTTATTGAGTTCCAACTAAAATAGTGTAACTCACCATTTCCAATTCAATGACCATCTAGTAATGGGTTAACAACTTTCAGTTGTGAGATATACATGCACTTATTTGACTCTCTTTTTTTTTTTTAATTTCCCAACATTTTTTTATTGTTTACATATTTTTATCTGCATTTCTTAGCCACACCTTTATATTTTCAACAATTTAGAATTTACCAACCTTAATTAAAGGGACTTACCAATTATTCTCTTCATCAGGTAGCTTTAGAGCATATTTGTTTATGTTTCAACAAAAACCAAAAACAATTTTTTATTTTCCCCACCAAATTTCAATAAATTATGAAAAAATTACATTTTGATTTTAGCATCAAAACTTGTATATATTGAAATTTTTTGGTGTTATAGGGTAAGAAAAAGCCAAAGTATGTCCGTTGCAAAATTTGAATTAAGCAAATAGCATAAAAATAAAAAATAAAAACCAATCCAGTCACGCCCTTAGTTTACTAACTGTAATTTGAATTACTTATCAAGTTTAATTTTCTTTCAACTACCAACTTTCCTTATCTTAGATCAACTTTTGTATGCGTCTCTCAATTACGCTATTAATTTACCACCCTTTAGTAAGTTTACTAACTTAAATTCATGCTATTTATTGATAAATTCATCAACTAATTCTAATTTCAATCCTCATATGAGTCAATTACATTCTTTTTTTTTTTTTAAGTTATCTACTTTTCTTTTGGGTTACTTGGTAGAAAAAAAGATGGTAAGTTACCAAATAAATGTTAGTAATTTTATAAAACCATTGGTAAATTTAAGATGTCAGTAAAAATTTCATAAAAATCTGTATATATAAAAAGATTTTTTTTAACAGAGATGAAAGAAGTATTAAAAAACCAAATGATGGTTGCTGATTAACTTTCTAAAAGGGTTACTAATGCAAAATAAGTTGATAACGTAATGTTGAAAAGGGTTGACAAGGCTAATAAAAGTGGCATACATAAACAAGTTGGTCAATTTAAAAAGAAAAACAAATATAAGTTAGTAATCTATTCAAATAAGAGTAGGTAATCTAAAATAAGAAATTTTTTAATCGGAGAAAAGTTGGAAAGATACACGCGAAAGTGAGAAAATATTGAGCACCTTACTTACCAAGTCAACAATAAATCACTCCATTCATTGATGGATACGTGTTTAATGAGCTCACATTTCAAATTTTTCAAAAATCCCTTTCTTACTCACTGTCTATCCTCCATCAACACTCCACACCTTATCTCTCTCCTCCGTCACTTTCTTCTCCATCTTTCGTCTCCATCACTCTTTTCTTCTCCATAACAAGACAAAAGAGGCAAGTTTATGATGCAACACTATTGGCATTGTCACTTTCACTCCCCCACTAAAGCTCAACACAGCACCAAAAATGGTGGTTTCTTCGAGGGCTTGGATGCTCTTGGCTAATGGTATGGCTGTGTCGACCCTCATACTCCCAGGGCTCTAGCTCTGAAGCCCTCCATTCTATCGATCTCTAAGTTCATGAAGGTTCAAATCTCTCTCGTGTGTTGAGCCTCCGTACATCTACCTCATCATCACTGGCATCATCATCACCATAGCTACTCTAGGGGAAAAAAAACATAACGACAAATAAAGAACTCACTATTTTGGCCAAATGCAAATCCAAATTGTCTCCGATTTATGTGAGTGGAGAAGAAGGATGGAGAAGAGAGTAGAAAGACAAGGTGGGGGGAAAAGTGGGTCCCACCGAATACTTGTCATTTAGTAAATTGAGTAATTTATTATTAATTTAACAAGTAAGGTCTACCTGATATTTTCTCCACAAAAAATGGTATTTTTGTATGGTAATCGATAAATGCAGACGTTCAGAAGTTCAAACAAAACTAACAAATTAAAAAATCAAACAACAATAGTAAGTAATTCAAAGAGAAATGAATAATTAAAAATTACTCCATTTAGATTACCAAAATAAGATTCGCAGTCTCTCGCTTGAACCTCTTTGTCCTAATCTTCATTGTGATAAGAAATTAAAAATATTATTGGGTATTGACCATTTCTCCCCGTAAGCAGATTTGATGAACAAAAAATTACCACCACCCAGCTAATGATAATTCTATTTATAACCAGTTTCATGCATGGCCCGTTGAAGAAAATATATTCTTGGAGCAAATAAACATCCTAATTAATTTATTTGTGCAAGCAAATTTCTCGTCAGCTGTCTACAAACAAGATCTAGCTGGCTATCGCCTCACGGTGGAAGGGCGATTATTTACTATTTACATTGGGCATCAAACATTGCCCTGTCCTCTACCTAATGTTGCCTATAGCCGAAGACATACTGACGTTTTTGCTCTACTCAAGAGCTTGGTTCATCACCGGCCGGTTCATGCTCCAGGCATCGAGAGTCTCGATCGTGATCGTCTGAGTCCCGTTGTTGAAGGCGAAGAGACGGGCATTGCCGAGCAACGCAAGTGTCGGGTACACCCTAGATGTGATGCATGTCTTGCCTCCGGCCCCGAAGCTCTCCACCACGGAATGATCGATCTGGACATTACAATTTCGTTTACAAATTGAATGGATGCGCGTCCGCAAAATTCCGCCCAATTTTGGCGATTTCGCTACCGACCCTCCAACTGGGACGAGAAATGAGTTAAGGATTGAGGATGGACCATATCCACTTACCAGACTCCTGAGAGAAATCTTCCCATCGCTCAGATCCACGTCCACGAAACCAGCAAAAGATGGTTTATAGATTCCTGATTTGAGAGATGAACTGCATTTACCCCAAAAAAAGGAATTAAAGACGTAATCATAATTCTAGTCCATCAAGAAGCTTATTATGAACAAGAAAGATCGCATGATATAAAATCAAAAATGACAGACCTCCTTGCATCAGAGCACATGAGCACTTTGCGCTTACTTTTGTCATCGGCTTTGAATATCCTGAAGAAGACAGGGGTGAACTCTTCCAGGTGCTCAGAAGCCAGCGTCAAGAGCCCGAAAGGCCCAACATTGCCTGGAACTCCCGATCCCTTCAAGCCACAGAGGTCTTGCGCGCTCACCCAGCTCGAATCGAATTTGCTCGGCCCCGTCCAGGCTCGAGAACGAGAACACCACGCCCACATCAGCCTGCCAACATTGACAATGACAATATAAACTTGTAGGAACTTTCTTCACTGAAGCTTGTGTCATTATGCAGAAATCTTCAAAATCCTAATTTGTCCTAAAGCAAACCAATCAACATAGGAAACAAACGCTAAGGCTTGGTCAGTTAAGAATCACGAATCAAATTATGGCACACTGGACTAAAGATCATAGAGCAAATATGTGAACCTGAGCTGTAATTCCCTTAATCTCGAAATGTTCGCCTTTGTCGAGCTTGACACTGCTCATGTGAACATTTTGTCCCCGCAGAGTCTCTAGCTCTTCAACAGGCCATTGCAACAGTTGTTTGCCATTGCTGTCAAGCCATAATTTCCTTGGAATCGTGTGCGTCAAAGCCATAGAATGTAACAACATTCTATTCCATCCCACTTACAAAATAACTCGAATAACTAAAATGAAAGCATGTCTAGAAAATGAGAACATGTTATAAGCGACCGTCCATCGTCACAGATCACGAAATCAGCTGCAATGAGAAGGCTCATTGCTACCATCATGTTATCTCATTTGTTTATGCAGTGGAATCCCTACTGCTAGAAAAACAAAATGTTGAAGCAGGATCAACTGATGACGAGGGGTGCGATAATCATAAGAAAAATGATAATAAGCTAAGTCGCAGAACATGTAAATCAATTTTGGTCTTGTGTTGTTTTAACTAAACAATTTTTCAGAAATGATAATCAAGAAAATGAATAGATTGCGCCAAAAAGAAGAGAGGGTAAATCTCTTTAATCACCTGAATCCCAGCCGATCCTTTTTGGACATCAGACTGGACGGCATTGGACTCATTGGCCCAACCCCACAGGAGTCTCTGGCCGCTCCACCCATCGGCCGAGGTGTTATCCGGCATGTACCTGTCCTCGTCAGGGTGATAAGTCCCGATCGTGTAATACTCATACCGCGTTAGATCGAGGCTGATCTTCACGACATGCTTCACACCGTGGCCTAGCGCCGACGTGTCCAGCCCGTTGGCGTTGTTCTTTGAAACCGGGAAGAAGTCAGGGCACTCCCACATGCCGGTCTTCGGCGCCGAGTGCAGCGGGTGCTTTGCCTTGGTCCAGCGGATAAAATCCCTGCTCCTGCATAAAAAATTCACATCTTGGTGTTATAACCATGTCACTGTTAAATGATAAGCCTAACCTAGTCCTAACACCCTCTATACTTGTACAATTGAATAATGAATTGCATGATGCCGAGAAGTTTTAGCATATTTTAAATATCAAATCTGGCCTAACATATGAAAAACAAAAACGGGTTTAGTGTCCATAATATATACAATAATAATAGATTCCAATCAACCGATTCATGGATAGATTCCGATCCTTCTAGAACACTAGGGGAGCATGCGATTAAAATGATATATGATCACCCCATCAACCGATTCAATGATAGATTCCAATCCTACTTGAACGCGAAGGGAGCATACAAATAAAATGATATACTCCACATCGTGTTAGTAGGTTGCGCCACTAATTATTCACCATACCTATACAAATATGTCATCCCCCGATGCTTCCTTCTGTTGCCAACAAGGATCTTCCAGTGCCCATCCTCGAACCATGCGGTGGTTGGGTCGCGAAAGGCGCTGGCGTTGACGCCAGGCCCAGGGTCGACAATGGGGTTGCTGTCAAGCTTGGTTCGGGAGGAGGACCTGCCAGTTCACCAGGTCCTTGGATAGGGGTGAGCAGTGGTCTAGGGTCAACCCTGGACCAACCCTAGACCGGCCCAACCCTACCGGTCCTGGTCCGGTTCCCAAGAGGACTGGGTCAGTCATTGGTCTTGAAATTCCGGGACCAACACTGTGCAAGTTGGTCCTCGGTCCTAAGAGTTTTGGGTCGGTCCAACCCTGTATATTATATATATTATATTATATTATATTATTTATAATTCTCTTATATATTTAAACCTAAGTAAAATGTCTGTTATATTATATTACATTGAAATGTTCTATTAATTTGAAATGTTCTATCAATAGTACTAATAGTAATTTCAATTTAAAACTTTTGTTGAGTATTAATTAAGTGTCAATTGTTTTGTTTTCAGGTGTTTAGAAGTTCAAGTGAATTAACAAGATGTGAAGTTATATATTCATGGTTTATATTAAGTATTTTGAACTTTTTATGGTTTAATTGTATTTTATTAATGAATTTGTGTCAATTTGTGTCAAATGGTAGAAGTTTTTGAAGAGTAGAGTAGTACTGCAGTTGCTACGGTGATTTGCTAGTCAAGTGATGTGAAGCTCATTTTTTGGTTGAGTGGACTCTATATGATCAAATGCAGGAAAATGCTTTTGCATATGATGTTATGAATATTAAAGATAGATTATTACAATAACTTTTCATCTTGTCCCATATCTCGATGAGTGGTTAGCAAGTACGAAATTTTTATTATTGTGTCATCTTAAATTTGCTAAATATATATATTGATATTTATAGTTTAGTTGCACAATGTCGCATTATTGATGGATGTGTAATTTCAATTTGTAAGTTTGCTTTTTTAGGGAGTATAAAAAATAAGACGAAATAGATTATCGATCGGTCCCGGGTTGACCCTGGAACCGAACCGAACCCATTGGGTCGGTCCGGTCCTTAGTCCCAGGCTCAATAGGGTTGGTCCTCGGTCCTAAAAATTGAGGACCAACACTGTACGGGTTGGTCTTAGGGTTAAGGGGTGGCCCGGACCAACCCGGACCATGCTCACCCCTATCCTTGGATACCGAGTGGGCCCACACTATGTTGCCCCACACCGCCCCTTTGGGGTTGTATTGGTAGAAGAGACGGTACCACCGCTTGTAGTGCATGGGTCCTGCTCAATTCAACCATTTGATTTCACTCACATAGAGAAAAAGTACGATTCATGTAAGGTGAAACGCTTGCAAAACTTAATTAGATTAAAATTAGAAAGAAAGGAAAGAACGGGATGTTCATAAATTTGATATACCCAACAACGTGATAAATTCAAGTTAACAATTGAATAAGAACTCTTCGATGTCTTGTAAAAGTATGACAAATCAAATCGTACATTAAATATAAGGACATATAGTGAGCAATGCCAATTCAAATAGACATATGTATGAAATGTTGGGTGCCGAAATGACCATTTGGATTTGCTGGATCATTACATTCGAGGTGGAGATTTGGAGTGCGAAACAAGAGAGGAGAACAAACAAACAAAAAAAGTAAGTAGCGATTAGTTAGAGCAAGTGATATCGCATGAATATAAATTCAAATAAAAAACCTTGGAGCATAGATCATAGCATCAGGTGAATTAAATTGGAAAATGGGGTTTTCATCAACGACTCCTTTTTCACAGCAACAACAGGCATGCGGCAGTACGAAAATTATTTCCTAAATTCATCCTTATTAATTACTTCCGTGCTAAGACCCAACAGAGACCACAAGATGCGCACGGCACTCTCCACCCTTGTCGCACCGAAAGCTTATCTTCCTTATGTCGACCACATCCACTTCTGATTAGAAAATTTCCAGATATTTATGTCCCGAAGCTAAGGCGCGAAGGATAATGCTAAGCCAGGCACAAAAGAAATTTTTAGTGATTTTTTTTCATAAAAATAATATTGTTTTTTTCACTTCATCCATGCAGAATTTCAAAGATTTAAGCTAAAGGTAATATATCTACAGTGGCTTTTTTCTCCCGATGTTTTTCTTCAATCGCTATTTTTCTGGTCACTTCCCACATCAATTCATCATTCCCCTTCGTTATTTTTGGGCTCTCCCAAAGTCTGAGAGACGGGTATGCAATGGTTGATGAGCTAGAAAAAGCCCCAGGTTCTGGCCGCTTCCTTGATCTAGGCGACTATCGCAGGGTGGCCGTCGGTGGAGTTCTGTCCGGAGAGGTCAATTACGGGGATCGAGAGGGTGGCAGCTGTTGGAGGAATTTGATTACTAATGAAGATCAAGCATGTTTGATTGTTCTTTGATATTTTGATACATGATTGTAATTTCTGTTCTTAAGATAAAATTTGCCCCTGTTACTGTTACTGTCACATTTAAAATAAACATACCTCCAAATTTCAATTTTCTCAAACTTATATTTAACAGAGAAGAAAAAGTTGAAAAAAGAATGTTATGGACAGGAGAGAGTTATTTTTCTTAGGACAGTTGTGCGGATGCTTTTAAAAGTCAAAACCTACTCCCACTTAAATGAAAATCATTCTGGCCAGGTTATCCCTTTCTAAAAGTGGCACTCCCAGTTAGGTTGTGCATTATGCGTATGGGATTACGAGTAATGCCCGGGACACAGACGACTTGTCATAGAAGGTGCCATTTTTTTCTTTTTTTGACATTTTACTATAAAAAAGGGTAGAGGAACCAGTGATCGATACCGATAACTAAAAATCGAGGCGAGCTCTAACTGAGGACCATTCCAAGAGTTAGGCAGAACATATTCAAACTACCCAAAATGATCCTACCTCATTATTTTAGAAAGTGACTCATGAATCGATTTGAATGTACTCTTGACGGATTTTTGAATGATTCACTGTATGGAGGCATTAACCTCTCCTACCTAATATCTTCCCTAGTTGATATTTCTAGATATGAGAACTTATGTATGAAACTTGAAAAAATAAATTAAACAAAGCATCGAGTATTATTTGGTTAGTTAATATATATGATGAGATGCTCTTAAATAAAATCTTCAGCAATGAGCTATCTAACTAATTATTGCACATGAAAAGATTACTGTAGTAAGCATAAGATGGTAGAGACATAATTAGATTAATGAGGCTCCTCTGTCAAGAGTACAATAGCGTCACGCCAATTAATGCTGTATAAGTAAAATCCACTAAAAAGAACGATAAGGTTGAGAAACCTCGTGATGCATCTACTTTTTTCCATATCCCATGCCGTCGCACTCATCCGTCCTAAAGAAGAGCGTGGCATAATCAACCAGACGGGATTGGAATTTTACTTTCAAGAAATGCTTACGTGACTATCCTCAATTTACTGTGAGAACAACCTTAGGCGCATTCAATTTGGAATCTTGATCTTTGCGATCATGGACTTGCTGTCGAAGCCCTTGCTGAAGAAGTCGTGGAAGAACTCCTGCTCGGTGAAGTCCCTGTAGATGGCAGGCCTCTCGGGATTCAGCAACTCGGGCAAGGGTCCATAGTAATTGCTCGATCCGCTCCGCCACTTTACCAGGTTAAAGAACATGACGATCGAGATCCTTGGCTCCTCAGCCGAGTTCGCGGCCACGCAGTGCTCCACGCTCTGGTACTCTCCGTTCGACACGATCTGTCATATGAACAAAGCAATTGCACTGGTTTCAGTAGGCAAGATTAATGATAGTAACCAAACTGGAGATAAAAGATAAGAGCAGTCCACCTGGAGGAAATCACCAACGTTGACGATCAGCCCTCCGCACACAGGGCTCACCTCCACCCATTCGCCGCCGTGCTTCACCCTCAGACCTTTCACCTGGTTCTGCACCAGCACCGTCAAGAACACCGAGTCGCTATGCGGCGTCAGCCCCACCGTCCGCTCTGGCTCCGGGCACGGTGGGTAACATATCCCCATGAACAGCCTCTTCTCCGAGAACGTCAGCTCCTTGAACCTCCCTCTCTCCAGCCCCAGCCCCTCGCCCAGAAGTTCCATCACGTTCTCCGCCACTTCCGTCGCGTGGCGGTCCCAGGCCACCACCTCCCCCCAGCATACCTCCGGTATTTCCTCCACTTCCGGTGGATCTGGTCCCATCCGCACCTGCAGCGCGTCATGCCAAGCCGCTAGGGGTGTCAAAAAAAACCCGAAAGACCCGACCTGAACACGAAACATGTAAACATGTATAATACATGTTTCGTGTTCGGGTCATGTTCGGGTAACAAATGTAAAACAAGCAAAAAAATGTGTTTCGGGTTGGGTCAGGGTTCGAACATTGTTCGACCCCAAACAAGTTAATTCTAAAGCCCAAACACGCCAAAAACACAAACACTTTAGCCCCAAACACAAACAGTCGAACACAAGCACTGAAGCACATACCTCGTCGGCTCCGCCTCTCAATTATGTTGTTAATTTACCACCCTTTAGTAAGTTTACTAACTTAAATTCATGCTATTTATTGATAAATTCATCAACTAATTCTAATTTCAATCCTCATATGAGTCAATTACATTCTTATGTTTTTTCTTTTAAAAAAAAATTATCTACTTTTCTTTTGGGTTACTTGGTAGAAAAAAGATGGTAAGTTACAAAATAAATGTTAGTAATTTTCTATAACCATTGGTAAATTTAAGATGTTGGTAAAAATTTCATAAAAATTGGTATATATAAAAAGATTATTTTAAACAGAGATGAAAGAAGTATGAAAAAAACCAAATGACGGTTGTGATTAACTTTCTAAAAGGGTTACTAATGCAAAATTTGTTGATAACATAATGTTGAAAAGGGTTGGCTAGGCTAATAAAAGTGGCATACATAAACAGGTTGGTCAATTTAAAAAGAAAAAGAAATATAAGTTAGTAATCTATTCAAATAAGAGTAGGTAATCTAAAATAAGAAATTATTTAATTGGAGAAAAGTTGGAAAGATACACGCAAAAGTGAGAAAATGTTGAGCACCTTACTTACCAAGTCAACAATAAATCACTCCATTCATTGATGGATACGTGTTTAATGAGCTCACATTTCAAATTTTTTCAGAAATCCCTTTCTTACTCATCGTCTCTTTTCCATCAACACCCCACACCTTAACTCTCTCCTCCATCACTCTCTTCTCCATCTTTCGTCTCCATCACTCTTTCCTTCTCCATAACAAGACAAAAGAGGCAAGTTTATGATGCAACATTATTGGTATTGTGTTGACACCTAATTTTAAAAAAATAAAATTACATTTTGAACAAATAAAAGAAAAAAATGAGAAATGAGAAAAATTGATTTGATTGATTATGTATGGAAATTTGAAATTCTGATGGATATTCAGATTTTGATAAATACAGAAATAATTAAAAATCAGATGAACAAAGGGCAAGGATTTTAATAAAATGGAAGTCAAACCCAAAATCGGTGAGGATAATGATCAGATTGATAAATTAAAAGGAAAGTATCAAAAATTATACTCATTACGTGAGCTGTTTGCAAAAATCAAAACAAACTTGGATACGTTTTTGGTAACGTGAGTGAAAAATCGAAATGTAAATTTGCGATAGTGAATCGGGGCTAAAATTATGTATTTCCCGCAATCAAGGAAGCACAATCAATATAAGTTTTCACTATAAAAGGGCTAAAGTTCGTGAGAAATAGAGGTGCGAAAAAATTGGGGGAGAATCCGCTAAAAAATCGTGAAAAGAATTGGAGCAAAAAGGTAAGAGGCCTTCCTTCGGTTTTGGGGGAGAAAAGAAAAGAAAAAGTCAAAAAAGAAAGAGGGAAAAGTCACGTCAGCAGGAGGGAAAGAGAGAAGACCAGTGAGAGGACGTGAGGTAAAAAAAAAAGAAAGGATGAAGATGAACTGTTCATCTTCTTCGTGAAAGTCCCCACCGGTGTCTGCTGCTGTACGCCTCTTCCGCGCCGACCACCGCGCCATCACCACCGCCGCTCCACAGGTCTCACCCGCGACGACGTTGCTGCCCCTGCTCTTTCCGCGATCTGCACAGCCCAGCGCCTCGCCCGTAACCTGCGAGATCTCCTCCCCCGCCTGCGCTGCCCTCCGCCGGAGCGCCATCCAGACGACGCGCAGCAGCTGCCTCTGCTCCGTCCGGCACCGGGCGCCCCTGTCTCTGCTTCTACTCCCTCTGCCTGCGCCTCCGCCAGAGCGCCAGCGCCGCCCCCACTGGTCGCCGCGCCCCCGCGCCACCTTGCCGTCGCTGACCTGCAGCACCCGACGCCCGCCAGCCCACTGTCCTGCAGCTCGAGGCCACAAGCGCCACCCACGACACCTGCTCGCCGCGCCACCGCCGCTTCGCCACCGCTGCTGGTCGACCCCCCGCGCCGGTGCCCGCGCCGATCACCTTGCTGCTTTCCTCCCCTTCAGGCGTTGTCCGCAGAGATTTTTTCTAAAATTACTGTAATTATTAATTTGATCAATAAAACATCGAATTATTTTTTTAATTATATTAATTTTTGGGCATTTTGGTAGTATTTTTATTGTTAAATCATTATAATTATTAATTTAGTCCGTAAGACTTCGGATCAGATTTTTAATTATTTTGAACTCTATGTTGTGATGTTTATGGTTAGAGTAATTGTTAATTTAATCTGTGAGACAACAAATTATTTTTCCGATTATTTTAATCATTTGTTTTTTGAATATCTTGATTGTTTAGATTTAATGTTTATTTGATAATTACTTGTCTTGGAAAAACACTAAAAAAAATCAAAATCAAAAATCAAAATTCTGCATGAGCATATAGATTTAGTAAATCAAACATGTAGGTTTAGTAAATTAGAAATTTTTTAGGATTACATTTTTAGGATTGCATTTTTAGAAATAAGTTAGGGTTGAACCTAAATAAATTCGTTAGGATTTTAGATAGTGTTCGCACATTTTAATTATCTCATTTTTCCAAAAAATAGTTTTCTAAGAAAGGATAGGGTTTAAGTCAAATTAATTCCTAGAATAAATTAGAAAATTATCCCTTTTTAGATAGATTAATTAGGGTTTTCATAAATTCTGAATTTCAATAAAAAAAAATGCAAAAATACTAGATGCATGTTAACTAGTTTGCATAATATAATCATTTAATCAGAATTTGTTCATTAGTGAAATTAGGTCATGAGGTGCATGTTAATTAGTTTGCATAATAGGCATATTTAATTAGACTTTGCACATTAATAAGATTAAGTCATTTAGTTTTAAAATGCATTTTTATAAAAGAATTCTAATTTTTAAAAAAACCTAAAAAATGATTGCTTGCTTTGTGTGATGTAATTTATTTATTTGAATGTTTTAATAATGTATGAACACCCGTGTGGTCACCACATTTGCATGATAGTAATTTAGGTTAAAATAAATCAACTGCCTGCAAAAAAAATTTTAAAAAATTAAAAAGAAATGGTACTGAAAGGGTATTAGAAAATTATAATGTAACCAAGTCTCCCTACCCTTAGTCTCTGGTTCGTAGGAGTAAAATAATTCTCCATTTATTTTACTTTGGTGTCTAATCGACCTACCATAAATCGATTAGTAGCGACTCCTAGTTAATAACCTCTTGCATATTTTAAAACTTAGATTTTAAGTCGCGAATTGATATGGGTTTGGAAGAGCCTGAGCTAAATTTAAAAACTTAGTAGTCCATTAACTAAATTTTAGGTTGTGCACCCGAAATTTAGGTCGCGACACATTGTTACTTTCACTCCCCCACTAAAGCTCAACACAGCACCAAAAATGGTGGTTTCTTCGAGGGCTTGGATGCTCTTGGTTAATGGTATGTCTGTGTCGACCGCCATACTCCCAAGGCCCTAGCTCTTAAGCCCTCCATCCTATCGATCTCTAAGTTCATGAGGGTTCAAATCTCTGTTGTGTGTTGAGCCTCCGTACACCTACCTCATCATCACTAGCATCATCATCACCATAGCTACTTCCCAAGCTCTAGGGAAAAAATAAAACATAACGACAAATAAAGAACTCACTATTTTGGCCAAAAGCAAATCCAAATTCTCTGATTTCTAAAGATGTGAGTGGAGAAGAAGGATGGAGAAGAGAGCAGAAAGACAAGGTGGGGGGAAAAGTGGACCCCACCGATACTTATCCTTTAATGAATTGAGTAATTTATTATTAACTTAACAAGTAAGGTCTACTTGATATTTTCTCCACAAAAAATGGTATTTTTGTATGGTAATTGATAAATGTAGATGTTCAGAAGTTCAAACAAAACTGACAAATTAAAAAATCAAACAACATTTGTAAGTAATACAAAGAAAATTGAATAATTAAAAATCACTTCATTTAGATGACAAAATTAAGATTCGCAGTCTCTCGCTCATGGGATGAACCTCTCTGTCCTAATCTTCATTGTGATAAGAAATTAAAATATTATTGGGTATTGACCATTTCTCCCCGTAAGCAGATTTGATGAACCAAAAATTACCACCACCCAGCTAATGATAATTCTATTTATAACCAGTTTCATGCATGGCCCGTTGAAGAAAATATATTCTTGGAGCAAATAAACATCCTAATTAATTTATTTGTGCAAGCAAATTTCTCGTCAGCTGTCTACAAACAAGATCTAGCTGGCTATCGCCTCACGGTGGAAGGGCGATTATTTACTATTTACATTGGGCATCAAACATTGCCCTGTCCTCTACCTAATGTTGCCTATAGCCGAAGACATACTGACGTTTTTGCTCTACTCAAGAGCTTGGTTCATCACCGGCCGGTTCATGCTCCAGGCATCGAGAGTCTCGATCGTGATCGTCTGAGTCCCGTTGTTGAAGGCGAAGAGACGGGCATTGCCGAGCAACGCAAGTGTCGGGTACACCCTAGATGTGATGCATGTCTTGCCTCCGGCCCCGAAGCTCTCCACCACGGAATGATCGATCTGGACATTACAATTTCGTTTACAAATTGAATGGATGCGCGTCCGCAAAATTCCGCCCAATTTTGGCGATTTCCCTACCGACCCTCCAAGTGGGACGAGAAATGAGTTAAGGATTGAGGATGGACTATATCACTTACCAGACTCCTGAGAGAAATCTTCCCATCGCTCAGATCCACGTCCACGAAACCAGCAAAAGATGGTTTATAGATTCCTGATTTGAGAGACGAACTGCATTTACCCCAAAAAAAGGAATTAAAGACGTAATCATAATTCTAGTCCATCAAGAAGCTTATTATGAACAAGAAAGATCGCATGATATAAAATCAAATATGACAGACCTCCTTGCATCAGAGCACATGAGCACTTTGTGCTTGTTTTGGTCATCGGCTTTGAAGATCCTGAAGAAGACAGGGGTGAACTCTTCCAGGTGCTCAGAAGCCAGCGTCAAGAGCCCGAAAGGCCCAGCATTGCCTGGAACTCCAGTCCCCTTCAAGCCGCAGAGGTCTTGCGCGTTCACCCAGCTTGAATCGAATTGCTCGGCCCCGTCCAGGCTCGAGAATGAGAACACCACGTCCACATCAGCCTGCCAACGTTGACAATGACAATATAAACTTGTAGGAGCTTTCTTCACTGAAGCATGTGTCATCATGTAGAAATCTTCAAAATCCTAATTTGTCCTAAGTAAACCACTCAACGTAGGAAACAAACGCCAACACTCATTCAGCTATGGATCATCAATCAAATTTTGGTGCACTGGACTAAAGATCATAGAGCAAATATGTGAACCTGAGCTGCTGTAATTCCCTTAATCTTGACATGTTCACCATTGTTGAGCTTGACGCTGCTCATGTGAACATTTTGTCCCCGCAGAGTTTCTAGCTCTTCAACAGGCCATTGCAACAGTTGTTTTCCATAGCTGTCAAGCCATATTTTCCTTGGAATCGTCTGCATCAAAGCCATAGAATGTAGCAACGTTTTATTCCATTCCACTTACAAAAGAACTCGAATAACTAAAATGAAAGCATGTCTTGAAAATGAGAACATGTTATAAGCAACCGTCCATCGTCACAGATCACGAAATCAGTTGCAGTGAGAAGGCTCATTGCTACCATCATGTTATGTCATTTGTTTATGCAGTGGAATCCCTACTACTAAAAAACAAAATGTTGAAGCAGGATCAACTGATGACGAGGGGTGCAATAATCATAAGAAAAATGATAATAAGCTGAGTCGCAAAACATATAAATCAATTAGGTCTTGTATTTTTTTAACTAAACAATTTTTGAGAAATGATAATCAAGAAAATGAATAGATTGCGCCAAAAAGAAGACAGGGTAAGTCTCTTTAATCACCTGAATCCCAGCCCATCCCTTTTGGACATCAGACTGGACGGCGTCGGACTCATTGGCCCAACCCCACAGGAGCCTCCGGTTCTTAACCGGGTCGAAGAATGTCTTGGAAGCGTAGAAGTTGCCGTAATCGTACCTCAGGCCGCTCCACCCATCGGCCGAGGTGTTATCCGGCATGTACCTGTCCTCGTCAGGGTGATAAGTCCCGATCGTGTAATACTCATACCGCGTTAGATCGAGGCTGACCTTCAAGACATGCTTCACACCTTGGCCGAGTGCCGACGTGTCCAGCCCGTTGGCGTTGTTCTTTGAAACCGGGAAGAAGTCAGGGCACTCCCACATGCCGGTCTTCGGCGCCGAGTGCAGCGGGTGCTTTGCCTTGGTCCAGTGGATGAAATCCCTGCTCCTGCATAACAAATTCACATCTTCGTGTTATAACCATACCACTGTTAAATGATAAGCCTAACCTAGTCCTAACGTCCTCTATAATTGTACAATTGAACAATGAATTGCCTGATGCCGAGAAGTTTTAACATATTTTAAACATCAAATCTGACCTAACATATCAAAAACAAAAAGGTGTTTAGTGTCCATAATATATACAATGATAGAGATTCCGGTCAACCGATTCATGGATAGATTCCGATCCTTCTAGAACACTAGGGGAGCATACAATTAAAACGATATATGATCACCCCATTAAGCGATTAAATGATAGATTCCGATCATATTAGAACGCGAGGGGAGCATACAATTAAAACGATATACTCCACGTTGTGTAAATAGTTCGCGTCACTATTCACCATACCTATACAAATATGCCATCCCCCGATGCTTCCTTCTGCTGCCAACAAGGATCTTCCAGTGCCCATCCTCGAACCACGCGGTGGTCGGGTCGCGAAAGGCGCTGGCGTTGACGCCAGACCCAGGGTCGACGATGGGGTTGTCGTCGGGCTTGGTCCACTCGCGGAGGTAGGGGTCGGAGGCATTGGCAGGGACAGCGTAGTTCTGGACCTGGTGATTCTTGGTGTCAATGCCGGTGTAGAGGATGACGGGGCGATTGCCCGGAAGGACGGTGGCGGACCCGGACCAGCACCCATTTATGTCGAAGGGCTTGGTGGGGTAGATGGCCGGAGGGAGGGCTCGCCAGTTGACCAGGTCCTTGGACACCGAGTGGGCCCACACTATGTTGCCCCACACCGCCCCTTTGGGGTTGTATTGGTAGAAGAGATGGTACCATCCCTTGTAGTGCATGGGTCCTGCTCAATTCAACCATTTGATTTCACTCACATAGAGAAAAATTTTATGATTAATGTAATGTGGAATGGTTACAAAACTTACTTAGGTTAAAATTAGAAAGAAAGAAAAAAATGGGATGTTCACAAATTTGATATACTCAACAACGTGATGGATTTAAGTTAACAAATTGAATAAAGAACTTTTCCTTGTCTTGTACGAATATAACAAATCAAATTGTACATTAAATTTAAGGACGAATCTCAGTATATAGTAAGCAATGCCGATACAAATAGACATATGTAAGAAAAGTCGGGGTCTGGAAATTACCATTTGGATCTGCCGGATCATTACAGTTGAGGTGGAGATTTGGAGTGCGAAACAATAGAGGAGAACAAACAAACAAAAAAAGTAAGTAGCGTTTAGTTAGAGCAAGTGATATCGCATGACTATAAATTCAAATCGAAAACCTTGGAGCATAGATCATAGCATCAAGTAAATTAAATTGGAGAATGGGGTTTTCATCAACGACTCCTTTTTCACAGCAACAACAGGCATGCAGAATTATTTCCTAAATTCATCCTTATTAATTACTTCCGTGCTAAGACCTAACAGAGACCACAAGATGCAGGCGGCACTCTGCATCCTTGTCGCACCGAAAGCTTATCTTCGAAGGCGACCCCAACATTTCATTGCGGCCAACTTGTGGTCGTGAACTTTCCGAAGATGGGGACCAACTGACGTTGTATCGTCCTTATGTCGACCACATCCACTTCTGATTAGCAAAACATCAATCTCATGATGGTCCTCTTCGAAAATTTCCAGATATTTATGAACCGAAGCTAAGGCACGAAGGATAATGCTAAGCCAGGCACAAAAGAAATTTTTAGTGATTTTTTTTTCATAAAAACAATATTGTTTTTTTCCCTTCATCCATGCAGCATTTCAAAGATTTAAGCTAAAGGTAATATATCTACAGTGGCATTTTTCTCCCGATATTTTTCTTCAATCGCTATTTTCTGGTCACTTCCCACATCAATTCATCATTCCCCTTCGATTTATTTTTGGGCTCTCCCAAAGTCTGAGGGACATTACATACTCCAAGAAAAGAAGCAACAAAGAAAGAGAGTGAAGAAAGATTAAGAAAAACCCTTTAAACTGTCAAAGCGATCCGTTCGCTTGAGAACTCAACAATAATCAAAAACCCTTTAACCGTCTATGGAGTCTAATGCCAATGCAGGAGCCGCCTAGGTGCGAAAGCAGGACTTTGGCAGGCAAAACGAAACGTGCAAAACAATCTTAATTTGTCCTATTGATCGGAAGTAATCCAACTATAACAAAAAGCAAAAGCCAAAGGAAAGAAACAAAAGACATATGGTGTGACGGCCGCGCAGCCCGATTGATGATCCACACCTCCATTGACCAATCGCATGATTCTCGTGTTCCTCGTGAAGGTACTAATTGGGTCAAGAAAACAGCAGTAGCAATTGCAATAGGAGCTGTGCACGGTGTACCGGACAAACCATGATTTAGAAATGATGCGATTTTCATGATTCATCATCCTTAGGGTGACTATCGCATTAATCCACGGCCCAACTTGATCTATTACTACCTCTAATTGTCATGTCTCTACCATAATTTCTGATTAGAAAGTGCAAACCAGGATGGGAGATCGATGGGAAGAGCTGTTTCAGGTCTCAGCTCTCTACAATAAGCATTTCACCACCTAGTTCTTGTCATCATTATGATGGCAAAGCTGCCTCTCCATTGAAAGTGGCCTCCTACTTAAGCCATCATCTACTATTTGATGTCTTATAAAATGGATTTCTTTGACTAAGTATGGCAAAAAAGGCAGATGGGAACATAAAGGACACCTTAGTAGCCTTCCCTCCTTCTAGATGGTTGAAGATAAGGGTGCCTTTTGATTTTTCTAGTCCACACATTCACCGCTTCGATCCCAGCCCACCTCCCACTGGCTCTTACTCCCAATACCCGGAAGATGAATAACCCTTTTTTATAGCAAAAAACGAATAAAATCTGAAGAAGAATGACTTGGTAAATACACAAAAAAAGAAAAACTCATGCAGAAAACCGCTAGTCAGATCTCTACAAGGGATGACTTCGTCGAATGTAATGTAGTTCCATGCAACCTGACCTACATTGTACGATAATGTGTTAGGGAAGGCTATTAAAGACGAAGGTTTTCCGGAAGACAAGGTGAGTCAAAGGCTCTCAACCCTAAACAATCAGCATCCAAAAGGACGAATAACACCGAACAGATGAAACACACGAAAAGAACATAAAAGAAGAACAAAAGTAATGTCCTGTTCCAGAGGAAGAGCTCGACAATATGCGAGAAGTCATACCGTTGATCCAGTGTTTAGGAGGCTGAAAGTGGTAGCCGGTCCGATGGGCATACTTCACGGAGACGGCCGGGAGGGACTGGTACTCAGGATAAACCTTGTGGCGCGCCTCGACGGCGCAGTTCTCGTCGCCGAAATCGAAAGCTACGATCACGAGGAGAAGATAAAAGACCAGTGCAGGAGATTTTCGGAGAAACCGTGAAACGTCCATCGCGAAAGAAGAGGCTCAAAGGGAAGAGCGTGAAAGAGAGAGAAGTTACTACGGATGAGGTTGATTTTTAAATGAAGGGTTGCTCGCTTATTTATAGGGAGGGAGGGAGAGAGAAGAGAAAGAAATTGTCGTTTAGATAAATAAGGAGGTTCTTTTGGATTATCCTCGCACTTATTTAGGTAGGTAGAGTTTTGTTTTTATCTTCGAGGGCTAACGACATCCTTAATTACTTTTGAATATTCCATAACCCCAGAACGGGTTTTTTTTTTTTAGTCCAATCTAATTCATAAGCTTTTAATAATGCCCACTCGATGTAGCCCTATATTTGAAACTCCTAACACTTTCAACCGACGTGGCCATTTTGTTAACTTAATTTTAGGTTGGACATTTTACCGTTCACGTGGCATCCACGTCATATATGTATGCACCGTTCTTTTGGCCCAAATAGAAGGCCACAAAAAGAAGAAGAGATGGGAAAAAAAATCTATGGATTTAGGGAAAATAATATGGCAATTCAAATCATTATATTAGCCCAGCGAACACTGACATGACATTTCACGTTGGGCAAATACAAGTGATGTGGCAATATACTCGATGAACTACCTATATTGACCGGATTTTTTTAAAAATTTTAGGAATCAAATTAAATAAATAAAAAGTTCAAGAGATTGCCTTGATTTAAACATTCCATGAGATGGTAGGCCTTAGATTTAGTTAAATCTTATATGCACCCTAAACTGAGAGAGGATTCCAAATTCTTCTTTTCAGTCTATTTATGGTAAAAAAAAAAAAATCTATTAGTAGAAGCAACGTCGATCTTATTACACGGGCATAGATTCGATTCCTTAAATCATTTATTTAGTGCAATCCCTCAGTCGGTATGCAGAAAATTCTCTTCAATCATAATTATAACTAATTTGCTTTTTTGACATCATAATCCTAATAAATGTTTTCCTTTGTACTCTTTTGATGTACATGAAAATACAAAGATGAGTGGGTTGTTTGAATGGATACAATTTGTCGTAATTAAGATATAGTGGGAACATATTATTATGCCGACGTCGATAATGGCGCAACTTAATTGATTGCAATCTATGGTTACCAGGGACTTATCTGATCTATCATAATCTTCTATTTGACAGGAATTAGCTTGAGGATTTGCTTAATTTCCTTGATATAAACTGTTGAGTGATTATCAGCACAAAGCGTGATTAGCCTAATTGACTTCACGCCTGCTTAAGGGTAATGAGTTCAAAACCCAAGAGCGAGATAGAATTTCGCGATGAGAGATATAGTAGGTGAAGAATTTCCTTGGATAATTACTTAATTACTTAATTAAACCTCGTGAAGTCGGAATAAATGATAAATTATTAGCAATAAAACAAAAATGAGCAGTATATTACTAGGGGAAATTGTCCAATTAGTTATAAACCTATTGTACAAATGTTGATTTAGCCTTAGTTTTTTCAATTTGGCCAAGCTAGTTCTCAACATTTGCGTGAAATTCTATTTTAGTCTTTCCAACAAATTGTTGTAGGCAATATCTGACATGGCGGTGTGCGGCCGACGATGATTGGACCAACATATCAATAATTTTTTATGGGAATTAACTAAGATAACTATATCAAAATTTCACGCAAAATTTTAAAATTAAATTGACAAAATGGAAAAGTTTATAACTGAATTGGCATGTGTATGACAAGTTTGGAACTCAATGGGTAATTTTCACTGAAAAAGTGAGAGAGGATAAAACAATCTGACTCGGTGTGTAGCCAAAATAATGAAATAGCATGTCAGTTTTGAAATTGGGGAAAAAAACAAACCGATAGAAGAAAAATATGGTAAACAAAATTAGGTTAACCACGCCTTGGTTAACCCTAGGTTAATTGCCCTTTTGGACCTTTGCTTATACCGACTATCTTCTCCAATTTTTGTCGTTCTTTTTTCTTTCTTGGTCAATCCACTGAAGTTGATGAGTTGATTTAGGCACGTCCCCTTGCGGACCTTGCTTACACGGAACTGCCGATTATTTCTACATTCGTATCAGTAAAGAGTATCCATAACCTAGAGATTCGAAGTACTCGATTGCCACCGATTTGTCGGGGTTCATCATTTTTCCAGCACGAAACACACGTTGGTCGGCCTCGTTCCCGCTTTGAGGTTTCTGCCTTCGTTCACATGACACTGACATCTCGACGTCAACGCTTTGAGCAGTATTGGGCGAGGGTCGTCAAAGTGCCTGAAAGCTACCTTAGTAAAGTTTTCTTTGTGCCTTTGACAGGGTTTTATGTCGGCGTGGAAAAATTGTTTTCAGCGTGTTGTACGTGGACACCTTACTGATGCCTTGATCGAAACTCTGGTCCGGATTCGAGACCACGAATGCAACTCGAGAAGTATTCGGTAGTGACCACTTGAAGATAGTTGTCCGACTTAAAAATAAACTGTATAAACTCTTCTCTACTCGATGTCGTAACGACTCTAGGAATCATCTTTGCTGGAATCCATTAAAGCTCGATGGCCAACCCAATAGTGGTGACGACAACAACTGGCCCCAAGCTAATTCTAAATCACAACCAGATAGAATTTTGATTAGAGATTCGGCTCGGGGTTCGCTTGCCAAATTCTATAAGGATTGGAGCACGCATGAAAAACATTTCTAAAACTGGAGATAGCGATGCTCGATTGAAAAAAAAAAAAAAGATGCTACAAATTTAAGGACCCGGGTTATAACCTCGAGCGTCATATGGAAAAAGAAATCTAAGTCGAGCGTGACATTTTCTTTTGAAGCATATGCTTGATGAGCTTTGAATGTTACGTGCAGATTTTGGTTGTCTGGATCCGGTACGCAAGAATGGAAGAAGGTATGGAAGAGAGGGTGGGTCGAGGGCACTGCTTTTCGGGAAGCATATTCATCCTTTCTAGAGAGAATTGTGCTTATGTTGGGAAAAAAAAAAACTACGTATAAGAGGAAAAATATGCAATACCGTTTGTTGCAATCAGAAAAATAATAATTCGGAGAGAGCAATAACAAATTCAATAACGACCAAGCCAATATATAATTTTTACAAATAAAGATGTTGAATTACAAAGCAAATATAGACTTACTTGATTGCAATAAAATTATGATCACTAGGTATTCGATCGGCATTCTCTAAGTTGATAATAAAATTGCATATCGGTATATCGATAGTCAATCAACAACTTGCCTTTGAATTGATAACTTCTTCATATAATCGGCAACTTCAATACAAGAGTTGAGGTATGGCCAATCAAATCGCATTAATCAGCAATTCAACAAAAGAGGTGAGATATGACTAACCACATCTCTATGAGATGATTAGTTTCCGCCAACGATGCTAAACAGCTTCACGAACTATACTTCCCAAAACACAACACGAAACCATTTGTATTAGTACCATACGAACATGACTCTATCAAATACTTCTTGGAACTGACACACTTAGAGTATTATTTTTGTAATGAAAACTCCAGCAAAACTCAAGGAGTGCTTCAAGGAGTTCATGATTTTCTAATTTTGACCTAAGGAGATATGTCTATTTATAAACGAGGGAAATAGTTGCAAAAGACTTAAAGGACAAAATCTCAAGAGTCATGGTGGTTATGCTCAAATTAGTTGAATCATTAACCTTCAATATTAAATTCAAAATTTGCAGTAGAACAAAGAGTCAAGAATCATGTCGATTATTCTCACATCAGTTGAATTATTAACCCACGAGATTAAATTTAGGAACTGAAACAAAAAGTCACGTAAAATGAAGGACACCTCACTAACGTTGAGCTATAGAAAACCGTAATATAACAATAATTACAACAGCTTAGACACCGTCCAATTCATTTGTCAAGACAAAGGAAAGAACATGAGGGTGTGGATTTCATTGGGAAAGCGCGAAGTTATCAGATCAGGTGCTTCGCTCGCTTCCACTTTCATGGGAAACATCACCCACGCTCCATGCAAGCTCCAATCCCCAAGCCCAATCCCTAGAAGGTCTTGACAGGTTAAAGTGCCGCGGCAGACCATAAGCAACACGACCCACCTCTTCTCAGGTCTTCGCCTTCTAAGTTTTGCTTGGAGACTTAGCACTTGGCTGACCATCTAATCTGTTTTTAGGACATCAGCTTGTCTTTAGGGCAAATTCTTACATCGATCCGGGTCCATACGAATCACCAACAAGATCGACCTCTTGTCTGGTCTTCGCCTGCTAATTTTTGCTTGGAGAGTTGGCACTTGGGGGACCATCCAATGTGCTTTAGGACATCAGGCTGTCTAGGGAAAGTTCTTACATCGACCCAAGGTCCATATAGATTGGCTTCTTCTTTTTCTCGCCACTGATTACGTGGGCCTCGCACGATCAAACGAAGTTGATTGTTTGGTGTCAATGGGCATCTATACAAATTTGATTGTCTGGCCTATATGCTCCAGCTATTCCCGTGATTTAATTTCTAATGGCAATGTCTGGCCATTTTGTCTATTGAAAGTATTGGTAATGGACTTTGAGGGGTGGGGCAAAATTTTCATGTTTTTCATGTTTCTAACCCAAGACATATCATTTCAACTTTTCATATTTGGCAATTAGGAAAAGCCATGGCTTAAAAGTGAGATATTATGCAGTGTTTTTGTGGGGTAAGGCAAAGACTTTAGTGGACTTGTACAAATGAACAGAGCAGAAAATGCACGCCGACCACTGAGACTGCTGGTGATAGGAGTCCACTACCCCTTCTTGTCTGCCACTATTCTCGTGGGTCACTAGAGCAACCCCACCCCCCCCCCCCCCCCCCCCCCCAAAAAAAAAAACTGAAAGCCCTTTGGATTGACACTGATAGAATCTACTGTAATTTCCAATGTATTGATTTCCTAGTTGGTATTCTAAAAATTGAAACTTTGACCCAGTTAACAGTAGGAAGCCAAGTTAATTTCACCCGTTTTTTCTATGGGAGATTGTAGTGGAGTTTATATCGTTTTAACTGACTCTGGAATTCTAGTTCTTGCTATTTGAACTGGTAATGGAGATGTTATGAGGCTTTAGAACATAGAACTGAAGTTCCATGCAGTGCCTCTCAATACTGCAAGACTGGGGCTTGTTTACAGTGCACATGTGTTTTTCCTCGCCAAACTTTCGCGCTAAGGCAATAATCGTCAGATCAATGAGAATGATTGTCGACTACCGCATGGAGATGGATTCTCACCCATCAGATTAGGAAAATTCATGTCGACAATTGGATCATCGTCGACGACTCTGCCCGACGAAGTTGCTATCTTTCCAGGTACAAGTGACCATTTGGGAGAATTAAGCCACACAACATGAATGGAGACTACTATTTCATTATCCATTTCAGTGCCGTCATTTCGTGATCTTGCTTCTTCTTTTTTTTCTTTGAGTTTGTCCTAATCAAATTGTGCATTTGTTTTGTGAAAACAAATGATTTAAAAAATATTTTCTAAAAAATAATCGATTGAATCGCTTTAAAAAATGAATGAACGAAAAATATTTTTATTATACACGAAATTATTTAAATATAAATTATTGTTCATAATGAAAATATATTTATTAATTAATTATTTTAAACAATACAAGACTCTTTTTGTTCTCTCTCTTATTATGCCTCTTTGCAGAGTTTTCTGTTTTTTTGTGAGCGTGGATGAAATCCGACGCCTCACCCGACCCCACCCCATCCCACCCAACTCCCTTACCATTGGCCGCATGCCTAGTGAGTCTCGCCTTGCTCGTCGCTGTCTAGAAAATTAGTGAAGAGAATTATGTCAGCTTCAGCTAGATAAAGGACCGATACAATCGCTGGAAGAAATTTGGCGAAACTGTCCTTTTGGTCCCCGGGCCAAACATGATCTCTGATGGGACGGAACAGGTGCACATAAAAAATCTAAACCCGAAATATCCAAATCATACCGCAAAGCATGAAATGGCCAAGGCAATCCTTGGGTCTATTTCAATTCTTATTTCGGGGTAGGCTGAGTTTTTGGTAGGGGTGTGCAACAGAAACCGCACGAACTGAGACCGGACCGAACCGGACCGAACTGGCCGGTTTTGGGCGGTTCCACAGTCGGCGGTCCGGTTCCCGGTTCCTAATCTTGGAACCGACGGCCGGTTGATCCGGTTCCTAGTTCCTAATCTTGGAACCGGCGGCCGATTGGTCCGGTTCCCGGTTCCAAGGTGGGAACCGGACCGACCGGACCGACTAGACTGGACCAAATTTTTTTATATATAATTTATATTCATATAATATATGAATATTATATATGAAACTTGTTGCAATCGAAATTGCAATTTAGGTAATAATCTCTTATGTGGCCAAAAGATCACCAAAACTCTTGTTGTTACTCTTTATTTATAGAAAAAACTCTCATCATGCTCACACTCTCTCTCTTGCTCCCCTCACTTGCAAACGACAAGGACTTCAAGCCTTAAAAAGTCTAATATCGACTAAACATTCAAAGTATACAAGAGAGATTGTCTATAAAATCTAAGTCAAGCACAACCTTTAATCACGTTATTCATGGGTTTTATGCTTAAAATTAAGCATGAAACACATAAACTATGATTGATATTCACACAAGTGAAGTTTGAATATTTTGCACATGGAAACATGTGTGAGTAGTTGTATTAGATTGCTTGAAAACCGAATTTGATTGATTGGTTCGGAGCATGATTATTTTTTAGTGAATGATCATTCTTTAGTGAAAAAAGAAAGTGTCAATTCTTTTGGACTGGTCCGGTCCGGTCCACGGTTCTCAAAATTGGGAACCGATTCTCCTAGTTCGGTTCCCGGTTCCACCTTGGAACCGGACCGAACCGGGAACCGATCACCCTTAGTTTTTGGGCTTCACATGATGAAGCTCGTGATGGTGTAAAACTGCCCGGAATTTTAATATGTCTAATAAATACGACAAGTCATGGACATTTTCAGTTCCTGGGGTAAAGCATTTAATTCTTCTATTGCACCCGGAATTTATTTTAAGGACCAAACATCAAATGCACCAAAGAAAAGTGGTAATCAGAAGTTATATTTTGTGTGCAGATCCAAAATGGAAATTATAAACTATCAAATAACTTGGTGTTGATTGCTTGACTCGCACATGAGAGTTTGGATTGATATTGAGTACTGCGATATTAGAACATTAAAGAAAAAATCGGGCTTTAGCCCTCACCGACTCGGTTCGGTCCAGGCCTTTCTTATCTTCCAGGCCAGGCTGAAAATATCTCTAATCCCGGCCCGGTCTGTTTGCTCCCCTATATTCTCTGAGCATGATGCAGAAATCAAAGTATAAAATGCTGCCCTTCGAGGCTGCACCAAAGCTTGCAGCAGAAGAGGCTAGAGAGAGTCAAAAAAGGAGCAACTCCCGCATTTAGATTCGAGAAGTCTGGGACAGTGACGGTAACCTCATCAGCACAAGAAAGAGTGCTCAGGAAGGCATCGGCTATTAGCCGGCAGTTCTGCATTCATCTTTTGTCTACTGTGAAATTGGCGAAGAAGTAGTTGTAGTGCCGTTCATTCTTCTAGGGGAGGCAGAAAACAATCCGGGAGTTCATATTGAAACTTGATGCTGCTGCTACTCTTTCCTGCAGCAGGATTCTTCGGGTTCTCAGAGACGAGGGCTCATATAGATCCATTGCAGTACAATGTTGGGGAATCTGAGCCAACAATGGTGTGTTCACATCAAGCAGATTGAAAAGGACTCCCCCTGAAATGATGAGGATGCGCTTGCACGCTTTGGTATACAATGGACCTGCTGAAGCATTCTAAATCCATGAGCTTGAGAACAGAATATAAAGGAAGAGTGCATTGAGAATTCTTCACCTAGACTGCAGTTCTTTTGTTAGCTCTAACTCCTTGGACGTATTGCCACTTAAATATTTCTTTCATGATTCCATTTATGCGTCGACAAAAGGCTGAGTAGCCAAGTATTATGCAGAGACGATTATCAAGCTAAAGTGAAGTTTCTGCTCTCCATTCATGACTTTAAACTACTCTGCATTTAGAGGAAGAAGGAGAGGCTTTTCCTCACAAAAGTTAGATTCAAATCAACTCATTTTCTATCCCTTTTATTAGAGGATATGACAAAATGGAAGAAGTAGGAGTACTAGTAACTTACCATAGATTCCCTGGAACTGTAATAATATTTCAAACACAGGCGATTATCCGAGTTTCTATTACCAAGGTCACATCACAGGTATTTCCAAACTTAAAGTGGCAAGTCATTCGATTGGAGAATATGAGTCCTTCCACGAAGGGAATAACAATTAGTATATTCACATTGTGAGCAGAAAATGATAATTGCTACCTGAACATCCCCGAGCTGTTGTTTTTTAAGCTTGACTAGAACTTCTTTCACAAGCGAGCAATCTCACCAATCGAGATTCTAGCATCTCTTTGTTAGGAACATCAACATGAGATCAACCTAGCTAGATAACATTTACATCAGTGCCATGAGAGCCCATCTGTTTGAATCCTAAACAGTGGCTCCGCAAATACATTATAAAAAAAAAATGACATTAGGGGAGGAAAGCATGGTATCTGAATCCTCACAAGTTTCTAACAGCATTTTGAAATGTCTCTTTTAATTATGCTACAAAATGAATTGAAATGCATTCTGGAGAGCCAACCAAAGTACTTTGACAACTTCACTTCTATCATGCTCCTCAAGCAACGAATTTAAATGCTTTTCAAGGAATTTTTTTCCTCTGATTTCTGTTACCTCTCTTTTTCTGGGGATGAAATTACATCCAAGGAGAAGAAGTCGTAGACGTGCAGAAAGTCAAATGATCAGTTACCAATAATCTCCACAAGAACAAGCACCTTCCTCGAAGTGATGAAACCTGTTTGCATCCCGGACTACAATCACCCTCTTAGTGACTGCTGATACAATCTTAATAAATGTGTGGCAGTCCCCACAAACCCTTAGATTTTTTGTGATTCTGATACAAGTACCCTCAGGAGTTGCAAGAAGGCCAAATGCAATTGCCAGTTTCTCACTGTGTGTCAATAGAATTCCAATCTTAACTTCCTCGTCAACGTCATGCAGTACAAAATCTGTATCAGGGACATAGCCAGCCAACTCTAATTTTTCACACAAGTTCTTCAGGAGCAAGTAAATCTCCTGAGAACGTGGATGGTTAGTATCCCCAACAGCAAACCAATAAACCTTGTCGGCCACTTCAATCCAAGTCCAACCAGGAACTTTTTTCAATCTCCGTTTGGTCATGAGGTCCCTAATCTTGGCCACATCTCCCCATCTACCAGCATTTGCATATATGTTTGAGAGCAAAACATAATGCCCTGGATTATTTGATTTCAACTCAAGAAGCGACTTTGCTGCTCTTTCCGCCAAGTCTATGTTCCTGTGTTTCCTACATGCGCCCAGAAGGGCTCCCCACAGACCTTCATCCTTCTCCACCATCATATGGTCTATCAAATTTAGGGCCTCACCAAATCTCCCAGCACGGCCTAAAAGATCAACCATTGAAGTATAATGCTGCACATCTGGTTCTAAACCATAATCATTTTGCATCAAAGAGAAAATTCGAAGACCATCCTCAACTAAACCTGCATGACTACATGCATACAGCAACGAAACAAAAGTGATCTTATTCGGCAAAATCCCACTACTTGACATCATTGGAAACAGGTCAAGAGCTTTCCTTCCTTGCCCATGATACCCATAAGCCGCAATCATGGCACTCCACGAGATAACATTCTTTTCCTTCATAGTCTCAAAAATTCCCCTTGCAGAACCGAGACAGCCACACTTTGCGTACATGTCAATCATAGCAGTCTCCAATATCACGTTGAGAGTTATATTTTTCATGCGTATATAGTTGTGGACTTCTCTAGCCTTATGCAAAGCACCGAACTTGGCACATGCATGAACAACATTTACCATGGCAACCTTATCGGGAACGATTCCTTCTCGTGTCATCCGATCAAATAATTCCAGTGATTCGTTAGCATCACCAGAATCTGCAAGTGCGCCAATCATGACAGTCCACGTCACGAGGTCCTTGTCCGGCATTTCAGCGAACAACTGCCTCGCGTCCTCAATCACCCCACACTTTGCATACATTTCCACCAATGCCGCGCACACGAACCGATCCAAATTCAACCCATTTTTCCACGCAACACTTTGAACCACTCGACCCATTTGTAAGTCTGAAGTATCTCTACAAGCCCTTGTCACCATGGGCAATGTGTAGTTGTCGGGTTGAGCTCCCGAACGAATGAGTTCCCTAAAAGTCCCATAACACATGAAAGAGTCGCCAACTCTAGCGAACCCACCAACCATCACACTCCACGAAACAGGGTCTCTCTCTGTCATTACACCAAACAGTGCATATGCATCCCCTAGAGCTCTATGGTAAGAATACATATGGAGGAGCTTGTTCACCACAAACAGGTTATGAAGCATCCCAGTGACGGCGATGAGCGCGTGAACTTGTCTGATCGTGGAAACCCCCTGACAGTTCAGTAGAGACGAAATGCAGAACTTGGGTACGGAAAAGTTCGCATCTTTACATTGTAGATGCGTACGGGGATTCAGCGAAGTTGCTCGATGGTCAGTAGAGTGAGGGAGAGCCTCGGGGGCTGGACGAGCCAACGAAGTCGAGCGAAAACGAAGCTTCCCATTGCTCGGTGCAACAAGAAAGCAGCGGCCTTTCCGTCTAATCATCAAATCCAAAACGGGTCCGATCTTCTACTTCAGCTTCGCAGCAAAGAGAGAGACACAGAGCTTAGGAAGTTGATTCAGGCGCCAAAAGGAGACTCCTTTATGTCGGGCTTCTCCTCCTCCCCCGTTTCTTTCCCCACAGTTACTGTCCCCTGATGCGTAGCTCAAATGTTCAGCGGTAAAAAGCGTGATTTCTTGATTTTTCACGTTCGGACCGAGAAGGGAAACGTCGGGAGTACAGCTCCAACGTCAATATCACAAAAATTTTGCACCCGAAAACTCCCACACGCATCCCCTAAGAGTCAAGAAGATGGGATGCTCTGGGACGCATGTGAAGGAAAAGGACAAAGAAGTATTAGAAATGGAAAGATGCGAATAATTGAATCATCACATTTTTTTCACGCATTGCTTTCGATCATACGTCACATCTCTGTCCGAAAAATACAATTTTCTGGACATAGATATCATAAATTAAAGGGTAAGTAAAAAGCATTTTGTACTGCGATTTGCAGAGCTTGCTTGATGCTACTGTGAGTCCGAAACTCATTCCGGGTCTCGCCTGCATTTGCGGTTCTGATATCCAAAGCCCCGGTCGCCGATGTCCGACGAAAGCCCCGACCCGCCGCCTCCGCCGCCGTCGGAGCCGGTAACCCGACCCGTCGGCGGCACCGAGTACAGCTGGTGCAGGGCCGTCCCCGGCGGCACCGGCATCACCGTCCTCGCCCTCCTACTCGCCAAACCGCCCGACCTGTCCCTCCTCCAGAACGCCCTCCACGGCCTTCAGAAGTCCCACCCCATCCTCCGCTCCAGGATCCGCTTCGACCCCGCCGCCAACGCCTTCTCCTTCGTCATCCCCTCGTCGCCGCACCTCGAGATCGCGCCCTTCGATCTCTCGTCCACGTCCCGCATCCTGAACGGCGAAGACGGTGGCGGGGGCGAAGGCGAAGGCGGCGGCGCCGGCGGGGAGGGGGACGCCGCCGGGGCGACGCCGCTGCACCGCATCCTCGAGCACGAGATGAACCGAAACGCGTGGCGCGACTCCGGCGGCGGCGGCGACGACGGCGATGGCGCCGGCGCCGGCACCGACGTGTTCCACGCGAGCCTGTACCACCTGAGCGAGGACCGGTGGGCGCTGGCGCTCCGGCTCCACACGGGCGCGTGCGACCGGGCGGCGGCGGCGGCGCTGCTCCGGAGGCTGCTGCTGGTGGCGGCGGCGGAGGAGGAGGGGCGAGATGGGGACCGTGAGGAGGAGGCGGCGGACGCTAATCGGGGGATCGAGGAGCTGATTCCGAGCGGGAAGGCGAACAAGCCGTTCTGGGCGCGCGGGATGGACCTGCTGGGGTACTCCCTCAACTCGTTCCGGCTCGCCCACCTGGAGTTCGTGGACGCGGAGTCGCCGAGGTGTTCCCAGATGCTGAGGTTGAAGATGAACAGAGAGGACACCCAGAGGCTGATCGAGGTGAGTTCCGATCGGCTTCCTTTTTTCCCTTTTCCCTTTGTTCTTGCACTACGTAGAATCCAGCAGAAACTGGAATTTGTTGTAATTTTCTTAGCACGACAGACGGAATCCATATGAACTCATTCGAACATCCGCTCGTTATCCCGGATGAGAGGGGCCTAGAATAGTGACCGTTTGGTTTAGGATCATGTCACATTGTCCTTGATCACCTTCCAACCGAACATCAACCGACGGATGGGATCACGCATAAGCTGACCATCTTGAAGGATTAGAATGCTTCGAGTACTTGTTTTTAGGCGTTCGACACGCTTTAAAATGACTGAATTGTGACCATTGGGTTAAGAGAATTTCCGAGTACTTACTACAGGGAAAGGGAGAACTCCCACGATCCCATTGTTCGGGTCCTAGCTATTAGCATTGATGAAGCCGCTATTGATATAGACCAACAGACAGGATGTGTGTTGTGTATGTAATGCCTCTAGGAGAAGCGGCGGGCATTCTCTGTGAGGATTCTCGGGTTGCCCAAACAGTTTGTATCGGATGCGAGATTTGTGTGAGTTCTTGACGGCTATTGCTGGAATAGGAAACGTCTTGCTGTCTGTAGGAGAGTGGATTCTGGTGATGCGCGACGTGTGATTTCATCTGTGGTATGTTTTGCTCATACATACTAAGCTGCAAAGTGCTGCAAAGTACTGCAGGGATGCAAGTCAAGAGAGATCAAACTGTGCGGTGCTTTGGCGGCGGCCGCCCTGATCGCAGCGCACACCTCTAAGCAACAACCCAATGATAACCAATGGGAGAAGTATGCTGTCGTCACCCTTGTCGACTGCCGTTCATATCTCAACCCACCTCTTTCTGTTCAACACCCTGGTAAGCCTAATCGGCGTTTCTTCTCAGATGAAATCTTTTTAGGTACCTTTTGTCTGTTCAAGGGGAGTGAAAACTACTCGCTTGGTGTTATATGGTCTGCAACCGATTGGCATTTTTAGTTCTCTTTTATGTTCTTTAGGCAAAGATGGAGTCCTGGGCTTGCTCTGTTCATGCTGCATCATGTGAAGCAATTAGAGCAAGCTAATCCCTCCACATTTTTGTATGTAGCAAGTCGTCGTACTTCATCTCTAACCCGAATTCATGCTCTGTTCGACTTTGATTCAGGGTTCTATCACTCAGCCATCCTCAACACGCACGATATAAGTGGAAGCGAAAAGCTATGGGACCTGGCAAAGAGAACCTATACAGCCTTTGCGAACGCCAAGAACTGGAACAAGCATTTCACCGACATGGGCGACCTCAACTTCCTAATGTGCAAGGCCATCGACAACCCAGGCCTCACCGTGTCTTCGTCCCTCAGAACAGCCTTTGTTTCTGTGTTCGAGGATACTGTTTTCGACAAGTCGAATCCGCTGCATGAGGAGATTGGAGTGAGAGACTACATCGGGTGCGCCTCCGTCCACGGCATCGGCCCGTCCATCGCATTCTTCGACACCATACGGGATGGAGAGCTCGACTGCGCGTGCGCTTACCCGTCTCCTCTGCATTCGAGGGAGCAGATGCAGAAGCTGATTGATGATATGAAGAGAATTCTTGCAGACGCTGATTGATTGAAGAGGAATTTCACGCACTCGCACCCAAAACCAGCATGCGAACATCCTTGAAACTCTGGCCTATTCATGTTAGGACTCCAATTTGGCAATAGTAACGGCTGATTGAAGATATGCCGTGGAACAATGGGATCGAATTGCAAACCCTAATGCTATGGCATTTGAAGATGTACGTCCCATTTCCATGATCAAGAACATCAATAACACCGTCACGACCTAGAGAAGTGACACGATTCACGATTGATTGCATCGTATTAAGACTTGGTCCCCTTACCCAAAGACTTGTCCAACAAGACTGTTACAACATTTCTCGACACGCTTTATCCATAACCTCTTCAGGAGGCTTCAAAGCATTCCCTCAATTAACAGTACGAGGCGCATAGAACATTGGATTGCAGAATTAGCGTTCAATCGATCAAGTGTCCGACGAAAAGATTGAAGAGAAGGGCTAGTATCGTCACGCTGCATCTCCGGTTGAACGAAATGCGTGAGGAAACCCGCAAAGAGAATGCCACCTCCGATCCCACACGCATCGCGTACACAACTAAAATGACCAAGAGCGAGAAAACTCCAATCGGATGAGTTCATTTACTTGGTAACTGAGTTTTCTGGTGTCTGTCCATGGGACAAAACAGAGTTTTGAGCAAACTCATGACAAGATCATGGAACCAACTTGTCGCGAATCAAAAGCTTCACAGAGACATTAGCACTTGCACAAGTTGAACCGCTCAATGGGAAATTTGAACCAAGGGAACAAATGAATGCAATTGAACACATCTTTCGCAGCCCAAAGCTTCATCGTCTCCAATCAGTCAATCCCGAAAGCTTGCAGCAAATGGCCCCCTCGTCCACACCCACCGCTGGTTAGATCGGGCAATTGAATCCCGTCACAATTAAAATCAAGTGTTAAAAGAATAAACACGATCCGGTGACTGTCTAGCGGTGCAATGCCGCCACGTGTTTGAATAACTGCGGCGACTGCTGGTCAGACAATAATTAATTCTTTCCCTTTGCTTAATCAATGATTAAAAAAGAGACTTGTATACACGTATTTGGCACACGTCACGAGTTTGATTCTCCACGGTATCAAATATTTGCAGCTATCCCTCTCGACTTCCGCTTGCTTGTAACTTCTTGATCCGTAAGTTATAGTAAGAATGTTTCATGAGCCTGGCACCAATCTAGCAGAGACACTTTTACTAATTAAGGTGAAAAATCAACTTCGAGAAGATCTTCCTATATTAGAGGATTCACTTGTGGTTTCTACTTTTCTTTTGACCCCGTCAAGGGCACAAACCAAGTCTCGCCCTTTGGCTTTTCAAAGGTCTCCTTCATTTAATTTTATTTTTAATTTCTTATTTTTTCCAGTGCCAGCATAATTTGATTCATACACATGAGCAAGAACTTGGGGAAAAGGGAATTATTATTGGCCTTAGAACGTGAACCCTCGCTCCTTTTTCAACTCAAACCCAACTTTTGCCAAGTCGCAAATATGAGCCCACAGCCCCTTTTCTGCAAGGTCAAACGCGATCGAAATCGATGGAAATGGAAAGATGAGTTGACTGAATGTTTGCTTGCACTTCGCAGCTGAAGTCGCTCCATCGAATCTCCAAGCGATGGCGCACTCGATCGGGGGGCGGATTCAGTTCGACGTCCATTTGAACTTTTTCGGCCAGTGCCGCCCGTAACTTTCCGTTCGATCGAGTACTACTACTGATGTAGTAGTTGATTGATTGCGGCTAATGCGCTCAAATCTCTATTCTTAGCCCTACATAGCGGGTGTCCTACCTAGGGAGAGTATGGGAACTCAATCATTCCGTTGACCATTTAAAGTTCGAGAGTGGGGGACGTGATCGCGGGGAAACATGAAATTAGGTTAGACTTGTAGGAGTAGGTTTTGTTCTAATTAGGATTTTTTTCCCTCTCTTGTGAAATATCCGAGTTGGGTCGGGTGCCTGCCCAACCCTGTCGGTCTCTCGGCCTCAAAGGGTCAAGCTCCTTCTCTCCTACCACACCACGGGCACCTCGAGATGCGCGCCTTGGACCAAGTGTCGATCTT